>OZ020244.1:4554786-5265542 GCA_963971285.1 Astropecten irregularis | reverse complement strand
GGATCCAGCGGGCGTGGGCAACCTTTTCTTCAAGCAAAAAAAAAAAACAGACAAAACAAAATATATATAAAATAAAAGGGAAACAGAAAGACTCCAAAGGAGCTCAAAAAGAGGGGGAAGACAACATTAGCTAGCTTTGATCGCCCCGAAACGCATCCGTCGCTATTGAATTGGCGTATTTTATTTTCACGCTCCTTGGAAAATCACGGATAAGCGCGAAAGCCTTGCGGCCGGGGTCCAGGGCCCGCTTAAGGGCCCTGGAAGCTCAAGGGTTCTAGATATTCTTTGGTGCAATCAGAGCCTTATTTTGGAAGCAATTGTTCCGATAAATTTATCCATTTCTTTATATTATTACTTCATTATTTCTTTTAAATCCAACACTCTTGAGCGGGAGAAATTCAATCTGGACTAACTAGCCAAACCGGACAAAATGGCAGATGGGCTGTTTTGAAGTTCGCAACCGTAAGCGCGTAAGAAAATTGCATTTTTACACCGAAATGTTGCACAGATTTCTTCACTGTAGGGTTTTAATGGCTCAGGAACATTTGCTGATAGTAAAAAATATCATTTTGGAACAGTAAAAGCTGTTAAAAGCTGTTTTTATTTCCTTTATAGAAATCATGCCCTACAGATAACGCTTATTTTGTTTCTATACCCACGATTTTTTGTGGGGGGGGGGGGGGGGCACCTGGGGGGGCACGCCGAATTTGTGGGGGGGGGCACGTGCCCCCCCAGGCCCCCCCCCCCCCCCCCCCCCCCCGTAGCTACGCCGCTGCGTGTATGCATGCGGGCCGGCCATGAAGGGGAATCTCAACTGCACATCGTCGATTTGAGTCGTATAGCAAACACGACAGTCCACATAATTCGCTCATGGGAATGAGCCGTCAGTGCGCAGTCGACAAAAAAGTTGCTCATGGTAAAGGGTTAAAACATGGAGGGGACAATCGACATTATGTCCCCCACTTCCAAAATCATGGGGGGGACGTGTCCCCCCTTTCCCCCCCGGGATTTCCGCCCATGGTCTGCTCGATCGTTACGGGTCCGCGTTGAGCAAATGTTTGTTTAAAACGAGCGGTCCACTTCATCAGTATGGATAATGATATGATGAACTCGTTCCAATTGCAAGAACAGTAAGTCTGACAGTAAAACCAGCATGACCAGAACAGAACAACAGCTCTCATTTGTGTGTTTCTGTTGACCCCGAAAAACTCAGCATGATCGGTCGCCATTTTGTTTGCGCGGATCAAGACAACACTTCTTACGGCTAGATTTTGATGACGTTGTAGCCGTAGCGCGCTGTAGACAGCATTTTGGACAGCGCTTCAAAATGGCCGCCGTAGACAATAGCCGTAGACCTAGCTTTAGTCTTAGACAGTCGTTTCGGACATGGCCTTAGTCTAACGTTAACTTGGGGGCCTGTTTGTTTCGGACGAATCCTCGGATCCGGATCCCATTTTTCGGATCCACCTCCTATGCAGGGTACGCTAAAATGGGATCCGGATCCGAAGGATTCATGATCCTTTGCGTGAAAGTTGAAACAAACAGGCCCTTGCTTGGTTAAGACTTTAGTCGTTAGACATTTCAGGCAATTTTTAGGGTAGATAACAAGAAAATATCTATCTACCACAACTCGTACTTTACTAAGATATACGTGGAGCTAATCTCACCGTTTTACGAGCGTTGAGGTTGACAACTGACATAAAACAAAACAATGATTTGATGATTGAACAGATGAGCTACCTGATTCCTAATTCCTCGACCTTCGCTTGTGTTGACACTTTCCGATCGCGTTTACGTTTAGACCGGAAGTATGCAGCAGTATGCGAGGTCCCCGTGTATTTTGAAAAGCGCCACCAATCGCCATTATCATACTTTGGTAGCAGACCGAGACAGAAATCTTCACAGATTTACCTATAACTTACAGAGTATAAAAGATGGTGATGGTAGAAACATACCGTTAACATTTTTCTGCCTGAAATGCTGTACTTGTCCAGAAAAGAGTAAAACCAGTGACCAAAATGATTTTTGATCTTTTAAAGTTAAAAAATAAAAGAGAAAAGACATAATTAGATATAATGTGGCCGTTTTTCACTGTTTTCTCAAAAAGTGCCGCAGTGGGACTGAAATCTTCACAGATGATTGTTACTGTATCTTCCTTTATAATTGTACCCATATGAATCTGTATTTCTTTGACAAAAACCAAAGTATATTACCTAGGTACTATCATACTTAATTTGGTAGAATACCGAACAGAAATCTTCACATGTAACTAGGGGGCAACAGGATATGGAGATGGTGAGAAACACACCGTTAAAATGTTTCTGCTCGAAATGCCGGCTGTAATTATCAATAAAAGAGTAAAACACATTGACAAAAAACTATTATTTTGCTATTCGGAAGATCAAAATCCTGTGAAAACTTAATTTGGCACCATAATTATGCATGGGCCGGAACTGCATGATATGTCTTAATAGATGACTGTTATTGTCTTTCTTGATATTTCTGACCATGAATTAGCTGCAGTAACTGTAGCCCAATATTACTCCTGACGTTTTTGTCGTATACAACAACGTCAGGAGTAATATTGGGCTACAGTTACTGCAGCTAGCCATGAATCTGCATTTCTTTGACAAAAACCAAAGTATTAACTTACCTTTAAAATCCTGGGCTATGAGTGGAATGATCGCGTTGTCTGGCATGGAATAAGTTCTGCCTAAAAGTAATTGGTTATCCTCTTACAACCATTTCAAAATTTGTGCTGAATTGTGAAACAACACAAAAAATTGAAAGCGAGCTTGCGCAGCCATGTGCTTACTTATAATTTGGCGAAAGATGCAGCTACATGTATAGAGCTTTTCTGTTTTTTTTTTATACCGAGATTCAAAACAACTTTTTTGTATGCCAATTTAATAGACCTTACATCTAAACTTTGGCTGCATAGTTTGGTCTCCCAAGCTGTCCATTAACACAATAACTGATAAAACTACCTCCATTCAGTCTCATTGTGTAAAAACAAACAAACAAACACCCCAACCAACCAAACAAACACACCATATTTAGTGACGGAATAAATTAAGATTAAGAAATGCTTTCAATCTTTCATTATTTTCTTTTATCTTCATGCACGTGCACTTCTACTATAAGAAATAAGACGAGAAAATGGTTGTCATATGTAACTTGTAATTATTTTAGTATGTTTGGTTCACGTATATAATTATAAATGCATAATTCATTGCAAAGAAAAAAACCCAAAAGTTAAAGGGAGGGTACAGAATTGGTAAGACAAAATACACTTCATGATCACAGATTCACATAAAACTTACACAGTATAATGGTGATGATAGGAGAAAACATCCCATGAAATGTTTTTGTCTGAAATGCCATATTCGTTGAGAAATAAATGAAACTATTTTCCGATTGGAATAAATCGCTTCGAAGCGTTTTATTCATTCGTTGAAATGTGTACAGTTCTCTGTACATGTGTTTTCACTATTTTCTCGTGACCCAGATGGCTGATTGACCTCAAACTTCTACAGGTTTGTCAGTTAAGGTATACGATGGATTACATAATGTGCTTTCACTGTCAGCAACGGTTTTGTCGCAAAAACCAGTTCTGTACCATCCCTTTAAGCAGACCGTCAGGTGTTCAGGGGCACGCGATTCACCGGGATTCTTTCACCCGGCTTACCGGCTCCCATATAGTACCCATAGGCTTACTGGCAAGCCGACTACTGCATATCCTCCCCACCATTGAGACCTTAGCCTGACATGCAACTTCTCTGAAGGACTAAGAGGGAGAAACAAGGCGGCCCCTGGACCATCGCGGTGCCAGGGTCCGCACATGCCACATTCCATTCGATCAGACAGTCAGGATCGGGAATCGAACCCAGACTGCCGGAAGTCTGAGCGGTGGTACCATCGCTTATCCCACTGAGCCAGAAGCGTTGGTGAAGTCGCAACCGTTTATAAAATTACTTATACCTGAGGAGTGGCACAGCTAAAAGAAGAAAATGTGCCGATTTCAGGGGTCGAACCCGGTGCAAGTGGCTCAGCATCCCACGGCCTAACCACTAGGCTAGCTCGAGGGTCTTGACGAGATAAGTGAAATTTGACTGAAAGGCATGATTGTCAATGACCTATCTACATAAAATCACTCGAGCATGTCCACTGCATGCACTCTCAAATTGTACAATGGCCAAGCAAATCCACTCGAGTCAGCTACAATGTAATAGAATTTTAGTTGATTCTTAAAGGTAATACGTGATTGGTAAAGGTCACAGAACAACACTCACACTTGGTCTCATTCAGCATGTGCATGAAATAATAAACCTGTCAAAAATTTGAGCTCAATCGGACATCTGAGTCACGAGGAAACAGGGATAACCCGATTCAATATTTATAATATTGATAATATCTTACCCCGAGATCAAAACAGTTTTCGGTTGTTGTTTTACTCATTTCTGGATAAATACACCATATTTCAGCCAGAAATATTTTAACCGGCGGTATGTTTCAGCACCATCTTCATACCCCGAAAGTTATACGTAAATCTGTTCTGTTTGGGTATGTACCAATCCTGTATACTTTCCGTTCAGCCCTTAAAGACGTAATTTATACTTTGTTTTTTTTTGTCAAAGAATGCAGTTTCACGGACAAAAATATCAAGAAAGATACAGTAAAAGTCATTGTGAATTTCCCAGTCCCATACAGTGCCCACATCTCTTCCGAAGATCAAAATTGTTTTGGTCAATTTGACACAGCAGAGCGTTTGTTTAGGGCGACGGTCATTCGCATTCTTGGCCCGAAATTTTCACGGCAGTGAAAAACAATTTTCTTTTGAAATCACCAGCCCAGGTTCTCGGGTATATAGTATGTCTTTGGGATTATCATTAAAGTTGCGACTTTCTTCTTAACCACAAATTGCTGATAATTGCAGTGGTGGATTTAATTTTTCACGGTGTTATTATTATTTTTTGTCCACACTAATTATCATTGGCGCAGTCGGTTGACACGACTAGTCATCTTCACCAGTCCTCATTCGACACAACCAACTTCCACAGTAAAAGTACGGTGCCCCACGAGTGCCATTCCACTTATCCAGATAACCACATAAGTTATCAAGCTATTATCGACATTTTTAGTGGTAAAATCATCTTGTTTTAATAATTATCTCAACAAGATTACTTTTAGTGAAAACGAGAACTCGACATATCTTGATAATTTATCTGTCCAAGTCAACAAAGTGTATCTAAAAAGTCGTAATTATCACACAAACCACACTATGGTATTTTCACACAGAATTTATTGAACAATGTTTTCATTTATTCATTTCAAAGAAGTTTAAGTTAACAATACAGTGTTTCTTGAAACAGCTGGACAAATTACAAACACAGTTTGAAGGGCTGCAAGGAAAGTACCAAGGATCAATGTGGACCAGCTGCAGCCGATTTTACGAAACTTCAAATGTTGCGTACGAACAATTTTGTTGGGTAACTTAGGCAACATTTTCCTGCCCGTTTCACAAACCTGTACGTTGCGTAAGTTACGCAATATTTCGTGAAATCAGCTGTAGCTGAGCCACAGAGAAAAAATAAATTTGTAATCCTAACCCTCGGCACTTACCATACACAAAACAAAAGCTGTTTACCACACTGTGGTGTATTGTGATATTGTAGTTTTTTCAACCCAAAACCTCTGCACTTACCACACTACCAGTCTCCACAGGGGAACTGGATCATAAACCATGCATTACCACACAAACCACACTGGTATATTGTGGTATGTTGGATACCACACTTACAATGTTATGTATCACAGGATAGCCATGTGTGGTAGATTGTGGTATGCAGGAGGGTTAGGGTTAGGCATTGTCTTCTGGGGCCAATTTCATGGCGCTGCTTAGCACAAACATTTGCTAAGCATGACATTTCTGTCTTAAAAAAAGTAGGGTAAACTACCAAATTTCCATGTGTTGTGTATTATTTGTTGTTTACTGACCATGACTATCAAATGAAATTTTTAACGGTGGTTTGTTTTATTGGGCAAGACATTTTTCTGC
The DNA here is from genome assembly GCA_963971285.1 of Astropecten irregularis. Classification (NCBI taxonomy): domain Eukaryota; kingdom Metazoa; phylum Echinodermata; class Asteroidea; order Paxillosida; family Astropectinidae; genus Astropecten; species Astropecten irregularis. The sequence goes on along the minus strand of OZ020244.1, from coordinate 5,259,484 downwards.
TAAGCAAATGTGTGTGCTTAGCAGCTCCATGAAATTGTTCCCAGCTTACATGTATTACAACCCAAATTATCCACTAAAACATCAGCTTTACGAGTAGATTATAACATAAGGGCAAATAATCAAAATAAAAAAATATGTGATTTGTTCCATTGACTATGCTTGTCTCCTTATTTACACATAGCTACTAAAATGAGCAGGGGTCGATTTCACAAAGTACTCAGATTGATCTTAAGCAGAAATTCATCTAAATTGGTAATTAGCAAAGTGTGATGTTACAATACAAATCACTATGGTGATACTGACAACTCATCTTAAGATTAAACTTGGTGTTTTGTTAAATCCTGCCCAAGGGTCGATTTCACGAAGCCCTACGATCGATCGTAACTCGAGTTATGAAGGATTACCCATCGTATCCTACGTAGGGCTGCAATGCATCATAAGTCCTACGATTGACCATAAGTTATGATGAGTTTGGTGAACTCGACCCCTGGATCTATTAAACCAATGCTCAACTATCAGATTCTTGATGCATTTACTACACACCTATCTTACATATTTACAGACTATATCATCATGGAATAATATATTGCTCACCTCTTCAATACAGATCACTATACTACCTACAAATTAAATTAAGTAATTCTTCTTCACTGAAGCTTAATAAAGGTACATTGCAGGATTGGTAACATACCCAAACAAAAATGTACACAGATTTACGTATAACTTTCAGAGTATGAAGCTGGGTGAAACATACCGTAAAAATATTTCTGCCTGAAACATGTATCTATCAAGAAAAAAGTAAAACAAAGACCGAAAACAGTTTTGATCTCTGGGTAAGATCAAAACCATTCTTTATGTTATAAGAAAAATTGAATCAGATTTTCACTATCTTTTTGTGACTAAGATGTCTGATTGAGCTCAAATTTTCACATGTTTATCTGTTATTTTCATATACTGTACATGTTGGATTAGACATGTTAGATGAAGTGTGAGGGCTGTTCTGTGACCTTTACCAATCATGTATTGTACCTTTAAATACATATGGCTTAAGCTTAAACATAGCTTCATACTTTGGTTTTTGTCATAGAAATGCAGATTCATGGGCAAAAATATCAATAAAAAAAAATACACTAGCAGTCATCTGTGAAAGTTTCAGTCGCATACGGTATTTTTTGAAACAGTGAAAATATGCTCACAGTATTTTCATGCTGATCGTCGAATCCATTCAAAGACAGCTAGTGGATAAAGCACTGTACGTGGTCGTCATTTTAATAGCGCCCTTGTTCACGGTGGGTACCAAATGATGACTGGCCATATTTTCAAAGTGGTCTGTAGGCGAGTTTTGAAATTTCAAAATTTGTGTCCGATTTCTATTGATTTCTAATCAATTTTTCACAAAATGCTTTCGCATGATTTTAAATGGGATTTTAATCTTTTTATCAAACAAGTCAAAAGGCTTATACACATGTAGAAGCAAATGAATTTCTTTTTTAGATGCATCACCAAAGTATGAGGCTACCTTTAAATGGCTTATATTAAAAAGTGTTTTTAAGCAAGTGTTTTTAAGCAACATATTGTAAATTGCTGGACAATTTTTTAATGAAATACCTCTGATGTTTTTTTGTTGTTGCAGAAATCTACATATACATTCATCATGTTCACAGCATTACATTTTTGAATTTGTAACTAAACCTTACAGAATTTAACTTACCCGGTATAATGTTATATTACCAGAAATTTCCAACAACTGCATTCAACATGTTCAATGGGAGACATTGCTGAACCAATAAGCCATTTGCGAGTTAAATCTGAATAGTATCTGGTACACAGGCTTCGTTCATTGCATATAAACACAGTTTGAATTTCCCAGACTAAAGACTCTGTTGCTATATCACATGATTCGGGGCAAGCTTTTGCATAGCGATACCCATCACTGGAATGGACTGGTTCCTTTGTGCTATTCTTATCCATTATGAACAGTGCATTTACCGGTATGCAAGACGTCTGTTATGTAACTAAACAAAAGCTTGCCCCGAATCATGTGATATAGCAACAGTGTCTTTAGTCTGGGGAATTCAGGTTTTGATGTTTACGTACAATGAAAGAATTCAGTGTACCAGATATTGTTCAATTGTAACTTGCGAAAGGCTTATTGTGCTATAATCAATACGTTCTCACAACTTCTCACACAACATGCGATATTATTTACATGCGTATTTCAACTTTCATTTTCAATTTAAATCTTATACATGTACTTGGTTGCGTCCAAGTTACCTGTAACAATTGCCTTAAAACGGCACAAAACAACTTGGGTTATCAGAAGTGGTTGTAGCAACAATCATTTGTGCCTACAATTAGGATGCTACAGTATCAGTTTTAAAATATTAATTCTTAATATTTGATTATGATTAATAATGAACAAACCTCAATCATACACAATCAAATATAAATATCAATGGGAAAAATATATGGCAGTAAACAGTTATTATAAAATAATAGCGAGTACATACTGTATATGTCTAATGTACACTGGGCTTAACCCTAGCCCTCTGCACTTACACGTACCACACAAGACAAGAGCTGTTTACCACACATTACCACAGTTTCCACAGGGGACTGGATCATAAACCATGCATTACTATACAAACCACACTGTGGTATATTGTGGTATTAAGGATACCATACTTACCACAGGAAAAACACATTTGTGGTACACTATGGTATGCAGGTGGGTTAGGGTTAATGTGAGACATGTACCTCATCACTATTCATTACTGACACATGTACATGTAAGGTGCAAGAGACATTGTGACCTACACACGCATTCGTGATCCCATATTACTATACCTCATAAATATTCATGACCTACATGTATTGCCGAATCCCAATTGGTCAAATCACCATCACGTGCCAGTGGATATATTTTCTAATCACCAGTGATAGGCCAGGGAATCTCAGAAGGAACTGTTACACATGTAACATCTCACTGTGCATCCTAGGAAAAGTTTGCAGCGCCCGTGCGTGAGCCTCGACCTACATGAAGTTAATGGCAGCTCACGAACAAGAACGTTTTGCTGCACTTACTGATACCGATCTCTAGGAAATTGTGAATATTTATGAGGTATCACATGGTTTTTATTTCGGGTGGACAGGCGATTCTAGCTTCCCTTGGTGTTGGAAGTTGTCAAACTAGTTTGTCGACTTCCAACACCTCGGGAGCTAGAATCGACTGTCACCCTCAAACCATGTGATATTTGTATGCTGTACAAGACATTGTCTTTTCCATTGTCCCTATACTTAAATAAACTCCCATAGCCGAAGCACACATTTGTACAGCCAAGGATGATTTTAAACAAAAGAAGTCCATTCGAGGACAATGGTTTCATTGCGATTCCTTTATCCTCCCGTCCTCAATCCAAATGCAGTGCACGAACTAGACTAGTGTCGATTCAAAAACACAAATATTACACATTTACACAAAAAGAAAATATAAGTTTATTTTTAGGGAGGGGGATATATAATAATAATAAGTTCATTTGCATATCAACTGCACAAATGGTTCTCATTGGTTTTAAAATAGTTTTGTCAACCTTCATAGCAGTACACAGTGAAACTATAATAATAAGTATTCTAAAACTCTATTCATTTGTACACATGCAATCGTCATACATGAAAAGATACATGTATCTTGATTTCTAAACATTTTATTATGAAAACATGAAGCATATACATGTAGGCTTTCTTTACAGAAACAAGCCCAGTCTATTGCTATGTTCAGACATACTCTGGAGACCGATAAAGGTCTACCCTTTGCGGTCACAGCGGGAGGTAAATATTTCATCCCAAACCCCTTGTGCTTGTGTCCATACTACACAGGGTGTTAAGAGGTCACTCGTGTTGCATAACTCTGAAACCGAACTTCACTTTGGTTTTTGACAAAGAAGTGCAGATTCATGGACAAAAACATCAAGAAATGTACAGTAACAGTCATCTGTGAAATTCCCAGTCCCATACGGTGCCCACTTTTTGAGAAAACAGTGAAAAACGCCCCGAGAATTTCTTAAATCTTGTCACCGTTGTTTTTTATCTTTAAGAGATCTTTAAAAGATCAAAATTGTTTTTGGTCACTGCATGGTTTTACTCTTTACCGCATTACAGGCAGAAAAATTGTAAGGTATAATTCTACCATCACCATTTTTCTAACCTGTATTAAGTTATAGGTAAATCTGTGAAGATTTCTGTTTTGGAATTCTACCAAAGTATGATAGTACATGTACTTTTAATAGACTGAGCTTATTTCTGTCATGTCCTTAAGGAATTGTTAACTTCAATTTCGTCTACAAAACTTGTAACCCTGTAAACATTGTTCATCCAATTTCATTTTTAGTCGATAACAGTTGTCCCTAGTCAACGTCTCTCAAGCTTTTTCCTGAAAAATTATTTTCTTTTGTCCACAAGTGCTTAATTTATATACACAAATATATTGTAAATGTTTCAATTAATTTCATATGAATTACATTTGATTCATGGCATAATTTTGTAAGCAATCTTTTGTTAACTTTTTTTTGTTTTCATTTTAATACAAATTAAATACAAGGTAAATGTAATGTATATTCAGTAATATTTCATATAATTACCTCAAATCTAGTGTGTTTCCTGTTTAAAGGTAATATCATACTTTGGTTTTTGTCAAAGAAATACAGATTCATGGTCAAAAATATCAAGGAAGATTCAGTATGAGTCATTTGTGAAAATTTCAGTCCAATACGGTGCACACTTTTTGAGAAAACAGTGAAAAACGGCCACAATATTTCTTAAGTCTTTTCTCTTTTATTTTTGATCTTTCAAAAGATCAAAACGATTTTCGGTCGTCGTTTTACTTATTTCTGGATAAATACACCATTTCAGGCGGAAAAATTTTAACGGTAGGTTGCTACCAGCATTATCTTCATACCCTGAATGTTATACGTAAATCTTTGAACATTTCTGTTTTGGTCTCTTACCAAAGTATGATACTACCTTTAAAGTACAAGTCTACCAATGACATGAGCCAAACAAATTACATGTAGCATCTGAAAGTGAACTTTTTGAGACAGCGGAATTAGGGTGACATTTCTGTTATTTCTACCGTCCATATTTTAATAGAAGACAGAGAATGCTCTTAACAATATAAACATATAACATGTATGCCAATTTCAAGCTCATTGGTTTAGAGGATGTTTAGTAATAGGAAAGTAAAGTGCACAACCTTATGGTTACCTTAAGTACCAACTATCGGTAATTATTAAACCTACATGTAATACAGTGTATACCATATTTCATGATAAAGGGCGACAGTTTTTATCAGTGTTGGAGTACTCATACTCGAGTACAACTCGAGGACATGCAAATACTCGGCCCGTACTCCATTAAAAGTACTCGAAAATTTAATGTTATGAACTCGGCCCGTACTTGAAAATAAAATGTTCTCGGTCCGTACTCGATTCCGTGTACTCAAATTTTCAGGAGTCCTCGCTCATTTAGTGCAAATTTCATTTTTTGTTACTATTTCACGGTTGATTATGTTGCCGATGTCCGATAGATCACACAATGGTAGTATGAAGAACATCGAGAACTTGTATCAAATGGAGTAAGCAGCACAGTGTTCTTTTGCAAGGTTTGTAAAACAAGAATTTCTGAGAAGAGTGGCACAGCGTCCAACTTTTAACATCTTTGTGGAACTTAGTGCATTTTTGGCACTGTGAGTTGGTACTGTGCATGTACTCGGACGTTGACTAAGACTTTGGTACTCAGACTCGGCCTGTACTTGACCTTAAATATACACGTACTCGATACCCTGGACTTGAACTCGCCAGCAGTGTACTTGGACTTGGCCCAGTATCAGACCGTGAAGTACTCCGATTTGAGGACTCGACTCCAACACTGCTTTTTATGGAAACAAAGCTATGGGCCTACTTGTATAAAGTTACATATTACTTACGGTACTTCGCAACCACCATTTGAGACAAAATGAAACAGAGGGATTGGGCCACATGACGAAGCTGAAGAAAGGCTCCAGCTTCGCCATGTATCTCAAGCCCTTAATTTCATTTAGGACACAGAATAGCAGTTAGCAAAATAAATCCCAAGCCTAGCCTCAAGCCTCATTTTGTACGGGCCCTTAAAAATAGGTACGAAGCTAGGGCAGGTACTGTAAAGGGCCAGAGTGTAGGCTCATGAGTCTGTTCTGTAACCCTAACCCTGTACTTATCACACAAGACAAGAGCTGCTTACCACACATTAAAACAGTCTCCACAGGGAAACTGGATCATAAACCATGCATTACCTCACAAACCACACTGTGGTGTATAGTGGTATTCAGGATACCACACTTAAACCACAGCAAAAATGTGTGTGGTAAGGGGTTGGGTTAAGTGTTAAAGTGTTTGAAAATTGTAAGATGTTTAGAATGTGAGTGACCCATATTTTCATGCCAACTATTTCAACATCTACATGTACATGTTCTATGTCTCCTAGTGCATCACTGTAAATATTGGTTCAAATACAAGTACCATATTGACTGTAGTCATATTCTCACACACAAAATTCCAATGCATTCTAAAGTTCAATATCTAGTATATTTTTCATCAGCACAAAATATCATGATTTTTGTTGGAACTAGCAACTACATTTATACAAGTCGTGTATGAGCGTGTTTCCACAGAGCCAACTTACCGCTAAATAACGCTAAAACTGGAGGAAAAAAATAAAAATAAAAAATTCTAAAACACGGGATTTCATTTCTGTAGAAATCAACTCCATCGCCTTTTAATCGTCATCGCTATCACCTTTTCATCGGTATCGGCATCCTACTCCGAGTAGGTTTTTGGCGATACTTGCCGATAACTTATGAACATCATGTAACTCCATCAGCACTACACACGCTAATTATCGATAGTGTAGGCTGTGCAAACAGCAGCTTAATCGGAAAAACTTAGCGGTATTAAGCGATATCCACTAACCGCTATTAAAACATGCTAAATAGCGATGGGCCTGTGGAAACACGCTCTATGTCAAGTACAACCAAGTCTTGGCTCACACATTAAGTTTAAGTAATTTTACATCAACAGCAAGTTAAATTCATCCAAATTCTTAAGTTAAATTGAATTTAACAAAAAATAAATGGAAATTGTAAATTTGCTTCCAGCATTCAAATACAGTAAACGTAAATATGGTTTATATTTCACCAATATTGATTTTAGTTTTGTCAACATAAATTGTGTGGCAATATTTATCAAACTGAATTATGATACATACAAATCCTCGCTCAGTTGCTAGAAGTGGCATCCAAATGACAAGGGTTTTGAAGTTGGTTATTGCTGAACGGACTTCATCAGGTTAAATATGAGTTCTGAAGGGAAAAAAAAAGAAAGGAAATACAGCTTAATTAAACTAAAGGCAGCTCCAAACTTTAATTTTTGTCAAAGAAATGCAGATTCCCGGGCAAAAAATCAAGAAAGATACAGTTAAAGGGATGGTACAGAATTGGTAAGACAAAATACACTTCAAGATCACAGATTCACATAAAACTAACACAGTATAACGGTGGTGAAAGGAAAAACATCCCATTAAAGGTTTTTGTCTGAAATGCCATATTCATTGAGAAATAAATGAAACTATTTTCCTATTGGAATAGGCTACATGTAAATCGCTTTGAAGCGTTTTATTCATTTCATTGAAATGTGTACAGTTCTCTGTACACAGGTTTTCACTATTTTCTTGTGATACAGATGGCTGATTGACCTCAAACTAGGTTTGTCAGATAAGGTATATGATGGATTACATAATGTGCTTTCACTGTCAGCAACGGTTTTGTCACAAAAAGGAGTTCTGTACCATCCCTTTAACAGTCATCTGAGAAATTCCAACTGGTTAAAAAGCCACATCCTCTTTGAGTGGTCCCCCATGTACTGTTTCTCTGGTTGCAGCATTGCCAATGCTGCGTGTATCTTCGGTGATCCTTGGGATATAGCAGTATGTGCATGGTTTCATGGCTTCTGACTCCCAAACGAACAAAGATAATTGACTATTAGGGACACAGCCAACATAGGGCTGGATAGCTCAGTTGGTAAGAGCGCCGGTACGGTATTCCGAAGGTCACTGGTTCGAATACTGCTCCAGTAAATTTTTGTTCATCTTTCAATAACTTAAAAATCCAGTCAATTTCCCTTGTGGTTATTTGATGATTATATTAATTAAAAATGCTGAATCCTCTTTGAGTGATCCCCCCGGGTACTGTTTCTCAGGTTGTAGCATTGCTGCGAGTATCAATAAAATGATCCTTGGGAAATACAATGTAGTGGTATGTGAGTGGTTTCATGGCTTCTGACTGCCAAAAAACAAAGATAATTGACTATTGGGGTCACCACCAACGTACATAGGCTGGACAGCTCAGTTAGTCTGTTAGTAAGAGTGCCGGTACGATATTCCAGAGGTTGCTGGTTCGAATCCTGCTCCAGTACATTTTTCTTTGTTCACTTTTCAATTACTTAAAATTAATAATAATAAAAATAATAATAATTTGGGAGGCTAATCATCCTTACTTGCAGCTGGGGTGCTGAATTGCGAAGGATGCAACTTCAACGTGATCGAGCAGGCTTTCATGGCTGCCAGCCACATCAACCCATATATGATCACTGAGCAAGGCCTGAGATCGAATGTGTTTGATTTTTGTGGAGGGAGGAAAACCGGAGAACCCGGAGAAAAACCCTCGTAGCATAGGAGAGAACCAACGCACAACTCTACTCACATATGACCCAAGCCAGGATCGAACCCGGGCCACATTGGTGAGAGGCGAGTGCCTAACGCACTTGCCACCTATGCCTAATATATCAACAATATGAAAAAAAAATGCAAAGATACCATAAACAGATGATAAGAGGGATCTAACCTTTCCACTGGTTAACAGTTAAATCCTTCGGCTCGAAAGAGTCGTCAAATTTTTCTCCGATAGGTTCATCATCTTCGTCGTGGTACTTGGCAACATACGGATGCCTGAGGGCCTCCTCCGCAGTGACGCGCTTGTCCACATCCAACTGCAGCATATGCTCCAGAAGGTCGACGGCATATTTGTTTGCTCCGGCGAAGTATTCCGCGAGGTTTTTCTTTTTCTTTTTCGGTTGTAATCCAACGTAACTCCGCGCCTGTGGACAAAATGAAATGATAATAAAGGTCCACTAAACATGTGGTTGTGGGAACAACCACTACATGTACATGTAGGTGTCATGAATATTAATCATTTTGGTCGGGAGATAGATCACATGTATGCAATTAGGCTTGCCCTTCACCGACGTGGATGAGCACTGCATACTCAGTGCTTGTTGAGTGCACATGACAAATCATGCGCTAGCTCAGGCGGGATTCGAACCCACGACCTCCTCCTTACTAGTGAAGATGCCATACCATAGTGCAGATACAGTAATAGTCATCTGTGAAATTCCCATACAGTGCCAAATTTTAGAGAAAACAGTGAGAAACGACCACAGTCGTGGCAGTAATTTAAAATCTTTTCACTATTTTATCTGTAAAAGATTAAAATGGTCTTACTCTTTTCTGGATAGATAGGGCCTACAGCATTTCAGGAAGAAAAATATTAACAGTATGTTTCTACCATCACCATCTTTATAACGTGAAAGTTATAGGTAAATCTTTTAAGATTTCAAGTTTTGGTATGCTACCAAAGTATGATAGTACCTTCAAAGAAACATTTGTAATGTCAATTTTTTGAGGAAATAAGTTGATTGGTTTGGAGGAACAATAACATTACCAATTTACTCCTGGGTGAAGAGGAGCAATATTTGACAAAGCGTCTTGCACAAGGATGCAAGCATCAATAGCCCATGGCTGGATTCGAACCCAAAATCTATAGATTGACCACAAGACCTCGAATACGATACACCTGACCACTACAAGACCCTGAGTACGACACACCAGACTACTAGGCCACTACAAGACCTTGAGTACAACACACCAGACCACTAGGCCACTACAAGACCTTGAGTACGACACACCAGACCACTAGGCCACTACAAGACATTGAGTATGACACACCAGACCACTAGGCCACTACAAGACCTTGAGTACAACACACCAGACCACTAGGCCACTACAAGACCTTGAGTACAACACACCAGACCACTAGGCCACTACAAGACCTTGAGTACAACACACCAGACCACTAGGCCACTACAAGACCTACATGTACAGTAAGACACATCAGACCACTACAAGACCAGAGTACAACACTCCAGACCACTAGGCCACTACAAGACCTTGAGTACAACACACCAGACCACTAGGCCACTACAAGACCTTGAGTACAACACACCAGACCACTAGGCCACTACAAGACCTTGAGTACGACACACCAGACCACTAGGCCACTACAAGACATTGAGTATGACACACCAGACCACTAGGCCACTACAAGACGTTGAGTACAACACACCAGACCACTAGGCCACTACAAGACCTTGAGTACAACACACCAGACCACTAGGCCACTACAAGACCTTGAGTACAACACACCAGACCACTAGGCCACTACAAGACCTACATGTACAGTAAGACACACCAGACCACTACAAGACCAGAGTACAACACTCCAGACCACTAGGCCACTACAAGACCTTGAGTACAACACACCAGACCACTAGGCCACTACAAGACCTTGAGTACAACACACCAGACCACTAGGCCACTACAAGACCTTGAGTACAACACACCATACCACTAGGCCACTACAAGACCTTGAGTACAACACACCAGACCACTAGGCCACTACAAGACCTACATGTAGAGTAAGACACACCAGACCACTACAAGACCAGAGTACAACACACCAGACCACTAGGCCACTACAAGACCTTGAGTACAACACACCAGACCACCAGGCCACTACAAGACCTACATGTAGAGTAAGACACACCAGACCACTACAAGACCTTGAGTACAACACACCAGACCACTAGGCCACTACAAGACCTTGAGTACAACACACCAGACCACTAGGCCACTACAAGACCTTGAGTACAACACACCAGACCACCAGGCCACTACAAGACCTTGAGTATGGCACACCAGACCACTAGGCCACTACAAGACCTACATGTAGAGTAAGACACACCAGATCACTACAAGACCAGAGTACAACACACCAGACCACTAGGCCACTACAAGACCTTGAGTACAACACACCAGACCACCAGGCCACTACAAGACCTTGAGTATGGCACACCAGACCACTAGGCCACTACAAGACCTTGAGTATGACACACCAGACCACCAGGCCACTACAAGACCTACATGTAGAGTAAGACACACCAGACCACTACAAGACCAGAGTACAACACACCAGACCACTAGGCCACTACAAGACCTTGAGTACAACACACCAGACCACTAGGCCACTACAAGACCTACATGTACAGTAAGACACACCAGACCACTACAAGACCAGAGTACAACACTCCAGACCACTACGCCACTACAAGACCTTGAGTACAACACACCAGACCACCAGGCCACTACAAGACCTACATGTAGAGTAAGACACACCAGACCACTACAAGACCTTGAGTACAACACACCAGACCACTAGGCCACTACAAGACCTTGAGTACAACACACCAGACCACCAGGCCACTACAAGACCTTGAGTACAACACACCAGACCACTACAAGACCTACATGTACAGTAAGACACACCAGACCACTACAAGACCAGAGTACAACACTCCAGACCACTACGCCACTACAAGACCTTGAGTACAACACACCAGACCACCAGGCCACTACAAGACCTACATGTAGAGTAAGACACACCAGACCACTACAAGACCTTGAGTACAACACACCAGACCACTAGGCCACTACAAGACCTTGAGTACAACACACCAGACCACCAGGCCACTACAAGACCTACATGTAGAGTAAGACACACCAGACCACTACAAGACCAGAGTACAACACACCAGACCACTAGGCCACTACAAGACTTGAGTATGACACACAAGACCACTAGGCCAAATGTGCAGTAATGTGTTGTAAGCAGCTCTTGTCTTGTGTGGTCGGTGCAGGGGGTTAGGATAAACTTAAGGTTGGACTTACGTCTTCACTCTGTATTTTGCACAGGATCTCGTCATCGGGTGTACCAGTCACATCCATGATACGATTTAACTGATCAATATCTGAAGAAGTCGGTACATTAAGTTCAAATTCAATAATGATAAAGACTTGTCACATTTCTGCTTGGTGTTCAAGGCGCAGCAAACTTCAAGACAAGAAGTATAGAAGAAATTAATACAGATGAACAAATTAGTCACTGAAAACTTGCATCATTAGATTGGTTTTGTTATAATAATAATAATAATAATTTGGGAGGCTAATCATCCTTACTCACAGCTGGTGTGCTGAATTGCGAAGGATGCAGCTACAACGTGATCGAGTTGACAGCGGCGCCCTTGGCTGCCAGCCACATCAACCCATATATTATGATCATGGAACACAGCCTGAAATCGAAAGTGTTTGATTTTTGTGGAGGGAGGAAAACCGGAGAACCCAGAGAAAAACCCTCGTAGCATAGGAGAGAACCAACGCAAAACTCTACTCACATATGACCTAAGCCGGGATCGAACCCGGGCCTCATTGGTGAGAGGCAAGTGCCTATTAACACACTTGCCACCTATGCCTATCATCTTTTCATCTTTTGGAAGATCTGTGCAGGGCGGCACAGCCAATAAGCCATTTGCTAGTTTAATCTGAATAGTATCTGGTACACAGACCTCTTTCATTGCATATAAATACCCAAGTTTGAATTTCCCAGACTAAAGACACTGTTGCTGTTTCACATGATTCGGGGCAAACTTTTGCTTAGTTACATAACAGACATCTTATACCAATGCACTGTTCCTAATGGATAAGAATGGTACAAAGGAACCAGTCCATTTCAGAGATGGGTATCACTATGCAAAAGCTTGCCCCAAATCATGTGATATAGCAACAGTGTCTTTAGTCTGGGAAATTCAAACTAGGGTGTTTATGTGCAGTAAAAGAAGTCAGTGCAGGGCTCGAAATATCCACTAGACCGTGGACCGAGTCTAGTGATTTCAGTGTACGTGTAAATGTAGGTCTAGTCAAGTGGGTACTGCACTAGTCTGGTTGTCTAGTGATTTTGATTTTCCTTACACAATTGAAATGATGACTAAATTGATGATTTTTGACACAATATTACATATAATTACGGTTTTCATATGTACATGAATGCCACAGGTCTAGTGAAAAAAGTTCAGGTCTAGTAAAATGCTCCATTTCCCAGACCTGTTGTCCAGTGCCCTTTTTAATGAAATTTGAGCCCTGCAATGTAGCAGATACTATTCAGATTTAACTCAGATTTTGCGGTAAGAAATGTGACATTTCACGCTGAGCAAGTTATGACGATTCTGACTGAATATTCTGTAAGGTTGCCGGCACCAAATCATTGCAAGATTCCCGAACACGCATGTAGATCGAGACCAGAAATTCACGTAGGCCTACTATAATACGTCGCCGCAATGATCATTGTAGCATGTTTTACACACTTTTCCTACAGCGCTATGCATCCATTGATCGTGCACATTATCGACACGTGCACAATATAGCACTGTCATTCATTTTTAGAATCGGAGATTGGGCACCCGATCATTTTTTCAAAGCGTTGTCCGGTTTTCAAAAGCTGCGAAAAATGCACAGCACTTATAGCACTTATACTGAGTAAACTAAGGATACGGTCAGAGCCAGGGAATAGCGTCTTTCCAGTGAGGAGTTCGGCCATGATGCATCCTACAGACCACATGTCCACAGTATTAGAATAATGCATCCAGTTCAGCATTATTTCTGGTGCTCGGTACCATCTCGTTGCTACGTAGCCGGTCATTTCATCATCAGCTTGACGGGCCAGCCCAAAGTCAAGTATCTACAAAACAATCAAAGTGGCTCATGTAATATACAATGCATACATACCCACTGTATGATAGTACTGGTTAAAGATAATACATGATTGGTAAAGGTCACAGAACAGGGCCCAATTTCATGGAATCCGTTACGGCCTATTCTTGTGCTTACAGGCACTGCTACGCGTGAAATCTATTTCATGGAATCCATAAGCAAGACTCTCGGTTAGCGAAGAATTTCTAGGGTAACCGTGATCATTTTCTGCTAACGCGCTGTCGTATGCATTTTGCACAAATTTCTTGCTTACCGTTACCAAAAACGAAACTCTTTCGTGAAATACGCTAGCCGTAACCAAAACAATTCTGCTACCGTAAGCGAAGAATTTTTGCTAACGGTAACGGATTCCATGAAATTGGGCCCAGCACTCACATTGTGTTTGATCCAGCATGTACATGAAATAATGAGCATGTGAAAATTTGAGCTCAATCGCACATCTGAGTCACGAGAAAACATGGAAAACCCGTCTCAATATTTCTTATAAAACATAAAGAATGGTTTTGATCTTACCCTGAGATCAAAACTGTTTTCGTTCGTTGTTTTACTTATTTCTGGACAAAAGGCTTGATCGCTCAGTTGGTAGAGTACCGTTACGGTATTCTGGAATGTCAATTTTTCCTTGTTCACTTTTCAGAGACGTACACATAACATGGCTTACCCTGAGTTCACAGTCCTCATTCACTGCCAAATTGCTGGGCTTCAGATCTCGATGGATAACGCCAACTGAATGAATATACTACAAACAATATCAAGAAAATGAAGGATTTTGAATAAGCGGTTAACAGTTTTCGACATACAGCGTGAGTCAAAAAGAAGTTGAACGGAATTGGTGATGTTTTTCAAAAGAAACAAATGACACTCAAACATGTCAAAAGTTGAGTAAAGCCATAGAGCTATATTAAAATTAATAGAGCGCTTGCTCCATGTACAGAGTGATGCCTGCTGGGCGCATCCATGTTTGTGCACAAACCTATGGAATAGTGTACCGGTACATCTTTTGTACATGTACGTCTATTTGCATATATCTGCGTGTGTGTTCTATACGGGTGCGTTATCGAGGGCCAATACGCCCAAAGTCCGACGCACCTTCAAGATGCACTTCAGGTAATGTTTGCGCGTACGATGTACTTGCGCGTTGAATTTAGAGTACATTCTTTGAAAGGCATTCCAGTCAAAGTTTTCATTTTAATTGTCTCCTGATGAGGACTAGAGCAGACTAGTCGAAACGTTGAGACCTAATTGCGAGAAGTGCGAACGATATAGAAGTGCGAAAGTACGAACAATTATTACATGGTGTTTCCGCAAACCGATCCACATCAAAATTTTCTTGTTCCACAGACACGCACTCAAATTCAAAATGACTGCGCCCAGGACAGCTTCAAAGCATCTATACGCACAGAAAACGCAGTGCTAGTGCTCTCGTAGTTTTATTATAGCTCTATGAGTAAAGCATATTTATTAAGCATTCTCTCCTGCTTATTAGAAAAAAGACAATGAAACAAATTGATCATTTCTATACAGAAGAGTTACACACATCATGACACATGTATACATGAACATGTATATTTCAATAAAGGTCACTTTGCAAAATGTCCATGGAATACATTTGTTTACTTCGCAAAAAAGTTCATGTAATCTTTACTACCCTTTGCTAACAGATGTTTAGATCCAACAAGCATTAACATTCCAAGGACAGCTTAAAATGTACTCGGTCTCCACAAGGCACCAAATATGCGCCCATGAATAAGGCAATGAGCATTAATCATGCTACAACAGTGGAACGCCACTATAACGAACATGCTGGGATGCACAGAAATTGTCCATTATAGTGGTCGTTCATTATAGGGAACAGCATGCCTATACACTGTACATTAAAAAATTGGGAGTCAAGAATGATGTTCGGTATAGCTAAATGTTCAGTCTAGCGGTGTTCGTTATAGTGGCGTTCCACTGTATACGCATGAACCTACCTTAAGTCCACGAAGGATTTGATAGACAAGAAACTGCACGTGCTCGTCAGAAAGTTTCTGAGATTTTGTGATCCCGTTGAGATCAGCACCCATAAGATGTGTTACAATGTACACATCACGAAGTGTTTCTAGTGTGTCTCCACGACCGAATACGTCTAACAGGCCGATTATCTGCATATTGGAGTAAAGAAAAATAGCGATAATATTACATAATTAGCCACCATATTCATTGAAATAACCCTAAGTCCCTAAAACACCTGCATACCACAAGTGGTATCCTGAACATGCTGAATACATATGTAGATGACAGTGTGGTTTGTGTGGTAATGCATGGTTTATGATCCAGTCCCCTTGTGGAGACTATAGTAATGTGAGGTAAACAGCTCTAGTCTTGTGTGGTACATGCATGTATGTGCAGAGGGTTGTATGCCTGTGAAGCTACGGTGTACATGTACCGGTATGTAGCATACATGTACATGTAGGTTACCTGCCATAGTGCCATGTACATGTACATATGTACATGTACATGTATGTACATGTACATGTATGATCTTGCTATAGTCTGCTAGTTACATAGCAGCACTCACACTTTGTCTGATCCAGCATACATGAAATAATAAACCTGTGAAAATGTGAGCGCAATCGGACATCTGATTCACAAAAAAATAGCAATAACCCGCCTCAATGTTTTTGATCTTACCCCGAGATCAAAACAAATTTGATCTTTGCTTTACTAATATCTGGATAAGTACACCATTTCAGGTGGAAATATTGTAACAGTATGTTTCTACTACATATGTACATGACATGTTACACCATCTTCATACCCTGAAAGTTACATGTACATGTATATTAATCTGTGAACATTTCTACTTGGGTATGATTACATGTATGTAACCTATACTGTACCTTTAACTCACAAACATTATACACCCCAACAATATCCAAATTAATCTTGCAGAAATTAATTCATACCTGTATAGGCTACAAAAAAACCAACTTGTAATCAGTAGAAAAAAGAACAAATTACATGTATGTTTTCTCTGCAAAAATGGTAATGTGTGGTAAGCAGCTTTTGTGCAGAGGGTTAGGGTTAAGATTTCAGACAACACACGATCGAGACACAATACAGTTGCTGTTGTACACATGTACAGTTTTCATGTGGATATCTCTACCAGGATGCAAGGGAAGGTACATGTATACATGCATTTCCTGTGATAAGCCTATAACCTCACAATGCATTAACTGTAGTTACCCTATGGATATTAACCCACACATGATTCGAGGTTAAACACACATTATAAAACTTAACCACTATCATGACTATAGTGAAATTTGTATCCTTGTGCATGCTGTAGTGTGGAGACAAGGCTTTGTTCTTGTGTATATTTTTGCCATTAGTATGAAAAATTATACTGTCTCAGTGTCTGTATGTTGGGCACTGTCATGACTGTAGAAAAATTCTAATGTCCAGTTCAGAGTGGTTAAAGGCAGCGTACAGGATTTGCAAGGCCTCAAAAAAAAAATGATTGAGTTTGAGACAGAAAATTGACTCAACATTTCGCAAACAGTCACCATGGGAAATCTTGGTTCATCAGATGCTGGGTTTTTCAAGGAAATCAAGATTTAGTGTCTTTTAACATGTTTAAAAAGATCGTTCGTTGGAACGATCTTTTTAGCATTTCGAAAGTGTGGTGTAACCTTGAAGAATTCGGAGGGGGCAAGATTATTTCGGCCGTATTTCTGCTATCCAGATGAACAAAGCATAAAAAGGTACATGAAACAATGTCTGTATTAAGGAAGTTAAGACCTTCACTTCTGTTTAGTACCAAATTCAGCCAAAACACACATCTTTGCAAATCCTGTATGCTCCCTTAAAAGGTAACTTCATACTTTGGTTTTTGCCAAAGAAATGCAGATTCATTGGCAAAAATATCAAGAAAGACTTATAAACAGTCATTATTTTGTGAAATTTCCAGTCCCACACAGAGCCTACGTTTTGCAAAAACAGTGAAAAACACCCACAATCTCCCTGAGATCAAAACTGGTTTTGTGGTTTCAAATTGCTCCTTTCTGGATAAATACTGTGCTCATTTCAGGCAGAACAGTTTTAATTATCTTTATAGGGCCTACACTGTGAGTTAGGCCTAGATACACTCTCCAAAAGATGCAGGAAAATGCTGTGAACATAAAACATGTTAAATTTAGGCAATTTACAATTAAATTCAGTTTCACATTGCTGCCAAACCAGAATTTGAATGCCCGAAAACACAAAGTGAGGTGAAATTCTTATGTTTGGCGAGGAAATGGAATAATGTGCTACATGTACATGTACACGTATGTAGGTCTCGCTAGCCAAACTAAAAACCTTGTGCACAAAACATTTCATGTATGTATGATGTTTGTTGTGGGCCACCATGATCGTCTGTAACTCGCACTTTTGATGGCCAATCTCCACAGATTCTGCAATTGTTTGTTCTTGGGGAACTCATACGTTCTCTCTGCTACCATAAATCGGACACTACACAGCATGTGCCAGGCATTTTCATGCGCTTACATGTATTTTATGCCGGTTGTGTTTACGACGAATATTCGTGCATAAAAGCAATGACAACAAAATCAACACACTTTTTCCGAGAATCTTGAGATTAACAATGGTTTATAGTCAAAAGTCTCCCATTGGAGGATTACATTCAGCAAATGGGGATCAGATCCGGCAATGGGGGGATCTTACTAGTGGAAACGGGACAAAGAGCTATATTAAAATTACTAGAGTGCTAGCTCCGTGTACAGAGTGATGCCTGCTGGGCTCATCCATGTTTGTGCACAAACTTATTTTGGAAAACACAAAATTGTGTACGTCTTTTAATTTTGCATAATGCGTTTAAGTGTTCTATAGGCCTACCTGTGCGATATCGAAGCACAATACGCCCAAAATCTGACGCACCTTCAGTAAATGAACTTCGTGTTTCATTTTGCGTAGTGCGCACACACGCTCTGCACGTCAGTCACGCAATTATTGCATGCGTCATCAAGATGCGCTACTGGTGCCATTCGTGCGTAGTTGCGTGTTGCATAGAGTACACTCTTCAGAAGGCATTCCAGTCAAAGTTTTCTGGTTCCACAGACACGCACACAAATTCAAAATGACTGCGCTCAGGACGGCTTCAAAGCATCTATGCACGTAGAACGCAACGGTCTACTAATTTTAATTATGAAATGGGGTCATAATCTTCAAATGGAACTCCATGGACGTGATGTTTAGCCTACATGTAGGTGGAAGCTTATGAAGTTCAACCCTAACCCTCTGCACATGCCACACAAGACGAGAGCTGTCTACCACACATTAGCACAGTTTGATATTATGCATACAGGAAGTACACTGTACAGTACATGTATGTATGCCTATTATATGATTATAATGTACTTTAACTTCTTACTTCTTACACTACATGTACATGTAGTCAGTGTTAGTATACTCACATTTTCATGATCCATATGTTGCAGCAGCCGTAGTTCGCGGTAAGTTCTTTTCGCGTGTATTGCTGATTGGAATGGCCGGGACAGCTTTTTAATGGCAACATTTTTGCCAGTTTGGGCATCGTAGGAAGAGCTAAACATGAAAGAAAGAAAATAAATCAGTGTAAATAATATATTTTTATAGGATGCATTCTCCTACCTTGTGGAATGAGCTAAAATGTATGTTGGAAATTCGTCAAATTCCACACGTGTACATGTTAATTAATTAACATGTATACTGTAAGGCCCGGTTCAGACGTCGTGCTTATGCCGTGTCGAATACAAATCAACTTGGATTTTTGTATTCGGCACGGCATAAGCACGACGTCTGAAACCAATTTGGCTCGGCAAGTTGAATTCGGCACGGCAGAAGCTTTAAGCTCGACAGGGTCTGCCGTGCTTATGCCATTTAGCACGGCAGTAGCACAGCGCGGTTTCAGACGTCGTGCTTATGCCGTGTCGAATAAAATGTCAATTCGCAGTTGGTCCTGAATATTGATCAAATTTAGGAATGCGCATGCTCACAATGTGTGCGAGAAAAGAATTGATAAAAAGCAAACAAACAAACAAGCTTATTTCTCGAAACAAAATGGCGTGCAGACCAGTAAATAATTTCCCATAGGCTACCACGCAAAGTTGCAAATTTGAAAAAAAAAAAAAATATTGAAATACTCTCAAGTTTCTGATGCAATCAACCGATACAGCAAAATAAAGCTGAATTCTTCAATTTTCATTTTCTTTTCAATTTTTTGTATACAGGTTAACGTGGCTGAAAAGTTCACGCAAAGAAAAATACCCGTAAAACGGCCAAATTTACATGTGAGAGGCTACAAAATAGTACTCCTCCACTACAATTGCAAAAGAAGTTTAAATTTAGGGGCTGATTTCATCCAACTTGACAGCTCAAATTTAAAAGTTCAAACTCATGGTGACCAAGTTCCATCCATTCTTTCTACAAGGCTTCCCAAATAGAGGGCTCACCAAAAGCTTTAAAATAAAAGATTTTGGGGTATGAAACAATTGATGAGCTCCACGGACTGATTTGGGCGTATTTACTGGTCTGCACCCTCAAGATTTGCACACTGAGCTATCAGAAAATGAAGCCACTGAATACATTAGATTATATTCAACTTTAAATATTCAATGTTACTAGTGCCTGTTGAAGCAGCATTCTTCTTGTTCGTGCGTTATTGAATACAAAGAAGCGCTGTTTGTTTTCCTGGCCCGCCATTTTGGATGCATTAAGTTCGGCAACACGTTTGTATTAAGTTCGACGTCTGAAACCACTGCCGTGCTTACACCGTGCTTACGTCGCGCCGAATTGAATTGTATTCGACACGGCATAAGCACGACGTCTGAACCGGGCCTAAGTGTCGTCAGTGTGTCGATCTGTTTTAAAGGGGATGTACAAAATTGGTAAAGGTAACAGGGCATGCGCAGCTGCAAGCTGTACATCATTTGATACCCTGTATGTCATGGAATAAAAACAAACCTGTGAAATTTAAGCTCAATTGATCATTGGAAACAGTAGAAAGCCAAAATGTGTGGGAATAGCATTTATGATCTTTCCAAGATCAAAGATGTTTTGGTGTTTGGTCTACTCTTTTCTGGATTAAAACAGCATTTCATGCACAAATATTTTCACAAGCATGTTTCCACGATCTATATACCCTGTAAATTATACGTACAGTACAGTTTGACAATGAAACGCCACTAACTATTTAACTGTATAAACAAACATGCCGGGATCCACAATTGTCTGTTATTGGATCAGGGGTCGATTTCACCAAACTCATCATAACTTACTATCAATCGTAGGACTTATGAAGCCATGCAGTACTACGTAGGACAGGCCCCCGCTGCGATGGGTTATAAATCCTTCGTAACTCAAGGTACGATCAATCGTAGGGCTTCGTGAAATCGACCCCAGGTTGGTCATTTGTCATGTTTGTTAAACTTAAAGTCAGCGCAGAGCGACATCATTCCAACTCGCCGACCTTAGAGCGATGAATTTTAACAGCAAATTGTATGGTCTTTAAGACGATAATCTGCCAAGATTGTTTAAAGGTACAGTAAGCCTACAGGATTGGTAACACACCCAAACACATGTATACATTTCACAGATTTACATATAACTTTAACCACAAAAAATTGCAAAAAGGTCTGTCGAAGTGTTCGAGATGGTTCGAGTTGCTGAGTATGTGCCCATGCCATCATTTTCATTCATGAATTTGAAAACTTCCATTTTTGGTCAGTGCGATGAGATGATCGTGACGCCCTCTTTTGGCCGTTTCGTGCCAATTCGTGTACTTGGGATTTTTTGCTGTGCGCGGAAAGTGATCTACGTATCGACACGTCCGCATAGTATGCAAATTACCAAAATTAATATTCATGCGATGACGTAGTGACCGCCATTTTGTGTGGAGCAGAGCCACACAAATTAAAATTGTTTTTGACGTTCTCGTCTGGACATTCGTCAGAAAAGGTCGATTTTCATCAAAAGGAATGATCATGTACAAATGAATACGCTACATTGCATCACTAACTTTCGTAGAAGCAATGGAGCGAGTTTCAATTCTGTTTGTGATGTTTTTGTTGTCATTTGGGGACATTTTCGGCGAAAGTGCCGTGAATTCTTTTTTTCCTGTGTAGGCCTAACGTTAGGCCTACAACACATTTTGAGCTAACCTACATGTATGTAGGCCTAATTCACTGGGCCAGGCGCTAGACCGACCGTCAACCCCAAAAGTAAAAAAAGGGAGTTTAGCGCCCCAGTTACTGGGTCTATTATTAATGTCCACACCGTCTGTCAACACTGCTTTTATTCAGGCACTTTTCTTCTTCACCGAACGCGCACTATCGCCGCCCGCTAGCGCTGTCATTTAAAACTAGTAGTAGGGACCGCACACGAGCCACTGCGCATCGCTTCTGCGCAGCGCACTGTCGAAAAAAAATCGTGTACAAAATAATTATGGTTCGCGGCCGCCCGTACGGTTTTGCAACCGGTAGCGCAAAGCAATGTGGGATACCATCGCGATCGGGACGCCATTTTGAAGCAGGGTAAACACGTGAACTACTGCCGAAAAAAAATCGAAAATCGACCAAGATTTGGCGATTTTGCAGCGGTTTGAAAGGTAAGTAAATTTTCTTTGTTCAAAAAGTATCATTTGGGTAAGAGTGATTTCAAAAAGAATGGTGGAAATGGAAAGATAGACATCTAAATAGGGTAAAAACGATGTTTTCCGACTGGGTAAACATTGCGCAAACTTGCGCCACAAGTTTTTGTAACACGGTGTCACTCGTGGCACAGCGTGAAAAGTGCACTATTAATCGACGCCATCTTTGTTCTATATCTCACTAAAAGGCCTAAATAATGTTTTGAAAGGATAGTTCTGTCAAAATAATAGTTATTGGAAGAGTAAGTTATGAAAATAAGACCACTTTCGATCGTCAATCTTGAAAAATAAAAAGCAACCGATCAGGCTGTTCCAGAGGGAGTAGGTTTACAGTAGTGCACAGTAAATAAGCGCAAATCTTTAAGTAAAGTTACTTTTTTGTGGCTGTTCCCATTACTAAACTCACTCCTGCTGGAATGGCTTGTATTGCAGTCGATTTTTTTCAACTTTTTTTTTCGTTTTTTTTTTTTACTTTTTGCAATTTTAATGATTGAAAAGAGTCTATTTCGAAGTATTTTCGCCTGCATGATTACATTCTATAATTTTTCCCATGAAAAGGAAAAACAAAATGTCATCCAATTAATATTATAAATATTAAATACACATTTGTATTTTTTGTTTGTATTTTTCAAGGAATAACATCTATGTCACCAGCACTTGGCTTTGGGAGACCAGTTTTGGAAACCGCTGCTCACGTGTGGTTTGGAGGGCTCTGCCTCACCGGCCAGGGATAGTGTTAAATGTTTAGGCAGGTACAAAAACAGCTCAGTACATGAGGTACGATGCTACGTTGACGCAATGTGGACTTCAAGATGGACGCTTTAAATGTGTTTGACATTTGCTAAATGACTTAAGTTACCTTACCTTCCTGTCGACTTCACAATTTGCTTCCACCCAAAAGACATAGAGCATACGAGGAAAAGATGTACACAAGAAATCTAGCAAATATATTTTACAACAGTCACACCTTATGTGTCCCGCATCCTCCAATTTGATGAACGCTTGTAGAATTTATTTTTCATTCTGTGTATGACTGCACTCAAATTTACCATGTTTACAATATCAATCCACTAAGACCAACTTTAACTAAGATTCCCCTTTGGAAATAATCACTCAGTAATAATTATTTTAAAAGGTCTTCTTTATTGATGATTCTTAGTGTTATCACTTATCACCATCTTGTTGATTTTGTAGAGAATCCGTAGAATTAAATTCACATTAATCAAATGTATTTCTGATCGTTTAACTTTTTCTTTTTATGACTTTTTATAACTTTTTATGAGTTTATATCTTTGTATTATTTAAATATTACTGTACAAATGTCTCAATTTGGCCCTTGGCTGCGATGACGTTTATTTTTTAATAAACCATTTCAAATCATATCAAATGTGCCATGTGATTTGTATAGAGTACTGGGTTACAGGGTTAGTCAAGTGTCTAGAGCACTGAGCAGGCAACTTCTGAACAAAGAATTCTTGCCGATTTTGCATTTGGCCATATCAGCTATTTTGATGAATCTATTAAAGAAAAAGATGAAATCTATAATTACATGTATCTCCTAAGCCCAGGGGTCCTTTGAAAATTGCAAAGCAAGTTCTGAAAAACCTAGTGAAAACTGTGAGCTGAAGCACGAAACAAAAATAATAATGCCAAAAAAAAAAACAAGCCTTGAAATTACGAACTACAGGGAGAAATAGCAGGAAGAGAAATCTAAAGCTCCGGAGGAAAGTAGGCTCATCATGCTGGCAAGAAAAGAAAACTTTGCAAATGACATTTGAGCAACTGGGCTCTGGTAGACAGAAGACCTGATGACAATACCTAAATGCACAAAACACAAATAATAGAAAAAGTGAGGCAGTGAATTTTACTATGGCGTCAACATTGTCTGTGTCATTTTTCCAAAGCAATGGATACCTAATTTAGCTTTGAATGTAGTAGTTTGGGCATAAATAATTATCAATGTTAATGTTCACTCATGTAGTTGCTTTTTTATTATTGACTTCTTATGTTCAATAGTTGTAATTGAAAAAAAAAATTAAGTCTCTAGCATATTCCAGTGTCGTGATAAAGCCGATTCATTTTGTTTACTGCTTTGTTTACATTAAAAAAAAAGAGTAAACAAATTAAAAACCGCTTTGTTGACAAACAATTCAACCCAAACATGTTTTCTATGAGTGAAAGGGTTGATTACATTGCAATAAACAAAGAATGAAAACAAATTCCACTCAAAAGTGTAATTATGTATCCGTAACAATGTTTTTGTTTATCTTTGTTTCCATGGCAACCGTTAATTACATAACGAATTAATTTATGTTATTGTTTTTAACGATCACATTAATTCAACATATGGGAACATGATTACAAAGTTTCGGGACCATAGCATATAAAATGCTTGAAATAAGGGCATTTCAATTTGTTTACTGATTTGTTTACAGTAGTAAACAACAAAAGAATTGCCTTCATAGAACCATTGAAACAATAGGGAAATAGAGACAAAAAAACACTCTCCCAAAAAAATTAAAAAATTCCATAACTTGAAAACCGCTTGACCGATTTGGATGATTCAAAAATATTTTCAGTCAGAATTAAATCTTCTACAAAGAAAAATTGAAACATATTGGAAAAAAACAAGTTTTAAAAATGGGTTGCAGTCCCTACTAGTAGTAGGCCTACTAGTCATGCTAGTAGGCCTAAAACTAAAAAGACGATTAAATCATATTATAACACGGATCCTTATTTTTTTTTATTCTGTAAACGAATACCAAATTACCCTATTTTGCACAGCACTACTGTTCTGTCACCTTTTTACCAACAATATACACACCCTTTAAATTAAAAACAAATTTCAAAGTGTCGGAAATACACGGTATCTGGTATACTCACCACACAGACCCGTATGCACCTGCGCCGACTGTAGACAGTTTTTGATAACGGAGAGGCACTTCCCACGTTGTTTTGTTCAGTTCAAACCGATGATATCCCTTGGGCAGGCCTACTTCAAGGGGGAATTCCATGATGTGGCTTTTGAAAAGAATATGCTTTTAATAAAACTGAGTATTTCTTAGCAAGTTTACATTCCAAACTACACGTATGATGTATCGCTGCAGTTATGTACATAAGGCCTACCTGCTTTCGGTTTCAATAAGGTGTGTGTATTATGCCCATCCGGAATCTAGTATGGGGGTCATAAAAAGACGTCATACAAAACGATTCTTTTTTATTCCTTTTTTTTTTTTATCATCAAATAACGACAATTAGACGGATAACAATTCTTTCTAAAATAATATATCATGGCAAGGTGTCATATTTGTGTATGATATCACGAAATTACTTTTAATTGTTCTTTTTGATTTTGAGATAATCATCTCGGAAATTCAAAACCTCGGATGGTCAGTTTAGGCTTCCGTACTTTTCATTGCGTCAAGTTGTTTTATCTTTCTTCATAAAATAAAATTCCCCATTTAATTTTATAACGGTAATATTTTATTGATTTTCTTTCCTCTATATTTTTTTCTACGTCATTAAACACTAACAAAGCTCCCCCCTAAATCAGGTCATTTTGTGAAGCAATAATTTTTTTTTTTTTTTTCAGGCATGACCCAGCCAAGTGTCAGACATGACCCAGCCAAATGACCCAGCCAATTGTCAGACATGACCCAGCCAATTGACCAAGCAAAGTGTCCGGTCAGACAATGACCCGGCCAAGTCACGGTCAGACATGACCCAGAAGTGTCAGACATGACCCAGCCAAGTGTCAGACATGACCCAGCCAAGTGTCAGACATGACCCAGCCAAGTGTCAGATATATGACGTACCAGCCAAGTGTCAGACATGACCATGGCAAGTGTCAAACATGACCCTGCCTTGAGTGTCATCTGACCCAGCAAAGTGTCAGGCATGGCCCTGCAAGTGAATTTATCGCTTAACCTCATTCTCTGCTTACTGATCGTTAGCGTCAAATCTCTGCGCTAAAGTGCAATCGAGAAATCCTTTAGGCTTTATAGTGACTTGAACTACGCACACTCACAACTGAAAATTCCTTGCTAACCCTTGAAATAGGATCTCGTAAGCACAGAATTGCCAGCTTACTTAAGCGCTGATTCTATGCTTACGGTTTTAAGCAGATCGAGCCATGACTAACGTCCAAAGAATATGCAAATTAGGCTTGCCCTTCACCGACGTGGATGAGCACTGTATACTCGATCAGTGCTTGTGAGAGCGCGTGAGAAAAAATCACATGCTTGCTCAGGTGGGATTCGAACCCACGACCTCCTGCTTACTAGTGCAGATGCCTTACCTGCTAGGCCACCGAGCTAGCTGGGGTCTGCAGGGTGAATCGAAGCCAATATCGCGGCGGGTACCGCAGTAAATCATGAATATTGATGATTTTGGTCGGGAAATATATAATATGCAAATAAGGCTTGCCCTTCACCGATGTGGATGAGCACTGTATACTCAGTGCTTGTGAGAGCACGTGAGAAAAAAATCACATGCTTGCTCAGGTGGGATTCGAACCCACGACCTCCTGCTTGGATTCGATTCACCCTGCAGACCCCAGCAAACTCGGTGGCCTAGCAGGTAAGGCATCTGCACTAGTAAGCAGGAGGTCGTGGGTTCGAATCCCACCTGAGCCAGCATGTGATTTTTTCTCACGTGCTCTCACAAGCACTGAGTATACAGTGCTCATCCACGTCGGTGGAGGGCAAGCCTTATTTGCATATTATCTATTTCCCGTCCAAAATCATCAATATTCATGATTCCAAAGAATAGAATAAGTACAGAACTAGTGCTGATTTTATTCAGTTTTACATCAACTGCTAGTGGCCCATCTTCATAATCAACTGCCGTATCCACTGAAAGTTTAAGAGCGATGAATTTAAAGCTGATTTTGCGAGAGATGGATGCTGTCGCATCCACTAAAAGCATACGTGAGATTGAAAATAAGCTGTCTGTTGACATAGCTTAAATGTAGTATCACACTTTGGTAAGAAACCAAAACAGAAATGTTCACAGATTTACGTATAACTTACAGGGCATAAAGATGGTGGTGGTAGAAATATACCGTTAAAATGTTTCCGCCTGAAATGGTGTATTTATCCAGAAATTTGTAAAACAACGACCGAAAATCTTTTTGATCTTTTAAAAGATCAAAAATAAGAGAAAAGACTTACAAAAAATACTGTGGCTGTTTTTCACTGTTTTTTCAAAAAGTGGGCACCGTATGGGACTGAGAATTTCACAGATGACTGTTACTGTATCTTCCTTGATATTTGTGCCTGTGAATCTGCATTTCATTGAAAAAAAACAAAACAAAGTATGATATTAGCTTTAAAGCAACCATCCAAGATAATTATCTAAGAAAGATATATTTCTGTGATATCTTGCATCGGAAAGATGTCTTTCCCTGATATATTAACTCGGAAAGGCAATTTTCTGAGATAATTATCTCGCGAACTCAGAAACTAGGATGGTCACTTAATATGCTTCCCTACAACAGAGTTCGGCAATTCTGTAATAAAATCAGTCTTGACTCTTGAGTAGAAAAAATGAACGAATGCAAATAACAGTTTCTATGTAATCAATATTTTTATTTTCAATATCTTTTCCAAATTGTAACTAATCTGATTGTATTTCAAAATTTATATAATTCTAAAGTTAACAAAGAAAACTGACTGGAGCAGGATTCGAACCAGTGACCTCTGGAATATCGTACAGGTGATCTACCAAGTGATCTATCCAGCCCTACGTTGGTGGTGTATAGTCAATTATGCTTGTTCGTTTGGCAGTCAGAAGCCATGAAACCACTCACATACCGCTATATCCCAAGGACCATTTTATCGATACTCACAGCAATGCTGCAACCTGAGAAACAGTATACATATGGGATTACTCAAAGAGAATAATAAATATAAATCACAAGGGAAACTGACTGGATTTAACTGCATTCGAACCAGAGACATCTGGAATACTGTACCAGCCCTCTACCAACTGAGCAATCCAGCCTTATTTGTTTCTTAGATAAATAACAAGTCCAAATTTATGTTCAAGATATTTATGTTCGAGAGGCAGCTGAACAAGAATAAAAGAGCAAATTTGTTGCCACAATAATGAATAATATCAGGTTTTCTATGTTCAACCATAGAGCTATATCAAATCACTAGAGCACTGACTTGTGTACAGAGTGATGGCTGCTGGGCGCATCCATGTTTGTGCACAAACCTAAAGAAAACGCATATGCGTTTGTCTTTTATATAGGTGCGTCATCGAAGCCCAATACACCCAAAATCCGACGCGCCTAATGTTGCATTTAGAGTACGTATATTCTTCAAAAGCCAAGCAAAGTTTTATTGCTCCACAGACAGGCACACAAATTCAAAATGACAGCGCTCAGGACGGCTTCAAAGCATCTACGCACTAGAGAACACGGAGCTAGAACTCTAGTCATTTTATATAGCTGTGTGGTTTCTACACACTTCTTGCATTTCTTAGTTTTCTAGTTTTTCTTCTACTGCTACTGCTGAATAACTTCCTGCACTATTTTATTTCATTTCCTTTTTTTATTCTTGTAGTGAGAAAGAAAATCATCGAAAAAACATGCCTTGACCATATGGGCGCCCCTTTTTATTACTCTGGTTCTCATTTCCGACCAACCCATATTTTGGGCTCCGACCGAAGAAAAAAAAACACCTTTTTTTTGCTGCCGACCCTGTCCAGAATGAAATAATATAAAAAAAAATATAAAAAATATAAAAATTCCAGAATTTCTGGAGACAAATTTTGCCAATAGGCCAAATTTTTTATACTTTCTATCACAGAAATGATAAAAACGAGATTATAGTGAATACAATGAAAATTTCTCATCATTTTCTTTAGGTTTTCGTGTGTTCAGCCAGATTTTTTTCCACCAATTTTTTTTTTTTTTCCCGACCTACCGACCCTCCCTCAAGCCTCAAGGTGAAAAAGAAATGAGAACCACAGTTATAAAAAGGGGCGCCCTAAGAGTCAAGATGTCGTAGATGGAACATGAAGAATAAAAGTTTTCTTCACTATACAAGTTTCTTAAGCATCCAATGGGTAGAGACATTTCACATAAGCTCCGTCTGTGCCTATCCGTATCGAAACCGAGACTCTCTGTGCTGAACTTAGGCCACGCCGCCGCGGCCATTCTACATGCGTTACACAAGTATCACACTCTAAGCAGACCTTGAAACTACATTGTGCCTGTAAACGCACTTACGTGTTTGAGAATTGAATTGAAGCACACACACACAGCCTCGTTTTCGAACACGAAAGTGCGCAGATCGTTTCTAAACGCGTTGTATTGGGACCACTCTATTTGTTACCCAAAAAGCAGGTGACATCAGGAACATAGGCCTATTAAACCATAGTGACAAGGGAACAATTGGTTCAAATTCAAGCACCGTGGGGTGCTGTGGCCTAGTGTTGAACTCGAAGTCTGGTGATCAATCTACAGATTGTGGGTTCGAATCCAGCCACGGGTTAATGGTGCTTGTGTCCTTGGGCAAGACGCTTTGTCACAAATGGGTACCTGCCAGGGTAGAGATGGCTTTGTGGTTTGATTAGCCTCTGTGCGCTTATATTGTCTGGCAGTAGTTAGGAGGGCCTGACATTTGGACCCTAGCAGGATCATTCTCAAAGGCTAAATTGTCAGAGTTAGGAGGGTCTGATGTTTCCATCCTAGCAGGATCATTCTCAAAGGCTAAATGGTCAGAGTTAGGAGGGTCTGATGTTTCCATCCTATAAGGATCATTCTCAAAGGCTAAATGGTCAGAGTTAGGAGGGTCTGATGTTTCCATCCTAGCAGGATCTTTCTCAAAGACTAAATGGTCAGAGTTAGGAGGGTCTGATGTTTCCATCCTAGCAGGATCATTCTCAAAGGCTAAATGGTCAGAGTTAGGAGGGTCTGATGTTTGGATCCTAGCAGGATCTTTCTCAAAGGCTAAAAATGGTCAGAGTTACATGTAGGAGGGCCTGATGTTTCAATCCTAGCAGGATCTTTCTCAAAGGTTCCATGCATCCAGTCCAGCTGATCTTATTCCCCTGTGTAGTTAGGTTTCCTCTTGTTTTTAAATGCAGCCAAGGCTTCAAGCCTGTCCTTCGTTGGAATAACCTACAAAAAGAAATAAAGCAAACAATATCAAGACTGTTTAACAGCCACTCTGCGACACCCATTTGCCACTTTACCCACGGACCATTTAAAGGTAGTATCACACGTTTTTGCTATTTTCTTGGGACTCAGATGTCAGATTGAGCTCACAATGTGTACATATGTACACACGATGGACAAAGTGTGAGTGCTGTTCTATGAAATTTCATATATTATACATTTAAATAATTCAGGTGCACTGTATTCGGCCATTGCTAGCGTTGAAGAAGGGTTTTTACAATTACATATATAGTGAATGTATCTTTCAAGCAGTTAGTTTGTATAAAGTAGAATGATTAGAGCTTTTTCACACTAAAGTGCATTTACACTTGTCAAAATTCTTCCAAAAATTGGCCGCGCGCTACACGTGTAAGCTTCAACCACGCGGATTGTGTTAATCTCCTCATACTGCTCCAGCATACATGGGCAGTGATGCCACCAGAATTTCATGAAAAAACCTGAAACACCTTTACCCGGCCCAGAAAAACCTGAAACTACCCTTACCCCCTTTCAAAAAATGTGTTTTCTGGATGTTTCAGACGAAATCAAGTACTATACGTTTGTCAAATTTCTGAGAAAAAAATGAATTAAGGCTAAAACCTGGGGCCAATTTCATAGAGCTGCTTAAGCACAAAAGTTGCTTAAGCATGAACAGTCTTCCTTGATAGGATTTAGGATTACCAACCGAATGTTCATATGTGATGTTTACTGCTTTTGAATTGTATTTCGCCATTTATTTGCTGAGCATAACATTCACAAGGAGTTTTGGCCGGTATATATGGTAAAGTGGTTTTTTTACCAAGGTTTTTGGTACTTTTAAAGGGATGGTACAGAATTGGTAAGACAAAATACACTTCATGATCACAGATTCACATAAAACTTACACAGTATAATGGTGATGATAGGAGAAAACATCCCATGAAATGTTTTTGTCTGAAACGCCATCTTTGTTGAGAAATAAATGAAACTATTTTCCGATTGGAATAAATTGCTTCGAAGCGTTTTATTCATTCGTTGAAATGTGTACAGTTCTCTTTGTACACGGGTTTTCACAATTTTCTCGTGACCCAGATGGCTGATTGACCTCAAACTTCTACAGGTCTGTCAGTTAAGGTATATGATGGATTACATAATGTGCTTTCACTGTCAGCAACGGTTTTGTCGCAAAAACCAGTTCTGTACCATCCCTTTAAAAGCAAATTTTGGTGCTTCAGCAGCTCTATGAAATTGGCCCCAGGCCACTCACTTTGACATGGGCCGGCGGTGTGTAAAACCCAAGATTTTGAGTAGTGTGCAAGGCCTATTACATTTACATGCATGTTAATTTCAAGTACATGTAGGTACGTACCTGAGAGTAATAAGCCTCTTCATACGCCATTCCAGACATGAGGTCCACCTATAACAAACCAAGCACATCCAAACAAATTAAAAGAGTAACCCTTAAAGAGGATGTTCAACACTCAACAAACCTCGCTTTATTTGTTAGAACTATAAAATCCTTAAATTACTTGACATGAGAAAAAAATATTTATCTCACACTGAACACAGAAAGAGAGTCCTTAAGGATGATTTTTCTCTCAAAAGAGAGATTCTGTGTGATTTTGTGACATCAAATATGGGAGCCTTTTGTTCATAAGAAAAGGCTCACATATCTGACATCACTAAATTACACAAAATTGTCTGCTCATTGACGAAATTGAGAGAATTTGAATTTTGGGAGCTTAAGGGCAGAGTTGAGCATGTTGACAGAGTAATCATCAAAAAAGACTCTCTTTCTGTGTTCAGTGTGAGATAAATGTTTCTTTCTCATGTCAAGTTATTTCAAGATTATAGTTCTAACAAATAAAGCGAGGTTGGTTGAGTGTTGAACATACTCTTTAACCATGCTAACCAAATTGGCTGGATTGCAATAAAATGGTCTTAAATGGTGGGCTTATTAGGATGCAGACTAAAGCTGACTTTCCCTCTTAGCCAGTCTTTAGTAAGACAACAAAGTTAATACCCCATTGAAATAAGCCAGTCTTTCATAGCCCCTTGTGGAGTAAATGATTCACCCATGGTTACTGAAAAGATTTCAACTCTTTGTGCACAAACAAAACTGTACATAACTTGTACAGTATGAAATTATGAATAACGTGTGCACATCAACACACATGTGTTGCTCGACGGTTTAAGTCAAAATAGAGCAATCGGAAAACAAAATGGGAAAACTCATTGAAGCCTCGTAGGTATAACTCATTATGATCATATTAACCACAGGATTCAGTCTGTCCCTTAGAAACAACTCTGTCAGCAAAAGGCTTTTCTATTTAACATCTTTATTGAAAAGTGAACAAAGAAAAATTTACTGGAGCAGGATTCGAACCGGCGACCTCCTGAATACCGTACAGGCTCTCGAAAAACTGAGCTATGCAGCCCTACGTTGGTGGTGACCCCAATAGTCAATCTTTGTTCGTTTGGCAGTCAGAAGCCTTGAAACCATTGAAACGATCCCTGGGTTATGGCGGTGTGTGCGTGGTTTCATGGCTTCTGACTGCCAAACGAACAAAGATATTTATGTTTAATCATTGTTTATCACCTTTTGTGGTCGTTTTCGTAGTAAAGGCAGGTTTTACGTAAGGCACTGATATAAGTACATGTACCTATTATTAATCATGGATATTCTCACGCCATGTGTTGAACTGCTATGCTAGTCTGGTTCCCTGCCCAAAGGTTCCCCCTGACGACTCATATCCAAAATCTTAGTTCAGGGGCCGATTTCATAAAGCTCTACGACGCGTCGCAACTCGATTTGCGACGTGTCCTAGCTGCGACGCGTCGCATCTATGCGGTGAGTCCATAGAGAAATGATGCGTCTTAACTCTGTGACGCGTCGTTAGTTTTATGAAATCTGCCCCATGTATCGGCTACGGTTAAAAATAGAATATGACACAGCTGTCATGTCTGCGCAAGCGCGGAAGCTAGGTTTAGAGTGAGGCAAGTTTTCATTTTAGCATTCATCAGTGCTGTGAGAGTCGAGACCAGACATGAAACCGATTTTGCCAGTCTTGGTCTTGGACTCTGACTCGAAGGTTCATGACTCGGACTTGGTCTCGGACTCGGGCTCTGTGACTCGATGACAAATTTGACGGCAAATTTGACCAGTTTTGAGTGTGCCAAAAACTCATTTCTACTGCAAAATCTGTAACTTTTGCAATGTCAAAAGAAGACTTCTTAATGCAAAAACTACTTTTAAATCTGGTAACACATGACAAACCACAACTGATAAACAAGTCTAGTGATCGAGATGGGCCTTTATAACAAAACAGAAATTTCTGCCTTTTCAATTTTTTCCCGCAAGAATTTTAACTTTGGTAAAGTCTGTATTCAATGGGATAATAATGGGATACTTTTGAGAACCGGTCTTCCAGTCAACAGCGCACGCGCACGTACAACAGCGCAGGCGCAAAACAACGCGCGCATGCGCACAATTGCGTGCGCGTGCGCTGTTGACTTGAAGACCGGTTCTCAAAAGTATCCCATTATTATTCAGTTCCAGCAACACTCATAAAAATGGTGAAAACTTTTACCATTTTTACTCAACATTGGTGCAAATATTTTAAAACAACAGACTTCACCAGACCTTTTCAAAGTGAAGTGTCCTTCAATTTGAACCAGTAACATTTAAATTTGTGTCTTTGTCATTTTGAAAAAAAGAAAACAAATTGTGTGATTTTGACTCAGACTCAGTCTCGGACTCGGATGGGGTCGGACTTGGACTCGGATGTGTTGACTCGGTCTCAGTCTCGGACTCGAATGGACTGGACTCGGACTCAGACTGACCGGACCCCGACACAGCACTGGCATTCATTTTAGCACTTTTGTAAGCACATACAATTTTGGTTGGTTAAGAGTCTGCAAGCCTTCACAGGTTCACTTACCTCTATACCCTTATTGATGGCTTTTTTAGCCATCTTGATAGCAACAGGCCCTTGTGGTACAATCTCTTTCGCTAACTGCAACGCCGCTTCATATGCAGCGTCTCCTTCGTCATTCTGCTCAACGACATGGTTGACCACGCCCATTCTTGCAGCCTCAGTTCCATCAAATACACGAGCAGTGAATATAAGCTCCTTAGCAACGGCTGGTCCAACGATACGAGGCAGACGTTGTGTTCCACCTAATCAAGAAAAATGGACATAATAATAATAACAGAGCATTTATAATGCGCACAGTGTCCGGAAAGTTCCATTCAAAGGTGCAGATTATTATTATCCCCTGGTCATTGGGTTACATTAAAAGTAATATCATACTTTGGTTTTTGTCAAAGAATGGGCAAAAATATCAAGACAGTTACAGTACCAGTCATCTGTGAAAATTTCAGTCCCATACGGTGCCCACTTTTTGAGGAAACAGTGAAAAACGGCCACAGTATTTCTTTTAAAGTCTTTTCTGTTTTATTATTGATCTTTAAAATATCAACAATAATTTTTTTTTTCTGAATAAATACAGCATTTCAGGCAGAACAATTTTAACGATATGTTTCTACTATCACCATCTTTATACCCTGTAACATGTGTAAGTTACAGGTAAATCTGTGAGGATTTCAGTTTCGGTATGCTACCAAAGTATGATACTACCTTTTACACTCCTGAAACCAATTTAACTCCCTGAAGAGTATACAGGTCCGGCTGCTTTAAGTGCACAAAGGCTAGTCAAGCACAAAGCCATCTCTACCCTCTCAGGTACCCATTTACTCCTAGGTGAAGAGGAGCAATATGTGACAGCATCTTGCCCAAGGATGCAAGCACCACTAAGGCTGCTGTTTGTATCCGGTTAACTGGTTAACCGGCCGTTCAAAGGGGTACCCGGGTACATTTTCCCAGTTAGGTTAATCGAAAAGTATCTTTTTAATGGCCTCTTCTTTTTGAAACATAGACACTTCTAGAGTTCACAAAGAAAAAAGTCAATGATCTTTTGAAAATTGGACCAGCAGGCTTATGCAAAGCAAAGGCCAGACATTTTGCTATGTCTCCCACTGCCAAATGTTGTGACAAAAGAATGTTGTCAACCAAGTTCCTGAAAGACCCAAACTTACTATTTCTTTGTTTTTCTTTGTTTTCTTTTCTTTGTTATAAGGGTAATCGTAATCGTAACCGTAACCGAAAAACAGATGGGTAACCGGTTACAAAATTATTCGTAAACTTACAGCCCTAAGCACCACTAGCCCATGGCTTGATTCCAACCCACATTCTATAGATTGATCACAAGATCTTGAGTATGACCATGATGACATGCCAGACCACTAGGCCATGGCACGGCACATGAATTTCACTGTGAACTGTCTACGGCTATGTTCAGACGCATGTACTCCGGAGCCCGAAACCTTTGCGGTCACAGCGGGAGGTTAACATTTCATCCAAAACCCCTTGTGTCCATATTACACAGGGTTAATCTGAAAACGGTCTATCTCTGGTGTTTAGAGGTCACTCGTGTTGCATAACTCGGAAACTTGTGCATAAATTGGGTCAGAAAGTCTCAGAGTTTCCTACTTAGCTATTAAGCGTACATGTACATGAGCCGTTGTACGCATTTACCACTTACCAAGTTAACTAACGTTTGTTGGGTGGCAAATGGTTGAAGTGGCAAATGGGTGAAGAGGCAAATGGGTGAAGTGGCAAATGGGTGAAGAGGCAAATGGGTGAAGTGGCAAATGGGTGAAGAGGCAAATGGGTGAAGTGGCAAATGGGTGAAGAGGCAAATGGGTGAAGTGGCAAATGGGTGAAGTGGCAAATGGGTGAAGAGGCAAATGGGTGAAGAGGCAAATGGGTGAAGTGGCAAATGGGTGAAGTGGCAAATGGGTGAAATGGCAAATGGGTGAAGTGGCAAATGGGTGAAGTGGCAAATGGGTGAAGTGGCAAATGGGTGAAGAGGCAAATGGGTGAAGAGGCAAATGGGTGAAGTGGCAAATGGGTGAAGTGGCAAATGGGTGAAGAGGCAAATGGGTGAAGTGGCAAATTTGGTGAAGTGGCAAATAGGTGAAGAGGCAAATGGGTGAAGAGGCAAATGGGTGAAGTGGCAAATGGGTGAAGTGGCAAATGGGTGAAGTGGCAAATGGGTGAAGAGGCAAATGGGTGAAGTGGCAAATGGGTGAAGTGGCAACTGAGTATATAGTTCCTGAGGCAAAGCCCAGGGGACTATTTTGTCAACATCCAACACCGAGGGAAGCTAGAACAGACTGCCCACCTGAAATAAATGTGATATTTTGTTTACTATACCTCATAAATGTTTTCGTTTTCGTTGAGAAGTGCAGCAAAACGTTCATTTTCATAAACTTCATGTAGGGCGAAGTTCACGTACGCGCACTGCAAACTAGGATAGATGCGCAGTGAGATGTTCCATGCTCAGTGAGATGTTACATGTGTAATATATCCTTCGGAGATTCCCCGGAATACTCGCTGGTGATGAGCAAATATATCCATAAGCACGTGATGGTGAATTGACCAATTTGGGTTTGGCTCTAGGTCATGAATATTTATGAGGTATAATAATAAAGTTTTACTAACCTCCTCCTGGTATGATAGCAAGACGTGTCTCTACAAGTCCCATCTTGGCAGTGCTGGCTGAAATGAAACAGCAAAAATGCAGATACTGTGATCATAAATCCACAATGGACCTTTTTAAAGGATTGGTAACATACCCAAACAGAAATGTTTCAGTACTTTCACAGATTGACAGTGCTGGTAGAAACATACCATTACAATATTTCCACCTGAAATGGTGCATTTATCCAGAAATTAGTAAAGCAAAGACTGAAAACACTTGTGATCTCGGGGAAAGATCAGTACATTTACCCCCTTGATTTGCAAGATCCGCATTTTCAAGCAGACTGCAACTTGTGAGCCCCAAAAGCAGATTTGGTGACGCCAATTATGTCGGCCGGCAATTCAGGCGGCTATTGCCCAGCGGTATTCAACCACTGTGTGCCTGCGTTGTTTACAACGAGCTCCCTGCACACATGGCCGAGCCAGATGATCTCTATTTGACCGGTGACTAGGGCTGTGCAGGCTACCCGGGTACTCAAAACCCGAACGAAACCATTGAGTACCCGGCTCCATTTTTTCGATTCTAGTATCCGTAAAAAATAAGAACAATGCCCTTTTTCATATAATACATCACTAACCTGCAAAATTGGTAGTTTTTTGCAATGTCAAAAGCAGATTTCTTAGCGCAAATCTGTACCGAAGCCAGCAGCGAGCCACGTATCGACGCAGCCTGGCTGCGATCTACAGTACCGGACAACGAGGCAGCCCGGCCGTGATTATGTACATGTACATGTACCGACAATCGGAAAATCGTACAGCGTACGGCAGATCATCGGAACTGGCCGAGCCTACATGTACAGTACATCATGCACACACACAGTACGTACGGTGTGCATGTTATCTTCTTGCTGCCCACACGAGGTGGAGACTGGTGCACGTTGTTTTGACATCGTGGCTATTACGCATGGCTGTGTGTGGGGCAGATACCAGTCATGGAACATTCGAGATATGACCATGCTGACCATGTGCACGATGCATCTTGTGTTTACGTCTTAATAAATGCGTTTGTCGCAATATAAATTTGTCTCATGTTATTTCTTAAGATCTAGCACATGTACGTGAAAAGTATGTTTCTTCTTGGCCAACTGGAC
Source organism: Astropecten irregularis (assembly GCA_963971285.1). Classification (NCBI taxonomy): domain Eukaryota; kingdom Metazoa; phylum Echinodermata; class Asteroidea; order Paxillosida; family Astropectinidae; genus Astropecten; species Astropecten irregularis. The sequence goes on along the minus strand of OZ020244.1, from coordinate 5,220,952 downwards.
AAAATTATCGACTGAAATTCAAGTAAGATTTAGCTGATCAGGAAAATGCAATTTACGGGGCGGTCAGAATATTTTGTAATTTACGGGGGTCTCGCAACGAAATAACAACCTTGACAATCCATACATGTACATGGTGTTTGATGTCGGTGTTCCAAGTCGGAAAAAGATCGCGCTAAGTTTTGCTTGGCCTGTCACGTCAATAGAAATAGCGTAAACTAAAGTCTAGCAAAAACTTCCTTGAAAAAAAAACAGCATCTGATGAACCAAGATTTCCCATGGTGACTGTTGGTCACAGTTTACGAACTGTTGAGTCCATTTTCTGTCTCAAACTCAAAATATTTTTTTGGAGGCCTTGCAAATCCTATATGCTCCCTTTAATGGGACTAACATTCTTTTCATATCCCGGAATTCTCAGTCATTCACAATAAAAACCAAAAGTTGTTTGGAAATTCCTTCGAGTTTTGTAAATTAAAATGATTTGTATGCAGGCAACGATGAGCTCTTCTCCTACAGAGAGCGAGAAGAGAACAGGCTTGTTTTTAAGAGAATCACGAAGACAATGCACCATGACACTATTTGGCAGCAGACACTATTTGGCAGCAGACACTATTTGGCAGCAGACACTATTTGGCATGTATACATGCCAAATAGTGTCTGGGCTTCACCAGTGCATGTTGTAGTCGAGTACCAAAATTCGAGTACCGAGTTTTCCAGAGTACACTCAGTGCCCAGTACAGGCAGAGTCCGAGTACTTTTTAATCGTGTCCTGTGCCAAAAAACCGAGTTTGAGTTTTTCAGAGTCAGAGTACAGGCCAAGTTCGAGTACAAAGACATTAAACCATTAGAGAATGTGACGCGTTTGTGTACATATGCACAACCTCTCCCCGTGCACGTAATTATACGATCTTTCCTCGCCTTGTTAGTTAGAAAATGCCGCGTGTGATGAACGCAAATGCAGCCCACGGAAAGAAGGTTGCAATTTATTTCGCTGGTATTTTTGTTGTGTTCCCTAAGGAATAGGACGATACAAAAATGTGCACCAGGGATACTGCATGCGCTGCATAGAGTCGATAACGCAATACATTAATCATTATATTTGATAAGTTTAGTATCGGAAAATAAATACAAAAAAATCTGAATTTTCTTTCAAGTACTTGCAACTGGGATCGAGTTTACCGAGTACAATTTGTGGAGTTTGGGGATGAGTCCGAGTACGGATTCACAAGTACGGGACAAGTACTTGTTTTTTCTGAGTACTTACATGTATGACCAAGTACAGGCCAAGTACTTATTGGTACTCGAGTTTGAGTTCGGGTACGAGTACTCCAACACTAGGCTTCACTGCGCATGGTCCGCGGACACTATTTGGCAACAGACACCTTTTGGCATGACACCGGGCTGAAGGGGTTCCCACAATAAAGTCTACTTACCAGCAAATCGTATGTCGCAGGATAAGGCAAGCTCTAAGCCTCCTCCTAACGCAACGCCATCCACAGCAGCAATAACAGGCATTGGCATCTCACCAAGATCTGTAATAAGCTTCCTAGCACTACTGACAAATGGTCCCACTTCACTTTCTTTCATCATAGCACGCTGCTTCAGGTCAGCTCCTGTAGATAAATTACAAATACATTGTAAGATAAGTCGTTGAAAAGTGAACAAAGAAAAATTGACTGGAGCTGGATTTGAACCGGAGACCTCCTGAATACTGTACAGGATAAGTCATTGAAAAGTGAACAAAAAAAACAATTTACTGAAGCAGGATTCGAAACTGCGATTCCTGGAATACGCCTTATTCAAGGAGCATCCATCTTGTCACCTTCATTGTATAGGCCTACCCATTGGAAAAGATAACACCAATAATATATTGTACACTGTATCGGGTCTCTTAATACCAACTGAGCTATCCAGCCCTAAATCTCCACAGATTTATCTATAACATACCATGCTTACAGGGTATAAAGATGGTGATGGAATAAACATACCGTTACAATTTCTCTGCCTAAAATGCTGTATTTGAGTATTAAATTTGAGTGTACATGTAAGTCTTTGGAACAAGAAAACTTTGACTGACCAGAACGCCTTTCGAAGAGTGCAAGTAATTTATATGCAACGCGCAAGTTAGCGCGAACGATACCAGTAGCGCTTCTTGATGACGCTTGCAATCATTGCATGACAAAGTGCAGAGCGTGTGCGCGCACAGCGCTAAATGAAACGTGCATTTACCCAAGGTGCGTCAGATTTTGGGCATATTGGACTTCGATAACACACCTGTATAGAACACAAATGCAGATATGCAAACAGACGTACAAAATGTTGTGCTTTCCATAGGTTTGTGCACAAACATGGATGCGCCCAGGGGCCAATTTCATAAAACTGTTAAGCACAAAATTGCTTAGCACAAAAATGTCTTGCCCAATAAAACAAACCACCATTGAAAATTCCATTTGATATTCATGGTCAGCAAACAACAGCCAAAGAACAATCACAAGTGATACACAACACGTGGAAATTTGGTTGTTAACCCTGTTTTTATTAATACAGAAATGTCATGCTTAGCAAATTTTTGTGCTAAACAGTTTTATGAAATTGGCCCCTGCAGGCATCACTCTGTACACAGAGCTAGCGCACTAGTAATTTTAATATAGCTCTATGCTCTGCACCCTATCATGCATTTAATGTTAGTGCACCCCAATGTTGTTACTGACTAAATCCTGATGAAATTGAAAAAAGAAAGAAATCAACGGACAGACTTGAAATCTAACCTGCACAGAATATTCCCGGTACATCACTCTTGATAATGACAACCCGTGCATTCTTGTCAAAGCTCACTGTCGATACCGCATCTTGCAGCTGGACAATAAAATACACATCAACTACATTATAAATTTGCCTATTGAATAAACTGTGTTAAATACATGTAGTATCATACTTTGGTAGGAAACCAAAACAAAACATTTCACAGATTTACCTATAACTTACAGGGTATAAAGATGGTGATGGTAGAAACATAACGTTTAAGTTATTTAATATGCAAATTAAGTTTGCCCTTCACCGACGTGGATGAGCACTGTGTACTCAGTGCTTGTGAGAGCACGTGAAAAAATCACATGCTTGCTCAGGTGGGATTCGAACCCACGACCTCCTGCTTACTAGTGCAGATGCCTTACCTGCTAGGCCACCAAGCTAGCTGGGGTCTGCAGGGTGAATCGAATCCAAAATCATTTAATTTTCATGATTTACTGCAGTACCCGCCGCGATATTGGATTCGATTCGATTCGATTGGTGAAATGATTTAAGAAATTCAGTGGGCATTTTTCACTGTTTTCTCAAAACGTTGGCACCGTATGGGACTGAAATTTTCCAAGATGACTTTTACTGTATCTTTCTTGGTGTTTTTGCCCATGAATCTGAAATTCTTTGACAAAAACCAAAGTACATATAATATGTATGATATTACCTTTAAATGTACAGTACACACATGGTACAGGTTTGGTAACATACGCAAACAGAAATGTTCACAGATTTAAATAACTTTCAGGGTATGAAGATGGTGCTGGCAGAAACATTTCATTTTCACCTAATATGGTATATTTATCCAGAAATTAGTAAAATAAAGACAATGAACAGTTTTGATCTCGGGGTAAGATCAAAACCATTCTTTACGTTTTATAAGAAAAATTGAGTTGGGTTTTCGCAATTTTCTTGTGACTCAGATGTGTCAGATGACCGATTGAGCTCAAATGTTTACAGGTACATGTATGTTACTTAAATGTACATGTTGGTCATTATAATTGTTGGATTAGGCAAAGTATGAGTGCTGTTCTGTAACCTTTACCAATCATTGAAAGGTGAACAAAGAAAAATTGACTGTTGCGGGATTCGAACCGGTGACCTCCTGAATACCGTCGGCATACAGGAGCCCTACCAACTGAGCTACATGTATCAAGCCCTACTTTGGTGATGTCCCAAATAGAGAGCGTGCACGTGACGTCACTTGACAGCTTATCGGCCATTTTGGACAGCACGCACGCGTATGCGTGTACCAGACAGCATCATTATATGCACGCACTTCTGCGTCTGCGTACGCGTCCGGTTGATTTGCAAGCTACGCGAACACATGTGGGTCACATACACTGTACGTACATGTACGTGCATTATACATGTGTACAGCGTTGCCGTCCAAAATGACGTCCTGATCACGTGACTGCACACCCTCTATAGTCAATTATCTTTGTTCATTTGGCAGTCAGAAGCCATGAAACCATTGCTATATCCCAAGGATCATTTTATCGATACTCGTAGCAATGCTGCAACCTGAGAAACAGTACATGGGAGATCACTCAAAGTGGATACGGCTTTTACCAATCATTTGTAAATTTACCTTTACATGTGTAAGTGCAGGTGGCAGATGAGTTTGAAAGAAAAAATAATATCGGTCGTACACGTACACGTAAACAGCCAAAATAATTGGCAATCCCGTGTCCGTGTACCACTCCCCTTTGGGGTCAAATGAAATGTTATTGACTTACCAATTTGACGAGGTTTTTACTGATTGAATTCTTAGCTTCTGGTCTATTTACAGCAAAGACCACAATTCCTGTAATTTCAAAACAAAGACATGGAGATTAAATGATTAAACGGCACGATATGCTGTCAGCCATTACTGCAGTGTCCCCGCTTGCCTTTTGTCCGGCAACGAGTCCGAGTAACTTGGACCCTAAAAATCACCTTTTTTTTTACATTTGATAGTAGGGTCCAAGTACATGTACCTTGTGTGTAAATGAGTGGCAAGAGCTCCTTTTTGCCTGTACCCTGAGTCAAAATCCTGTGATTTCACCTCCAAAACAATCCTAAAATGTCTCATGCACAATGGGCACAGAGATGACATTCTATTCATGAGCACAGTGTCAGTTGGCTGCCATGTTTTCAAATTGTACACTGGTACCCGGCTACCATTCAGTGCATGCAGTGCATCTAAAGCATCACTGCTATGCACTAGTAGTACATGTAGTATTATGGCCATTTTATGGTAATCCTGGGTTTTAGGTGCCTAAATTATGTACATGAAAAATGGTTTTTAACTTCAGCCAACTCATCCCCCAGTGTAAACTTGTACACTGTCATATGGAATGCAATAATTTGATTGTCAGGTTGGGGTTTACATGTAAATAATAAATGTTGTCAAAGGTCATAATGATAATATTCCATACCAAAGTACTTTGAGTTACCTACAGTTATTATCATACATGTACACACACATATGTACTGATGTACTGTAGTTGCGATGATCATAACCCTGACATGGGGTTAGGTCCCATGTACATGTAGGTCCCAGTCCCCATGTCAGACCTAGGGTTACGATCATCGCAACTTTTTCGGGGAGGGGAGTCTGTCCCTTACATCTTAGAGGGGAGGGGTTAAAATAGGCCTATATTTTTATTATTAAAGGTTCATTGTACACGTATTAATGTTGTTTTTATTAATAACCATTCCTGTATTATTGGCGATTGTGTCGCTGTTGGATATGGTGAATAAATAAATAAACTAGAGGTTTGTCTGTCAACTGACAGAGCAAATGACTTTTTCGCCAATGACTTGTTTGACCGGAAGTAGAGGTCGCACAGGTCAATCAATGTGTCACAAATGAAAGACCCTGCCTAACATTGTGTACTTGGTGAAAGATTCATAATCATAGCTCTTACCACTTTTAAATGAGGAGCTACTTCCTGTTTGACCGGAAGTAGAGGTCACCGAGGTCAAGTTATTTGTCACAATGAAAGACCTTGCCTAACATTGACTTTTGGTGAAATAATCATGATCATAGCTCTTACCACTTTTAAATGAGGAGCTACTTCCTGTTTGACATGAAGTAGAGGTCACAGAGGTCAAGTAACATGTCAAAAAGAAAGACCTTGCCTAACATTGACTTTTGGTAAAAGAATCAAGTTCATATCTCAAACCGTTGATTTTCTGTTGATTTTTAAAGTTTTTGATTATTAAATTTAAATTGCTTGTAATTTGACACCTGACGACGTCATCATGACGTCATTGTTTTAGGAGCATCCCTGCATAAGGGTCCTTCATTGGTATAAGTTTGATGATGATCCTAACTTGCAAAAGCACTAAAGTCGCGCTAAGAATAAAACGTGTACAAATTGAATGGTCCATTGGAGAAGAAGACTTGAAGAAGAAGAAAAAAAAATCAGAACAAAAAGAAGAACTTTTTCGCACTCGAAAGTGCGAAAAAGTCAATAAATAAATAGGCCTAGCACCATACAGTACCTACTGGGTTTTAGGGGAATAAACTAGTTTGGGTAATTTAATCACACTGTTATAATATCGGATTACACGCCATAACTTCACGCTGCCCGAGTTAACCCCTTGGGGGCATTTTACTGTGTACCATCCTGAATCCTCCACAATCCTCCAATGGTCACACTTTAAAAACTACGTTCATCCTGAATCCCCCACAGTCCTCCAGTGATCTGATCTCACTTATACTCAAAATGAGAGGTACCTGAATCCTGAATCCTTCAGAATCCTTCAGTGGCCCTACCTCAAAAAATGTCTCTATCCTGAATCTTTGCCACTCCTCAAGTGGTCCTCACTTGAAAATGACATTATATCCTGAATCCTCCGAAATCCTCCAAAACTACCAGAAGGATTTTGGAGGATTGAGGAGGGTTAGGGTTAGAGCAGTATATAGGTGAAAAAAAAGAAAAGAAATAAGCCATGATTAAATATCACTTTTTTGTAGTCAGTATCTTCAAAACAAATATAGATGGAAGCATTTATAAATTAATGTATGCTGTAAAAACAACCAACCAGTGCACATCTGGCTTAAAGCCCTCATTAGCCCACCTACACTGTACTTTGATTCGAATTAAGGGGCTCCATGACCACTGCTCTACCCACTGAAATCTCTATGACGTCAATTTGATCGTTTCTTTCTGACCCTTTAATAGATATATATCAGCGCGGACATCCGGGTACTTTCAATATCTTAACTTGACAACCGATGAAAACTAACGTGTAGATGGCGCAAGCTACGGACAAATCACGCACAAACCGTCCGTCGTCGAGAATTGTTTTCCGAATATTTTTGTCAAGAAGCAGAAATCGTGTTCTACACGACTTTCATGGTCAAGTCATAGTTTTTCCCCCAGACAATAATCCTTCTTTGATGTACATGTACCGTATACTAAGATTAAACAATTCTGGCAGCTTTTTGTCTTAAAACCTGTACAACTTAATGCTTTGTTTTCATCGGCTCCAAGGTCAGCGAGTTGGAATGACGTCACTCCGCGCTGATCTATAGACACACCCTGCAAGTTTAGTGAAAATATGGTCGTCGGTTATTGAAATATTCGGAGATTTTTAAAAGCTTATTGTGACCTTTGACAACATTTATTATTTAAACCCCAACCTGACAATCAAATTAATTTTGTCATTTTTTGCACTCCATATGACATGTATGACAGTGTACTACACTGGGGGATGAGTTGGCTGAAGTTAGAAACCATTTTTCATGTACGTAATTTAGGCACCTAAAACCCAGGATTACCCATTTAATTACACAAGATGGCAGCTGTGAAATGCAATTTAAGGTCTCTGTGCCCATTTTTAGGGAAAAAATTATCTTTTCTTAAAAAAATGTAAGTAAACCTTGTCATTATTGGAATCTCCAATTCTCCCTTGGTCCATAGCTGGCTGCATGAGATATTATTATTAGGCTCGTTTTGGAGGTGAAATCACAGGATTTTGACTCAGGGTACTAGAGGCAAAAAGGAGCTCTTGCCACTCATTTACACACAAGGTACTTGGACTAGGGATGTTACAAAATTTTTAGATATCATAGATATGAACCTGCAATGTATATCATCTGAAAAAGCATGAGAATACCTTTCATTTGATACCTCACTCACTTCCATACCATTAGTTTGAAGGAAGTTACATCCATTTTCATGATCCAAAATTTGCATATTTGGTCCCTATGGTTTTGCATTACATTGAAAAAAAAGTTGTGATCGAGGACTGGAGGAGGGATAATTTTGTACAATTATGTCCATAAATATTTTTGGGATTAAAATAAATGCATGAAATCTTTTCCAACATTAGATTGAAGTATTCTGGTTCAAATACATGATTTAAATTGATATTAATTATCCAAGATTAATTAGATAAACTAGACATTTAAGTGTTCGTGGACGAACACGGAGCTGTTCCGACTTATTTGATCAGCTTTATAAGCTCCGATGACGTCATCATGACGTCACGGTCATTCTCAAAGCAGCGTGCATCTAAAGTTTCTAAAAAAGCTTTTGTGAAAAGAATCATTACCATAGCTTTTGTCATTCTCAAGATATGCTGCAAACATAAATTATGCCTTTTGATGACATCATAATGACGTCACAGTTAATTTCACAACAGCGTGCAAATCTACAGGGTCTAACAAAGCTTTTATAAAAAGAACCAATACCGTAGCACTTACCGTTCTCGAGATTTACTTCTATAAACCAAAAATTACCTTTTTTAATGACGTCATGATGACGTCACTGAAAATTTCGGGGCAGCATGCACAACTACATGATATAACAAAGCTTTTACAAAAAGAATCATTACCGTAGCACTTACCGTTCTTGAGATATGCTGCTAATAATAAAATCAGCATTTTTGATGACGTCATGATGACGTCATGGTCATTTCCATAATATCAAACTAACCACGAACTGACTAAATAATCAAAAGAAATAAGCATATAAACTTGGGTCAGAAAGTGAGCCTCATAACACATCCTCTAGACGATGAACTTGACAGTACTTTCAACATCGTACTACATGTGCTTTCATGCGAATACTAACACACCTTGTTACCGTGGCAACAGTGCATGGTCATGCACTTGCTGGCCTACCTCTTACATAACAGCACATTCCTCAGACTCTGATCATTTGAAATAAACAATCCCAGCTGCAAATGGGGTTAACTGTATACAGTAATACAGTACATGTACATGTACGTGTACACACTACACACACATAATAGGCCTATGCTCTGACATAGGGCTTAAAAACAGCCAATTTTATGACGTCATGGTGACGTCACGGCCATTTTCGTGGTAGCATGCACAAGTACAAGACGTAACAAAGCTTTTGGAAAAAGAATTATTTTCATAGCATTTTGGGTTCTCGAGATACGCTGCTAACAAAATTGACTAATTAAATATGCAAATGAGCTGTCACGTGCCTAATTAATGAAGAATTTTTACAACTCAGTGCCAGTATGATCCTTAGCTTATAAGCTTTCATATGATACCTCATCTAAGCTGATCAGAAGAAGCTAAGAAGAGATAAGCTGTTAACAAGCTTAGAGGGTGATAAAGAATAATAATAATAATAATAATAATAAAAATCTAAGCAAAAACTAAACCTGTTCCGACATCCGAAATGTCGGAACAGCTAATTATAATTCTAGTGGTTAATTACATAAATTCAATATGGGCAGGGGCACCAATATGCAACAACAACGCGCAGCATCATGACATTCCTGGTCAAAAAAGTCACATTTCTCATCGTCAGATTCCACCCAAATTTCACCACAAGGTAGTTGAAATGTCACTTTATCAGTATGTATACCTTTCAAAATGGTATGAACATTTGATCTATGAGTAGGAGAGGGTTGAATGTGACCCAATAATTCAAGTTGATCGCACGATCGCAAGGAGCTACGGATCCCATTTTTTTTTTCACAGGAATTAAGAATGAGTCTCCAACTACACGATATCGATGAGGTAGGAAAAAATTCCCCCCCGGCAACCATTCAAAATGCCACATTTGTAGGGCAATCCCCCAGTAGGGCTACAAGCCCGCGCAAGCACAGTGGATATTTCTGGCCTACTCACAGTGCATGGATTGTAACGTACCTACTTGGACCCTACTATCGCCAGGGGCCAATTTCACGGCGTTGCTTAAGCAGTAAGCAAATTCTCGTGCTTAGCATAGCAGAAAAATTTGCTAAGGCGCAAGCGTATTTCACGGCGACCGTTACACGCCTGCTATGCTTAGCACAGGAAATGTATGCGCGCGCATCTTAAAACGTTGTTTTAGTACAACTTTTGGTCGTTATCGTCTGCTACGTGAGATTCTCAGTGAGAGTCGTCTGCTATCTCATCACCGTGACAATAATGGCCATGCCAATGAAGAAATCAAACACAAATCCTCGCTGTTTTCATCGGCGATAGATATATTGCTTTGGCCACAAAATACGTATTAGAAAAGCATGTAATACGGACATCATGTAATGTCCTCCCAAAGGTTCAAAGCTGACAAACGTAAATTTGCAGCTAATTGAGGGAGAGGTAGGGAGGCTGTAAATGCATGAATCTGAAATTGTCATAGTTGTTAACATAGGACGAATTACTATACCCTATTTGACTTATGGCCTACGTCGACCTCTGAAATATTCCCCATTATACATATTATATTTTATTACATTTGAATAGGCGGTTTCATCTTCGTTGGGCCGAAGTGGAATAAACGATTTCTTTTATATGATTAGGGCGCCACTTTTTATAAATTTGGTTCTCATTTCTTGTTCACCTTGAGGGAGGGTCGGTCGGTTGAAAAAAGAAAGAAAAGTTTGATGGAAAAAAACCTGGCTGAATACACAAAAACCTAAAGAAAATGATGTTCATTGCATTCACTGTAATCGCGTTTGAATATTTTTGTATTATTTCAGTGATACAAAGTATCAAATTGTAGGCCTATTGGCAAAAAAAAAGAATTCCCAGAATTTTTGGAGAAAAATGTTGTCTCCAGAAATTCTGGGAATTCTTTTTTTTTATATATATATTTTTTTAAATTATGCCATTCTGACAGGGTCGGCGCCCAAAATATGGGTCGGTCGGAAATGAGAACCACCGAGTATTAAAAAGGGGCGCCCTTATTTTAAATTTTGGTTAAATGAAGTTCCAGTAATGAAAGTTCTATCTTTTTTCTTTCACACTCGGTGCGGTACTGTCAGTGTTTGTTTGTAAACATTATGCGGTGGTGACCTATGTTCGACCCATAGAAAAAATTGATACAATTTATCAATTTGATACAAACATAATTTTGTGCATGTACTGTATGCAGTACATTTTTTTGCTTCACTACTGCTGCAGTCTAGTCACTTTTGCATGAAGTAATTGAGCTCGACATGACTTGTCCACCGTGAGATTTTATTTCTACGTTTGTACACATTGTACAATAGGCCTATAATGTTATTAGAATTATTTTGACTGCTGTCCGTCCATGTACTTTTCCAACTAAACTACAAACTACAAGTGCTGCTTTTGAATGTATCGTGAGTAAAATGTAAAAAGTTTAACGTTAGATAGGGCCTAACGACTCGTTAGGCCTAGATAAAAACAAAAAAAACACTATTCAATTCCAAAATTGGAAAAAAGTTCATAGGCCTATAATTTCCTTGCCGGGAGCTAACGCCAGCGTGCCCAAGTTACAAAGTTTTTAAAGAAATGGCTAGGCCTAATTTGCTTGATTCTTGTCATTGCCAGTCACTCAGTAAATGGAAACCCTGTTTTCCTCAGCGCTTCCCACATCTTGGACTTGGGGATCGGGGAAAATGATTTGTTTTCTGTCATTGCCGATCATTGGATCATAGTGATGGCCCGTCACGGTTCTACTTCTATCAATAGTCCTCTATGCCGTGGATACATGGAAGGACTATTCTTATAAAGTTATGGTCTGTGTCCCTAGAAAGGCCTAATAATATTAATAGTAATACCACAATATTGCAAAATACGAAAGTAGTACTAACAAGTAACAAGTTAGTACTAGGCCTAGTAGTACTAGTAGTACTAACGTTAGTAGTACTTTTTAGTAGTAAGCCTAACGTTAGGCTATAGGGTGCAGAGCCGGCCATTCAACGTACGTTCGGTCTGTGAATTCCGGATAACATTACGGCCACTTTTTTATTCAAACATGCCCACATTTTCCTCTCTGTAAACACCTCAACGGGTTTTCCCGATCACGGAATATTCGTCGTGGGGGATTTCGACGTCGTTCACGTCGTTTTATATGTCCAAATACCATATTTACATTGTGGTTTTTTTACGCGACGAACCAAGATGGCGGATCTTAGCACAAAATACCACCACTTAGCATGCCAAAAGGCTTGCTAAGTGCTTTAAGCAAAAAACGTCTGCTTACGGTCGCCGTGAAATGGAAAATTTGCTAAGGGGCGGTCGGTTAGCAAAAAACGCGTGCTTAGCAGCGCCATGAAATTGGCCCCAGATCATGTCCAAATGTTAAAAAAGGCGATTTTTAGGGTCCAAGTTACTCGGACTATCAAAATTCATACCATGCCATAGCATTACAGCACCCCGAAAAGTAAGACTAAGTAAGAGTGCTAGAACTTAGAAGGCTCACGGAGTAGCCTTCTAAATCTAGAAGTAGGGGCAAGTTGGTAAGGGGGCGAGTTGGTAAGGGGCGAGTCGGCCAGGGGGCGAGTTGACTTGAAATCGTGAAATTGGCCCATGGTCATCAACACTCAATCCTGCCAATAGGCCTGTATGGGTTTCAGGTCAACTCGGTCCGTAACCAACTCGGTCCGAGTCAACTCCGTCCGTGACCAACTCGGTCCGTAACCAACTCGGTCCATGACCAACTCGGTCTATAACCAACTCGGTCCGTAACCAACTCGGTCCATGACCAACTCGGTCCGTGACCAACTCGGTCCCTATGGGAAAATGCACGCAAAAACGTCTAGTAATTTTGTTGCAGCAAAACGAGTACGTAGTCTCGCCAAATTGCGTGAATTTAACTATTTATTTAGGCCTATTTATTTATTCATTCATTCATTTATATCTTAAAAACATTATAAGAATAAAAAATACAAAAAGGGATGACAAAAAGTAAAAAAAAAAACAAAAAAAAAACCTGTCATCAAAAGACGTGCCTTCCCAAACACCTAGCCTGCCAATTATAAATCTTATATTATGTATATACACAGATTAATTAAAACAAAGCTAAAAAATAAAAAACAAAAACACAAATCAATCATCATTATTATTCATTAATTGATTTATTAATTTTAAAGCCCGTTTTCATAAGGCATTTGACTTCGTGTATAATTTAATTGATATTTTAATTAAAATTGTATTGTGCCATTGTATCAAATAATTATGGTATCAACATAATAAGACATAATTTATTTCTTCACGGTTTCAGCCACAAGCAAAACATGTAGGCCCCTATGTTATGATGACATTAAAAAACATTAATGCAAGTAGCCTACATGTTGTACACTGCTGCTGCAAACTGGATTCTTGTTTGTGTACGTTTTCCCATAGGGACCGAGTTGGTCACGGACCGAGTTGGTCACGGACCGAGTTGGTTACGGACCGAGTTGGCCACGGACCGAGTTGGTCACAGACCGAGTTGGCTTCGGACCGAGTTGGTCTCGGACCGAGTTGGTCACGGACCGAGTTGACTCGGACCGAGTTGGTTACGGACCGAGTTGACTGGCACCCTACATGGTAATGTATGGACATTGTGCACAGCGAAAAATTCCCCATATGCACTGTAACACGGATGGAAACAGTGGCGTGTGTAAAAAGCGCCGCGCTGATTGGTCAACGGCGAGGCCGTGCTCGTGACGTCACGGAAACCATGTGCTGGCCCAACTCGTTACGCACGCACGCAGGGCCGTTGCAGACACGTACGGGGCACGCATTACGCGATGTGCCTATTCAAACACACGCGGTGTACGACTACGCAACGATCAACAGTCGGCCGTACGACATCTCCGGATGACCATGCAATTCTATGCATATTCATGTGGCGCTCTCAGCATACACAACCAATAGACCCAACACACGTTATATGAATATTCAACGACCCAACAATCACACTCAGACGGTGGCGCGGTTTCGCGGTAAAATGACAACAAAAATACAGCTCACCAAAGTTCAAATACGATCGCGGTGTCCGTGAGTTCTCGAACGTCGGGTGACACCACCAAAAATGGTCAAAAGGTCGAAGAAATGTACAAATTTGTATGTTTTTGGTACCATTCGAAAGATCGTGGCGAGGTCTGTCGAAGTAACTATGGTTAGAGTGGGCATCGCTGAGTATGTGCCCATGCGCGTCAGTTTCATTCATGAAAACTTCCATTTTTGGTCAGTGCGATGACGTCACATAATGAGATGATCGTGACGCCCTCTTGCGACCGTTTCGTGCCAATTCGTGTAAGGGATTTTTCGCTGTGTTGTGGAGCATGGAGTGACTTCAGAACTTACCCGAACAATCACCATCCAAATAACGGACACGAATTTCATCATCAGAGCTACTACTGCTCAAGAAGCATTTGCTATAAACTGGAGAAAAGACTGCACTCTTACATCGATGAAGCTTCACGCATTTGTTCAAAAAAGCAAAAGCCGTTCGCCTTGTAAGTGACGCCATTTCTCAAAACACACATGTACTGTGATGTGATGGAAAAACGATAAGGTACGGACTGGGAGCTAGTCTATGTATCTGCCGCCCTCTGTTGACACTAGTTGTTGAGTATTAAAATCTAGGCTCTGGCATAAAATAATGCGAAAAAGTGTGGTTTTTCATCATTGAAGCTGAAGCTCTGTTTTCCTTTTCAGACTCCAGAGAAAATACTCCAGAACAGCAGCAAAAAGCCTATTTTATACCCGTTATTTCTGAATGGATTCACGAAATGGAGCCGTATGTAGCCTGAGCCTCCGTTTCGTAAACGCCCTATGATTCAAAAATTAATACTCAACAACTTGAAAGAATTCAAATTAATCATCAAAAATGATAACAACAAGGAAAACTGCGAGCGGCAAAAATTATGTCCATGTAACTGTTTTATACATGTACTGTATTGAACTGCCAACGTTGTTTTATATTTGGGAAATAGAAAACGAAAATGAACTGACTGGAAATTAGTCTAAGTGTGTCTGCCGCCCTCTTTTGACACTGTTGGCAATTCGACTGAAAGTAATATAAGGGGCCGTCTATAAAGTACGTACGCACGAAGGGGGGGGGAGGGGGGAGGGGGGGGGGGGGGGTTCAGGCAGAGCCGTAAAAAAGAGAGTTTGGCCAACTCGGTTTCAGGCATCTCATCTATGATTGGTCAATAGCCCTCACGTGACTACAAGGCGCCATGTTAACTACCAACTTTGAGTCAATCAATTGCAATATTTCACATTTGTCTTTGCCCTATATTTAGGAGAAATGCACAATCCATGGTTTCATGATCACAACAAATGGCACACCATTGTAAAGAGGAATTACGAAGCTTTCCAATGATGTCAGTTTCACCGTTCATAGATCCGTAACAAAAAAGATATAATCTCTCAAACTTTTTTGAGGTTTTTTTTTAGACACACAACCGTTGCTAAAATAGTTTGCGCGCCCGCGCGCGCGTGTGTACGTGCCTCCCCTGTAGGTCCCTAAAGGCGCCTTTCCATATGCGCGTTTTTTCATCCGCTGCGTATACGTTGCGTGTACGTCGCGTTGCAAAAAAATCCATCATTATAAAAAAACAAGCGACCCTTTCCATATGTGCGCGTGCGTTTGAAAAGGTCGCGTGTGTCTTTTTAATGGGCAATTTTAACGCACACGCAACGCACACGCAGCGTATACGCAGCGGATGAAAAAACGCACATATGGAAAGGCGCCTTAAGGCCTAGACTATACGCCGTGCTACTGCCGCGCCGAACTTAAATCAATTGAGTGCAGCAATAGCACGGCAGTAGCGCGGCAGTTGCGCTAAACGCCGAGCTTAATTGAAAGTGTCGCGCCACTGCCGTTCCGAATACCGTTAGCGCGGCAGACCCTGTCGAGCCAAAGAGCTTGCCGTGCCGAACTCAATTTGCCGAGCCAAATTCACGCTAAACGCCGTGCTATTGCCGCGCCAAACTTGAAAATTTAAAATTATTTGAGTTCGGCGCGGCAGTAGCACGGCGTATAGTCTAGGCCTAACATGGCGTAGTTGGCCAAACTCTATTTATTTACGGCTCTGGGTTCAGGCCAATGCGTACCGTACGCAAACGAAAAATTTGCATAGCATTATCGCGCGAAAAGAGAGGTAAAAACGTGAAAAAAAGCACCGGGATTGTTTTGGTTTTTCCTTTTTTTCTTATTCACCATAATAAAAAAATTAGTAAAAAACATCTGTAAATGTATAAAAACCTATAAAACTTTAGTCATTCATTTCAGAATTTGAAAGTGACTTCCCAATAACGGAACCGGCCCGGATTACTGTGACATTTTAATGGTGCTAAAGCAAGGAACCACGAGAAGTGAAAAACCTAATGTGGAATGCGTATGCCAACGGGGGGGGGGGGGGGGGGGACCACTGCGTACGCCGTGCGTACAGAGAGGGGGGGGGGGCGTCAAAAAAGATCAAAACCATTCTTTATGTTTTATAATAAAAATCAAGTCACGTTTTCACTATTATCTCATGACTCAGATGTCTGATTGAGCTGAAATTTTCACATGTTTATTATATTTCATGCTCATTTTTGGATCAGACAAGTGTGAGTGCTGTTCTGTGACCTTTACCAATCATGTATTATACCTTTAAACGCTAAAAGTCGATTTATCTACATGTACATAGTCTATCCTACAAAGATAATTTGCAATAGTCAGCAAAAAGTTGGTATTTCCTCATAATCAATTATCTCGCCAAGACATCATGCGCATGCTCTGATAATTCATGCCCATACTGAAAGAAGGATGTCGACTTGTCCTGATAGTTTACCTTGTAAAGACGACTTTCTGAAAGAAGGAAGTCGACTTGTCCTGATAGTTTACCTTGTAAAGACGACTTACTGAAAGAAGGAAGTCGACTTGTCCTGATAGTTTACCTTGTAAAGACGACTTTCTGAAAGAAGGAAGTCGACTTGTCCTGATAGTTTTGCAAAGACGACTTACTGAAATAAGGAAGTCGACTTGTCCTGATAGTTTATCTTGCAAAGACGACTTACTGAAAGAAGGAAGTCGACTTGTCCTGATAGTTTATCTTGCAAAGGCGACTTACCGAAAGAAGGAAGTCGACTTGTCCTGATAGTTTACCTTTTAAAGACGACTTACTGAAAGAAGGAAGTCGACTTGTCCTGATAGTTTACCTTGAAAAGACGATTTACTGAAAGAAGGAAGTCGACTTGACCTGATAGTTTATCTTGCAAATACGACTTACTGAAAGAAGGAAGTCGACTTGTCCTGATAGTTTACCTTGAAAAGACGATTTACTGAAAGAAGGAAGTCGACTTGACCTGATAGTTTATCTTGCAAAGACGACTTACCGAAAGAAGGAAGTCGACTTGTCCTGATAGTTTACCTTGTAAAGACGACTTACTGAAAGAAGGAAGTCGACTTGTCCTGATAGTTTTGCAAAGACGACTTACTGAAAGAAGGAAGTCGACTTGTCCTGATAGTTTATCTTGCAAAGACGACTTACTGAAAGAAGGAAGTCGACTTGTCCTGATAGTTTATCTTGCAAAGACGACTTACCGAAAGAAGGAAGTCGACTTGTCCTGATAGTTTACCTTTTAAAGACGACTTACCGAAAGAAGGAAGTCGACTTGTCCTGATAGTTTACCTTGAAAAGACGATTTACTGAAAGAAGGAAGTCGACTTGTCCTGATAGTTTATCTTGCAAAGACGACTTACCGAAAGAAGGAAGTCGACTTGTCCTGATAGTTTACCTTGTAAAGACGACTTACTGAAAGAAGGAGGTCGACTTGTCCTGATAGTTTATCTTGTAGAGACGACTTACTGAAAGAAGGAAGTCGGCTTGTCCTGATAGTTTATCTTGTAAAGACGACTTACTGAAAGAAGGAAGTCGACTTGTCCTGATAGTTTATCTTGTAGAGACGACTTATTGAAAGAAGGAAGTTGACTTGTCCTGATAGTTTATCTTGTAAAGACGACTTACTGAAAGAAATCAGTCGACTTGTCCTGATAGTTTATCTTGCAAAGACGACTTACTGAAAGAAGGAAGTCGACTTGTAATGATAGTTTATCTTGTAAAGACGACTTACTGAAAGAAGGAAGTCGACTTGTCCTGATAGTTTATCTTGCAAAGACGACTTACTGAAAGAAGGAAGTCGACTTGTAATGATAGTTTATCTTGTAAAGACGACTTACTGAAAGAAGGAAGTCGACTTGTCCTGATAGTTTATCTTGCAAAGACGACTTACTGAAAGAAGGAAGTCGACTTGTAATGATAGTTTATCTTGTAAAGACGTCTTACTGAAAGAAGGAAGTCGACTTGTCCTGATAGTTTACCTTGCAAAGACGACTTACTGAAAGAAGGAAGTCGACTTGTCCTGATAGTTTATCTTGCAAAGACGACTTACTGAAAGAAGGAAGTCGACTTGTCCTGATAGTTTACCTTGCAAAGACGACTTACTGAAAGAAGGAAGTCGACTTGTCCTGATAGTTTATCTTGCAAAGACGACTTACTGAAAGAAGGAAGTCGACTTGTCCTGATAGTTTACCTTGCAAAGACGACTTACTGAAAGAAGGAAGTCGACTTGTCCTGATAGTTTATCTTGTAAAGACGACTTACTGAAAGAAGGAAGTCGACTTGTCCCGATAGTTTATCTTGCAAAGACGACTTACTGAAAGAGGGAAGTCGACTTGTCCTGATAGTTTATCTTGTAAAGACTTTAAGTCATCTGTGAAAAGTTTAGTCCCATACGGTGCCCACTTTTTGAGCGAAACAGCGAAAACGGCCACAGTATTTCTTAAGTCTTTTATCTTTTATTTTTGATCTTTTAAAAGATCAGAAAGATTTTCGGTCGTTGTTTGACTAATTTCTGGATAAATACACCATTTCAGGCGGAAAAATCTTAACGGTATGTTTGTACCACCAAAACATTTCTGTTTTGGTCTCTTACCAAAGTATGATACTACCTTTAACATTTATTACCTTTCTAGAGTGCCACTTCTATATTAATAAATATTCAGCAGCACTGTACAAGTCAAACATAGAATAATAATGAAAAATACACAGTAAATCATCAATAAAAGTAAAGTAAAAGTATGAAAAGATATATCGGTAATATTAAATATATGTGAGTGTTTCATGGCTTGTGACTGCCGAACGAACAAAGATAATTGACTATTAGGGAGACCACCAACATAGGGCTGGATAGCTCAGTTGAAGAGCGCCCGGCGGTACGGTTTTCGGCCGGGTGTCACTGGTTCGAATCCCGCTCCAGTAAATTTTTATTTGGTCACATTTTAATGACCAGTCAGTTTTCGTTGTGGTTATTTGACCGTGATTTTTATTGTTTGAAAAGCCGCATTCTCTTTATATTAAGTGATCCCCGTACACTGTTTCCAAGAATGTAGCACCACTGGGGTTGGCTAGCTCAGTTGGTAGAGTGCGTGTACGGTATTCAGGAGGTCGCTGGTTCGAATCCTGCTCCAGTCAATATTTCTTTGATCACATATTCAATGACTTAACATTAATGCAGGCATTTTCTGTAGTGGTTATTAATTGATATTAATATTTGTCGTTAATTTTTGCTCTTAAACCCGCTCATTTTTGATTATTAACTTGTCAATGCTTATTCTGCTCAGATCGGCCTCGGTTCGGCTCGGATAGGCTCTGTTCGGCTCGGCTCGGCTCGGATAGGATCGGTTAGGCTCGGCTCGGCTCGGTCCTGCACTTCATTGATACATTGTACTATACGTACGGACCATTCTAAAGCCACCTACAACATGTAAAAGTTATGATACATAGTCAGGCTTCATAATCAATATGGATTACCGGTATTGCTGGCATCCGAGGGCGCCGATGAATACCAGCAATCTGATTACGTTGTAGCCCGCGCTTTGTAACTTAAAGAAAATGCGCGTAATAAATGTAATAATTATTATTATTAATTATTAGTATTGGTAATGGTCATAGAACAGCACACACACTTTGTCTGATCAAACATGTACATGAAAATAATAAACATCGTTGAAAATTTGAGCTTATTCAGGTGTCTGATTACCGAGAAAATAGTGAAAACCTGACTCGATTTTCTTATAAAACATAAAACATAAAACATGGTTTTGATCTTAACCCGAGATCAAAACAGTTTCCAGTCTTTGTTTTACTAATTTCTGGATAATTACAGCATTTGAGGCGGGAATATTGTAACGATTTTGCATTTTGCACTTGCATAGCGTTGTGTGTCGTCAAACCCCAATCTTGTCACAAATTTCACAAAAGCTTAGAATGGACATATAACAAAGTGGCATAAAAAATGCCTATGCTGCAGATATTAACGGCCGTGAAATTGGCGCTATTCAATCTGAAGAGTTATAGGCATGACGGATTATTATGAACCAAATTAATTGAAATTCCTCGGATTTCAAGATTTGGAAACAGAAAGCTGTTAAACTGAGTCTCCGTAGTAAGGCGACGAAGACTCTTCGTCGAAGAGTTTGAGGAAAATGATTCGGATTTCGAAACGGAGGAAGAAAATGACGAGTTATCAGATGAAGAAGAGTATACATCTGAATTGGAAGACAATGCCACATGTCCTATCGAGACTGCCCGATAGAGACCAAAGAATCCACTGAAGATATGTCGATTGGAAAATATGAAGAAAAAAATACCTCAATGGAGATATGGACGAAGTTGAAACAAGGGCCAATAAGAAGACCACCTGGGAGATTTATTTTCATATCTACAATATTTTGTTGATAAATTAATAAATTACCTGCATCTGAAAGATAATAATTATATATATACTCATTAAGATTTTAGGGAAGATCTCTAAGAAAATAAAACAATTAGCCTTCGAGAAAGATCCTGCTAGGATCGGAACGCGTCAGGCCCTCCTAACTCCAAGCATTTAAAAAAAGTCAGGTCAATACATGTATTTTGGCTGATGAGCAGTTTGCAGAAGTTTATTACTTGTATTGAAAATCCAACAATAATGGCATGAGATTTATCAAAGCCTTCAACAGAGTATTGCCCCCCAAAAATAATGGCTCTTCTAGCCCCCCCCCCCCAAAAAAAATCAAGATTAAGAAGACGATATTAAAACTAGGAAGACAGTGATTAATACACACGAATAGTCTCTCTTAATTACAGTATTCGTTTTGCCGGTTTCATACAAAGGGGAGCAAATAATTATAAAACAACGGAAAATACTAAAGCACTGTGTTTCGACAGAGTCTACCTTTGTAATGAGTTTTGGAGTTATGTTTAACGCCATTTGTTTTTCAAATACGCGAATGTTTTTGAAAAAAACAGGCCAGATCCTCGACTTCATTCTTGCTTGAGCAGTTTTGACTAGATTATAGTTGATGTTATATAGTGCTTATTGTTTCTTGTATCACTCAGAAAATACAGGATGGAGCGACAGAACGTGGATTGTTTGTTTGTTGCCCTGGTAACTGAGGATAAACAGTGTAAACGTACATGAAGCCATGATGGGCCCCAAGTGAATTAATGCCGGATATGTGCTGGCGCATAATTGCTTCAAAATTGACAAAATAATGAATTATTGATAAATGCCACCTCAGGCTTCGGCTCAAATAGATATTTGTTTTATTCTCTGGAAAGACATCGTGTATGGACATGGCAATGTAATTTATTGCGCAAAAATCATTACAATAGCCTAATGGCCAGGCAAACGAGAAAGTCATTTATAGTATTGTACATGAAATGGGCAGAAGATGCATTGGGATTAGCCCCACAATATCGTAATGGCTTTCCTCTTCGTCCTCACAATGGGAAATTAATGGGCTGTCAGGCCTCTTCCTGACAAACCCAAGCTCGCCAAAGTGCACGTTACATTTCACCTATGGTGAAATAATATTCTGCATGTGGGAAATCCCACAAGAAAAACTGAAAGAAAGTCTAAACCACACAACGAGCCAATTGTCTGACACGATTATTGTTGTTTTTAAAGAACTGGAAAAGTTACACTGGTTTGTATTGAGTATAGATGTATCACCTATCTTGTTCGTGGCTTAAAATGGTTCATGCATTTGACCTCTACTTCCGGTCAAACATGAAGTAGCTTCTCATTTAAAAGTGGTAAGAGCTATGATCATGATTCTTTCACTAAAACTCAATGTTGGGCAAGGTCTTTCTTTGTGACACATTGCTTGACCTCTGTGACCTCTTCATCCGGTCAAACCGGAAGTAGCTCCTCATTTAAAAGTGGTAAGAGCTATGATCTTGATTCTTTCACCAAAACTCAATGTTAGGCAAGGTCTTTCTTTGTGACACATTGCTTGACCTCTGTGACCTTTAATTCCGGTCTATCAGGAAGTAGCTCCTCATTTAAAATTGGTTAGAGCTTTGATCATGATTCTTTCTCCAAAGGTCAATGTTAGGCAAGGTCTTTCATTTGTGTTACATTGCTTGACCTTTGTGACCTCTACACTCGGTCAAACCCGAAGTAGCTCCTCATTTAAAAGTGGTAAGAGCTATGGTCATGATTCTTACACCAAAACTCAATGTTAGGCATGGTCTTTATTTGTGACTCATTGCTTGACCACTGTGACCTCTACTTCCGGTCAAACAGGAAGTAGGTCCCCATTTAAAAGTTTTAAGTGCTAGAATCATGATTCTTTCACCAAAAGTGAATGTTAGGCAAGGCCTTTTATTTGTGACACATTGGTTGACCTCTGTGACCTCAACTTCCGGTCAAACAGGAGGTAGCTCCTCATTTTAAAGTGGTAAGACTAGTATCATAATTCTTTTACCAAAAGGCAATGTTAGGGAAGGTCGTTCTTATTGATAAAATTCTTATTGTTAAGCAATTTATTTCATATGCGGAAAAGCCTTATGTGCTGTTTTCAACAGCAAGAAACTCTAGTTTTCTTATATTTCCGTCAACGGCTGCCTCCTTCAGTCAGTGCCAGGGTAAACAAACGAGTGTTCTTATATCTGAAAACCCACAACCGGATCAAAATCCATGCAACAATTATAATAACCAACTACCAAACAAATCCACCACGAAACGAACCAACAAACCAATCAACCCAACATGTGTGTAAATCATAGGGGTTGGGGGTAGATGTTACCCTTCCCATTGTATCTATCATATAGTCACCGCAGTGTTGTAGTCGAGTACCAAACTTCGAGTACCGAGTTTTCCGAGTACACACAGTGCCGAGTACTTTTTAATCGAGTCCTGGGCCAAAAATCCGACTTTGAGTTCGAGCACGGGCCAAGTTCGAGTACAAGGACATCGAGTACATCCCGAGTACATTTTTAAACTAGAACATTGCGCCATGCGCCCATTAGAGAAAATGCCGCGTTTATACATTGTACACAACCTCTCCCCCATATACGATCTTTCCTATACCTTGTTAGTTAGAAAATTCCGCATGTGATGAGCGCCGTCCATAAAAAGAAGGTTGCAATATTTTTCGCTGGTATTTTTTGTAGCATTCCATAGGAATAGGCCTACCAGTATACACAATGCACTGCATATAGTCGATAACGCAATACATTCATCGTTATTTTAATAGGTTTGGTATCGAACACTGAATTATCGCACCCCGATTTCCTCACACATGATTTTTATAAAAGAATAGAATCGATATGAATTGGTGATTCACTGTTTTAAACGTCAGAAATACGTTGAATTATCGGTGGTAAGTAGGCTCATGTATGTTATTGAAGCTAAGCACATCTTAGTTATCTAAGGCCGACAGCAGAATATTTGATATGGACTGAAATAAGCATTTCAGACAATACTGACATTTCTTTTCAGCTGTTACATCTTTGGAGGGAGGTTGGACACATCAAAAAGAATGCTAGGAGTCCACTGGGCCAGCGCCAGTTGGTGCCAGTTCGCGCCAATGCAATTTGCTGTGGCGCCTAGTATCGCCAATAAGGTGCCTAGTGTATGGAGGTTAGAAAGTGGACATCTGCTTTTCTGCTCTCCAAGTAACAGAAAAGTAGATCGAACGCTTTTGTAAAATGCGCTTTTCTACTTTTCTACTTTTCTGCTAGCAGAAAAGCAGATCGAACGTTTTGGTAAAATGCACTTTTCTGCTTTTCTGCTATAGAAAAGCAGATGTTACTTTTTACCCGTAACTGGCGGTACAAAAGTAGACATTTGCATTTTCACTTTTCTTACTACCAGAAAAGCAGATTGAACCTTTTTGATGAAACCACTTTTTTGCTTTTCTGCTTTCCAAGAAAGTAGACTGAACGCTTGTGGCACAATGGTTCAAAAGTGGCCATCTGCTTTTCTGCTAGCAGAATTGCAGATTGAACTTTTTGGATAGATCCACTTTTCTGCTTTTCTGCTATCCTAGCAGCCCCTGTCCGTGGACTTGTGGATGTGAGTAAAGGCTTCACTGACCACAAACCTCAAAAGAAACAAAACATTTCAAACAAGGATTTTATACAGTTTCAGGTGATCTCCAGTGAAGTTATAAATAAACTTCAGAAACAGAAAGAGAAAAGCATATTCTTGACAGGAAATATCAAACCAGAATCCCCAATAAACAAAGATCCTCCACAGCGTCAATCACTTTAAAAAAAAGCATGATCAGAGGGGGGTTTCAAAATTGCAGCTTTTTTTCGGTTAGAGGTAGAACAAGATTTTTTTCTGCACAATGGATGGTGCACTATTGTTTTTGGGAGCTGTCCGCGGATTAGTTCTGTCACCGTCAGTTCTCATAAAACACCAGAGTTCTTGGAGCATGTATATGGGGGTTCAAAAGTGCAGGCCGAACAGTGAAGTTATAAATAAATTTAACAAATAGAAAGGGAAAAAACATATTCTTGCCAGGATCAAAACCAGAATCCCCCATCAACAAAGATCCCCCACAGCTAGCGTCAATCGCTGGATAAAAGCATGATCAGAGCGGGGGGGGGGGGGGGGGTTCAAAATAGCAGCTTTTCTCAGGGAGAGGCAGAACAAGATTTTTTCTGCTAAATGGATGGTGCACTTTTGTTTTCTAGCCAGGAACATTTTCAATTGTTGGGACCTGTCCGCGGATGACTGTCACCGTCAGTTCTCATAAGACACCAGAGTTCTTGGAGCATGGTCCATTTTGTTTGGTGGCTAGGCCTACGCTATATAGACAGTAACGGTGATGGGCACCTTACACCGTTGGGACATTAATGTTCGGCCTGCGAGGACAGCAGAAAAGTGAATCTATCCAAAACGTTCAATCTGCAATTCTGCTAACAGAAAAGCAGATGACCACTTTTGAACCATTGTGCCACAAGCGTTCAATCTGCTTTCTTGGAAGGCAGAAAAGCAAAAAAGTGGATTCATCAAAAACGTTCAATTTGCTTTTCTGGTATAAATAAAAGTGAACTGCAGATGTCCACTTTTGCACCGCCTGTTACAGGTAAAAAGTAACATTTGCTTTTCTGGTAGCAGAAAAGCAGAAAATGCATTTTACCAAAACGTTCCATCTGATTTTCTGCTAACAGAAAAGCAGAAAACTAGAAAAGCACATTTTACAAAAGCGTTCGATCTGCTTTTCGGCTACTTGGAGAGCAGAAAAGCAGATGTCCACTTTTGAACCCCCATACTAGTGGCATGCAGTGGCTCAAACTGCCTCCCAGGAACTACCTCCCAGATCAATAACTGAAAAATAGAAGTTTGGAAAAATTAGGAATTATAGGAGTACGTAGTGGTACTAATCTTTATTAATAATCTTTTTATTTTAAGTTCTGTTTAGTAATTATGTGCTAAATAAATGGAAGTCTGATTAAAATCTTTCAAAAACTTTCGCTAAAAAAGTCTGAGGAAAGTGGCCGGGAATTGCCTTAGAATGCACCACAGAGCATCTAGAATCAAAATTTTTCCCGGGGCACTTAGGCGGGCCCCGGACCCCACGCCGTAACTTTACTTGGCTTAAAAGAGTCATAGGTTTGCGAGCGACCGGAGCATAACTGCCCGGAACATCCAGTTATCATGCTCTTTTCAGACCAAAACACGTACTCACACAAGAGTGTCACATGGTGTTATATATTATGTACTTAAACCATGCAAGTCTGATTAAAATCTTTTAAACTTTCGCTAAAAAATGTCTGAGGAAAGTGGCCAAGAATTGCCTTACAATGCACTACAGAGCATCTAGAATCAAAATTATCCCGGGGCCCGATTAAGGGACCCCACGCCGTAACTTTATTTCTTACAAAAAGTAATAGGTTTGCAGCCAACTACAGCACACTAGCAGGAACATCGAATTAACCGGCTCTTTTCAGAGCCACCCAATACTCATACAAGAGTGTCACATGGTGTTACCCAAAAAACTGTACTTTTATCATGCATAGCCTCATTATCTAAGTTTTAATTTTCAAAGTTGGAGAACACTCGTGATCGGGCACACCTACCATACATTACGATACGGTACACAGCATTACGTGTACAGACATGGAAGCGTACGCTAGGCCATAGGCATGGCATTATATACTGAAAGTTAATATCTTATGAAATGTAAATTGATGTCCCCCCCCCCCCCATGATCGAGGAGGGATTTCCGCCCATGATATCAAGGCACGTAAAGATACTGCATAACGCAGCAATGCTGAACGAATCTGCGCACCACTTGTTGCAGTTTTGCATATGTGACGGCGGTGTTGCCATGGTAGCCGGTTGTTGTGGAAAACCAAATAATTGTTTGGTTGAATGAGTTTACCATGGTAACCACCTTCTCCCCTCGTCGTGGTAATTTCTATAAAACCAGGTCGTACCAGGCCAACTCGTCATTTCATATGCAGTCATACACGGGTGAAGGTGGAGTCGGATCGTCCGTCTGCTTATCGTCGCATTTGATTGTTTCACGCAGCGCACAAGGATATAAGGTAAGACGAAAAACCTTTTAAGTTTGAGATCTAGGTGGGTTTTTATGCTTTTCTGTTAACAGAAAAGCAGATGACACGTTTTGGTAAAATGCAGTTTTCTGCTTTTCTGTTATAAGACCAAAAAGCTAATGCATTTTCACCTTTCTCACTACTTGAAAAGCAGATTTAACGTTTTGACAAATCCCCCTTTTTTTGCTTTTCTGCCTTTCAAGAAGGAGATTGAACGCTTGTGGCCCAGTGGTTCAAAAGTGGCCCTTAGAAGGGACCCAATTAAGAATTTCCTAAGAAAAGCTGCATTTTTGAATCCCCCTTCTGACCATGCTTTTTATCTAGTGATTGACGCTGTGGGGATCTTTGTTGATTGGGGGATTCTGGGTTGATGTTTCATGGCAAGAAAATATTTCTTGTATTCCCCTTTCTGTTTCCGAAATTCAATTATTTTATTTACAGAACTGACTCACTCGTTTGTTAATTGCTTATAATAAAGAAGGAGACAAGTCAAAGATGCAAAATTGAACTTTACCTGATTACCTGAAACTGTATAAAATCATTGTTTAAAGGTATTATCATACTTTGGTTTTTGTCAAAGAAATACAGATTTGTGGGCAAAAATATCAAAGAAGATACAGTAAAAGCAATCTGTAAACATTTCAGTCCCATACGGTGTCAACTTTTTGAGAAAACAGCAAAAAACGGCCACGGTATTTCTTAAGTGTTTTCTCTGTTATTTTTTATCTTTTAAAAGATCAAAAAGATTTTCGGTCGTTGTTTTAGTAATTTCTGGATAAAAACACCATTTCAGGCGGAAAAATTTTAACAGTATGTTTCTACAACCACCATCTACATACCGTGTAAGTTATACGTAATTCTGTGAACATTTCTGTTCTGGTCTCTTACCATAGTATGATACAATCTTTAAGAAGTTTTGTTTCTTCTGTGTTTTGTGGTCATTAGAGCCTCTACTCATACCCAAATATTTGCCTTCCATACAGTTATCTAATATTATAACCCAAAAAAACTTCCGCTGAAAACAAACTTCGCTTCTGAAGTTCTGGGGTCGATTTCACCAAACTCATCGTAACTTACTATCAATCGTTAAACTGATGATGCATTGAAGCCCTACGTATAGGATAGTCCCCTACGATGGGTTATTCTTCGTAACTCGAGTTACGATCAATCGTAAGGCTTCGTGAAATCGACCCCAGAGCTTATCTGTATTTCCTGTGTGAGAATGATTAAAAACTGTGAACGAACCTACATTTTGTCCTGTTAGAAGAAGCAGAAAAGTGGATCTTTCCAAACGAAACCCTACGATCGATCGTAACTCGAGTTACGAAGGATTACCCATCGTATCATACGTAGAGCTGTAATGCATCATAAGTCCTACGATTGATTGTCAGTTACGATGAGTTTGGTGAAACTGACCCCTGTTTATACTAACTTGGAGAGCAAATCACTTTTTACGTCTTTTCTTTGTGAATCGCCTTGACCAGATTTATCTGGAAGTGCGATTTATAAGAATTTGTCATTGATTATTTCATTTCTACTATTCTGCTAGCAAAATAGCAGATGGACACTTTTGAACCACTGTGCCACGCACAAGCGTTCAATCTACTTTCTTGGAAAGCAGAAAAGCAAAAAAGTTGATTAAAAACGTCCAATCTGCTTTACTGGTCGTAAGAAAAGTGAAAATGCAGAGGTCTACTTTTGTACCGCCAGTTTCGGATAAAAAGTAACACTTTTCTGGTAGCAGCAAACTGCATTTTACCAAAACGTGTCATCTGCTTTTCTGTTAACAGAAAGTATATGAAAAACGCATTTTAAAAGTATACGATCTGTTGTTCATGCTACTCGGAGAGCAGAAAAGTAGATGTCGCAGATTTGAGAATCTTTATCCAGCGCGGTCTTCAGTCACAGACATAAGTTTCCACTTTCCTTTTTTTGGTGGGGTTGTTAAATAGCACAACTAATCCAAGATTGGACCATTGCCTCTTGCTTCCCACACTTCCCGGCATTTTCCCGAAATAAATACCATCAATTGCCTTTTGTGTTCAATGCGTTGCATGTGCAATCATAACGCCAGTACATCAGTGCTGTGGTGCAACTTTTATATTGTGTCTTATCTACAAACCCCAAGAAAAATCATGTCTTAAATTGTGGATTTGGTGTCAGAGGTCATTAAATGATCATTTGCAAAAGAAATTATGGTTTTACACAAAAGTGTGAATGAATCGCTGGCTAATTGGCCATTAATTAGTGATGGTCTTAATTAGGAACCCTATACATTTTTGTGACTTAAATTGCATTTTCATTCATGTGGAGTAATGTTTTAGCTCTATAAATCAAACAAACACCCCCATATTATCTACAAACACCCCCGTCTTATCTAGAAACCCAAGGAAAATAATCATGTCTTAAATTGTGGATTTGTTGTCAGAGGTCACTAAATGATCATTTGCGAAAGGAATTTTGGTTGTACTCAAAAGTTTGAATAAATCGATATTTGTGGCAACTTTGGTGCCCCAGGGGGCCAAAGCCCAGGGGTGTTCAACTTAAGACGCCCCATTCTCTCATTCGTTCATTAAATCCAATAGAAATATGCACATAAACCTTTTGTACTCGACATTATGATGAAAACCCACCTAGATCTCAAAAACCATTTATCCACTTTTGACATTCATCCCGCTTGGATTGTTACACATGAATGGAATAATAACCACCAACAATAAATAGCAAACTACATATGACCAGTTGTAACTCAATTAATGAATTCTGGTAGAGAACCGAATGTTCGGATGGAAGGTATATGAACATACTGTTGAGGGTAGTACGATCCCTGATTGTGTATATCGTTACCATGGAAATCAGTAACCAACCAATCAGGTAAATGTGCTTCGTAATTCAAAACATAATTCCTCCAATCAAAACAAGCCTCATTCAGGCTGCCCCCCCCCCCCCGTCTTTGTTTTATAGTATAATTATGTTTTCCAGACCGATTTTGATTTTTTACCGTTTAAACCATTTTACCGTCTGACCATTCAAATTCACACTAAACTGAATTTACCGTGAAACGTGTATTTCGATTTTGGAATAGGTGTCTGCAATTACAGACTATTAAGCGCATTCGATTTTCTGAGTTTTTCATTTCTAAAAATAAAAAAAAAGAATTAACTTATTTCACAAAAAGGTCAGAAATTTAGATGCTATTCATTCAAATTCGCCGAGGAGTTTTTTCTTTGAGTTGTCATACACAAGTAATGTAAGTTTGAATATCTATTTGTGGCAAGTGGGTCCGAAGAGTGTGTCCCAAAAAACGATACCCACTTTTAACAAGATATGAAATGGAAATATATGTTTTCAGCTATTTGAAGTTAAATTTATTGCATTCAGTATTTCCTTGGGCATCTTCTGACCAAATTTCAATGCAATCCATTTATGCATCACTAAGCAGTTACTGATTGTCTGGCAAAGTCCATTTTCCTTCCATTACAATTGAGTGACAATAGTGGTTATCTTACTATTCTTAGTTGTGATCTGTAAATATCCAGTCGGCGTGGCTGGCCACATTTACTACACAAAGATCACAAGTTAAGACAACCAACACTGTCACTCATTTAAAATAGCAGCAAAATGGACGTTTCCAGAGTTCAGACAATCAGAAATTGCTCGATGATGCATGGATGGATTGCATCCCAATATGGTCAAAATATACCTAATAGGATAGTGCATTCAAAAGACTAAGTTTTGAAAATAGGTATCGTTTTATGGGACACACTCTAGATTGTACAGGGAAATATCACTATAATGTATTTCAAGCCTAAACATTGTGCAAAAAAGGAATGTTGAGCAGAAGGGAATAATCTAAAAAGGTTTTGTACATGGTGTAACCGCAAATCTCACATGTGCCTAATTAAGTACTTCAACCATGCCTAGCTTTAAAAACATGTCGACCTGAGTATTTCCTTTTTAAAATTAAGAATTTCCAAGACGATAAAACAATATTTAAATGCAAATATTATAATTTATAAAAGAGCGGTAACTACAGGTGCCCTACCACCTCTGGAGACACAGCTCATGGGGGCTTGCGACGCATTCAGCCCGAGGCATGGGCCTGTGATAACCAGTGCGGTCCACGGACCCCCGTACGTGTAGCATTTTTTTAAGCGACACCGCGCGACCTGCAAGTTGAGTTACTCAGCCGGACCCCGTTGCATTTTTTTTTTGGGGGGGGGGGGGGATTTCGAGTGGAGCGGGAAAGCCTCGAGATAATTTCTTGTTATAAATCATTTAATGCCATCAAAATCTGTTTGTGTTATTCTCGAAATTATATGTTGTGTAATTATGTGGAAAACCTTTCAGGAACCTCGGAAATTGTTTCATCTATCATGCCCTCGCAAACTCGCAAACATCGCGTCAACTGGCAAACATTGCGTCAACTGGCAAACATTGCGTCAACTGGCAAACATTGCGTCGACTCGCAACCAATGCGTCAACTCAAAAACATTGCGTCAACTCAAAAACATTGCGCCAACTTCAGAATAATTCTAAAAAGCCTTATATTATGTTTTCAATAGATTCGCCTAATTCAGTTATTGTTTATGCCGATGATTTCTTCACGGTGTACGGCTAAAATGATCGCGTTCCTGGAATTCTCATACAGCGGCTGCAACATTTACTCACAGCTACGAGTACCAGTCTAAAACCATTGGTGTGTCACATCCTTCTAACACTTGCTGAGGCTGAAAATGCGTATACGGTGACCTTTGACCTCATTTTGTTTTTCTGTCAGTTTACCTTAATTACACGATATATTTCTGGATTGTTTTTCACGAAAATCTTCATTAAGTGTTCTATAAATATTGTGTTATACTCTGCAATGTTGATTTTAAGAACTTTTAAGCCGTCGTGTTCCTTTAAACTTGATACATAGAAAAGGAGTGAACGTCGGTTCTAGAGATAATCAGAACATGCAATTAGTGTAGGTTCAGCCTTGCAGCGACGATACTGGTACAAGTTCTGTTAAAAAAATTTTCATCTCAAACATTGCGACGTATTGGATGGATTTCCAATCTTTCTTTCTCAAGTTTTACAATATTTGTTTCCGGTCTCTCTGACATTGGCATGGGATATTACTCTGTCAACAAATAAATAGCAATTACTCGACCATTTCATGCCATGCTATTCCAACAAAAATACAAGAGTTCCCCTATAGTGCAGGGCGTAATTAATTCTCTGAAGTTTCCTACAAGTATTTAGGGGGAAATGGAAATCAAGAAAACGGTTTTTAATAAGTAATTGTTCTACATAGTTATTTCCTAAATAATTTAAATCCCAACTGAATTTTGATAGAGTGCTGAAATTTATAACACGAAGTATAGCATTTGCACCCATACATAACTTATATGAAATAAATCAACACAGGCATCGATTTCGGGGTGTTTTATTATTATCCACAGCTTTATTTTGCATTGACTTTTCGGCATGTTTGCCAATACATGATGACGTCATCAGGTGTCATAGTACTAGTGATTTGAATATAGTAATGAAAATCAACCAAACATCAACTGTTTGAGATAATAGGTTGATTCTTTCCACACAAGGCATGGTTAGGGATGGTCTTTCTCCGTGACCCATTGCACTACCCACGTGACCTATATTTCCGGTCAAACCGGAAGTATCTCGTCATTTTAAAGTTGTAAGAGATAGGATCATGATTGTTTTCATCATGGTTTTTTTCTGCCAAATGTAAATGTAAGGCCCTTTTTTTCATTGCGACACATTTACACCGTGACCACTACTTCCAATTGAACCGGATTCAGCTTCTTATTTGAAAATGTTAATTCTTAAAATCGGACTTTCACATGAAATCCAATCATTATTTTCAAAATCAAATTGCAGAAAAGCCATATGTTCCATTATTATCAACAGCTTTTTTTTGCATTGACTTTTCGGCATGTTTGCCAATACATGAGGAACGCCATGATGACGTCATCAGGTGTCAAAGTACTAGTGATTTGAATATAGTAATGAAAATCAACCAAACATCAACTGTTTGAGATAATAGGTTGATTCTTTCCACACAAGGCATGGTTAGGGATGGTCTTTCTCCGTGACCCATTGCACGACCCATGTGACCTATATTTCCGGTCAAACCGGAAGTATCTCGTCATTTTAAAGTTGTAAGAGATAGGATCATGATTTTTTTCACCAGATGGTGCGATTTATAAGAATTTGTCATTGATTATTTCATTTCTACTATTCTGCTAGCAAAATAGCAGATGGACACTTTTGAACCACTGTGCCACGCACAAGCGTTCAATCTGCTTTCTTGGGAAGCAGAAAAGCAAACAAGTTGATTTAAAACGTCCAATCTGCTTTACTGGTAGTAAGAAAAGTGAAAATCCAGAGGTCTACTTTTGTACCGCCAGTTTCGGATAAAAAGTAACACTTTTCTGGTAGCAGCAAACTGCATTTACCAAAACGTGTCATCTGCTTTTCTGTTAACAGAAAGTATATGAAAAGCGCATTTTAAAAGTGTTCGATCTGTTGTTCATGCTACTTGAGAGCAGAAAAGTAGATGTCCACTTTTGAATCTCCATATTTGATCACGGGACGGTACTTGGATACTTTCTAGTTTGTAAACGGGCCATCGCAGATTTGAGAATCGTTATCCAGCGGTCTTCAGTCACAGACATAAGTTTCCACGTTCCTTTTTTTTGGTGGGGTTGTTAAATAGCACAACTTATCCAAGATTTGTGTGGTATAAAGACTGGACCATTGCCTCTTGCTTCCCACACTTCCCGGCATTTTCCCGAAATAAATACCATCAATTGCCTTTTGTGTTCAATGCGTTGCATGTGCAATCATAACGCCAGTACATCAGTGCTGTGGTGCAACTTTTATATTGTGTCTTATCTACAAACCCCAAGAAAAATCATGTCTTAAATTGTGGATTTGGTGTCAGAGGTCATTAAATGATCATTTGCAAAAGAAATTATGGTTTTACACAAAAGTGTGAATGAATCGCTGGCTAATTGGCCATTAATTAGTGATGGTCTTAATTAGGAACCCTATAAATTTTTGTGACTTAAATTGCATTTTCATTCATGTGGAGTAATGTTTTAGCTCTATAAATCAAACAAACACCCCCATATTATCTACAAACACCCCCGTCTTATCTACAAACCCAAGGAAAATAATCATGTCTTAAATTGTGGATTTGTTGTCAGAGGTCACTAAATGATCATTTGCGAAAGGAATTTTGGTTGTACTCAAAAGTTTGAATAAATCGATATTTGGGGCAACTTTGGTGCCCCAGGGGGCCAAAGCCCAGGGGTGTTCAATTTAAGACGCCCCATTCTCTCATTCGTTCATTAAATCCAATAGAAATATGCACATAAACCTTTTGTACTCAACATTATGATGAAAACCCACCTAGATCTCAAAAACTATTCATCCACTTTTGACATTCATCCCGCTTGGATTGTTACATATGACTGGAATAATAACCACCAACAATAAATAGCAAACTACATATGACCAGTTGTAACTCAATTAATGAATTCTGGTAGAGAACCGAATGTTCGGATGGAAGGTATATGAACATACTGTGGAGGGTAGTACGATCCCTGATTGTGTATATCGTTACCATGGAAATCAGTAACCAACCAATCAGGTAAATGTGCTTCGTAATTCAAAACATAATTCCTCCAATCAAAACAAGCCTCATTCAGGCTGCCGCCCCCCCCCCCCCCCCCCCGTCTTTGTTTTATAGTATAATTATGTTTTCCAGACCGATTTTGATTTTTTACCGTTTAAACCATTTTACCGTCTGACCATTCAAATTCACACTAAACTGAATTTACCGTGAAACGTGTATTTCGATTTTGGAATATGTGTCTGCAATAATTTACAGACTATTAAGCGCATTCGATTTTCTGAGTTTTTCATTTCTAAAAATAAAAAAAACGAATCACCTTATTTCACAAAAAGGTCGGAAATTTAGTTGCTATTCATTCAAATTCGCCGAGGAGTTTTTTCTTTGAGTTGTCATACACAAGTAATGTAAGTTTGAATATCTATTTGTGGCAAGTGGGTCCGAAGAGTGTGTCCCAAAAAACGATACCCACTTTTAACAAGATATGAAAAGGAAATATATGTTTTCAGCTATTTGAAGTTAAATTTATTGCATTCAGTATTTCCTTGGGCATCTTCTGACCAAATTTCAATGCAATCCATTTATGCATCACTAAGCAGTTACTGATTGTCTGGCAAAGTCCATTTTCCTTCCATTACAATTGAGTGACAATAGCGGTTATTTTAACATTCTTAGTTTTGATCTGTAAATATCCAGTCGGCGTGGCTGGCCACATTTACTACACACAGTAGTTGTCATACACAATAATGTAAATTTGAATATTCATTTGTGGCAAGGGTCCAAATAGTGTGTCCCAAAAACGATACCCACTTTAACAAGTAATGAAAAGGAAATGTATGTTTTCAGCTATTTGAAGTTGAGTCTGTTTCATTCAGTATTTTCTTGGGCATCTTCTGACCAAATTTCAATGCAATCCATTCATGCATCACTAAGCAGTTACTGATTGTCTGGCAAAGTCCATTTTCCTTCCATTACAATTGAGTGACAATAGTGGTTATCTTACTATTCTTAGTTGTGATCTGTAAATATCCAGTCGGCGTGGCTGGCCACATTTACTACACAAAGATCACAAGTTAAGACAACCAACACTGTCACTCATTTAAAATAGCAGCAAAATGGACGTTTCCAGAGCCCAGACAATCAGAAATTGCTCGGTGATGCATGGATGGATTGCATGGAAATATGGTCAAAATACACCTAATGGGATAGTGCATGCAATAGACTAAGTTTTGAAAATAACTATCGTTTTATGGGACACACTCTTGATTGTATAGGAAAATATCACTATAATGTACTTCAAGCCTAAACATTGTGCAAAATAGGAATGTTGAGCAAAAGGAAATAATCTAAAAAGGTTTTGTACATGGTGCAACCGCAAATCTCACATATGTCTAATCATAAAGTACTTCAACCATGCCTAGCTTTAAAAACTTGTCGACCTGAGTATTTCCTTTTTAAAATTAAGAATTTCGAAGACGATAAAGCAACAATTACATGCAAAATTTAGAATTGTATAAAAGACCGGTAACTGCAGGTGCCCAACCACCTCTGGAGACACAGCGCATGGGGGTTTGCGACGCATTCAGCCCGAGGCATGGGCCTGTGATAACCAGTGCGGTCCACGGACCCCCGTACGTGTAGCATTATTTTAAGCGACACCGCGCGACCTGCAAGTTGGGTTACTCAGCCGGACCCCGTTGCATTTTTTTTGGGGGGGGGGGATTTCGAGTGGAGCGGGAAAGCCTCGAGATAATTTCTTGTTATAAATCATTTTATGCCATCAAAATCTGTTTGTGTTATTCTCGAAATAAAATTTTGTGTAATCATGTGGAAAACATTTCGGGCCCTCGAAAATTGTTTCATCTATCATGCCCTCGCAAAATCGCAAACATCGCGTCAACTGGCAAACATTGCGTCAACTTGCAAACATTGCGACAACTGGCAAACATTGCGTCGACTCGCAACCATTGCGTCAACTCAAAAACATTGCGTCAACTCAAAAACATTGCGCCAACTTCCAGAATAATTCTGAAAAGCCTTATATTATGTTTTCAATAGATTCGCCTAATTCAGTAATTGTTTATGCCGATGATTTCTTCACGGTGTACGGCTAAAATGATCGCGTTCCTGGAATTCTCATACAGCGGCTGCAACATTTAGTCACAGCTACGAGTACCAGTCTAAAACCATTGCTGTGCCACATCCTTCTAACACTTGCTGAGGCTGAAAATGCGTATACGGTGACCTTTGACCTCATTTTGTTTTTCTGTCAGTTTACCTTAATTACACGATATATTTCTGGATTGTTTTTCACGAAAATCTTCATAAAGTGTTCTATAAATATTGTATTATACTCTGCAATGTTGATTTTAAGAACTTTGAAGCCGGCGTGTTCCTTTAAACTTGATACATAGAAAATGAGTGAACGTCGGTTCTAGAGATAATCAGAACATGCAATTATTGTAGGTTCAGCCTTGCAGCGACGATACTGGTACAAGTTCTGTTAAGAAAAATGTTCATCTCAAACATTGCGACGTATTGGATGGATTTCCAATCTTTCTTTCTCAAGTTTTACAATATTTGTTTCCGGTCTCT
Organism: Astropecten irregularis; assembly: GCA_963971285.1. Classification (NCBI taxonomy): domain Eukaryota; kingdom Metazoa; phylum Echinodermata; class Asteroidea; order Paxillosida; family Astropectinidae; genus Astropecten; species Astropecten irregularis. The sequence goes on along the minus strand of OZ020244.1, from coordinate 5,183,877 downwards.
CTGACATTGGCATGGGATATTACTCTGTCAACAAATAAATAGCAATTTCTCGACCATTTCATGCCATGCTATTCCAACAAAAATACAAGAGTTCCCCTATAGTGCAGGGCGTAATTAATTCTCTGAAGTTTCCTACAAGTATTTAGGGGGAAATGGAAATCAAGAAAACGGTTTTTAATAAGTAATATTGTTCTACATAGTTATTTCCTAAATAATTTAAATCCCAACTGAATTTTGATAGAGTGCTGAAATTTATAACACGAAGTATGGTATTTGCACCCATACATAACTAATATGAAATAAATCAAAACAGGCATCGATTTTGGGGTGTTTTATTATTATCAACAGCTTTATTTGGCATTGACTTTTCGGCATGTTTGCCAATACATGAGGAACGCCATGATGACGTCATCAGGTGTCAAAGTACTAGCGATTTGAATATAGTAATGAAAATCAACCAAACATCAACTGTTTGAGATAATAGGTTGATTCTTTCCACACAAGGCATGGTTAGGGATGGTCTTTCTCCGTGACCCATTGCACGACCCACGTGACCTATATTTCCGGTCAAACCGGAAGTATCTCGTCATTTTAAAGTTGTAAGAGATAGGATCATGATTTTTTCACCAGATGTCAATGCAAAAAACGTCTTTCTTTGTGACACATTGCTTGACCTCTATGACCTCTTCTTCCGGTCCAATTCAAAGTAGGCCCTCCCCAATAGGTAGTCAGGGCAAGGATCATAATTATTTCACCAAATGTTATCGTTTTGATGGGACCTTCGTTGTTACTCTACTTGTCCTCGGTGATATTATTCTTCCGTTGAAACCGGAAGTAGCCTCTTATTTTTAAGTGGTAAGAGCTAGGATCATTATTCTTTTGTCAATGTCCACTTTAGGGATATTCTTTCTTTGTGACAGATTGCTTGACCTTTGTGACCTCTACTTTCGTTGTGACAAACTGGTTAATCTCGGTGACACGTACCTCCATTCAAACTTGAAGTACCGTGTTATTAAAAGTGGTAAAACCTTTTCCCAAATATCAATTTTGAGGAAGATCTTTGTAAAATACTGTTTGAACTCAATGCCCTCTACTTTCAAGGATAGTTTTCATCAATTGTCCATATTAAGGATGGTCTTTCTTTGTGAAACATTGCTTGACCTCTTTACAAATCTTAACACATTAGAAGTAGGTCCTCATTCAAACGTGGTAAGACCTATGATCATGTTTTTTTTCTGCCAAATGTAAATGTAAGGCCCTTTTTTCATTGTGACACATTTTTGACCACCGTGACCACTACTTCCGATTGAACCGGATTCAGCTTCTTATTTGAAAGTGTTAATTCTTAAAATCGGACTTTCACATGAAATCCAATCAGACGTGTTTTTATTTTCAAAATCAAATTGCAGAAAAGCCATATGTTCCATTACAGAGAGACACGATATCTCAATTGTTGGTTTTGTCAAAGCCCATATAGACTTTGTTCAAAAGAGGCTTCCCCTTCACCGACGTAAATGAGCACTACATGTCCAGTGCTTGTTGAGTGCGATATATCGCCGTAGCGCACGGCGTTATATCGCCGTATTTACTGAATTAAATTGCCTTATTTACGGCGTTATATCGCCCTACTATTGCGTTATATCGCCGTATTGTATTGCATTATATCGCCATACTTTGGCCCTCACGGTAATGTGGATTTTAATCTGCTCTATGTGCAAGACATCTCTTCCGGATACAAGACAAATTGCGTTTACTTTTCCTAACCTGGACCTACCACAGCTGATGACACCTTCAAGTTGACCTCCGGAACTAACCCAAACCACCACCCCCAACCACCTCCATCTTTCCTTCCCATCCCTGTTTTCTTTATCTTTCCCGTGTTTTCTCGTTTTGAACCTCTATTCCTCTCCCCTCTTCTAACCTAACCCACCCACCCCACCCGGACCTTTACATCCCCATTTCCCCCTCCTTGTCCCTTCCCTTTCCTTCCACACAACCCCATTTTCTTTCCCTTTCTCCTTCTTCCTTTTTCCCTCCTCCACTTACAACCCCTACCCCACCTTGTACATGTAACCTTTTCTTTCTTTACCCATACTCGATAGGTTTTCCCATCCTCCACTTACACTCCTACCCCACCTTTTACATGTAACCTTTTCTTTCTTTACCCATACTCGATAGGTTTTTTCCCTCCTCCACTTACACCCCTACCCCACCTTTTACATGTAACCTTTTCTTTCTTTACCCATACTCGATAGGTTTTCCCCTCCTCCACTTACACCCCTACCCCACCTTTTACATGTAACCTTTTCTTTCTTTACCCATACTCGATAGGTTTTTCCCATCCTCCACTTACACCCCCACCCCACCTTTTACATGTAACCTTTTCTTTCTTTACCCATACTCGATAGGTTTTCCCCTCCTCCACTTACACCCCTACCCCACCTTTTACATGTAACCTTTTCTTTCTTTACCCATACTCGATAGGTTTTTCCCATCCTCCACTTACACCCCTACCCCACCTTTACATGTAACCTTTTCTTTCTTCACCCATACTCGATAGGTTTTTCCCATCCTCCACTTACACCCCTCACTGTTAAAAAAAAAACAGAAGATTTTACAGAGAAAAAATTACAGAGTCTTTCTGTAAATTGTTGTAACAGAGAATTTTCTGCAAGTTAACAGAACAGATTTCCAAAAAGAAAGAGAATTTGTTTTTTTACAGGAACTTTTTATGCTTTCAGACCGCATATACCGATTTTCTGTAATTTCACAGAGTACTTTTTAAATATAAAGTAATCCCCATTTTCAATGAAAGATCTGTTTTCTTACAAATTGTTTTGTGAAACATTGTAGCCGCAGACCATCTGGAATTTTATAGAAAAAATCCCAAAAGAAACGAAATAAGTGTTTAACAACAGAATTTTCCATTAATTTTACTTGAAATGTCGCATTTACTGTAATTTAAGAGAACATTTTGTTTCTTTCAGACAGTTCTTACTTTTTCATGAATGCTCTTTAAACGGTCATTTATTTTTCTTTTGCAATTTAACAGAACAGATTCCCAAAGAAATAATGAAAAATGTATTTTTACAGGAAATGTTAATGCTTTTAGACCACATATAGCGATTTTCTGTAATTGCACAGAGTACTATGTGAATATAAAGTAATCCTCATTTCCGATGAAAGATCTGTTTTCTTACAAATTGTTTTGTGAAACATTGTAGCCTCAGACCATCTGTAATTTGACAGAAATATTCCTAAAAGAAACGAAATAGTGTTTTTTCAACAGAAGTTTTCACTTATTTTACTTGAAATGCCGCATATTCTGTTATTTAATAGAAAATTTTGTGGATTTCAGACAGTTCTTTCTTTTCAGTAAATGCTGTTTAAACAGTCAGTAATTTTGCTCTTGCAATTTAACAGAATAGTATCCAAAAAAGAAGGAACAATTTATTTTTACAGAATATTTTTTATTTTCTCCTAAAATATTTTTTCCCTGTAATTTAACAGTGTTTCGTAGCTTAGAGGAAGCTTCCTCTTTTTTACGTTTTTTTTTTAATGAAGATTGATTTGTGCAGCATTTTAACCGCAGACCATCTGTAATTTTACAGCAAAAATCATGAAAAGAACGAAATGACTGATTTCAACCAAAGATTTCACTCGAAATGCAATATTTATGTTAGGGGCCTAATCGGGAAATTATTTTGTTAATTTCAGATAGACCTTTCTTTTTATCAATTATTTTTTCAGTAGGCCCTACATAAAAAAGAGGGTAGGTCTAGGCCTACTTTTTTTAATCACAGCGTATGATTGGCCAATTTTCTATTAAACAATGAATATTCAAAAGGCCTATGTAGGCCTACGCTACACATGCTACATCGTGCAGCGCAGCACAGCTGCACATGTACTACTTCACGTTGAATAGACAACCACAGGCATCGCACGTCTAGCTAGCCATGATATGACCTTGACAGTGATACTTTTATATCTAGTGCGTTGTGAATTTATGTGCATGTTTCTTTTTATCTTCTTCGTGCATAAATAAAGGAATAAGTTATAAGTCCATCTTACTAACTGTAGTTATAGTGTATACCTACATGTACCACTTAGAGAAATCATTTACATGCATTTGCCATGGGCATTATTCATTTTTATGAAGTAATGCACACATTTTAAACTGATAGATTTTACTTTTGTTCCAGTTTACTACAAAATAATATTTATTAAATCATTCTGTTTTTTTTAAGAAGATTATTTATTTATCACACACAGATTGTCTGTTAAAAACAGATAAACTGTTAATTGTGTTAAGAATTGTGCAGTAAAATTGCAGTTGTTCTCGAGACTCTGCTGCAGGCACTTTTCTGTATTTTTCAAGAGAAATTTCAATTGTCACTAACAGAAAAGTCTGCTATAAAACAGATGCACTGTAAATTGTGATAAGAATTATGCAGTGAAATTACAGGAGTTCTTGAGACTTCTGCAAGCACATTTCTGTTTTTTTTTTAAAGAAGATTATTTATTTATCACACACAGATTGTCTGTTAAAAACAGATAAACTGTTAATTGTATTAAGAATTGTGCAGTAAAATTACAGTTGTTCTCGAGACTCTGCTGCAGGCACTTTTCTGTTTTTTTAAGGAGAAAATTTCTAACAGTGCACCTTTTACATGTAACCTTTTCTTTCTTCACCCATACTCGATAGGTTTTCCCCATCCTCCACTTACACCCCTACCCCACCTTTTACATGTAACCTTTTCTTTCTTTACCCATACTCGATAGGTTTTTCCCCTCCTCCACTTACACCCCCACCCCACCTTTTACATGTTACCTTTTCTTTCTTTACCCATACTCGATAGGTTTTCCCCATCCTCCACTTACACCCCTACCCCACCTTTTACATGTAACCTTTTCTTTCTTTACCCATACTCGATAGGTTTTTCCCATCCTCCACTTACACCCCTACCCCACCTTTTACATGTAACCTTTTCTTTCTTTACCCATACTCGATAGGTTTTCCCCATCCTCCACTTACACCCCTACCCCACCTTTTACATGTAACCTTTTCTTTCTTTACCCATACTCGATAGGTTTTCCCCATCCTCCACTTACACCCCTACCCCACCTTTTACATGTAACCTTTTCTTTCTTTACCCATACTCGATAGGTTTTCCCCATCCTCCACTTACACCCCTACCCCACCTTTTACATGTAACCTTTTCTTTCTTTACCCATACTCGATAGGTTTTCCCCATCCTCCACTTACACCCCTACCCCACATTTTACATGTAACCTTTTCTTTCTTTACCCATACTCGATAGGTTTTCCCCTCCTCCACTTACACCCCTACCCCACCTTTTACATGTAACCTTTTCTTTCTTTACCCATACTCGATAGGTTTTCCCCATCCTCCACTTACACCCCTACCCCACATTTTACATGTAACCTTTTCTTTCTTTACCCATACTCGATAGGTTTTCCCCTCCTCCACTTACACCCCTACCCCACATTTTACATGTAACCTTTTCTTTCTTTACCCATACTCGATAGGTTTTCCCCATCCTCCACTTACACCCCTACCCCACCTTTTACATGTAACCTTTTCTTTCTTTACCCATACTCGATAGGTTTTCCCCATCCTCCACTTACACCCCTACCCCACATTTTACATGTAACCTTTTCTTTCTTTACCCATACTCGATAGGTTTTCCCCTCCTCCACTTACACCCCTACCCCACCTTTTACATGTAACCTTTTCTTTCTTTACCCATACTCGATAGGTTTTTCCCTCCTCCACTTACACCCCTACCCCACCTTTTACATGTAACCTTTTCTTTCTTTACCCATACTCGATAGGTTTTCCCCATCCTCCACTTACACCCCTACCCCACCTTTTACATGTAACCTTTTCTTTCTTTACCCATACTCGATAGGTTTTCCCCTCCACCTGTCCCCTTGTCTTTCCCATCCACCTTTCTTCCTCCTCCTCCTTACACACCGCACCCTACCCCTACCATTACCTCCACTTTTTCTTCTCCCTATCCCCTTTCCTTCATTCCCCTTCTTTTGTCCTTTCGTTTTTACCACCCCACCCCATCCTTACTCCCACCACCTTTACCATTTTCAAATAGAACTAGAATTATGATGCCTCTTTAAGTTTTTTTCTTGAGCTTGGTTTACACCACACGGATAAAAGCTTCTGAAAAACTTTTCGAGCGCATTCCGGTTCTTCATATTTTCTGTGTTACAAACAAATAAATATAAGTAAGATGTCTCTCTATATGTTTATCCATCAATTTGTTTGCTTTGTGGTTTATAGACGATTGGGACCTGTCTCTCTTTTTCTGCTTCCTACATGCCACATGTATGATTTTGCTCCCCCTTTCACACACTCTACGGCGAAATATCGCAATACAATACGGCGATATAACGCGACAATGCGACAATATAACGCAATGATACGGGGATAAAACGCAATAGTATAGGGATATAACGCAATGATGTGGCGATATAACGCCGAAAAAGGGGGTCATGCGCAATCGATTTGGCGGAAACGAGCCATCGTAAAAACGAGCCACCGTAGGGAACAGAGTTATAACAGGCTACTGGAAAATCTTTACCTCCCCGGATATATATATAGCGGGGTGTGCAGAGTTACCCTTTTACACTGGCTATCAGTGTGGTAAGATCACAACATGTTGGTAGTAATTCGCCACTAAGGAGCGAACAAAGTTCGCCACCAACGGTATAGGTGGCCCTGGGAAAATTTTGAATCTAGATGCTCTGAGTTGAATTCTAAGGCAATTCCCTTCCACTTTCATCACACTTTTAGAGCGAAAGCTTTAACGATTATAATAAGACTCCAATTTATTCACCACATTATTACTTAACAGAACAAAAAATTAAGATCAGTACCACTACTTATTCATATTTCAAAAGTTGATCTGGTGAATGTTTGAGTGTTTCAAAGGTATTTACAAACATCCATTATTCCTCAATTGTATTCCCTTCCGATTATTGATGAAGACAGGAGACCTGTGTGGTCTCAGGTTTGAGTAATAATTTACAAATATTGTCTACGGTAAAGCAAAAATGTAAACCTCAAAATGAGAAACACATTTTGAAAAAAAAAATGATTGCGCAAATGTTTTGTCTAAGCTAAAACAATACTTGGGTACAGCAGTTTAAAAATGTAGACACTATACAGGGTGTTTCAAACACAAACCGAGATTTACCCTTGTTAAGCCATACTTAAATTTCACTTGTGTATAAAAAATTGACACATATAGGAAAAGCTTAGTTCCTCAGCTTTTATTCGATACAACAGTGTGGTTTCGTAGCCGGGGCGAGATGTGATGGTCGCCATGACACATGACTATTGGAGGGCGCACTACATTATTCACAGCGTTTCACAAAGTCAAAAAATTGAGCGCATCCAAAAAAGGGCTTTGCGCATAATAGCTTTGCCCAATGTCTTGCCTTATAATGATATGTTAAAATAAAATTATATGGAAACCTTAGCTGACAGGCGTGATAGTTTAGTCTTAAAATTTGCTGAATCTAGATTTCTATCCAACAAACACCGTCATCTGTTTCCAGAAAATAGGCAATCGATATCAGGTCGCATCCTAAGGAATTCCAAACAACTACATGTTCCTAGAACAAGAACCTCTCGATATAAACAATCACCGATACCTTTTACGACAAACCTTTGAAATGCAGCTCAGCTTGATTTAACTTAATTTCTAATTTAATTTCTATGTTACTCTAATCCATTTTTGAATCATGTCTTTTTTTTAGTGGTTTGTATATTTAAAGTTAATTTATACAAATTTTTATGGAGCTTAGGGCCCGTTTTAAACTTAATGTCTGTGTTTTCTGGTTTTCTGGTTTTTTTTTTATCTCCTTTAATATCATGTGCACTGTTATTTGTTTTGTGCCAAAGTTTATTTTTAAAACATTGATTTAACTTAGGGCCCCTTTTAAACTTAATGTATGTGGGTGGAGCATCCCATGTTCAAACATTTGTCAAAATAAAACTAATTCTGAAAATGAAAACCAAAAAGCTCGTTATCAAAGGGGGAAACTGGAAGGAGCCTAAAAGCAGACTTGATGTCACTTTTTGCTGACCAAGCATTGCGGCCAACAGACATTGCTAATTCAACGGCTGAATCAAAAAATGCATAATGCACTTTACACTCATCTTTATCGATAAAGTCATTCCCATAGGATATGACAACTGGTGGATTTAAGGCATTGCATACGTTTGGTAATGACTCTGAAAATTTATGGCAATGAAAACTTACTTGGTGAGAAGTACAGCTGCTTTGGATAGTATAATGCATATTGAAAAACGTTCAATTAGAAGAACTGCGGTTATGGAAAAATATGTCACTTTTTATCTCCAAAAATTATGAATCTGAGAAGCGTTATGGCCGTAACGCTTCTCAGCTATTGACTAACTGTTCTCTGGCGTGAAATAACCGCTCTAGTTTGTCGCCAAAATCTCAAAAACGCTACCACCTTTTGAATTGAAACTTTCACAGGTTAGTTTTATGGTATATATATGCAATTATATTGGTTTGAAACAAACAGTAGGCTCAAATTACTAAACGTATGCAATCCCTTTAATCGAAATGAGCCGGGTTGTTTTTTAGGAACGAGCCCAATTGGCGAACATTGCAGGTTAGGAAAGGGAGGACAATCAAAAGGTCACGCAATCCTACCGAGATCAATTTCTTGTTGCAGCTTCTGCAAAACCACACCGGGCCTATCCGCGGCCGATTTAAAGACAATCGGAATCTTTCCTCAACCTAGGCCCGTAAAAACCAAGGGAAAATCCCCGTGAAAAACCATGAGTGAGTGTGTCAGCCGCTGACTTTCGCGGATAATGCGCCAACCACTGCCGAAGAACAGCTACTTTTATGGGCGTTGGAGCACGAAAATTCGCTTGCTCGTTCGGCCGTGTGGCGTAATAGCGCATGTTAGCGCTCATCCGTGGCCCGGCAGTGCTGGTTGTCACCGGCTTGAAAGACTGCCCCACGCCCGGTGCCACGTACGGCGACTTCGTGTAGCCCGTGTACGTGCCGCTACCACCGGGAGCGATCGAATGCTTTGCCGGTATGCCACCCTGGCCTTGCATGGGGCGCTGCCCGACCGATGTACATGACGACGCACCGTGTCCAAGCCTTGCGCACCGGGAGCAACTGTGTGTATACTGGCAAGGATTCCAACGGCAACCCAACACGGTATTAAACGCGAAGCAATTGCGCATAGGCCATTGGTTCAGAGCAGCCCCAGCAGTTGTGCCGGTATTGGCAGTAGTACTAGTAGCCGCGGGCAACATGCTACCGGCCGCGGCAACCGTAACCCAAAGTTCCATATCCATGGAAGCCCATGAACGGGATGGGTTCGCTTCCATGCGCAGACGGAACTGCTCGTCATAGTTACGCCAGCCTAGGCCAGGAAATTGCGATGTTGCCATGCGAACCATCTCTGCATATTTTAACAATTCCAAGATGCGGCAAGGATGTCGCGTGGAATAAATGGCCATAAACACATGGAAAGCGCTGGACCATTTGTCGATGGAATCGAGCCGACGGGGCTGCGAAGTCGCTGGGCGCAAAACTACCTTCCCTTGCTCGACTGCCATGGTCAATTCAGCGCCGCTGCCAGCAGAGGTCAAAACCTTAGTGGCATGGTCGCGGTAAAGTGACGCAAAGTCTACATACTGCCCCTTCCAGATTTTTTCTTTAATGGCTTGGGACACATGCAAGTCGATCTTGCCCCAATGAATGCCAAGAAGCAGGCCTACCAATGACCAAATCGGCCGATGACAGCGGCGAGCCATCGGCTGCCCTGAACTGATTTAGATCACAAACTAAATTGCTGTTAGCGTTACCGACAATGGTGACCCGCATTGGGTGAGCTAAGGCATTAGCATCGACGGTCGAAAAAACTGGGCTAACAACAGAACAATCAGAAGTACACGTAGGTACATGTAGGCCTACTACTACTACCACCATTACTAATGTTACTGTTAACAACATAATTCGGGGGACACTGGGGAAAAAGTTGCAGTCCGGTAATTGAGGTGGACTCCCCGCCGCTAACTCCGCAAACCGATTGGTCCTCTGGTGGTAGTTAATCCATCCGGTGCTGCTGTCACATGGGGGAACTGGGTCATGGGCGTTGGACTCTTGAACTGTCCCGCAATCCCTGACGACGGACCAGCAGCCATTGGGCCCGCAGTAGCGGGGGATGACGCGTCGTTGCTCGGCGTGTGTTTTTGGACAGTAGTGTCTTCCCCGCTGGGTGCGGACGATCGAGCCGCGTTCCTCGCTATGCTCGGCCTCGACCTCGGGGGCGTCCCGGTCCACGCCGGCGATCCGTCACGTAAGGCTGAGACTGCTGGCGAGGTTTGTACTGTCGCCTCTGTCCTGGCATCTTGGACTACCCAAAGGCTCCTTGAGCCCAGCCTGCTAAAGTAAAACGCCCGTGGAATAATTGCTCGAATTATATCGTTAGTAAGCAAGTAGTATTACTACTACTTAGTATAAATAGTAGAGCAGACAGTATACTGCGGCACCAAATTCTCGATAAAGTTGTACAAAAGTAGGCAAACTGCGGCACAAAATAATTCCTCGATAAAATTCCTCGGTAACGTTAGAAGAGTAGGTAAACTGGGGCATACAATTCTTCGATAAAGTTAGAAGAGTAGGCAAACTGCGGCACACAATTACAATAAATTGGCCGAATGTCCGTGAAAATCCAGCGTCAACCGGAAGGAGAAAAACAGCAGACTTGTTGCCACAGAAATAACACTTCCAGTAAATATCCAAGGGGAGAGCCGCAATCAAAAGTCAATAAATTCCACTTTTCTGAGAGGGAATTAATTTTCAGTGTATATGCGGTGAAAAGCTAAGCCGAAGTGACAATCTGGCGGCAATAGTAACACTTCTTCCTTTTGTATCAATTTCATTGATGACCCCAATATGATCTGATGTACGTTGAATCAAACATTACACATTTGTTCCCAGATATTTCAGATGTGCAATGTCTGCAGTCTTGCGCATGATATGCAGAGTTATTTTCAATTCAATTCAATTCAGTTCAATTTCGGTTTATTTTAAGGACCCAATAAAAAGTCCGAAGACTAAGAATATTAGGTTTACAATAAATTGCTATAGATGATAATGTCTAGTTAAAAATTACAAAACTGGTAATTAAAAAATAAATAGACTTCGGCACAAAAACAAATAACAGTGCACATGATATTAAAATGGATAAGAAAAACCACAGACATTAAGTTTAAAAGGGGCCCTAAGTTAAATCAATTAAAATCATTGTTTTACAAATAAACTTTGGCACAAAACAAATAATAGTGCATATGATATTATAAGGGATATAATATATAATCACTTCAAGATAGAATTCATTATTCTCGTCAGCAAACACACGGTATGCATTTGCAGCCACTATGCCGGTTGTCAACAACACTGGCATAGATTGGTAAACAACGGCGAGCGCAGTAAGCGCACCTGGCGACACCCCCTTGTTATTGCACGAATTTAATACAGAATGTATACATTTGCACAAATTCAAGAATATCTGCGCATATTTTGTGACGTGCGATGTTTGCACAAATATCTGTGCACAAAATGACGTGCGATACATCGTAGGCTACATTATTTTATGGCACAAATATGACCACATTTTCTTTGAGTGTCTTTTTATGTGTGGCATGATTTTTCTTAATAAACTTTGTTTTTAAGTTACGGTACGAAAAACTTAAGTGAAATGTAAAACAAAAAGTTATTAATACAGCGGTCAACTGTCACAACATGTGCAATAACGGGGTGCAGTTAATAGTGGTTGTGATTTGCCCATAATGTCATATGTCACGACATGTGCAATAACGGGGTGCAGTTAATAGTGGTTGTGATTTGCCCATATTGTCATATGTCACGACATGTGCAATAACGGGGTGCAGTTAATAGTGGTTGTGATTTGCCCATATTGTCATATGTCACGACATGTGCAATAACGGGGTGCGGTTAATAGTGGTTGTGATTTGCCCATAATGTCATATGTCACGACATGTGCAATAACGGGGTGCGGTTAATAGTTGTTGTGATTTGCCCATAATGTCATATGTCACGACATGTGCAATAACGGGGTGCAGTTAATAGTGGTTGTGATTTGCCCATATTGTCATATGTCACGACATGTGCAATAACGGGGTGCGGTTAATAGTGGTTGTGATTTGCCCATAATGTCATATGTCACGACATGTGCAATAACGGGGTGCGGTTAATAGTGGTTGTGATTTGCCCATAATGTCATATGTCACGACATGTGCAATAACGGGGTGCGGTTAATAGTGGTTGTGATTTGCCCATAATGTCATATGTCACGACATGTGCAATAACGGGGTGCAGTTAATAGTGGTTGTGATTTGCCCATAATGTCATATGTCACGACATGTGCAATAACGGGGTGCGGTTAATAGTGGTTGTGATTTGCCCATATTGTCATATGTCACGACATGTGCAATAACGGGGTGCGGTTAATAGTGGTTGTGATTTGCCCATAATGTCATATGTCACGACATGTGCAATAACGGGGTGCGGTTAATAGTGGTTGTGATTTGCCCATAATGTCATATGTCACGACATGTGCAATAACGGGGTGCGGTTAATAGTGGTTGTGATTTGCCCTTAATGTCATATGTCATGGGGCCACAAAATGTGCGATGACAGTATTCAAGCATGAATGAATAAAGACAATATGACGCAAGGCTATCAAAAAAGTCGTTTGCACAACAATAGTTGAGTTTCACATTCCTGTTCTTTCAATTGATACACAAATTAGGAAAATTGAGCAAGAGGTGACATAGATATCCTGCCTTGAAAAATGGATTGAATTTTCATGTTTTGGTTCATGTAACGTACCTCGATTTCAAACAATGGTTTAGCACTGTGCAACACATCACCCCCATTTTGTTAACAATCAGACATGCAGAACATCTGCCAGTCTTTTGTCTTCTTTATTTATTACTAAGACAGACAAGAAGCCCAAACTATGTTGATTTTGCATCGGCATTGCTTTGTCAGTGCTGGGTCTGTTTTATGAGATTGAGATGGTATAAGCACGAGCAGAAAATTAACTTTTGGTAGTAGGATTTTCCCGTCACAAAACCCAAAATGCTTTCATATTAATTCTATCAACTTGAAATTCAGATATCATTGTGAAAAGTTCATTTTGGTAGCGCTGCTTCATAATTTCCCCACACATTATGTGAATTATGAATCTCATGACTGCTATGTAATGAAGAGGGGGGAACTAAGCTTTCTAGATGTGTCATTTATTATTCGGGATTAAGATTAAAGTCTGATTAGTGGCAAAGTGCGTTAGGCACACGGCTTGGGTCATATGTGAGTAGAGTTGTGCGTTGGTTCCGGGTTCTCCGGTTTTCCTCCCTCCAAAAAAACCAAACACTTTCGATCTTAAGCTGTGCTTCGTGATCATAGATGGCTTGATGTGGCCGGCTGCCAAATGGCGCCCATGAAAGCGTGCTACTCGGTCACGTGTAGCACCATCCTTTATATTTAAATATTGTAATTGCTGGGAACCTCTTGAAAATAGTGTGTGTTTCACTGAGCAGGAAAAACCCAAGGTAAACAAGAAATACAATTAAACAATAAAATAAAAACAAGTTAGTGCAATATCGGAAGATATGTGTCATTTATTTTTCAAAAGTTAAATCTGTGTATGATTCAACATTGATAAATCTCGGTTTCGGTGTTTTTCTTAGACACACTCTATTGTATGGGCTTAGTTAGACATCTAAATTCCACAAATAAATTAAAAGATAAATCTTTTTACATTCATTACAAAAGTGGCAAATATTAAAAGTAAATCTCAGCAAGAAACAATCCATAACATTACAGATGAACATGGAACATCCTACCATGAAGATCATTATGTTAACGACAGTTTCCGTGAAACTGGCTATATAACATAGGTAGCGTGCCCACGAAGAAAGTTGACCGGACACACAAAGCATTAGCCCCACGGGCGTCACACGGCAAACCGCGGTATTAAAAGGTAAATCCCGAAGTGGCAAGATTAGTGTCAACAGTTACAATGTCAATCTCAAGTCTTTGTAAGCATAGGTATCTCAATATTTCCAAAAATGGCATCCTGTATTTTTGTGGATGTACATGAATCTGCGGAAATGTATAGTTTGAATAAAAATAACCGCTGCATCATGGGAAGATTAAAAATGAAGTTTCGAGAAACTTCGAGGACAACTGAGATTAGCTCCATAGTCACGAGTGAAAAATCGATGGATTTGAGCATGGTGCTCTGGAGAAAAATATTTCAAATGGATATTGTCAATCGGGAGAGCGTAATCCTATTTGCGTATACAAAATGTGAACATACGCAGATCGTATGCAGGAAAAGTCGATTGCACAGCGGTACATACACGACAGTCGTGTTTGCTTGCGGGGCCGGTCGGCGTCCAGGCGGTGACCAGTACCGCCTGCTACCGCGTGTCGACAGAAGTTGCCCATGGGAATGAGCACAGTCAGCGCGCAGTCGACAAAAGTCACTCGTGGTAAGGATAGAAGGGGTTTAAACATGGAGGAGACAATCGACATCGTGTCCCCCATAACAACACCACAGGGTGCCGTGTCCCCCTATCATTCCAGGATTTCCACCTATGGTATCACCCACTCTACACAAGAACGAAATGATAGACACCAGTTTCATCAACCGATGTTGAGACTGAATCCGACGTACACGGCAAAAAAGCAAATACAACTACACATCCAATAAATTATTCTTTTTTTACCTTTCCCCGCCACAGGCAGCAAAAGTGAAAGGAATCGTAGAGATGTTTCTCCCTTTGGCCTTGGTGACTGTTCTGGCAACCATCCTTGGTAAGTAAATCACCATTTCATCTAGTTTCGGGATTTACTTGAAATTGTGGGTTTACGTGTTAGCTGGTACTGGTACAAGCGTATGCTACAATTAAGCTATAACAAAACAGACACTGCTTTGCCGCTTTTTTCATAGTTCATCCCAAATAAGCGAATCTTGTTATAATCGTTCGTGCAAAACCATCAACTCTCGAGTATGATACAGTGTATTATGGTACATATATTACTACATATATTGGCAGACCACTTAAGGAATAGAAACAAATTTCTGTCAAATACATTTCACCCAAAAAATGTTTTGATAACTCAACTTCACTTCATAACCGAGACTATTCGATGTTTACGCGCGACGAAGTCTAAACCGGATCTCAGCCTTGATCCGCCCATGTATGTGTATTCCACCTCGCTCTCGTAGACTTCCAAAAACCAGGTCACCCTATCCATGACCCTTTGGAATGATGTTAACAATATTTGGTTGTGGTTTGCTCCTCAGCCAATTTAGATGGTCTGGAAAGTAAGTTAGTGGCTCGTCACTTTGGCCCTCCTCCTGAGCCGGTTCCCGGGGAACACTGGATGAAAGCAGCCGCGCGACAGCTGAGCAAACAATGCCCCCGCCCTAAAAAGGCCGGACAAGGTGAGTTTGATTTGCAATACATTTCTGGGGCCTTTTGAAAGCTCGGCTTAGGTTCAGGTTCAGGCTCCAGCTCCAGTTCCAGCTCCAGCTCCACTTCGTGAATCCATTTTTAAATAACGGGTATACAAAAGAGACCGGTACCTTTGGCTGCGGTTCAGAAGTAGATTCTCTGGTTTGAAAAAACAACAACAGAGATTCAGCTTCGATGAGGAACCACAACCTATATTTTCACCATATGGATTACAGAAATGAAGCCGGAGCTTGAGCAAGAGCCGGGCTATAATTGAGGTCTCCGATCTCCCCTCTTCTTTTAGTCTGGTTCCTTGCCCAGAGATTCTCTGGCGACTCTTATCAAAAATCTTAAATTTCATTTAGGCTCTCATTTTTTAAATGTTGCCTGGGCAAAGTAAGAGTGAAAAGAGTCGGAAGGAAACATGCAACAAAAGCCCTAATATAGTGCATAGGAAGAGTACTGTATTGTGTGTGGAAAATAATTATGATCTTATTATTTAACCGTAGCACAGAACTAAACTAAACATGTCTTATCATGTGCATGACCCCGCGTGACCTGTCGGAAATGTCCGACATTTCATGTTACTATCTGGAATTAAATTATGTTTCGGGTATTTCCGTAAACAAATCAAAACTGACCTTTTTGGTCACGTGCCCCTTTTGTGCATTTAGCCGATACCGGACTCTGGGCCCTTTTCCAAATCTCGGCTCCGGCTTCAGGCTCCGGCTCCGGCTCCGGCTCCACGAAGCTTCGACTTCACGCGGCTTCAGTTCGAAGTCGCCGTGCTTGCGCGGCTCCACGTTTGAAACATGGAAATTTGTCTATCAATTTACACTGAACTCGTTGCAACAAGTTTCCCAAAATATCCTACTGTAGTTTCCATAATTTCACTATTTTCAGTATTTAAATAGACAACAATGAAAAGGTGTCAAAGTTCACTTTTTATTACTGTCACGTGACTTTGTACTCAGTGTTTCAAAGGGTGACGTCACGAAGCCCCACGAAGCCACCTCTTCGGTAGACTTCATCAGGCTTCGTTTTTCGGCAAATTCTGAAGCCCCAAAATGAAGCCCAAGCCGGAGTCTAAATTTGGTTTGCGGCTCCAATATGGCGCCCAAAGTTTGGAGCCGGAGCCGGCATAGATATATAAAAAAAAACTAGGGGCCTGTTTGTTTCACGCAAAGGATCATGAATCCTTCGGATCCGGATCCCATTTTAGCGTACCCTGCATAGGAGAAGGATCCGAAAAATGGGATCCGGATCCGCAGATTCGTCCGAAACAAACAGGGGCCAATTTCATAAAACTGTTAAGCACAAAAAGTTGCTTAGCACAAAAATGTCTCGCCCAATAAAACAAACCACCATTGAACATTTTATTTGAAATTCATGGTCAGCGAACAACAGCCAAAGAACAATCACAAGTGATACACAACACGTGGAAATTTGGTTGTTAACCCTGTTTTTATTAAGACAGAAATGTCATGCTTAGCACATTTTTCTGCTTAACAGTTTTATAAAATTGGCCCCAGGCCCTAGATGACGCATTGGCTGCTCGTGGATGCGTCTTTCACGGGGCCATTTTTAAAGGGAGTTTAAAATCTGTTTTTATGGAACGCCTTAGCTATCTTTTTAGATTGTTTGCTTCGGTAATTCCATCACTCATTTTGCCAAATTGAATGATGAAATTTTCGAACAGAATGACAGAATGATAAACTGGATGATGAAATTGCCGACCGGAATGACAAAACGGCAAATAAAATGATGAAATTGGCAAATTAAAATGATGGAATTACCGACAAACAATTTTAGCCACCGCGAATATAGCTACGGCGAAGTTCCATCATGTTTCTTGGTGCATGGCTTACCGCGTAACGCGTAACGGCGCGGCTTGCGCGGTTTGTTATTAGCGCGTGAGCGTAGTGCAACCCCCATTCGTTTATACACGGGTGCGTCATCTAGTTTTGTTTTATGGGTGCAGACCAGTAAATAAATTCACATAGGCTCCCACGCAAAATGGCCAATTAAAAAAAATATTAAAAATACTCAGAAGTTTCTGAGGCAACCGACCAATACGGCAAAATAAAGGTGAAAACTTCAATTTTCATTTTCTTTTTAATATTCTATAGGTTAACGGATGACTTTTTGCCGAAAAGTACATTTAAAGAAAAATACCCCTAAAACGCCCGAATTGACCGGTGCCAGACCAAAAATAGTACCCCTCCACTACAGGGCAAAAATAGAGCAAAATTTAACCCCTTTTGAAATACAGGCCAATCTTGGAAGAGGAGCGGCCATTTTCTTTATGTAGTTTTAGCACGGTATCCATTGTAATGCATGCATGGATCGATATGCATCACAGTTCCTTTTTGAATATTACAAGTCTTCAAAGTAAGCAAGGAGCAATCGTTGAATACTTCAAGATTGTTGAGTTCACAGCCAGGGGTTGTGAGGGGTGGCCAGGGATATGCGACAATTTATTTCGGAGGGGGGGGGGGGGGGTGGAACAACAAGGCTAACAAGAATTGGTCCAGCCAGTGGACTCTACTAGCTAGGGTTAGGCTCGCTAGGGTTAGGTTCGCTAGGGTTAGGGCAACTAGGGTTAGGGCAACTAGGGTTGGACTATTTTTGAGGACTCTTCGCATCTTGTTTGCAAGACTGATGTTTTTATAAAGTTTTTTTCCCCGGTTTTGGGGATAGTTGACTGACTTGGGGTCAAAGAAAAGGTGCTTGATGAAGCAAACGCGCAACAATAACACTGGCCAACAGTTGCTACCCTCGTCTCGGGTAACCCTCTCTGCTATGCTCCTTTGTCTTTGCATGAATATAAAGAACTTCACTAAAAAGGCTGTAAAACAAGCACAAACAAATGAAAATCCTAACCTATATTTTTTGGCCCAAATAATTCAAACTCAGTCCACTCCAAAGCGAAAATACAGTTATTTACGCGGAAGAATCCCCAAGCATTTACACGCACGCGCGTTGACTAAGGTATACATGGCCGCCGTATGCTTTATTTCGGAAAAATCAAATTTATGGTAATTTTAATGGATTTAAAAGGAAACTAATAGTTGAAAACGACATGTCAGACAGTGCAAAAGTTGTGTCCGTCAATATTTTCTGCCTACAGTTCACTTTAGCGACATTTAAAGGACAAAATTGCAACGGCATGACGCCAACTTGGATTTCGCTATATATAGTGCATAAAGTATTTTATTTCCTTATAAAACCGCCTTTAAGACAAAGGGAAGTGGTCACTGACCATGAATCTGCAAAAAAAATGAACAAAATGGAACCCTTTTCGAAATACAGGCCAATCTTGGAAGAGGAGCGGCCATTTTGTTTATGTAGTTTTAGCACGGTATCCATTGTAATGCATGCATGGATAGATATGCATCGCAGTTCCTTTTTGAATATTACAAGTCTTCAAAGTAAGCAAGGAGCAATCGTTGAATACTTCAAGATTGTTGAGTTCACAGCCAGGGGTTGTGAGGGGTGGCCAGGGCTCTGCGACAATTTATTTCGGGAGGGGGCGGGTGGAACAAGAAGGCTAGCAAGAATTGGTCCAGCCAGTGGACTCTACTAGCTAGGGTTAGGCTCGCTAGGGTTAGGTTCGCTAGGGTTAGGGCAACTAGGGTTAGGGCAACTAGGGTTGGACTATTTTTGAGGACTCTTCGCATCTTGTTTGCAAGACTGATGTTTTTATAAAGTTTTTTTCCCCGGTTTTGGGGATAGTTGACTGACTTGGGGTCAAAGAAAAGGTGCTTGATGAAGCAAACGCGCAACAATAACACTGGCCAACAGTTGCTACCCTCGTCTCGGGTAACCCTCTCTGCTATGCTCCTTTGTCTTTGCATGAATATAAAGAACTTCACTAAAAAGGCTGTAAAATAAGCACAAACAAATGAAAATCCTAACCTATATTTTTTGGCCCAAATAATTCAAACTCAGTCCACTCCAAAGCGAAAATACAGTTATTTACGCGGAAGAATCCCCAAGCATTTACACGCACGCGCGTTGACTAAGGTATACATGGCCGCCGTATGCTTTATTTCGGAAAAATCAAATTTATGGTAATTTTAATGGATTTAAAAGGAAACTAATAGTTGAAAACGACATGTCAGACAGTGCAAAAGTTGTGTCCGTCAATATTTTCTGCCTACAGTTCACTTTAGCGACATTTAAAAGACAAAATTGCAACGGCATGACGCCAACTTGGATTTCGCTATATATAGTGCATAAAGTATTTTATTTCCTTATAAAACCGCCTTTAAGACAAAGGGAAGTGGTCACTGACCATGAATCTGCAAAAAAAATGAACAAAATGGAACCCTTTTCGAAATACAGGCCAATCTTGGAAGAGGAGCGGCCATTTTGTTTATGTAGTTTTAGCACGGTATCCATTGTAATGCTTGCATGGATCGATATGCATCGCAGTTCCTTTTTGAATATTACAAGTCTTCAAAGTAAGCAAGGAGCAATCGTTGAATACTTCAAGATTGTTGAGTTCACAGCCAGGGGTTGTGAGGGGTGGCCAGGGCTCTGCGACAATTTATTTCTGGAGGGGGCGGGTGGAACAACAAGGCTAACAAGAATTGGTCCAGCCAGTGGACTCTACTAGCTAGGGTTAGGCTCGCTAGGGTTAGGTTCGCTAGGGTTAGGGCAACTAGGGTTAGGGCAACTAGGGTTGGACTATTTTTGAGGACTCTTCGCATCTTGTTTGCAAGACTGATGTTTTTATAAAGTTTTTTTCCCCGGTTTTGGGGATAGTTGACTGACTTGGGGTCAAAGAAAAGGTGCTTGATGAAGCAAACGCGCAACAATAACACTGGCCAACAGTTGCTACCCTCGTCTCGGGTAACCCTCTCTGCTATGCTCCTTTGTCTTTGCATGAATATAAAGAACTTCACTAAAAAGGCTGTAAAACAAGCACAAACAAATGAAAATCCTAACCTATATTTTTTGGCCCAAATAATTCAAACTCAGTCCACTCCAAAGCGAAAATACAGTTATTTACGCGGAAGAATCCCCAAGCATTTACACGCACGCGCGTTGACTAAGGTATACATGGCCGCCGTATGCTTTATTTCGGAAAAATCAAATTTATGGTAATTTTAATGGATTTAAAAGGAAACTAATAGTTGAAAACGACATGTCAGACAGTGCAAAAGTTGTGTCCGTCAATATTTTCTGCCTACAGTTCACTTTAGCGACATTTAAAGGACAAAATTGCAACGGCATGACGCCATCTTGGATTTCGCTATATATAGTGCATAAAGTATTTTATTTCCTTATAAAACCGCCTTTAAGACAAAGGGAAGTGGTCACTCACCATGAATCTGCAAAAAAAAATGAACAAAATGGAACCCTTTTCGAAATACAGGCCAATCTTGGAAGAGGGGCGGCCATTTTGTTTATGTAGTTTTAGCACGGTATCCATTTTAATGCATGCATGGATCGATATGCATCGCAGTTCCTTTTTGAATATTACAAGTCTTCAAAGTAAGCAAGGAGCAATCGTTGAATACTTCAAGATTGTTGAGTTCACAGCCAGGGGTTGTGAGGGGTGGCCAGGGCTATGCGACAATTTATTTCGGGGGGGGGGGGGGGGGTGGAACAAGAACGCTAAAAAGAATTGGTCCAGCCAGTGGACTCTACTACCTAGGGTTAGGCTCGCTAGGGTTAGGTTCGCTAGGGTTAGGGCAACTAGGGTTAGGGCAACTAGGGTTGGACTATTTTTGAGGACTCTTCGCATCTTGTTTGCAAGACTGACGTTTTTATAAAGTTTTTTCCCCGGTTTTGGGGATAGTTGACTGACTTGGGGTCAAAGAAAAGGTGCTTGATGAAGCAAACGCGCAACAATAACACTGGCCAACAGTTGCTACCCTCGTCACGGGAAACCCTCTCTGCTATGCTCCTTTATCTTTGCATGAATATAAAGAACTTCACTAAAAAGGCTGAAAAACAAGCACAAACAAATGAAAATCCTAACCTATATTTTTTGGCCCAAATAATTCAAACTCAGTCCACTCCAAAGCGAAAATACAGTTATTTACGCGGAAGAATCCCCAAGCATTTACACGCACGCGCGTTGACTAAGGTATACATGGCCGCCGTATGCTTTATTTCGGAAAAATCAAATTTATGGTAATTTTAATGGATTTAAAAGGAAACTAATAGTTGAAAACGACATGTCAGACAGTGCAAAAGTTGTGTCCGTCAATATTTTCTGCCTACAGTTCACTTTAGCGACATTTAAAGGACAAAATTGCAACGGCATGACGCCATCTTGGATTTCGCTATATATAGTGCATAAAGTATTTTATTTCCTTATAAAACCGCCTTTAAGACAAAGGGAAGTGGTCACTCACCATGAATCTGCAAAAAAAAATGAACAAAATGGAACCCTTTTCGAAATACAGGCCAATCTTGGAAGAGGGGCGGCCATTTTGTTTATGTAGTTTTAGCACGGTATCCATTGTAATGCATGCATGGATCGATATGCATCGCAGTTCCTTTTTGAATATTACAAGTCTTCAAAGTAAGCAAGGAGCAATCGTTGAATACTTCAAGATTGTTGAGTTCACAGCCAGGGGTTGTGAGGGGTGGCCAGGGCTATGCGACAATTTATTTCGGGGGGGGGGGGTGGAACAAGAACGCTAAAAAGAATTGGTCCAGCCAGTGGACTCTACTACCTAGGGTTAGGCTCGCTAAGGTTAGGTTCGCTAGGGTTAGGGCAACTAGGGTTAGGGCAACTAGGGTTGGACTATTTTTGAGGACTCTTCACATCTTGTTTGCAAGACTGATGTTTTTATAAAGTTTTTTCCCCGGTTTTGGGGATAGTTGACTGACTTGGGGTCAAAGAAAAGGTGCTTGATGAAGCAAACGCGCAACAATAACACTGGCCAACAGTTGCTACCCTCGTCTCGGGTAACCCTCTCTGCTATGCTCCTTTGTCTTTGCATGAATATAAAGAACTTCACTAAAAAGGCTGAAAAACAAGCACAAACAAATGAAAATCCTAAGCTATATTTTTTGGCCCAAATAATTCAAACTCAGTCCACTCCAAAGCGAAAATACAGTTATTTACGCAGGGGAATCCCCAAGCATTTACACGCACGCGCGTTGACTATGGTAAACATGGCCGCCGTATGCTTTATTTAGGAAAAATCAAATTTATGGTAATTTTAATGGATTTAAAAGGAAACTAATAGTTGAAAACGACATGCCAGACAGTGCAAAAGTTGTGTCCGTCAATATTTTCTGCCTTCAGTTCACTTTAGCGACATTTAAAGGACAAAGTTACAACGGCATGACGCCATCTTTGATTTCGCTATATATAGTGCATAAAGTATTTTATTTCCTCATAAAACCGCCTTTAAGACAAAGGGAAGTGGTCACTGACCATGAATCTGCAAAAAAAAAATTGCACAAAATTGAACCCTTTTCGAAATACAGGCCAATCTTGGAAGAGGGGCGGCCATTTTGTTTATGTAGTTTTAGCACGGTATCCATTGTAATGCATGCATGGATCGATATGCATCACAGTTCCTTTTTGAATATTACAAGTCTTCAAAGTAAGCAAGGAGCAATCGTTGAATACTTCAAGATTGTTGAGTTCACAGCCAGGGATTGTGAGGGGTGGCAAGGGCTATGCGACAATTTATTTCGGGGGTTGGGGGGTGGAACAAGAAGGCTAACAAGAATTGGTCCAGCCAGTGGACTCTACTAGCTAGGGTTAGGCTCGCTAGGGTTAGGTTCGCTAGGGTAAGGGCAACTAGGGTTAGGGCAACTATGGTTGGACTATTTTTGAGGACTCTTCACATCTTGTCTGCAAGACTGATGTTTTTATAAAGTTTTTTCCCCGGTTTTGGGGATAGTTGACTGACTTGGGGTCAAAGAAAAGGTGCTTGATGAAGCAAACGCGCAACAATAACACTGGCCAACAGTTGCTACCCTCGTCTCGGGTAACCCTCTCTGCTATGCTCCTTTGTCTTTGCATGAATATAAAGAACTTCACTAAAAAGGCTGAAAAACAAGCACAAACAAATGAAAATCCTAAGCTATATTTTTTGGCCCAAATAATTCAAACTCAGTCCACTCCAAAGCGAAAATACAGTTATTTACGCAGGGGAATCCCCAAGCATTTACACGCACGCGCGTTGACTATGGTAAACATGGCCGCCGTATGCTTTATTTAGGAAAAATCAAATTTATGGTAATTTTAATGGATTTAAAAGGAAACTAATAGTTGAAAACGACATGTCAGACAGTGCAAAAGTTGTGTCCGTCAATATTTTCTGCCTACAGTTCACTTTAGCGACATTTAAAGGACAAAATTGCAACGGCATGACGCCATCTTGGATTTCGCTATATATAGTGCATAAAGTATTTTATTTCCTTATAAAACCGCCTTTAAGACAAAGGGAAGTGGTCACTGACCATGAATCTGCAAAAAAAAAATTGAACAAAATTGAACCCTTTTCGAAATACAGTCCAATCTTGGAAGAGGGGCGGCCATTTTGTTTATGTAGTTTTAGCACGGTATCCATTGTAATGCATGCATGGATCGATATGCATCGCAGTTCCTTTTTGAATATTACAAGTCTTCAAAGTAAGCAAGGAGCAATCGTTGAATACTTCAAGATTGTTAAGTTCACAGCCAGGGATTGTGAGGGGTGGCAAGGGCTATGCGACAATTTATTTCGGGGGTTGGGGGGTGGAACAAGAAGGCTAACAAGAATTGGTCCAGCCAGTGGACTCTACTAGCTAGGGTTAGGCTCGCTAGGGTTAGGGCAACTAGGGTTAGGGCAACTAAGGTTGGACTATTTTTGAGGACTCTTCACATCTTGTTTGCAAGACTGATGTTTTTATAAAGTTTTTTCCCCGGTTTTGGGGATAGTTGACTGACTTGGGGTCAAAGAAAAGGTGCTTGATGAAGCAAACGCGCAACAATAACACTGGCCAACAGTTGCTACCCTCGTCTCGGGTAACCCTCTCTGCTATGCTCCTTTGTCTTTGCATGAATATAAAGAACTTCACTAAAAAGGCTGAAAAACAAGCACAAACAAATAAAAATCCTAAGCTATATTTTTTGGCCCAAATAATTCAAACTCAGTCCACTCCAAAGCGAAAATACAGTTATTTACGCAGGG
The DNA here is from genome assembly GCA_963971285.1 of Astropecten irregularis. Taxonomy (NCBI): domain Eukaryota; kingdom Metazoa; phylum Echinodermata; class Asteroidea; order Paxillosida; family Astropectinidae; genus Astropecten; species Astropecten irregularis. The sequence continues at coordinate 5,159,130 of OZ020244.1, read as the reverse complement.
GAATCCCCAAGCATTTACACGCACGCGCGTTGACTATGGTAAACATGGCCGCCGTATGCTTTATTTCGGAAAAATCAAATTTATGGTAATTTTAATGGATTTAAAAGGAAACTAATAGTTGAAAACGACATGTCAGACAGTGCAAAAGTTGTGTCCGTCAATATTTTCTGCCTACAGTTCACTTTAGCGACATTTAAAGGACAAAATTGCAACGGCATGACGCCATCTTGGATTTCGCTATATATAGTGCATAAAGTATTCTATTTCCTTATAAAACCGCCTTTAAGACAAAGGGAAGTGGTCACTGACCATGAATCTGCAAAAACAATTGAACAAAATTTAACCCTTTTCGAAATACAGGCCAATCTTGGAAGAGGGGCGGCCATTTTGTTTATGTAGTTTTAGCACGGTATCCATTGTAATGCATGCATGGATCGATATACATCGCAGTTCCTTTTTGAATATTACAAGTCTTCAAAGTAAGCAAGGAGCAATCGTTGAATACTTCAAGATTGTTGAGTTCACAGCCAGGGGTTGTGAGGGGTGGCCAGGGCTATGCGACAATTTATTTCGGGGGGGGGGGGGGGGGGTGGAACAAGAAGGCTAACAAGAATTGGTCCAGCCAGTGGACTCTACTAGCTAGGATTAGGCTCGCTAGTGTTAGGCTCGCTAGGGTTAGGGCAACTAGGGTTAGGGCAACTAGGGTTGGACTATTTTTGAGGACTCTTCACATCTTGTTTGCAAGACTGATGTTTTTATAAAGTTTTTTCCCCGGTTTTGGGGATAGTTGACTGACTTGGGGTCAAAGAAAAGGTGCTTGATGAAGCAAACGCGCAACAATAACACTGGCCAACAGTTGCTACCCTCGTTTCGGGTAACCCTCTCTGCTATGCTCCTTTGTCTTTGCATGAATATAAAAAACTTCACTAAATAGGCTGAAAAACAAGCACAAACAAATAAAAATCCTAAGCTATATTTTTTGGCCGAAATAATTCAAACTCAGTCCACTCCAAAGCGAAAATACAGTTATTTACGCAGGGGAATCCCCAAGCATTTACACGCACGCGCGTTGACTATGGTAAACATGGCCGCCGTATGCTTTATTTAGGAAAAATCAAATTTATGGTAATTTTAATGGATTTAAAAGGAAACTAATAGTTGAAAACGACATGTCAGACAGTGCAAAAGTTGTGTCCGTCAATATTTTCTGCCTACAGTTCACTTTAGCGACATTTAAAGGACAAAATTGCAACGGCATGACGCCATCTTGGATTTCGCTATATATAGTGCATAAAGTATTTTATTTCCTTATAAAACCGCCTTTAAGACAAAGGGAAGTGGTCACTGACCATGAATCTGCAAAAAAAAAATTGAACAAAATTGAACCCTTTTCGAAATACAGGCCAATCTTGGAAGAGGGGCGGCCATTTTGTTTATGTAGTTTTAGCACGGTATCCATTGTAATGCATGCATGGATCGATATGCATCGCAGTTCCTTTTTGAATATTACAAGTCTTCAAAGTAAGCAAGGAGCAATCGTTGAATACTTCAAGATTGTTGAGTTCACAGCCAGGGATTGTGAGGGGTGGCAAGGGCTATGCGACAATTTATTTCGGGGGTTGGGGGGTGGAACAAGAAGGCTAACAAGAATTGGTCCAGCCAGTGGACTCTACTAGCTAGGGTTAGGCTCGCTAGGGTTAGGGCAACTAGGGTTAGGGCAACTAAGGTTGGACTATTTTTGAGGACTCTTCACATCTTGTTTGCAAGACTGATGTTTTTATAAAGTTTTTTCCCCGGTTTTGGGGATAGTTGACTGACTTGGGGTCAAAGAAAAGGTGCTTGATGAAGCAAACGCGCAACAATAACACTGGCCAACAGTTGCTTCCCTCGTCTCGGGTAACCCTCTCTGCTATGCTCCTTTGTCTTTGCATGAATATAAAGAACTTCACTAAAAAGGCTGAAAAACAAGCACAAACAAATAAAAATCCTAACCTATATTTTTTGGCCCAAATAATTCAAACTCAGTCCACTCCAAAGCGAAAATACAGTTATTTACGCAGGGGAATCCCCAAGCATTTACACGCACGCGCGTTGACTATGGTAAACATGGCCGCCGTATGCTTTATTTCGGAAAAATCAAATTTATGGTAATTTTAATGGATTTAAAAGGAAACTAATAGTTGAAAACGACATGTCAGACAGTGCAAAAGTTGTGTCCGTCAATATTTTCTGCCTACAGTTCACTTTAGCGACATTTAAAGGACAAAATTGCAACGGCATGACGCCATCTTGGATTTCGCTATATATAGTGCATAAAGTATTCTATTTCCTTATAAAACCGCCTTTAAGACAAAGGGAAGTGGTCACTGACCATGAATCTGCAAAAACAATTGAACAAAATTTAACCCTTTTCGAAATACAGGCCAATCTTGGAAGAGGGGCGGCCATTTTGTTTATGTACTTTTAGCACGGTATCCATTGTAATGCATGCATGGATCGATATACATCGCAGTTCCTTTTTGAATATTACAAGTCTTCAAAGTAAGCAAGGAGCAATCGTTGAATACTTCAAGATTGTTGAGTTCACAGCCAGGGGTTGTGAGGGGTGGCCAGGGCTATGCGACAATTTATTTCGGGGGGGGGGGGTGGAACAAGAAGGCTAACAAGAATTGGTCCAGCCAGTGGACTCTACTAGCTAGGGTTAGGCTCGCTAGGGTTAGGCTCGCTAGGGTTAGGGCAACTAGGGTTAGGGCAACTAGGGTTGGACTATTTTTGAGGACTCTTCACATCTTGTTTGCAAGACTGATGTTTTTATAAAGTTTTTTCCCCGGTTTTGGGGATAGTTGACTGACTTGGGGTCAAAGAAAAGGTGCTTGATGAAGCAAACGCGCAACAATAACACTGGCCAACAGTTGCTACCCTCGTCTCGGGTAACCCTCTCTGCTATGCTCCTTTGTCTTTGCATGAATATAAAAAACTTCACTAAAAAGGCTGAAAAACAAGCACAAACAAATAAAAATCCTAACCTATATTTTTTGGCCCAAATAATTCAAACTCAGTCCACTCCAAAGCGAAAATACAGTTATTTACGCAGGGGAATCCCCAAGCATTTACACGCACGCGCTTTGACTATGGTAAACATGGCCTCCGTATGCTTTATTTCGGAAAAATCTAATTTATGGTAATTTTAATGGATTTAAAAGGAAACTAATAGTTGAAAACGACATGTCAGACAGTGCAAAAGTTGTGTCTGTCAATATTTTCTGCCTACAGTTCACTTTAGCGACATTTAAAGGACAAAATTGCAACGGCATGACGCCATCTTGGATTTCGCTATATATAGTGCATAAAGTATTTTATTTCCTTATAAAACCGCCTTAAAGACAAAGGGAAGTGGTCACTCACCATGAATCTGCAAAAACAATTGAACAAAATTTAACCCTTTTCGAAATACAGGCCAATCTTGGAAGAGGGGCGGCCATTTTGTTTATGTAGATTTAGCACGGTATCCATTGTAATGCATGCATGGATCGATATGCATCGCAGTTCCTTTTTGAATATTACAAGTCTTCAAAGTAAGCAAGGAGCAATCGTTGAATACTTCAAGATTGTTGAGTTCACAGCCAGGGGTTGTGAGGGGTGGCCAGGGCTATGCGACAATTTATTTCGGGGGGGGGGGGGGGGGTGGAACAAGAAGGCTAACAAGAATTGGTCCAGCCAGTGGACTCTACTAGCTAGGGTTAGGCTCGCTAGTGTTAGGCTCGCTAGGGTTAGGGCAACTAGGGTTAGGGCAACTATGGTTGGACTATTTTTGAGGACTCTTCACATCTTGTCTGCAAGACTGATGTTTTTATAAAGTTTTTTCCCCGGTTTTGGGGATAGTTGACTGACTTGGGGTCAAAGAAAAGGTGCTTGATGAAGCAAACGCGCAACAATAACACTGGCCAACAGTTGCTACCCTCGTCTCGGGTAACCCTCTCTGCTATGCTCCTTTGTCTTTGCATGAATATAAAGAACTTCACTAAAAAGGCTGAAAAACAAGCACAAACAAATGAAAATCCTAAGCTATATTTTTTGGCCCAAATAATTCAAACTCAGTCCACTCCAAAGCGAAAATACAGTTATTTACGCAGGGGAATCCCCAAGCATTTACACGCACGCGCGTTGACTATGGTAAACATGGCCGCCGTATGCTTTATTTAGGAAAAATCAAATTTATGGTAATTTTAATGGATTTAAAAGGAAACTAATAGTTGAAAACGACATGTCAGACAGTGCAAAAGTTGTGTCCGTCAATATTTTCTGCCTACAGTTCACTTTAGCGACATTTAAAGGACAAAATTGCAACGGCATGACGCCATCTTGGATTTCGCTATATATAGTGCATAAAGTATTTTATTTCCTTATAAAACCGCCTTTAAGACAAAGGGAAGTGGTCACTGACCATGAATCTGCAAAAAAAAAATTGAACAAAATTGAACCCTTTTCGAAATACAGTCCAATCTTGGAAGAGGGGCGGCCATTTTGTTTATGTAGTTTTAGCACGGTATCCATTGTAATGCATGCATGGATCGATATGCATCGCAGTTCCTTTTTGAATATTACAAGTCTTCAAAGTAAGCAAGGAGCAATCGTTGAATACTTCAAGATTGTTAAGTTCACAGCCAGGGATTGTGAGGGGTGGCAAGGGCTATGCGACAATTTATTTCGGGGGTTGGGGGGTGGAACAAGAAGGCTAACAAGAATTGGTCCAGCCAGTGGACTCTACTAGCTAGGGTTAGGCTCGCTAGGGTTAGGGCAACTAGGGTTAGGGCAACTAAGGTTGGACTATTTTTGAGGACTCTTCACATCTTGTTTGCAAGACTGATGTTTTTATAAAGTTTTTTCCCCGGTTTTGGGGATAGTTGACTGACTTGGGGTCAAAGAAAAGGTGCTTGATGAAGCAAACGCGCAACAATAACACTGGCCAACAGTTGCTACCCTCGTCTCGGGTAACCCTCTCTGCTATGCTCCTTTGTCTTTGCATGAATATAAAGAACTTCACTAAAAAGGCTGAAAAACAAGCACAAACAAATAAAAATCCTAAGCTATATTTTTTGGCCCAAATAATTCAAACTCAGTCCACTCCAAAGCGAAAATACAGTTATTTACGCAGGGGAATCCCCAAGCATTTACACGCACGCGCGTTGACTATGGTAAACATGGCCGCCGTATGCTTTATTTCGGAAAAATCAAATTTATGGTAATTTTAATGGATTTAAAAGGAAACTAATAGTTGAAAACGACATGTCAGACAGTGCAAAAGTTGTGTCCGTCAATATTTTCTGCCTACAGTTCACTTTAGCGACATTTAAAGGACAAAATTGCAACGGCATGACGCCATCTTGGATTTCGCTATATATAGTGCATAAAGTATTCTATTTCCTTATAAAACCGCCTTTAAGACAAAGGGAAGTGGTCACTGACCATGAATCTGCAAAAACAATTGAACAAAATTTAACCCTTTTCGAAATACAGGCCAATCTTGGAAGAGGGGCGGCCATTTTGTTTATGTAGTTTTAGCACGGTATCCATTGTAATGCATGCATGGATCGATATACATCGCAGTTCCTTTTTGAATATTACAAGTCTTCAAAGTAAGCAAGGAGCAATCGTTGAATACTTCAAGATTGTTGAGTTCACAGCCAGGGGTTGTGAGGGGTGGCCAGGGCTATGCGACAATTTATTTCGGGGGGGGGGGGGGGGGTGGAACAAGAAGGCTAACAAGAATTGGTCCAGCCAGTGGACTCTACTAGCTAGGATTAGGCTCGCTAGTGTTAGGCTCGCTAGGGTTAGGGCAACTAGGGTTAGGGCAACTAGGGTTGGACTATTTTTGAGGACTCTTCACATCTTGTTTGCAAGACTGATGTTTTTATAAAGTTTTTTCCCCGGTTTTGGGGATAGTTGACTGACTTGGGGTCAAAGAAAAGGTGCTTGATGAAGCAAACGCGCAACAATAACACTGGCCAACAGTTGCTACCCTCGTTTCGGGTAACCCTCTCTGCTATGCTCCTTTGTCTTTGCATGAATATAAAAAACTTCACTAAATAGGCTGAAAAACAAGCACAAACAAATAAAAATCCTAAGCTATATTTTTTGGCCGAAATAATTCAAACTCAGTCCACTCCAAAGCGAAAATACAGTTATTTACGCAGGGGAATCCCCAAGCATTTACACGCACGCGCGTTGACTATGGTAAACATGGCCGCCGTATGCTTTATTTAGGAAAAATCAAATTTATGGTAATTTTAATGGATTTAAAAGGAAACTAATAGTTGAAAACGACATGTCAGACAGTGCAAAAGTTGTGTCCGTCAATATTTTCTGCCTACAGTTCACTTTAGCGACATTTAAAGGACAAAATTGCAACGGCATGACGCCATCTTGGATTTCGCTATATATAGTGCATAAAGTATTTTATTTCCTTATAAAACCGCCTTTAAGACAAAGGGAAGTGGTCACTGACCATGAATCTGCAAAAAAAAAATTGAACAAAATTGAACCCTTTTCGAAATACAGTCCAATCTTGGAAGAGGGGCGGCCATTTTGTTTATGTAGTTTTAGCACGGTATCCATTGTAATGCATGCATGGATCGATATGCATCGCAGTTCCTTTTTGAATATTACAAGTCTTCAAAGTAAGCAAGGAGCAATCGTTGAATACTTCAAGATTGTTAAGTTCACAGCCAGGGATTGTGAGGGGTGGCAAGGGCTATGCGACAATTTATTTCGGGGGTTGGGGGGTGGAACAAGAAGGCTAACAAGAATTGGTCCAGCCAGTGGACTCTACTAGCTAGGGTTAGGCTCGCTAGGGTTAGGGCAACTAGGGTGAGGGCAACTAAGGTTGGACTATTTTTGAGGACTCTTCACATCTTGTTTGCAAGACTGATGTTTTTATAAAGTTTTTTCCCCGGTTTTGGGGATAGTTGACTGACTTGGGGTCAAAGAAAAGGTGCTTGATGAAGCAAACGCGCAACAATAACACTGGCCAACAGTTGCTACCCTCGTCTCGGGTAACCCTCTCTGCTATGCTCCTTTGTCTTTGCATGAATATAAAGAACTTCACTAAAAAGGCTGAAAAACAAGCACAAACAAATAAAAATCCTAAGCTATATTTTTTGGCCCAAATAATTCAAACTCAGTCCACTCCAAAGCGAAAATACAGTTATTTACGCAGGGGAATCCCCAAGCATTTACACGCACGCGCGTTGACTATGGTAAACATGGCCGCCGTATGCTTTATTTCGGAAAAATCAAATTTATGGTAATTTTAATGGATTTAAAAGGAAACTAATAGTTGAAAACGACATGTCAGACAGTGCAAAAGTTGTGTCCGTCAATATTTTCTGCCTACAGTTCACTTTAGCGACATTTAAAGGACAAAATTGCAACGGCATGACGCCATCTTGGATTTCGCTATATATAGTGCATAAAGTATTCTATTTCCTTATAAAACCGCCTTTAAGACAAAGGGAAGTGGTCACTGACCATGAATCTGCAAAAACAATTGAACAAAATTTAACCCTTTTCGAAATACAGGCCAATCTTGGAAGAGGGGCGGCCATTTTGTTTATGTAGTTTTAGCACGGTATCCATTGTAATGCATGCATGGATCGATATACATCGCAGTTCCTTTTTGAATATTACAAGTCTTCAAAGTAAGCAAGGAGCAATCGTTGAATACTTCAAGATTGTTGAGTTCACAGCCAGGGGTTGTGAGGGGTGGCCAGGGCTATGCGACAATTTATTTCGGGGGGGGGGGGGTGGAACAAGAAGGCTAACAAGAATTGGTCCAGCCAGTGGACTCTACTAGCTAGGATTAGGCTCGCTAGTGTTAGGCTCGCTAGGGTTAGGGCAACTAGGGTTAGGGCAACTAGGGTTGGACTATTTTTGAGGACTCTTCACATCTTGTTTGCAAGACTGATGTTTTTATAAAGTTTTTTCCCCGGTTTTGGGGATAGTTGACTGACTTGGGGTCAAAGAAAAGGTGCTTGATGAAGCAAACGCGCAACAATAACACTGGCCAACAGTTGCTACCCTCGTTTCGGGTAACCCTCTCTGCTATGCTCCTTTGTCTTTGCATGAATATAAAAAACTTCACTAAATAGGCTGAAAAACAAGCACAAACAAATAAAAATCCTAAGCTATATTTTTTGGCCGAAATAATTCAAACTCAGTCCACTCCAAAGCGAAAATACAGTTATTTACGCAGGGGAATCCCCAAGCATTTACACGCACGCGCGTTGACTATGGTAAACATGGCCGCCGTATGCTTTATTTAGGAAAAATCAAATTTATGGTAATTTTAATGGATTTAAAAGGAAACTAATAGTTGAAAACGACATGTCAGACAGTGCAAAAGTTGTGTCCGTCAATATTTTCTGCCTACAGTTCACTTTAGCGACATTTAAAGGACAAAATTGCAACGGCATGACGCCATCTTGGATTTCGCTATATATAGTGCATAAAGTATTTTATTTCCTTATAAAACCGCCTTTAAGACAAAGGGAAGTGGTCACTGACCATGAATCTGCAAAAAAAAAATTGAACAAAATTGAACCCTTTTCGAAATACAGGCCAATCTTGGAAGAGGGGCGGCCATTTTGTTTATGTAGTTTTAGCACGGTATCCATTGTAATGCATGCATGGATCGATATGCATCGCAGTTCCTTTTTGAATATTACAAGTCTTCAAAGTAAGCAAGGAGCAATCGTTGAATACTTCAAGATTGTTGAGTTCACAGCCAGGGATTGTGAGGGGTGGCAAGGGCTATGCGACAATTTATTTCGGGGGTTGGGGGGTGGAACAAGAAGGCTAACAAGAATTGGTCCAGCCAGTGGACTCTACTAGCTAGGGTTAGGCTCGCTAGGGTTAGGGCAACTAGGGTTAGGGCAACTAAGGTTGGACTATTTTTGAGGACTCTTCACATCTTGTTTGCAAGACTGATGTTTTTATAAAGTTTTTTCCCCGGTTTTGGGGATAGTTGACTGACTTGGGGTCAAAGAAAAGGTGCTTGATGAAGCAAACGCGCAACAATAACACTGGCCAACAGTTGCTTCCCTCGTCTCGGGTAACCCTCTCTGCTATGCTCCTTTGTCTTTGCATGAATATAAAGAACTTCACTAAAAAGGCTGAAAAACAAGCACAAACAAATAAAAATCCTAACCTATATTTTTTGGCCCAAATAATTCAAACTCAGTCCACTCCAAAGCGAAAATACAGTTATTTACGCAGGGGAATCCCCAAGCATTTACACGCACGCGCGTTGACTATGGTAAACATGGCCGCCGTATGCTTTATTTCGGAAAAATCAAATTTATGGTAATTTTAATGGATTTAAAAGGAAACTAATAGTTGAAAACGACATGTCAGACAGTGCAAAAGTTGTGTCCGTCAATATTTTCTGCCTACAGTTCACTTTAGCGACATTTAAAGGACAAAATTGCAACGGCATGACGCCATCTTGGATTTCGCTATATATAGTGCATAAAGTATTCTATTTCCTTATAAAACCGCCTTTAAGACAAAGGGAAGTGGTCACTGACCATGAATCTGCAAAAACAATTGAACAAAATTTAACCCTTTTCGAAATACAGGCCAATCTTGGAAGAGGGGCGGCCATTTTGTTTATGTACTTTTAGCACGGTATCCATTGTAATGCATGCATGGATCGATATACATCGCAGTTCCTTTTTGAATATTACAAGTCTTCAAAGTAAGCAAGGAGCAATCGTTGAATACTTCAAGATTGTTGAGTTCACAGCCAGGGGTTGTGAGGGGTGGCCAGGGCTATGCGACAATTTATTTCGGGGGGGGGGGGGTGGAACAAGAAGGCTAACAAGAATTGGTCCAGCCAGTGGACTCTACTAGCTAGGGTTAGGCTCGCTAGGGTTAGGCTCGCTAGGGTTAGGGCAACTAGGGTTAGGGCAACTAGGGTTGGACTATTTTTGAGGACTCTTCACATCTTGTTTGCAAGACTGATGTTTTTATAAAGTTTTTTCCCCGGTTTTGGGGATAGTTGACTGACTTGGGGTCAAAGAAAAGGTGCTTGATGAAGCAAACGCGCAACAATAACACTGGCCAACAGTTGCTACCCTCGTCTCGGGTAACCCTCTCTGCTATGCTCCTTTGTCTTTGCATGAATATAAAAAACTTCACTAAAAAGGCTGAAAAACAAGCACAAACAAATAAAAATCCTAACCTATATTTTTTGGCCCAAATAATTCAAACTCAGTCCACTCCAAAGCGAAAATACAGTTATTTACGCAGGGGAATCCCCAAGCATTTACACGCACGCGCGTTGACTATGGTAAACATGGCCGCCGTATGCTTTATTTCGGAAAAATCAAATTTATGGTAATTTTAATGGATTTAAAAGGAAACTAATAGTTGAAAACGACATGTCAGACAGTGCAAAAGTTGTGTCCGTCAATATTTTCTGCCTACAGTTCACTTTAGCGACATTTAAAGAACAAAATTGCAACGGCATGACGCCATCTTGGATTTCGCTATATATAGTGCATAAAGTATTTTATTTCCTTATAAAACCGCCTTTAAGACAAAGGGAAGTGGTCACTGACCATGAATCTGCAAAAAGAAATTGAACAAAATTGAACCCTTTTCGAAATACAGGCCAATCTTGGAAGAGGGGCGGCCATTTTGTTTATGTAGTTTTAGCACGGTATCCATTGTAATGCATGCATGGATCGATATGCATCGCAGTTCCTTTTTGAATATTACAAGTCTTCAAAGTAAGCAAGGAGCAATCGTTGAATACTTCAAGATTGTTGAGTTCACAGCCAGGGGTTGTGAGGGGTGGCCAGGGCTATGCGACAATTTATTTCGGGGGGGGGGGGGGGGGGGGGTGGAACAAGAAGGCTAACAAGAATTGGTCCAGCCAGTGGACTCTACTAGCTAGGGTTAGGCTCGCTAGGGTTAGGGCAACTAGGGTTAGGGCAACTAGGGTTGGACTATTTTTGAGGACTCTTCGAATCTTGTTTGCAAGACTGATGTTTTCATAAAGTTTTTTCCCCGGTTTTGGGGATAGTTGACTGACTTGGGGTCAAAGAAAAGGTGCTTGATGAAGCAAACGTGCAAAAATAAAACTGTCCAACAGTTGCTACCCTCGACACGGGTAACCCTCTCCGCTATGCTTCTTTGTCTTTGCATGAATATAAAGAACTTCACTAAAAAGGCTGAAAAACAAGCACAAACAAATGAAAATCCTAACCTATATGTTTTGGCCCAAATAATTCAAACTCAGTCCACTCCAAAGCGAAAATACAGTTATTTACGCAGGGAAATCCCCAAGCATTTACACGCACGCGCGTTGACTATGGTAAACATGGCCGCCGTATGCTTTATTTCGGAAAAATCTAATTTATGGTAATTTTAATGGATTTAAAAGGAAACTAATAGTTGAAACAACATGTCAGACAGTGCAAAAGTTGTGTCCGTCAATATTTTCTGCCTACAGTTCACTTTAGCGACATTTAAAGGACAAAATTGCAACGGCATGACGGCATCTTGGATTTCGCTATATATAGTGCATACAGTATTTTATTTCCTTATAAAACCGCCTTTAAGAGAAAGGGAAGTGGTCACTGACCATGAATCTGCAAAAAAAAAATTAAACAAAATTGAACCCTTTTCGAAATACAGGCCAATCTTGGAAGAGGGGCGGCCATTTTGTTTATGTAGTTTTAGCACGGTATCCATTGTAATGCATGCATGGATCGATATGCATCGCAGTTCCTTTTTGAATATTACAAGTCTTCAAAGTAAGCAAGGAGCAATCGTTGAATACTTCAAGATTGTTGAGTTCACAGCCAGGGGTTGTGAGGGGTGGCAAGGGCTATGCGACAATTTATTCCGGGGGGGGGGGGGGGGCTGGAACAAGAAGGCTAACAAGAATTGGTCCAGCCAGTGGACTCTACTAGCTAGGGTTAGGCTCGCTAGGGTTAGGGCAACTAGGGTTAGGGCAACTAGGGTTAGGGCAACTAGGGTTGGACTATTTTTGAGGACTCTTCGCATCTTGTTTGCAAGACTGATATTTTTATAAAGTTTTTTCCCCGGTTTTGGGGATAGTTGACTGACTTGGGGTCAAAGAAAAGGTGCTTGATGAAGCAAACGCGCAACTATAACACTGGCCAACAGTTGCTACCCTCGTCTCGGGTAACCCTCTCTGCTATGCTCCTTTGTCTTTGCATGAATATAAAGAACTTCACTAAAAAGACTGAAAAACAAGCACAAACAAATGAAAATCCTAACCTATATTTTTTGGCCCAAATAATTCAAACTCAGTCCACTCCAAAGCGATAATACAATTATTTACGCAGGGGAATCCCCAAGCATTTACACGCACGCGCGTTGACTATGGTAAACATGGCCGCCGTATGCTTTATTTCCGAAAAATCAAATTTATGGTAATTTTAATGGATTTAAAAGGAAACTAATAGTTGAAAACGACATGTCAGACAGTGCAAAAGTTGTGTCCGTCAATATTTTCTGCCTACAGTTCACTTTAGCGACATTTAAAGGACAAAATTGCACCGGCATGACGCCATTTTGGATTTCGCTATATATAGTGCATAAAGTATTTTATTTCCTTATAAAACCGCCTTTAAGACAAAGGGAAGTGGTCACTGACCATGAATCTGCAAAAACAAATTGAACAAAATTGAACCCTTTTCGAAATACAGGCCAATCTTGGAAGAGGGGCGGCCATTTTGTTTATGTAGTTTTAGCACGGTATCCATTGTAATGCATGCATGGATCGATATGCATCGCAGTTCCTTTTTGAATATTACAAGTCTTCAAAGTAAGCAAGGAGCAATCGTTGAATACTTCAAGATTGTTGAGTTCACAGCCAGGGGTTGTGAGGGGTGGCCAGGGCTATGCCCTAATTTATTTCGGGGGGGGGGGGGGGGTGGAACAAGAAGGCTAACAAGAATTGGTCCAGCCAGTGGACTCTACTAGCTGGGGTTAGGCTCGCTAGGGTTAGGGCAACTAGGGTTAGGGCAACTAGGGTTAGGGCAACTAGGGTTGGACTATTTTTGAGGACTCTTCGCATCTTGTTTGCAAGACTGATATTTTTATAAAGTTTTTTCCCCGGTTTTGGGGATAGTTGACTGACTTGGGGTCAAAGAAAAGGTGCTTGATGAAGCAAACGCGCAACTATAACACTGGCCAACAGTTGCTACCCTCGTCTCGGGTAACCCGCTCTGCTATGCTCCTTTGTCTTTGCATGAATATAAAGAACTTCACTAAAAAGGCTGAAAAACGAGCACAAACAAATGAAAATCCTAACCTATATTTTTTGGCCCAAATAATTCAAACTCAGTCCACTCCAAAGCGAAAATACAGTTATTTACGCGGGGGAATCCCCAAGCATTTACACGCACGCACGTTGACTATGGTAAACATGGCCGCCGTATGCTTTATTTCGGAAAAATCAAATTTATGGTAATTTTAATGGATTTAAAAGGAAACTAATAGTTGAAAACGACATGTCAGACAGTGCAAAAGTTGTGTCCGTCAATATTTTCTGCCTACAGTTCACTTTAGCGACATTTAAAGGACAAAATTGCAACGGCATGACGGCATCTTGGATTTCGCTATATATAGTGCATAAAGTATTTTATTTCCTTATAAAACCGCCTTTAAGACAAAGGGAAGTGGTCACTGACCATGAATCTACAAAAAAAAATTAAACAAAATTGAACCCTTTTCGAAATACAGGCCAATCTTGGAAGAGGGGCGGCCATTTTGTTTATGTAGTTTTAGCACGGTATCCATTGAAATGCATGCATGGATTGATATGCATCGCAGTTCCTTTTTGAATATTACAAGTCTTCAAAGTAAGCAAGGAGCAATCGTTGAATACTTCAAGATTGTTGAGTTCACAGCCAGGGGTTGTGAGGGGTGGCCAGGGCTATGCGACAATTTATTTCGGGGGGGGGGGGGGGGGTGGAACAAGAAGGCTAACAAGAATTGGTCCAGCCAGTGGACTCTACTAGCTAGGGTTAGGCTCGCTAGGGTTAGGTTCGCTAGGGTTAGGGCAATTAGGGTTAGGGCAACTAGGGTTGGACTAATTTTGAGGACTCTTTGCATCTTGTTTGCAAGACTGATGTTTTTATAAAGTTTTTTCCCCGGTTTGGGGGATAGTTGACTGACTTGGGGTCAAAGAAAAGGTGCTTGATGAAGTAAACGCGCAACAATAACACTGGCCAACAGTTGCTACCCTCGTCACGGGTAACCCTCTCTGCTATGCTCCTTTGTCTTTGCATGAATATAAAGAACTTCACTAAAAAGGCTGAAAAACAAGCACAAACAAATGAAAATCCTAACCTATATTTTTTGGCCAAAATAATTCAAACTCGGTCCACTCCAAAGCGAAAATACAGTTATTTACGCAGGGGAATCCCCAAGCATTTACACGCACGCACGTTGACTATGGTAAACATGGCCGCCGTATGCTTTATTTAAGAAAAATCTAATTTATGGTAATTTTAATGGATTTAAAAGGAAACTAATAATTGAAACAACATGTCAGACAGTGCAAAAGTTGTGTCCGTCAATATTTTCTGCCTACAGTTCACTTTAGCGACATTTAAAGGACAAAATTGCAACGGCATGACGCCATCTTGGATTTCGCTATATATAGTGCATAAAGTATTTTATTTCCTTATAAAACCGCCTTTAAGACAAAGGGAAGTGGTCACTGACCATGAATCTGCAAAAAAAAATTAAACAAAATTGAACCCTTTTCGAAATACAGGCCAATCTTGGAAGAGGGGCGGCCATTTTGTTTATGTAGTTTTAGCACGGTATCCATTGTAATGCATGCATATAATAAAAAATACTCAGAAGTTTCTGAGGCAACCGACCAATATGGCAAAATAAAGGTGAAAACTTCAATTTTCATTTTCTTTTCAATTTTCTATAGGTTAACCGATGACTTTTTGCCGAAAAGTACATTCAAAGTAAAATACCCCTAACACCATAGCCTAAAACGGCCGAATTGACCGGTGCCAGACCAAAAATAGTACCCCTCCACTACAGGGCAAAAATAGAGCGAATTTTTGGCCTGATTTCATCCAAACGGCTCAAAGGTGAAAGTCCAAACTCTGGTGATCGGGTTCCATCCATTTTGTCTACAAGACTTACCACGTAGGGCTCACCAGACGCTTTAAGAGAAAAGATTTTGAGGGTATACAGAAAATTAATGAGCTCCGCGGACCGATTTGGGCCTATTTACTGGTCTGCACCCTTATATATCGATGGTTCTGGTACATAACTGCGTACCGCGTAACGGCCGGAACCGCGCGGTTTGTGCGATCGTTCTAAATAAGCGCTTGAATGTTTAGGTTCGTTTTTGTCCTACATAAAATCACCGCGTCCTGCATGACGGATATAGCTCCCATTGGTTTGTGCACGGGTGCGTCTTCTAGGGCCTGTTTGTTTCGGACGAATCCTCGGATCCGGATCCCATTTTTCGGATCCACCTCCTATGCAGGGTACGCTAAAATGGGATCCGGATCCGAAGGATTCATGATCCTTTGCGTGAAACAAACAGGCCCCTAGTTTTTATATAATCTATGGGAGCCGGAGCCGGAAAAGGGCCCTGGAATAGACAGATTCTTGGTCTGGGAACCAGACTACTCCTCTTATTGGTCCTCTTGTACCGTCCCCTCCAAAGAAAAGACCAACAAAACAAAACAACAATTAAAACAAGGGGAATTATTTTTTCATGTCTGACACGTGCAAGATTGGTCATTTCTAAACGAAGAATCGTTAAAAAAAAATGTAATATTGTCATTTATAGCTATAGTATTTTGTAGGATTGTAAAATTGTATGTGAATATTCAGAAAATTCGCAAAAAGTTGGCATCGATTCCATGCGATAATAATACATTGGTGATTTTGATTCCGCAGGTGTCCCTGTTTGTACTGAAGCAGGGCCTCTTGGTATGAAGGATCGCCGCATTCCAGATAGCAGCATCACAGCTTCAACTGAGTGGGGTAGCTCACCGGCTCATTATGCACGTCTTGATAATCCAGGTAAGTTACATGATGATACCTACCATAGTAGTCAATGCAACCTTGTCTGCATCGTACTTCCCAACCACTGCAGCTCAAAGGATCACACAGTGTACAATAAGATTACAAAGGACTGTATAAAGAAATGGGAAACTGTCATATAGTCAACCAGCTTCAGAGACTCGAAAAGAAGAACTGCAACCTACATTGAATCATACAATCATTTCAAATAGCTGAGATACATGAATGTCTTGATATTAGACTGTGATTGTCACTTTCTGTGGTTGTGCAGATGGGTCCTGGGAACCTACGAGCAGCACCAATGCATGGATACAAGTCAGCTTCAATGCTCCGGTGTCCATCACTGGCCTCATCACTCAAGGAAGTAACAGCTATGGCTATTGGGTACAGGAGTACGAGGTCATGTACAGCAATGACGGTCAATCATGGGCTACCGTGACTGATACTGATGGCACATCAACCAAGGTCCGTTTATTCAAATGTTGCCTCAAACGTCTCCTTCATTTTGTAGCCTCCCAGTTGAGATTAGAAGTTCTGAGTTTCATTTATTTCGTTTTTTAATGAATACCGGTACGGCACTCTGGAGGTCGTTGGTTCGAATCCCGCTGCAGTAAATTTTCCTTGTGTGCATTTTTCAATGACTTTCATCTATTATTTTTGTTTTTGAATGAGTGCCGGTACGGTATTCCGGAGGTCGTCAGTTCGAATCCAGTCATTTTTATTTGTTCATTTATTAATGCCTTTAAATTATTTTGGTAATACGATTTTCATAATAATGGAAACTAAAAATCTTAGATTTTTGAAATGAAAGGTAATGCAAGTCTTTTTTTCTGACTTCCCCGCCATCTGCAGAAACAAAAATCACTAAATGCAATTATTTGAGCATTCCACCGTTACCAACAAAGCGATAATTATATTTGTTTATCAAATTATCCAAAAACCTGAATTGCAATGAAAGTGATTTAGTCCTCTCAGTTCAGACCGCTAACGACCCGAAAAATAAACTGATTGCATCTACAGTAAGTCCATTCAATAATTCAATAATCATTCATTTCTTCATTATGTTTCATTGACAGTTCGTTGGTAACACCGATATGACGAGCCACGTGGAGGTGACTTTCATGACAGCCTTGTATACCAAGATCATACGAATCGCCCCCACTGCCTGCAGGGGTGGATACTGTTTTTTGCGCTTTGAGCTGATTGGTTGCTATTAATCACAGCAAACCAATCAGATTAAAGAATGGTAATCACTATTCAGCTGATTGCACAATTCAAATTAATTCAATTAATGCAATGATTACACTGGAGCACTTCAGTGATATAATAAACAATACAATTATATCATTGCTGGTTAGTTGTTTGGTGTGTATAATATTGTGTGCTGAAATAATATATATTGCTAATATTTTACTTGATATGACTACGTATTGAAATTTCGAACATTTTCATTAAAAAAAAATATTATTGTCAAGCTTGAATACGTTCCTGTTGCTTGATTATACCGCCCTCTTGTGTTGCAAATACTTTTTGGAAAGACCCTTCAGTAGACTTCAAACACGAGGACTATATTTAACCTGGTCGCTGAGATAAAATTAATCAGCATTGTGTGGAAGATTTACGTAGACCAACCAGACTGATGAAAGTCACTAGAGATTTCGCACACTGCATTTGAATTGAAATTGTACTGCAAAACCCTTGGTCAATTCTTTTGGTACATTTTGTTGGGCAAAGTAATTTCCTCATTTTTGGTTGAGACTTGCCCAACAAAATTGATATTTCCTGTTATTAGGCAATTATGTACTCAACTTTGTCATGCAAGTGAAACAAACGTTTGGCAAAATGTTGGGTAAATAATGTTTTAATTTGTATTCATCCCATTGGATCATTCCGGCTTTGCTTTTAAACCCCGCCCACGTGTGTATTACATACCGCATGTGACTGAGTTTGGGCAAGGCTTTCATGGTCACCTGATTAAAAGGCGTCATGCAATTGGTCAATACCCACAGTTTGATTGAGAAGACGGAAGGGTCCATTTTTGGTCACATCATGGTTACATTATTCCACATAAATTGGGAATATTTTTGTCTTCATACTTTGAATTCATCCCATCTGTTGGTCAACATTGTGCAAGAGATTGGGCAAAGATATATTGATCAACCATTTGGCGAAGTTCCTGCTTTCGCGTGTCATGACTCCTGATGTCCTTTGAATCATACTCGCATACGGGACATGCATGTTGTGCATAATACGTGTGCACATCGCATTGACAAGCAGCCGATTTCACGAAATGTTGTGTAACTTACGCAACGTACAAATGTTGCCTAAGTTTCGTGAAACGGGCATAACTTGTGCAATCAAAGGCAGGAAAATGTTGCGTAACTTACGCAACATTTTGTTGCAACATTTCAAGTCATTTTCAGGATGGCGCGAGTGGTTGTTGCAAGGACGTCGTATCCGTGGCGTCTCTGCATTCCGAATCAGGTTGCTCAAGGGTTACAGACAATTGTGAGGGTTAGTTTTTCTTTATATTTGATTAAGTTTTGATTTCTGGTGTCGTTGCGAAATTTTTGCTAATTTGCAAGTAACATGATACCGTGATATGAATGGAGCAGGAGTAGAGATAGGCCTACGATTACATGCTGCAACGTTTCACATAGCATTACGGCACCCTGACAAGTCACATTGCTATACAGACTCACAGAAAGCATTCTACGTTTTTGTTTCTATGGGTTTTGAAATAATTGGTAGCTGAAATTGATGAAACGCTGCAGCACCCACCACTATACTCCTACCCCACAGCTCAAAATAATGAATGTCCGTATCACAATGTTACTTGCAACATAAGAACTGAACAGGAATACAAAACTCCATAAATACAGAAAAACTAACCATTAGTTGGTAAAAAAAAAAAGATTAAAAATCCCAAACAATTTGTCCGTTTTAACTATTTATTTGGTTATTATAATATATTTTGAGCAACACTGTAATAAGCTAGAAATCCTCAACAATTGGTCAAGCAATATTAAACAAAATTACCAACATTATTAGACCGCTATGTTGGTTAAAATATTTACCCAACTTCGTTGATCACAATTTTATTTTAGTGAGTTCATATAAGACCTAATATGGTTGTCAAAATCTTACCAATATTTTTTTCAGTAACTTTAGATTTCGGATTCAAGACTTTAAATCAATCAAAAATATGCCGACCTTTTGAAAAAAATAAAAGCAGCATGAGATGATATCTGTGTTTACACGAAGAGACACATTTGGCCGAAATTGATTTTTTTTTTTTCAGTTTCTCCCAAAATCGGTGAAGGGTATTGCGACGGATGTTTTTGACGAATTCGTTTTGTCAAATTCAAATGAAGTCATTCAGACCCTGAGATTTACTAATTGGGAAATGTGTGCGTATTTGCATCAGGGAGATTGTGAGCTTTCACCAAGAGACAAAATACACTCATTCAACTCCAAAATAATAGTGCGCCTCCAAGAGTTTTCAACGCGTTGGCCAATCACAGCGCACTGAATTTGTCGACAGATTCCGCGCATTGTGATTGGCCAACGCTTTGCAACCTCTTGGAGGCACACTATTTAGTACAGCCTGATTAATTGACTTTTAATTAGTACACCATGTACGTAAGTGTAATATTTTTACCTTACTATCCCTGAGGAAATATAATCAAAATATCCTCTAGTAGGCGAAATGTTTTTTAAAAGGGGGCCAACTTTAAAGTCGATTTCAAAACAAACTTCTTTCTTCGTGTAAACACTGAAGGCTTTTTTGGTCAATATTTCTGAAAAAAAATCAGTATACACACAATTATTTATTAAAAATGCATTTATATTTCGTGGTATCTTGTTCGTGAACTTTTGAAAATATATTAGGAATCTTCTCTAGCTAGGATCTTTCTCAAAGGCTAAAATGGTCAGAGTTGGGAGGGCCTGACGTTTTGGCCTAGCAGGGTGTTTCTCAAAGGCTAAATGCTTTAGCCTTTGAGAAAGATCTTGCTAAGATCGGAACGTCAGCCCCTCCTAACTCCAAGCATTTTCCTTTTCTTGTCAATATATTGGTGGAATTACTTGCATTGTTTAATACATGTCACTAGTAATAGATTGCTAATGTTCCAATGTTGCACTACCTTCACACTACAGTTATACCACACACACCAAAACCCAGGAACGTAAACCAAAAAACAACATGAACTTGAATATGGACATTAAAGGTAGTATCATACTTTGGTAGCATACCGAAACAGAAATCTCCACAGATTTACCTATATAACTTGCAGGGTACAAAGATGATGATGGTAGAAACATACCGTTAGAAATGTTCCGCCTGAAATGGTGTATTTATCCAGAAAAGAGGAAAACCAGTGACCAAAAACAATTTTGATCTTTTAAAGATAAAAAATTACGGGGAAAACATTTTCAAAATACTGTGGGCGTTTTCATTGTTTTCCCAAAAAGTGGGAACCTTATTGGACTAAAAGTTTCACAGATGACTCTTAGGCCTACTGTATCTTTCTTGATATGTTTGCACAGGAATTTGCATTTCTTTGACAAAAAAACAAAGTATGATATTACCTTTATCCGGACCAATTGAGCAACAGCATGGACTTGTTGAATATCTGATACGGACCTAAAATTTCCTGATCAAAATCTTACGCTCACCAACCATGTAAACTTAAAATTGTAAAAAATTAATAATAACTAGAAATGTGTTTGCACTTACAAAAACTAGAATGTGTTCGAAGCTTAATGTGTTGACTTAATCTTGTAAATTGTGTTATCTGTGGAAATTATTATAAGCAATTGCACTTTAAAAAAAATTACAAATTAAAGGTACAGTACAGGATTGGTGGCATACCCAAACAGAAATATTCACATTATTTGCAAATACCTTCAGGATATGCTGATCAATAAAATATGTCCGCCTGAAATGGTGTATGTATCCATAAAATAGTAACACAAAGACCGAAAACAGTTTTCACTGTTAAATACAGTTTCCGATAATGACATGAGCTTAAAATTTCACAGGTTTGTTTATATTCCATGACAAATCGAATTATGAACAGTCTGTAGCTGTTTCGTGATCTTTACCAATCCTGTATTATGCCTCTAAGTGTGTGTATGTGTAAGCCGACATCGGATTATTGATAGGCCTAAGTGGTCGTCTTTTCCTATTTCATTCAGGGCTTGGAAGCCTGATTTAACCCATTTTCAGGTTGCTTGGAAAGAAATATTTGTGTCTAAGCTTCAAAGCGCATACAAATACTAAATTTCACATTATAAGTTTGCGCTATTAACACTAAATAGGCCAATATAACTACGCCGACCTTATTATCATAATTTGTGTACTCTCGACTATTGTTGAATAACAATTTCTTTGGGTCGTGAAATTGTTATGTGGCGTGATTATGATAAGTTATCAACAACTTGGGGGTTCTCTGCTTCAATGTTTGAGGAGACTTTTTTTGGCTCTGAAGTTTGCTCTATTTTGCCGTGAAAGCGGAGAGTTACTTCTTAGAACTGACTGTTAGTCGGTTTTGGGAAAAAAAAGTTGTTTTTTTTTCTTGTGGTAATTTGCAAACATTCTCACCTGCAAACTTACTCAAAATTGAAAAGAATTTGAGATATTAAAAATGAACGACAATTTTCTGTATCGTTGCAAAACCTGACAGACTCCTGAATGGGCATTTCCAGTGCGAAGTTTGGGAGGTTTACACTTTGGTCAATTGAAGTATAAATCTCTTTAACATAGAGGATTTAGGGTATCCAGAGGTTTGGAACCTCGAATGTTCTGAAGATAACAAGTGGAAAACCAAAATTACCGAAAAGGTGGACAATAAAATGAAATTGTGAAATAGAGTGAAATTCTGTTGGGGTTATATGCTTTCGATTTTACTGTAAAACAATGTGTTGGGAATTGAACAGCACATTTTACAGGAAAATACTGTTAACTCAATTACGGTAACAGTAACACGAAAATAATTATGTATTTTTCCAAGTACATCACTGGCGCCCGTGTTGCTAGTAATGTACTGTAAAAGTTTACAGTAATTATTTTACAGTGCACAAGGAATGTTTGTTTCATTATCCATCATGTTATACATACTGTTTGGTAATTAGAACGATTGATACAGAATCACTCGACAGTATTTTTGCAGCTTTTGCAGCAGACCGACTCAGCTGAAATCCGAACATTTTTTTTTTCTCTCCATTTTATCAGATTGATTTCCTGGCGATATTCTCAATATCTTTCCAAAATGAGGATCAAAATGAACCTCAATGTAGAAAATGTGCATATAATTATTTATGTGAGTGCAATAGACTGACTTCAAACAAACAAACTGAAACATTACAGCACTTGAAGACATTAAAGACACGCCATTCTGACTGTATTTACTCGTATTATTTCTATTCCCATATTGAATGTATCTGACTTGATATTAGGTTCTTTGCTTTGCTTTGTCGATTGTATGATATAAGTGTGTATATAGTGCTTGTCATCGGAACCACGTAGCACATGCAGTTAATTATCGTGTATAATAATCATTCTTATAATTGTCAAATTGTCAAAGTTTTCAGATGTGGATGCACCCTTACCCCCACCCACCCCTCATGTTGACAATTAAACAACAATTCAGGATTTTTTCTTGTCTGCTCAAATGGCCACTAGATTGAGATCCTATGGCACTACCACATTTGACAGGAAATAGCAGGAGATCGCATCTCCAGCCTGCTCAATTTTATCTGATCAATTTTATCCCCAACGAAGAATCCTAGATCCGCCCATGCTTAATAATCTCTTCTGGTAATCCAACTGCAGTTATTCATTAAAATCCATCCGCAATATCGGCGTTAAATCCCTAATTATTAGTTATGCTTCGTACGGATGATTCTACGGTAATAAGCCTTTCAACAATATTTGGTACACTGAATTATTTCACTGTATATAAGCACCAAATCCTGAATTCTCCAGACGAAAGACAATGTTGCTTTAATGGATAAGAATGACACAAAGGAAACAGCCCATTCCAGAGATGGGTATCGCTGTGGAAAAGCTTTATACCAAATTCACGAGTCTTTAGTCTGGGAAATTCAACCTTGGGTGTTTATGTGCAATGAAAGAAGTCTGTGTACCAGATACTATTAAGATGTAACTCGAAAATCGCTTATTCTCCAAAATGATCCTTCTGAAATTTTCTAAATCATAATTATAATTATTTCACAGATGAAAGACACAACGCCCTCAGCCCTTGCCATTACAAGTTATTATAAGAGTGCCATATGAGGCACGTCTGGGTGTACGCAGCCAACATTGAGAATAAACACAGTATGACTACTAGAGAAAACAGAATTTGAGCAGTCCGCCTCCTTTCCTATTGAACCTGTGTGTTATCCCCGCTTTTGACCATCTCACTTCCAGCAGGAAAGCCACCTCAGCCCCAAGCACTGACCTACGATAAGCCCCGGTCATCCTTCCTTCCTACTCTATATCACAGCAACTCCACCACTCCGTACATACCACCCCATCCCACTCATAAGACTGACTCTAGGCCTCAATTTGGACCGAAGAATTCTGATAATCCATCACCAGCTTAATTCATTATGAGAAAAACATCACTATTTCCGTTTTCCCCCTGGGGTCAATCTAGTGGTTTATAAGCCAATTTAAGCCACAAAGTACAAGAAAATAGGTTTTATACCCAATGTTTTCTCATAATTAATTACACTTATGATTGATTATCAGAATTCGAAAATGTGTCCTTGGTAAATGCCCATAGACAATTGTACATGAATTAATTATGAGAAACAAAATCAGTAATTTACCCCGGTATGACGGGTAAACCGAGGTGTATTTGGCCGCATATTACAGGAAAATAAGTTTCTATGACCAAAAAGAGTTTTCTCATAATTAATCAGGCTGATGATAGATTCACGAAATTCGGAAGGTATTTGTCCGTGTGACATCCCTCTGCAAAAAACTTAAAGAAAAATCACCCTTTTCTCCGGAAATAGAGGGCATACCAGGGTTTATAAGCAAATTTCGACATGAAAATACACTGAATAAAAGCATTTAATAAAATTTGCGAGTTTCCCCATTCATAATTACACTAATGGCGGAATATTGCAATTGGGAAAATAATTTCCCTGTGTTACAGGGTCCTCGTACTTTGGTGAAGCATCTGTAAAGAGAACAAATCGTCTGAAGAAAAACAAATTAAAAACAAATATATAAAAGGCAATTGATAGAAACAATAACAAGTCAAATTACAGAAAGGAGTACAACTGGTTCTGCTGACTAGCGCCCTCTTGTCATTTATCTCATCCAAGCCTTACTACCAGGAAGCATAGAGGGTGCAATTATTACAGCTTCATTCCGTTTCCATTCACGTTTTCCACATTACCATTAGTACGATTCCAATTCTTAGCTGACAATTTCTGCTTTTAGATAAACAAATCCCATCCAAGGTTATCCTTCAACCGTCCAAGATCATTTCTGTGCGTGCATTTGATAGGGACAGTCTTTCTAATGTTTTATGAGTACGTAACCATCATGCGAAAGAATAACGTCAAAAATGTTCCTGTTGATTAGAAATCAATAGAAACCGTAGACAAAATACGTTGGAAATTGTGGCCAGCTAGCGGTTGGTACAAACTGTGAAAGAGGGCGCGCTTTTAAAATTACGACTACAGTGCTGTATCCTCGAACTGACTGTGAATGTATTCGACTATCTGGATGAAAATACCGAGAGCGTTTTGTACTGTTTACTCAGAAAATATATGTCTATGTTAAATCCCTACCCCGTGTTCGCCTGGAAAGAGTTACCCATGTAAACGTGTCCCAGCCTGATAAGTCTGCCCCGAGTTCAAGCTGTCCCCCTTCGTGTAATTGTGTCCACCCTAGTATTTCATGGATAATGGGCTATTCCGATACTAGTTAGTATTAAATGAATTCACCCCACATTAGATACGAATATCGACTGGTTTTAACCATTGCTTGAAAAAGATCCTTACTACACACGATACGTGCTAGCTTCTGTACACAGCACATATTGCTGGTATACTGTTATGAAGAAGCCCACTGGTTGGGTCGTTAGCACTGCTTGGATAGCGACCCTGACATAGAACTTTAAAGTGTCCAGCGGCAATATCGGAATGCTAAATGTGATACGGTCGTCAAGCTCTTTACATATTATTCGGTCAAGAATAACTCATGGATAGGCTATTAAAAACAAATACCATCATTATTTTGAACTCAAACTGCATTGGTGCATGTTGTATCTACTCCTACTGTCATAGTCATATACGTTGAGCGATATTCGAGCTGCAGTACGATGCTAGGCCCTAATTTCATACTATCCTGTATAGTTCTATTCTTGCATGCAAAACATTTAACAATCTTAAACCTCACACTTGATTCTAAAGAGAGAGAGAGGCAAAACCTGGGTAATATGAAAATACTCCCAAACCAGTATGTCTGTGTGTTGACTTCTTCGACTTAAGTCAGGTATGATGTAATTGCTGCAAAGTCATGTTATAATTTCCATCGCTCCATCAAAATATCAGTTTGGATGTAAATTATTCACAGAAATAATGGTCTGGAACAATCACTTATTAAACCTGAAGACCATCTTTTATGATTTTCAATTTTCCCCAATCGTCCTGTGCTCATTTTTTGAGCATTTGCAAAAGCATTGCCTACAAATGAATCTTTCTATTTTTATATCAGGTTTAAGTCTTACAGTCTATGATGTTTTTCATATTATGAAAAGATGACACAAAATTGCCTAATATTAATACATGTACATTGTCTTTGTGAATTTGCCAAATTGGTACCTACTGATCTTGAGTGCATTTGGTTATTAGATACGGGTGCGTAGTTTGAGCCCTCTTTAAACCCCGTGTAGTGAAGGCACACCTTCTGTGTATTTGCATCAACTGCCCATCCATTTGCAGTTGTTATTTAGAAAGTTCTATAGTTTGAAGCTCTCCTAAGCTGCCTTAGAATGTTAAGACCCTATTGACTTTGATCACCTTTTTCCTTGCCCTTTTGACTTCCCGGCAGGGCCAATCTTTAACTGCAATTGGGAATTCTTTTGTTGTATAGTCAAGGCAATCAGAGATAGTGCATGTGCAGTCAAGCATGAGGGCGTGGTGTAGGGCGTAACTCATAGGCAGTAATCCCATGCACTTGCCACCGTGTGAGAAGGATGTCTTGGTTCTTCTTGCCTTACGTTCCTTGAGTTTGTCAACATTCATTTTGTTTCGTGGACTGACTACTGGGAAGCCTCGCCTTCTCTTTCCCTTTACCATGCAGGACCGAGTAAGCCTATCGGTAAGCCAACCTTTCATGTAATTTTCTTATTTCTTATAAGGTATACACTGATCCTACGACGTGACATATCATCCGCCATTACTGCGATGTTACCGCCTGACTTTTCTATGAGAACAAAAGAATTGACGCTCCGCCGCACTTATACTGTGGCTGTGGCACAGACATATAAAATGCATAGACCGCCAGATCCTATTCAAAACTACATTGGGTTTCATGATCTCCACGGCGCCCGACTAAAATCAAAACTATGTGCAAATTCACCCCCTCGGTATAATGGGTGCATTCGTTTAGCTCCCCCGGGTCGACACCAGTCAACCTCGTCCCCATTCTCTCGCTTGTTTTGTGCAGTAAAACACGACCATTCCCAGTAAGGGCTGACCCGTGTGAGCTAAACGAATGCACCCATTAAATCATAGAGCTAGGGAGAGGAGTGAGAACCAAGGCACTTCAATTGAGCAATGATCGCTGCCGCATTCATGCAAGTTGCAACCGCAGGCTTTGTGTAAAATAGTACTTATTATGCAAATTTATCATTGCGGTAGTCTGGCTGTAAGCTAGCTTGACCAACTTCGTCCCGGCACTGTGGAAAGGTCTAATTTCCTTACGCGTGTAATATACAAACGTAGTGGACTCAACATGGCCAAAATGAAAAACTGACCGGACTTTTCAACAACTGGCCATAGCTGGCTGGGCATTTGTCATATACACACATGTACCATATTTTCTGTCAGGACATTATCTACAATTTAGGCTGACTCCTCACCGTGAAAAATCTCGGGTCAAGCCGCATAACGAAAAATGAAATTACCCTTTTTAAAGGTAGTATCATACTTTGGTTTTTCTCAAAGAAATACAGATTCGTGGGCAAAAATATCAAGGAAGATACAGTAAAAGTAATATGCAGGAGGGGGTCTTGACCTTTTTGTTTTTCAGAATCGAGAAGAAAAAGGACTTAAAAAATTGTTTCCAAAACCCTCAGAAAAAACTGCTGCTTTCCACTCATTAAACGCTACCCGAATCTGCCATCTTTAGTAATTCGGTGCAACAATGCATGCATGAAATATGCATCCATGCTTCCTTTGCACACTGTACAGTGTGTGGTGAGTGCAAGTACCAGACGTAGTCAGAGAATCGGTTTCCAAAGTATTACATATTGCAAGGAAGGAATTGTACGAAGCTGTATTAGGGACATGCTGAACAAAAATAGTTGCTCTAAGCCGTGTGGAAAACTTGGTCCCAAGTCCATTCTGACCCATTGTAGAAAAAGAATGATTACTCAGCCATCCGTGACCGTGTATGAATAAAAAAACATAATCATTGGAAAGAGGAGAAATGTTGCTTAAACATGATACTACTCACTTTGCTGTACAGCTAACACAATCTTCACAAATATGAATTTAAATCCTGTTGCGTTTTTTTTAATACACACTGTATAACTCGTACGTACGATTAAGGTCAGAGAGAGGCAAATTTATTTTTTCAGCATGTCCCTAATACAGCTTCGTAGAATTGAGTGGAGGTCATGACCTTTTGTTTTCCAGAATCCCGACAAACGTCCCTTTGCAAAATCGGCCAAGATTTAATACAGAATAATATTCAGAAAACTGCAAATAAGAACATGTACGCTAATAACATTATATCATTGTACATGTCTTGTAGTTATGCCGGTTTGACAAGAAGAAGAAGAAAACAAAAATCCGAACAAAAACAATACCTTTTCCGTTGAACACGGAAAAGCCAAAAAATCAGAACAAAAGCAATACCTTGTTTCTCTGCTATTTGATGCTGTCATGCTTTATTAGATCGGAAAATCAATGATAATCTAAAGCAAAGGGAAATATTAAAGGAATATTTGAATTGCTTTTTCTCGGATTTACAGCTGGAATTAAGTGAACATAAAGAGTAAATGAATGCCTGTTTTGCAGCTCGATGGAAAGTTCATCTTTTTTTGCTAAAAGGGTAAATAAGAAAACAATAGTTGAAACATTTTTATACGATTCAGGCACGACATTTGTTTATTCAAGTTTCATCTTACTGGGTTCGCGTTAAGACACGGACATTTATATTATTATATGAAACTACCTTCCCAAGAGAATCCTTTCCAATGCTGATGTACAGCTATGAGACATAACATTTAAATTTTGGAGAGCTGTGAAGCAAAGTGAAGCCTATGTAGTAGTACCGTTCGTCCCGTCCGTCCGTCCGCGTGAAATGTTAAAGTTTTTAAATATGTTCTTGAACCGCCATTTTTTTTTTTTGATGGGTGCGTTGTCCAAAATTATGTTGTTATTATTGTAAATGAAAAATGTAGAAGTTTTTTTCTATTATCTCAAAATGTTGAAGTTTTTTCTATTGTTTCAAAATTTAGAATTTTTGTTTTTTAGATGGGTGTGTTATCCAAAATAATGTTGAAAGTATTGTAAATGAAACATGTTGACGTTTTTACTATTGTTTCAAAATGTTGAGTTTTTTTCTATTGTTTCAAAATTTTGATTTTTTTTTTTGGATGGATGTGTTGTCCAAAATAATGATGTTATTATTCTTAATGAAAAATGTTGAAGTTTTTTCTTTTGTTTCATAATGTTTAATTTTTTTATGGGCGTGTGTGTGTGTGTGATGGATGGGTGTTTGCTATCATGTTTGTAACTGCACATAAGGCTGCAGCGAGCCATGACAGCTTCGCTGTTCTAGTCTCAGCTTAATAATTGAAAGACAAGAGCTACCATAAACCACACAGTGAATGGAGTTGCTTTTAATATCAACCCACACAGCGAAACGCAGTGCGCCTATTTTAGTGTAATTGTTTACTCGAAAAACTCTATCAAACGCAGAAACTGGCGGAAGTCAGACCACTGACGCGTTAATGATGAATAAAATATAATATTACATAGAAATTGGCCAATATTTGGCACCGACTAAGGTTGCTTATTATTGAATATAGAAACCTCTGGAAACGGCGCGAGTCTGTATTGTATTAAACTGCTCGTGATACAGTAGGCCGTGTAAATTTATTTTCTATAACTCATATAATCATGAAATAGCCACAGGGGAAACTGTCTGAATTTGAAGTCATTGAAAAGTGAACAAAGAAAAATTGACTGGAGCAGGATTCGAACCGGCGACCCCCCGAATATCGTACAGGCGCTCTACCAACTGAGGCTGTTTATGGCTTGTTATTTGCATGACTGCAAAACTTGAGGTCAGTTTGGAAGACCTTTGATTTGAGTTTAATTATTTTCCCGCAAACATTCTCCTTCAGTCAGCTAAACCCCCGAGATTGATTGCAGGAAACCAAGGCAAAAATCCAAGCAAATAATTATAACAAGCAACAAATAAATCCACCACGAAACTAAGCAACAAACCAATTTACCTAACACGTGTGTAAATCCTATATATGGGGTTGGGCTAGATATTCCCCTTTCCATTTGTTTGACCGTGAAGGGGATCTATTTATTCACCTCATTCTAATTTCGCCTACATGATATGAAAGAAAATAGAAGCGACGTGAATTGGTATTTTAGACTCATGCATGACATTGAAGCTAAGCACATCTTAGACTAATTCCTGTTCCCAATTGTCTCCTGAGTCCTGACGGCTACGTCTGTCACTGAATTGGACAAGTATTGGGTATCAAAGGAATGGTGTCAGGATTCATCCACTCTTTATATTAATGAGCTCCCATATTGCAACAGACATTGCAAAGTCTGGTTTCAATCACAAAACACTATACGAATCTGCCATATTTCGTTCAGTGCAACTTGCAACACTGCATGCAAGGTATATCCATCCACGAATCGTGTGCATACTTTACAGTGTTTGGTGAGTGCAAGTACCAGACGTAGTCAGAGTATTCATGTCATATTATTATTACGTCACGTGGAATGAACTGAGTGGGGGTCGTGACATCTAATTTTCCAGAGTCGAGATAAAAGGGCCTTTGGGAAATCGGAAAATGTGTACCTTTTGCCTCAAATTTGCAAAATAAGGACATCAAAGTGAATTTATATCTGCCATCCCAAACCGTTCATTTATTGGGTTTTAGCTGCAAGTTAATACACAGCTACAACACAGAATTATACCATTTTCCAGATGTGTGATCAGATATGGTTTTACGAGTTTTAAGCTCACATTACTTGTGGCACTATTATTTGACGCTGTCATGCTTTTTGCATCAGATAATCGATGACATTGTAAAAGCAACGATAAATGTGTAAGGAATATTTGAATCACCTTTTCTCTGATTTACAGCAGAAGTGAATATAAACATGGAACGATATTGAACAGAAACTCTGCACTTTCGAGTACACGCAATGACCATTATTAAAATCCTACCCAATCCATCCGACGGTGCCATGTTATCACAGTAATTAATTCCAAGGAACGGGTAAACCTTCACAATAAAATGCAAACCTCAGCACATTAAAATGATTCCAATTATACATGATACATGTCTGAGTAATTAGTAGCAGTGTTTGGTCTGGAATCCTGCATGCACTAATAGTATCAACCTTACATGCTAGTATTAAAGGATACTTATTGAAATGCCCACGACCTCGACACCCGAGTCATATCAATACAATCATGCACAGTGAGTCTGTCTTAGACGACTGAATTAACAATATATTCATCACATGAAAACAAAATTGAAAACAATCTGGGAGAAAACGGAACAAGTAAACATAAAATGGTCAATAGGAAATTAATATTGTATCATCGAGTTATATTTCTGTGGGACCAAATGTTGTAAGTTTATTCCATCGAGTTACTAAAGAATATAAAACAATTGCAATAAGAGTCTACTCTCCTGACTCATTCATTCATAACACGTGTATTCCCATATCACATATGATACATACCTTATACCCGACTCAATCATTTGTTGAGCACTATTAACTGTTACTGTTGTATATAACTAAAGTCTTGTTTAAAGAGAGAAATTGAGAAGAAAATAAAACATTTGGAACTGACACGATTCCAAAACGAATATTTTGTTTCAATTTGCAACCTAGTGAACTCCAAGTCAACTCGAGGGGATTTCAATTATAATATAAAACTCCCTTCCAAAAAGCACTCTCTCCAATGCTGCTGTACTGCCATGAAGCATACATTTTTTTCCCAAAGCAACTAAATGAAAGACAAGAGCTAAAAATAACCACACATTGAATGGAGTTGCTTTTAATATCAACCCTTCAAGCAAAATAATGTACGTCTTCTAATTTCTATCTCGAGGATCTCTATCCATCGCAATAACTGTCGGAAGTCAGACCATCGAGGCGTTAATGATGAAAGAAAAAAACTGGCCAATATTTGGCACGAACCAAGGTGATTTTTAATATTAAAGTGAATATTAAAGTAGCGACTGTCAGTATTGTATTAAACTGCATGTGATACAATGGGCTGTTTATGGCTTGTTACATGCATGGCTGCACAGACGGGTCAGGTTTGGAGTGTTTTTGTTATACTATCATTATTATTATTATTTTATTTGTAATATTTTCTCGCCATCAGTCTCCTTTAGCCAGAACCAGGGTAAACAAGTGCGAGTTGTAATATCATGACGAGAAAAACCTACAACCAGACTAACATTCAAACAAATAATTCTAACAACCCATTTAAACAACAAACTCTGGCGACCGGGTTCCTTCCATTTTCTTTACAGGACTTCCCATGTAAGGCCCAGCAAATGATTTTATAAAAGAAATTTACGGGTATACAAACAATTAACTGATTTGGACCTATGTACTGGTCTGTAACCGTTAGGGGATAACGTTTTTTTATTTGCTTCTAAAACCACACTCAGTGCATAGAGAAATGTTGACCGGTCATGAATCTGCCAAAAAAATGAACAGAATTTGACCCTTTTTGAAATACGGGCAATTTACTTGGAAGGGGGCGGTCATTGTGTCTACAGTGTATATAGTTTTAGTACTGCCAGCATACATGTACACAGGCATGCATGCATATTATGCATGCACTGCACATTCATTTTCTTTTTTGGCAACAAGCCTTCAAAGTGAGCAAGGAATTATGGTCATAACCGTACTGTGCTTGCATAAGCCTGGAATTCACACATAATAGATAAGTAAACCAAGTTAAAGAGATCCGCGGACTAATTTGGACCTATTTACTGAGATGAACCCTCACTGTACAGTGTGTGGTGAGTGCAAGTACCAGACGTAGTCAGAGGATCAGTTTACAAAGTATACACGGGTTAACACTTCCAAAAAAGCGCATGCGTGATAGTGCCTCGTTTTGAAGTCGCGATCAAAACTGCCGAAGTGTAAACCCGTGTATTGTCTTCGACAATGGACGGGCTTACACTTAGAAAAGTGCGCACGCGTGGAAGTGCCTCGTTTTGAATTGCGATCAAAATCCAAGATGGCCGCCATGGTGTAAACCCGTGTATTGCAAGGAAGGAATTGAGTGGAGGTCATGACCTTTTGTTTTCCAGAATGGAGATAAACGGCCCTTTGGCAAATCGGCCAAAAATTAATACATTTTTTCAGAAAACTGCAAAATAAGAACATGTGCTAATAGCATTACACCATTGTTGTCACTTATGCCGGTTTGACAAGTTCCAGTCTCACATGACTTGTGCCTCTGCTATTTGACCATGTCGTGCTTTATTAGATCGGAAATCAATGATAATCTAAAGCAAAGGTAAATATTAAAGGAATATTTGAATTGCTTTTTCTCGGATTTACAGCTGGAATTAAGTGAACATAAAAAGGAAACGAATGGCTGTTTTGCAGCTGGATGGAAAGGTTTTTTTTTGCTAAAACGGAAAATAAGAAAACAATAGTTGTAACTTGTTATACGATTCCGAAACGAAAAATGTTTATTCAATTGTTATTCAAGTTTCATCTTTTACTGAAGTTCGCGTTAAAAAGCCGTTAAGACACGTACATTTATATATTATATGAAACTACCTTCCCAAAAGCCCTCACCAATGGTGCTGTTTATACAGTCATGAAGCATAACATTTCATTTTCTCAGCCAAATAAATGAAAGACAAGAGCTACCATAAACCACACAATGAATGGAGGTGCTTTTAATATCAACCCACGCAGCAAAACACTACTCTTTTGTTTTCTCGAAAAACTCTATCCAACACAGAAACTGGCGGAAGTCAGACCACTGACGCGTTTATGATGAAAAAAAAAATAATATTACATAGAAATTGGCCAATATTTGACACCAACCAAGGTTACTTATTATATTGAATATAAAAGCAGCTAGAAACGGCACGAGTCTGTACTGTATTAAACTGCACGTAATACAGTAGGCTATTTATGTCTTATATTGTTTTGATAACTGCCCAGACGGACTTCAGTTTGGAAGATTTTGTTATTTGGAGGGGGACGGGAGACTTTCAAAAGTTGTGGCCATCATCATCCACATGCTTATTTTGGGGATAGACGTATGTCAGAAACTCACTTCTCCTCGTAGTTGAATGAAGTATATTATGATCACCGTTTAATTTATCAAAATGTATGATTTTAAGCATGAAGAAGGCAAAGGCCCCCTACCACAGGACGGGGTACACTCTCTGAAAAATATCCACACAACTCAATCAAAACCTGCCATATTTCTTTCACTACAGCTTACAAAATTACTGTACGCACTATGGGTGCAGACCAGTAAATCATTTCCCAAAGGCTCCCATGCTTAACTGCCAATTTAAAAAAAAATATTGAAAATACTCAGAAGTTTCTCAGACACTCGAACTATACACAAAAATGAAGCTGACAACTTAAATTTTTATTCTCCTTTCAATTTTCTATAGGGTACCAATTACTTTTGAGAAAGTCCATCCAAAGGAAAATACCCTAAAAACGGCCATGTTGACTTGCGCCACACTAAAAAAATGTACCCCTCCCCTACATGGTAAAGTAGAGCGACTTTAGGGCCTGATTTCATCCGAACAGCTCAAAGTTGAAGTGTAAACAATGGTGACCGGGTTCCATCCATTTTCTTCACACAACGTCCCATGTACATGTAGGGCCCAGAAAATTATTTTATAAACAAGATGTTGAGGGTATTCAAAATATTAGTGAGCTCCGCGGACTGATTTGGACTTATTAACTTGGGTGCACCCTACACTTTACAGTGTGTGGTGAGTGCAAGTACCAGACGTAGTCGGAGGATCAGTTTCCAAAGTATTACATAATTATTGCAAGGAAGAATTGTACGAAGCTGTAGTATGGACATGCTAAAAACAATTAATACAAATAGTTGTATGTCGTATGTACGAGACGTAAGTCGTACGTACGAGATACAATTCGTACGTACGAGATATGATTCATAAGTCATATGTACGACTTATATCTCGTACGTACGACATATAACTCGTAACTCGTACGTACGTCAGAGAGGGGCAAAATTATCTTTTCAGCATGTCCTTAATACAACTTCGTAGTTTTCGTAGAATTGAGTGGAGGTCATGACCTTTTGTTTTCCAGAATCCAGACAAACGGCCCTTTGCCCAATCAGCCAAGATTTAATATCGGTTTTTCCGGTCATTTTCGGCAAATGAGCGGCCAATTTCATTTTCACGCATTCGTGTTCATGTGATTTTGCCTCCTCGGTTGAAACCGTCACACGATTTCACTTTGATGCATTTGTATTCACATAGCATTGAATTCAATTAAATTCAACAGTCATTCAGTTTAGCTATGCAAATTCAGCATTCAATTTAGCACGCTGTCAAAGCCTTTGCGAATTTGTATGGAATTTTATAATTATTGAAAGGCGATTGTTTTTATAAACATTTGCGAACATTTGCTTGCACATGAAGTGAAATCAAATGACTATTTTGAGGTGCCTTGTAGTTTCACGCGAAATGGAAGGACGCAGCGTTTAAATCGTCTGCTCATTTGTCGAAAATGACCGGGAAAACCTATACATTTATTCAGAAAACTGCAAATAAGAAGACGTACGCTAATAACATTATATCATTGTATATGTCTTGTATTTATGCCGGTTTGACAAGTTCCAGTCTCACATGACTTGTGCCTCTACTATTTGACGCTGTCGTGCTTTATTTGATCGGAAAATCAATGATAATCTAAAGCAAAGGTAAATATGAAAGGAATATTTGAATTGCCCTTTCTCGGTTTTACAGCTGTAATTAAGTGAACATAAAAAGGAAACGAATGGCTGTTATGCAACTCGATGGAAAATAAATCTGTTTTTGCTAAAAGGGAAAATAAGAAAACAATAGTTGGAACATTTTTATACGATTCAGGCACGAAATTTGTTTATTCAAGTTTCATCTTACTTGGTTCGCGTTAAGACACGGACATTTATATTATTATATGAAACTACCTTCCCAAGAGAATCCTTTCCAATGGTGATGTACAGCCATGAGACATAACATTACAATTTTGGCGAGCTGTGAAGCAAAGTGAAGCCTATGTAGTAGTATCGTTCGTCCCGTCCGTCCGTCCGCGTTAAATGTTAAAGTTTTTTAATATGTTCTTGAACCGCCATTTTTTTTTTGTATGGGTGCGTTGTCCAAAATTATGTTGTTATTATTGTAAATGAAAAATGTAGAAGTTTTTTTCTATTGTTTCAAAATGTTGAAGTTTTTTCTATTGTTTCAAAATTATGAATTTTTGTTTTTTAGGTGGGTGTGTTATCCAAAATAATGTTGGAAGTATTGTAAATGAAACAGGCATGTTGACGTTTTTACTATTGTTTCAAAATGTTGAGTTGTTTTCTATTGTTTCAAAATTTAGATTTTTTTTTTTTTTTGGATGGGTGTGTTGTCCAAA
Source organism: Astropecten irregularis (assembly GCA_963971285.1). Lineage (NCBI taxonomy): Eukaryota > Metazoa > Echinodermata > Asteroidea > Paxillosida > Astropectinidae > Astropecten > Astropecten irregularis. Next base: position 5,122,905 of record OZ020244.1, on the reverse strand, counting down.
ATAATGATGTTATTATTGTTAATGAAAAATTTTGAAGTTTTTTCTATTGTTTCATAATGTTTAATTTTTTTATGGGTGTGTGTGTGTGTGTGATGGATGGGTGTTTGCTATCATGTTTGTAACTGCACATAAGGCTGCAGCGAGCCATGACAGCTTCGCTGTTCTAGTCTCAGCTACATAATTGAAAGACAAGAGCTACCATAAACCACACAATGAATGGAGTTGCTTTTAATATCAACCCACACAGCGAAACGCAGTGCGCCTTTTTTAGTGTAATTGTTTACTCGAAAAACTCTATCCAACGCAGAAACTGGCAAAAGTCAGACCACTGACGCGTTAATGATGAATAAAATATAATATTACATAGAAATTGGCCAATATTTGGCACCGACCAAGGTTGCTTATTATTGAATATAGAAACCTGTGGAAACGGCGCGAGTCTGTATTGTATTAAACTGCTCGTGATACAGTAGGCCGTGTATATTTATTTTCTATAACTCATATAATCATGAAATAGCCACAGGGGAAACTGTCTGAATTTGAAGTCATTGAAAAGTAAACACAATTAATGAGATCCGCGGACTATAATTTGGACCTTTTTACTGAGGTGCACCCTACACTGTACAGTGTGTGGTGAGTGCAAGTACCAGACGTAGTCAGAGGATCCTTTTCCAAAGTATTACATTTTGCAAGGAATGAATTGAGTGTAGGACATGACCTTTTGTTTTCCAGAATCGAGATAAATGGCTATTTAATACATTTGTTCAGAAAACAAAGTAACAAAATTAAGTGAACATAAAAAGGAAACGATTGGCTGTTATGGAACGAAGGAAAGTTAATCTGTTATTGTTAAAAGGGGAAATAAGAAAACAAAAGTTGGAAATTTTTATACGATTTATGCACGAAAATTGTTTATTCAAATTTCATCCTACTGAAGTTCGCGTTAAGACACGGGCATTTATATTATTATATGAAACTATACTTCCCCAAGAGAACCCTTTCCAATGGTCATGTACCGCCAGAAGCATAACATTAAATTTTCTCCAACAAATAAATGAAAGACAAGAGCTACCATAAACCACACAGTGAATGGAGTGGCGTTTAATTTCAACCCAAGCAGCAAAACACAGTACGCATTTCTTATTGTGTAAATGTTTACTCGACAAATTTTATCCAAAGCAGAAACTGACGGAAGTCAGACCGCTGACGCGTTAATGATGAATAAAATATGATATTACATAGAAATTGGCCAATATTTGACACCAACCAAGGTTACTTATTTTATTGAATATTAAAGCAGCTAGAAACGGCACGAGTCTGTACTGTATTAAACTGCACGTAATACAGTAGGCTGTTTATGTCTTATATTGTTTTTGATAACTGCTCAGACGGACTTCAGTTTGGAAGATTTTGTTATTTGGAGGGGGACGGGGGACTTTCAAAATGTTGTGGCCATCATCATCCCCATGCTTATTTCGGGAATAGACGTATGGCAGAAAACCACTTCTCCTCGTAGTTGAATGAAGTATATTATGATCACCGTTAAATTCATCAAAATGTATGATTTTAAGCATGAAGATGACAAAGCCCCCTACTACAGGACGGGGTACATTCTCTGAAAAATATCAACACAACGCAATCAAAACCTGCCATTTTTCGTTCACTACAAGAGAACGAAAATAAGCCTATGTAATTGGCTTTATTGGGTTATCCCAGAATGAATCAACTGTATTTACAGAGTCACTGTGGCTGGTAATGACAAGAATCAATGGCCTATTTCAAAAATATAATTAAAAATACTCAAAGGTTTCTAAGATACTCAAGCTATACACCAAAATGAAGCTGAAAACTTCCATTTAAATTTTCCTTCCAATTTTCTATAGGATAACCAATGACGTTTTGAGCAAATCCATCCATTGTCCATCCAAATCCAATCCATGTAGTTTTAGTACTGCCAGCATACTTGTACACCGGTATGCATGCGTATTATGCATATGCACTGCAAAATCATTTTCGTTTTGGCAACAAGCCTTCAAAGTGAGCAAGGAGCAGTTGGTTAATGCTTCAAGCTAGATATGTTGATAACTTTGAACAGTTGTTTTGGTTGGGTTAAGGTTAGGGGACTGAGGATCTGGGCAGCCAGGGTTAGGGCAGCTAGGGGTAGGGCAGGTAGGGGTAGGGCAGCTAGGCGTAGGGCAGCTAGGGGTAGGGCAGCTAGGGGAAGGCACTTGAAGCACTAGAAGCAATGCACGGTGATTCTTGGCAGGTTACATGGGACTTGCAAGGGGCAAATGCAGGGGCCAATTTGGGTGTAGGGCCTACATGATGTAAGCCACCCGGCCTGTGCACACTCTAACCGTGACGTAGTGTGTTTGCATAAGCCTGAAAATCGCACATAATGAAAAAGTAAACACAACTAGAGGTTGTGTCTGTTTAAAACAGAACACATGGCTTTTCCGCATAATGATATAAAATATTTCTCCAATTAAAACACATCACTTATTTTGTTTGATTGAGACAGATTTTTTAAAAGTGACCGTATCTAAATGTAGAAAACTTGAGTTAAACAAATCACTTTTGGAGTTTTGAAGTGTGCCCCTTTAATCTTACGTCAGGTGTCTTGGCCACATAAAGTGGTTTTATAAAACTATGTGTGACTGTGTGCCATATACATGTGTAGATGCAAACGGGTAAACACTGCTGTCTGACAACAAAGCACCCCTGGCATGGCCTAACGAATAACAGTCATCCGAGCAGACAGTTTTGAATGGCGCCCTCTTTTGATTAAAACAAGCAACTATGTACTTTGATTAATCAAAAGAGGGCGCCATTCAAAACCGTGTGCTCGGATTACCGATTCATGCATTACTGAAAACGGTCTAATATAAGTAGATTGTTGCGCGTGCGTGGTTGTCTTGTCAAAAACAGCATTTACGCTGTAGGCAGCTATGATAAGGAAAAGAAGGAGAACACGGCATATATAAAGCAGGCAAACAGCCTTTCGCGCGCCTGGCATGAATGGTGTTTCAATCGTATGTTTCATTTTATGACCAATATTTTCACGTACAGAGCTCTGTACAAGTCATTGGGCTAGCGTGAGAAAGATTTAATAAATCATAAACATTCAAGTGTTGACGCCGTCGTGACGTAACTTCATAATAACGATCCGCAACTTCCATTTCCCCAACCTACCAATTTTCGAGGCGATCGGACGTTTCTACTGTGTGTTATAAAAAATGCAATTTTTATGACGTCATGATGACATCACCGATTTTTGGTCTATGCAGTGTTCATCTATGGTGTATGCTTAAGAATTATCAAAAAGAAATTCAAAGAAATCTTGTTTTGTTTACTTGATATCGTTAAAAGAACTTTAATAACCCAAAATTTTAATAAATCATAACAAATCAGAGAATGACGTCATGATGACGTCATTGCAATTTTTGGATATAACACTTCCCGACTTAGATACATACCAAGTTTCAACTCAATCAAACTTAAGGTTCGTTCATAATTGATGTCTGAAGTTTGCCCCTTTAAGACACTGTCACGTGACACCTGATGACGCCATGATGACGACATTGAAATTTTTCGATATAACACTTCCCGACTTAGATACATACCAAGTTTCAACTCAATCAAACTTAGGGTTCGTTCATAATTGATGTCTGAAGTTTGCCCCTTTAAGACACTGTCACGTGACACCTGATAACGTCATGATGACGTCATTGAAATTTTTCGATATAACACTTCCCGACTTAGATACATACCAAGTTTCAACTCAATCAAACTTAGGGTTCGTTCATAATTGATGTCTGAAGTTTGCCCCTTTAAGACACTGTCACGTGACACCTGATGACGTCATGATGACGTCATTGAAATTTTTCGGTATAACACTTCCCAACTTAGATACATACCAAGTTTCAACTCAATCAAACTTAGGGTTCGTTCATAATTGATGTCTGAAGTTTGCCCCTTTAAAACACTGTCACGTGACACCTGATGACGTCATAATGACGAAAAGTTTCGGGAGACAACTACCCTATATGGACTTCCTACCTACCAAGTTTGGTTAAGATCAGCCGTTTAAAAGTGACCAAAGTGGCGTGTAGATTGCCCCTGTACAAAGTCTATACGAAATCTGCAGGAAGAAGAGGAAGAAAAAACTAGACATCTATGGCTGTTGCAAACAGCACATAGGGCTTTTCCGCATATGATATTATAAATTGAATTACAAATATAAACTGTTATACAAAGAAAGGGATCCCTTAATGGACAAGTTAAACAAAAGAATCATGATCCTAGGTCTTACCACTTTGGAATGAGGAGCTACTTCCTGTTTAACCGGAAGTAGAGGTCACAGAGGTCAAGCATTGTGTCTCAAAGAAAGACCTTGCCTAACATTCACTTTTTGTAAAAGAATCATGAACCTCACTCTTACCACATTTAAATGAGGAGCTACTTCCGGTTTGACCGGAAGTAGAGGTCACAGAGGTCAAGCAATGTGTCACAAAGAAAGACCTTGCCTAACATTGATATTTGGTGAAAGAATCATGATCCTAGCTCTTACCACTTTAAAATAATGAGGTACTTCCTGTTTGACCAGAAGTAGAGGTCACAGAGATCAGGTAATGTGTCAAAAAGAAAGACCGTGCCTGACAATCACTTTTGGTGAAAGAACCAACTTAATATCTCAAACCGTTGATTTTTTGTTAGTTTTTAAAGATTTTGATTATTAAATTCAAATCGCTAGCCACATGACACCTGATGACGTCATGATTATGAAAAGTTTCGGCCAACAATTGTCCAACAAGTGTCCAGGCTTCACTACGCATGCTCCGCGGACACTATTTGGCAACGGACACCTTTTGCCATGACACCGGGCCGCCTATTTTTTTTACCGTACTCCTAATGTGTAAAATCACGCAATTGTAGCCGCGCAGCGACTGGAGAAAAGGCTATAGCTGCGCGCGAAAAAGAAACTCGTGTATAAAGTTGTATGATGATCCCGGGGGGGCTAGGGGGTTGCAACCCCCCCAGGTTTTCACTTTTTATATATATAAAAAATTATTTTGTGCACAAACGTATATGGAAGAAGAACGACCCAGCTACACGATCAACCCCCCCAGGTCTGAAGACGTGTCTACACTACTGAGCCATACGGTACTATACTACAGCTGTGCACACAGTCATGTATGATGTAGTGTACATGTGTACAGTAACTAACTGCATTCGTATCAGCCTCTCTCTGCATGCTGCCTCGAAGCCGTGATACCGTTATATTTGATCATCGCCTCAGTGACAGAAAATGCACCATCACCAACGCGACCATGTACAACAGTGCGGTATCGCGACAAAGATCTGCAATTTATCATTCTTGAACCCCCCCCCCCCTCCCCCAAAAAAGATTTTTATAACATCGCGTGACATGCCCAATATGCCATGAGTTGCTTGTGAGCAACACGGCATATAAAGCATGTGCGTGATCATAAGCAGCGTGTAGTTGGCGTAGCAGAACTCGTAGCCTTATTACAGTCGCACAGATAAACACAATGAGTGATATTACGCATTATGGCTACGGTAAAAAAATACGCGGCCCCGGCCCATGGCCCCTCAGAAATTGTTTCATCGATCATGCCCTCAAAATTATTTTGTCAAGAACATTACGTCAACTCGCAAACATTGCGTCATCTCGCAAACATTGCCTCAACTCGCAAACATTACGTCAACTCGCAAACATTGCTTCAACTCGCAAACATTACGTCAACTCGCAAACATTACGTCAACTCGCAAACGTTACATCAACTCGCAAACATTACGTCAACTCGCAAACATTGCGTCAACTCGCAAATATTGCGTCAACTCGCAAACATTACGTCAACTCGCAAACATTACGTCAACTCGCAAACATTACGTCAACTCACAAACATTACGTCAACTTGCAAACATTACGTCAACTCGCAAACATTACGCCAACTCGCAAACATTTTGTTAATAATTCTGAAAATTCAACAGACATACGGATTCGACAATGAACATGGAAGTTTTACATATTGTAAACAATGTTTTACACATGTTTTGGGAAAAACATTATTTTCATGTCAATCGGGTAGCGTGAGAAAGATTGAAAAATTCTTAAAAAATTAAGTGATGAAGTTGTCATGACTTCATTATTACAATCGCCAACCTCTATTTCCCAAACCTACCAATTTTCGAGGCGATCGGCCGTTCCTTCTATGTGTTATAAAAATTGTTTGAAAATGATATAAAAAAAGACGTACGTGCATTTTCTATGAGGGAAAAATATAGTTTTGAGTCAACGATCAATCGGACATCACGTCCCGACCAAGTGCGCAAGTCAAAGTCGGGCCCCCGGCGGTTCAGCAGCGGCTCAGCGGCACCGGCACGCCGCCCATCCACCGACCGTGGTCCGCCGGTTTATGGTGGTTGCCACTATGAAACGGCCGTGTAAAACGGACCACCGTGTACTAACAATGGTCATCAAGCCGACTGTATTTTGCATTGAAATAGGCTTACGGAATAGAATATTTATACAAAATTATATCGAGAACATGAAATCACTCTGATGACACTAAAGTCTAGGGGAAAGGACGTGACAATATGTCACGTAATTTGTTCATGTGTAAAACTGATCATATTGCCACGTACAAAAAAACAAATTATGTATCATTGCACTTTTCCATACAACTCTTCCCAAGTATTAAGTTGTACACGTATAGCTAATATTAATGCGACCCATAAAATGACGTACAATACGGCAACCTACATCGATAGCATTTCGATATTTGGTGCTGGTTTTTAACGATATAAATAGTTGTACATGAAAATGTCTATGGGAACATTATAAACGAAGTTTTGATCGAGTCACGCAATCCGCGGACACTATTATGAATGCCATATACACACAGTGCAGTGAATTGCGTACGTACAATGCAGTGTACATGTATGGGGAGAGTTGAGTCATCCAAGCATAATATGTTTTGTACACGACCATATTGTCACGTAATCTGTGTACAAAGTTAACGGGCTGTGAGAAATATTAAAAAATTCATATAAAATCAAGTTTTGACGTCATGATGCCGAAAAGTTTCGGGAGACAACTACACTGTATGGACTTCCTTCATACCAAGTTTGGTTAAAATCGGCTGTTTAAAAATGACAAAAGTGCCACCGAGAAAAAGTCTATGGTAACTCAAGCGACAGGAAGAGGAAGAGGAAGAAGAAAGAAAAAAAAACAGAACAGAAATAAAGGCTTTTCGCTTGCGCGAAAAAGCCAACTAGAGGTTGTGTCTGTTGAAAACAGAACACATGGCTTTTCCGCATATGATATAAAATATTTCTCAAATTAAATACACATCGCTGATGTTGTTTGATTCAGCAAATAAATGATATCGTCTTCGGGAAATGATTTCTCGTTTTAATCAAAAGAGGGCGTTATTCAAAACCGTGCGCTCGGAAAACTGAATCCTGCATTACGGGTGCAGCCAAGTAAATACATGTAGTGGCAAAATGGGTCCGCCGGCCGAGCTCATGAATAAAAGTTAAGCACTCAATATAATTGAAATAAGAGAGTTGTGAGAGCTATGAAAATGAAGGATTGAAGAAATATGGCACTGGACCTCCTGCCTGGACTCTGGGCTTCCATTTGTGACCATTTTTGATGCAATTGGGTGAGAAAGTGGGTCTATTTCAGCCGCTTTGCAGAGGGATGTTTTTTTTTTTTTTAATGGCTTCTTTGACTGGAGTGATCCGTACCTTGTTTTAGGGGTGGTCAGCTGAGAATGAGTATAACTCAAAAATTCAACCGTCACCCTACCATAAAATGAAAAGAAAATGAAAGGTTACATGTTCATCATCATTTTTCTGTGCAACTTGAACAGCTGTAAGAGTTCTGTATATTTTTTAACGATTTTTGAAGTTTGGGGATTTATCACTGTTGTCCGCGGGAGTTTATTGACTTGGGTGCAACCTTACGTACTGAAAACGGTATAAGTAGATTGCTGCGCGTGCGTGGTTGTCTGGTCAAAACACGGCTCAAAATCAGCATTTATGCTGCTTTGCTGGCAACTATGATAAGGAAGTAAATGAAAAAACGGCATATATAATCCAGGTAATCAAACATCTGAACGCGCCTTGTATTTATGTTGTTTAAATCGTATGTTTTATTTAATGACCAATATTTTCACGTACAGAGCAACCTACATCGAGAGCATTTCGATTAAGATTTGGTGCTGGTATTTAATGATATATAAAAGGAATTACGTGCAAACTATGGCAAGTTGTAAACGACGTTTTGTGTCACGCAATCGGACATGTGCATTGTATGTTATACACAGTGAATTGCGTACGTAGGCCTACATGTACACTGTACATAGTGTATGGGAAATTGATCGAGCTTTATGTTTTGTACAACGACCACGTTCACGTAATCTGTGTACAAAGTGAACGGGCTATAAAATATTTTTTAAAAATCATATAAAATCAAGTTTTGACGTCATGATGGTGAAAAGTTTCGGGGCACAACTACCCTATATGGACTTCATTCAGACCAAGTTTGGTTAATATCGGCTGTTTTAAAGTAACCAAAGTGCCGCGCAGAAAAATCTGTGTACAAAGGCTATGGGCCACAGAACAAACTCAAAAAAAATACTAGAGTTTATGGCTGTTTGAAACAGCACATAAGGCTTTTCCGCATATGATATAAATTGCTTGTCAATCAGAATTGTGTCATTAGAAAGACCCTCCCTAACATTGACATTTAATTGGCGAAAGAATCATGATTGTAGCTTTTACCACTTTTAAATGACAAGCTACTTCCTGTTTGACCGGAAGTAGAGGTCACAGAGGTCAAGCAATGTGTCACAAAGAAAGATCTTGCCTAACATTGATATTTAGTGAAAGATTCATGATTGTAGCTCTAAAAACTTTTAAATGAGGAGCAACTTCCGGTTTGACCGGAAGTATAGGTCACAGAGGTCAAGCGATGTGTCACAAAGAAAGATCTTGCCTAACATTGATATTTAGTGAAAGAATAATGATTGTAGCTCTAACCAATTTTAAATGAGGAGCAACTTCCGGTTTGACCGGAAGTAAAGGTCACCGAGGTCAAGTAATGTGTCACAAAGACAGACCTTGCCTAACATTCACTTTTGGTGAAAGAATCATGATCCTAGCTCTTACCACTTTCAAAATGAGGAGCTACTTCCTGTTTGACCGGAAGTAGAGGTCACAGAGGTCAAGTAATGTGTCACAAAGAAAGACCTTGCCTAACAATTACTTTTGGTGAAAGAATCAACTTAATATCTCAAACCGTTGATTTTTTGTTGATTTTTAAAGGTTTTGATTATTAAATTCAAATCGCTGGTCACATGACACCTGATGACGTCACAATGACAAAAAGTTTCGGGAGACAACTACCCTATATGGACTTCCTTCACACCAAGTTTGATTAAGATCAGCTGTTTAAAAGTGACCAAAGTGGCGCGTAGAATGTCCCTGTACAAAGTCTATACGAAATTTGGCTGAAGAAGAGGAAGAAGAAGAAGAAGAAGAAACTAGAGATTGTGTCTGTTGAAAACAGAACACAAGGCTTTTCCGTTTCCGTTTTTATTAAAAAAATTGTCATAACCTTATACACACAAAGACAGTTGATTATGATCTTATGTTTTATACATTTGAAGTGTGCACCTTTAATCATAAACTCACATGAATTGGTCATATTTGTGTCACAAAGAAAGACCTTGCCTAACATCGACTTTTGACAAAAGAATCATGATCATAGCTTTTACCACTTTTAAATAAGAAGCTACTTCCTGTTTGACCGGAAGTAGAGGTCACAGAGGTCAATCAATGTGTCACAAAGAAAGAGCTTGCCTAACATTGATATTTGGTGAAAGAATCATGATCTTAGCTCTTACCACTTTTAAATGAGGAGCTACTTCCTGTTTGACCGGAAGTAGAGGTCACAGAGGTCAAGCAATGTGTCACAAATGAAAGACCTTGCCTAACATTGTCTATTGGTGAAAGAATCATGATCCTAGCTCTTACCACTTTTAAATGAGGAGCTACTTCCTGTTTGACCGGAAGTAGAGGTCACAGAGGTCAAGCAGTGTGTCACAAAGAAAGACCCTGCCTAACAATCACTATTGGTGAAAAAATGAACTTAATATCTCAAACCGTTGATTTTTTGTTGATTTTTGAAGATTTTGATTATTAAATTCAAATCGCTGGTCACATGACACCTGATGACGTCATGATGACGAAAAGTTTCGGGAGACAACTACCCTATATGGACTTCCTTCAGACCAAGTTTGGTTAAAATCGGCAATTTAAAAGTAGCCAAAGTGCCATCCAGAAAAAGTCTATGGTAACTCAAACGACAAGAAGAAGAAGAAGAAGAAGAAAAAAGCCAAAAAGAAAAAAAATCAGAACAAAAGCAATACCTTTTCCGTTGAACACGGAAAAGCCAAAAACTAGAAATTGTGTCTGTTAAAAACAGAACACAAGGCTTTTCCCATTTATAGAAAAATCAACATAACCTTATACACACAAAGACATTTGATTAAGATCTTAAGTTTTATACTTTTGAAGTATGCACCTTTAATCATACACTCACGTGACTTGGTCATATTTCTGTCACAAAGAAAGACCTTGCCTAACATTGACTTTTCGCGAAAGAATCATGATCATAGCCCTTACAACTTTTAAATCAGAAGCTACTTCCTGTTTGACCGGAAGTAGAGGTCGTAGAGGTCAAGCAATGTATCACAAATGAAAGACCTTGCCTAACATTGTCTATTGGTGAAAGAATCATGATCATACCTCTTACCACTTTTAAATAAGGAGCTACTTCCTGTTTGACCGGATGTAGAGGTCACAGAGGTTAAGCAATGTGTCACAATGAAAGACCTTGCCTAACATTGACTTTTGGTGAAAGAATCATGATCACAGCTCTTACCACTTTTAAATGAGGAGCTACTTCCTGTTTGCCCTGTACAAGTCAATGGGCTATAGCGTGAAAAATATTCAAAAAAATCATAAAAAATAAAAAAATGACGCTGTCTTGATGTAACTTCATAATTACAACCCCGAACCTCCAATTGACCAATGTACCAATTTTCAAGGCCATCGGCCGTTCCTACTATGTGTTATAAAAATCACATTTTTTATGACGTCATGATGACGTCACTGAATTTTTGTCTATGCAGTGTTCATCTATGGTGTATGCTGAAGAATTATCAAAAAGAAATCCAAAGATATCTTGTTTCATTTACTAGATATCATTAAAAGAACTTTAATGACCCAAAATTTCAATAAATCATAAAAAATCAGGGAATGACGTCATGATGACGTCATTGCAATTTTTCGATATAACACTTCCCGACTTAGATACATACCAAGTTTCAACTCAATCAGACATAGGGTTCATTCATAATTGATGTCTGAAGTTTGCCCCTTTAAGACACTGTCACGTGACACCTGATGACGTCATGATGGCGAAAATGTTGCGCACACAACTACCCTACGGGGACTTTGTTTTGACCAAGTTTGGTTGAAATCGGCACTTTAAGTAGCCAAAGTGCCACCTAGAAAAAACGACGACAAGAAGAAGAAGAAAAAAGAAAAAAAATCAGAACAAAAACAATACCTTTTCCATTGAACATGGAAAAGCCAAAAAAAAAAAAATCAGAACAAAAACAATACCTTTTCCGTTGAACACGGAAAAGCCAAAAAAAAAAAAACAGAACAAAAATAAAGGCTTTTCGCTTCCGCGAAAAAGCCAACTAGAGGTTGTGTCTGTTTAAAACAGAACACACGGCTTTTCCGCATAATGATATAAAATATTTCTCCAATTAAAACACATCACTTATTTTGTTTGATTGAGACAGATTTTTTTAAATGACCGTATCTAAATGTAGAAAACTTGAGTTAAACAAATCACTTTTGGAGTTTTGAAGTGTGCCCCTTTAATCTTACGTCAGGTGTCTTGGCCACATAAAGTGGTTTTATAAAACTATGTGTGACTGTGTGCCATATAGATGCAAACGGGTAAACACTGCTGTCTGACAACAAAGTACCCCTGGCATGGCCTAACGAATAACAGTCATCCGAGCAGACGGTTTTGAATGGCGCCCTCTTTTGATTAAAACAAGCAACTATGTACTTTGATTAATCAAAAGAGGGCGCCATTCAAAACCGTGTGCTCGGATTACCGATTCATGCATTACTGAAAACGGTCTAAGTAGATTGTTGCGCGTGCATGGCTGTCTTGTCAAAAACAGCATTTACGCTGTAGGCAACTATGATAAGGAAAAGGAGAACACGGCATATATAAAGCAGGCAAACAACCTTTCGCGCGCCTGCCATGAATGGTGTTTCAATCGTATGTTTCATTTTATGACCAATATTTTCACGTACAGAGCTCTGTACAGGTCATTGGGCTAGAGTGAGAAAGATTTAATAAATCATAAAAATTCAAGTGATGACGCCGTCGTGACGTAACTTCATAATAACGATCCGCAACTTCCATTTCCCCAACCTACCAATTTTCGAGGCGATCGGACGTTTCTACTGTGTGTTATAAAAAATGCAATTTTTATGACGTCATGATGACATCACTGATTTTTTGTCTATGCAGTGTTCATTTATGGTGTATGCTTAAGAATTATCAAAAAGAAATTCAAAAATATCTTGTTTTGTTTACTTGATATCGTTAAGAGAACTTTAATAACCCAAAATTTCAATAAATCATAAAAATCAGAGAATGACGTCATGATGACGTCATTGCAATTTTTCGATATAACATTTACCGACTTAGATACATACCAAGTTTCAACTCAATCAAACTTAAGGTTCGTCCATAATTGATGTCTGAAGTTTGCCCCTTTAAGACACTGTCACGTGACACCTGATGACGCCATGATGACGTCATTGAAATTTTTCGATATAACACTTCCCGACTTAGATACATACCAAGTTTCAACTCAATCAAACTTAGGGTTCGTTCATAATTCATGTCTGAAGTTTGCCCCTTTAAGACACTGTCACGTGACACCTGATGACGTCATGATGACGTCATTGAAATTTTTCGATATAACACTTCCCGACTTAGATACATACCAAGTTTCAACTCAATCAAACTTAGGGTTCGTTCATAATTGATGTCTGAAGTTTGCCCCTTTAAGACACTGTCACGTGACACCTGATGACGTCATAATGACGAAAAGTTTCGGGAGATAACTACTCTATATGGACTTCCTACATACCAAGTTTGGTTAAGATCAGCCGTTTAAAAGTGACCAAAGTGGCGTGTAGATTGCCCCTGTACAAAGTCTATACGAAATCTGCAGGAAGAAGAGGAAGAAAAAACTAGAGGTTGTGTCTGTTGAAAACAGAACACATGGCTTTTCCGCATATGATATAAAATATTTCTCAAATTAAATACACATCGCTGATGTTGTTTGATTCAGCAAATAAATGATATCGTCTTCGGGAAATGATTTCTCGTTTTAATCAAAAGAGGGCGTTATTCAAAACCGTGCGCTCGGAAAATACGGGTGCAGCCAAGTAAATACATGTAGTGGCCAAATGGGTCCGCCGAGCTCATGAATAAAAGTTAAGCACTCAATTTATTTGAAATAAGAGAGTTGTGAGAGCTATGAAAATGAAGGATTGAAGAAATATGGCACTGGACCTCCTGCCCGGTCTCTGGGCTTCCATTTGTGACCATTTTTGATGCAATTGGGTGAGAAAGTGGGTCTATTTCAGCCGCTTTGCAGAGGGATGTTTTTTTTTTTTTTTAATGGCTTCTTTGACTGGAGTGATCCGTACCTTGTTTTAGGGGTGGTCAGCTGAGAATGAGTATAAATCAAAAATTCAACCGTCACCCTACCATAAAATGAAAAGAAAATGAAAGGTTACATGTTCATCATCATTTTTCTGTGCAACTTGAACAGCTGTGAGAGTTCTGTATATTTTTTAACGATTTTTGAAGTTTGGGGATTTATCACTGTTGTCCACGGGAGTTTATTTACTTGGGTGCAACCTTACGTATTGAAAACGGTATAAGTAGATTGCTGCGCGTGCGTGGTTGTCTGGTCAAAACACGGCTCAAAATCAGCATTTACGCTGCTTTGCTGGCAACTATGATAAGGAAGTAAATGAAAAAACGGCATATATAATCCAGGCAATCAAACATCTGAACCCGCCTTGTATTTATGTTGTTTAAATCGTATGTTTTATTTAATGACCAATATTTTCACGTACAGAGCAACCTACATCGACTATAATTTCGATTAAGATTTGGTGCTGGTATTTAATGATATATAAAAGGAATTACGTGCAAACTATGGCAAGTGTAAACGACGTTTTGTGTCACGGAATCGGACATGTGCATTGTATGTTACAAACAGTGAATTGCGTACGCAGGCCTACATGTACACTGTACATAGTGTATGGGGAATTGATCGAGCTTTATGTTTAGTACAACCACCATGTTCACGTAATCTGTGTACAAAGTGAACGGGCTAGTTTGATAATTAAAAAAATCATATAAAATCAAGTTTTGACGTCATGATGACGAAAAGTTTCGGGGAACAACTACCCTATATGGACTTCAATCAGACCAAGTTTGGTTAAGATCGGCTGTTTCAAAGTGACCAAAGTGCCGCGGACAAAAATCTGTGTACAAAGTCTATGGGCCACAGCACAAACTCAAAAAAAATACTAGAGGTTGTGTCTGTTGAAAACAGAACACATGGCTTTTCCGCATATATGATACATAAAATATTTCACAAATTAATACACATCTTATTTTTTTTTTATGAAGACATATGGTCTTTATAAAAAGTATCATATTTCAATATAGAACATTTAAGTTTAACCCATTTAGTTGCAGGGTTTATGGAAGAATCATGATCATAGGTTTTACCACTTTCAAATGAGGAGGTACTTCCCGTTAATAACTGTTTGACCCGAAGTAGAGGTCACAGAGGTCAAATATTGTGTCACAATGAAAGACCTTGACTTACATTGACTTTTGGTGAAAGAATCAAGATCATAGCTCTTACCACTTTTAAATGAGGAGCTACTTCCTGTTTGACCGGAAGTAGAGGTCACAGAGGTCAAGCATTGTGTCACAAATGAAAGACCTTGCCTAACATTGTCTATTGGTGAAAGAATCATGATCATAGCTCTTACCACTTTTAAATGAGGAGCTACTTCCTGTTTGACCGGAAGTAGAGGTCACAGAGGTCAAGCAATGTGTCACAAAGAAAGACCCTGCCTAACAATCACATTTTGTTGAAAGAAGCAACTTAGGATCTTAAACCGTTGATTTTTTGTTGATTTTCAAATAACATACTGACACCACCGCAGTTTCTTGTTTTAATCAAAAGAGGGCGCCATTCAAAACCGTGTGCTCGATTCATGCATTACTTGAAAGGTAGATTGTTACGCATGCGTAGTTGTCTTGTCAAAACAGTATACGCTGGCAACTATGATAAGGAAATGAAGGAGAATACGGCATATATAACACAGGCAATCAACCACATGCCCGCGCCTTGCATTTATTGACCAATATTTTTACGTACAAGTCAATGGGGAAGCGTGAAAAATATTTTTTTAAATCATAAAAAATAAACAAATGAGGCTGTCTTGACATAACTTCATAATTACGATCCCCAACCTCCATTTTACCCACCTACCAATTTTCAAGGTGATTGGCCGTTCCTGCTATGCGTTATAAAAATCACATTTTTTATGACGTCATGATGACGTCACCGATTTTTTGTCTATGCAGTGTTCATCTATGGTGCATGCTGAAGAATTATCAAAAAGAAATTCAAAGAAATCTTGTTTCGTTTACTAGATATCGTTAAAAGAACTTTAATGACCCAAAATTTCAATAAATCATAAAAAATCAGGGAATGACGTCATGATGACGTCATTGCAATTTTTCGATATAACACTTCCCGACTTAGATACATACCAAGTTTCAACTCAATCGGACTTAGGGTTCATTCATAACTGATGTCTGAAGTTTGCCCCTTTAAGACACTGTCACGTGACACCTGATGACGTCATGATGACGAAAAGTTTCGGCAACCAACTACGCTGTGGGGACTTTGTTTTGACCAAGTTTGATTAAAATCGGCAGTTTAAAAGTGGCCAAAGTGGCACCTAGAATGCACATGTGCTTTGTCTATAGGAATTCCAACGACAAGAAGAAGAAGAAGAAAAAAAAAAATCAGAACAAAAACAATACCTTTTCCATTGAACATGGAAAAGCCAACTAGAGATTGTGTCTGTTGAAAACAGAACACAAGGCTTTTCCGTTTACGTTTTTATTGAAAAAATTGTCATAACCTTATACACACAAAGACAATTGATTATGATCTTATGTTTTATACATTTAAAGTGTGCACCTTTAATCATAAACTCACATGAATTGGTAATATTTGTGTCACAAAGAAAGACCTTGCCTAACATCGACTTCTGACAAAAGAATCATGATCATAGCTCTTACCACTTTTAAATTAGGAGCTACTTCCAGTTTGACCGGAAGTAGAGGTCACAGAGGTAATGAGTCACAACTGAAAGACCTTGCCTAACATTGTCTATTGGTGAAAGAATCATGATCATAGCTCCTACCACTTTTAAATGAGGAGCTACTTCCTGTTTGACCGGAAGTAGAGGTCACAGATGTCAAGCAATGTGTCACAATTGAAAGACCTTGCCTAACATTGTCTATTGGTGAAAGAATCATGATCATAGCTCTTACCACTTTTAAATGAGAAGCTACTTCCTGTTTGACCGGAAGTAGAGGTCACAGATGTCAAGCAATGTGTCACAATTGAAAGACCTTGCCTAAAATTGTCTATTGGTGAAAGAATCATGATCATAGCTCTTACCACTTTTAAATGAGGAGCTACTTCCTGTTTGACCGGAAGTAGAGGTCACAGAGGTCAAGCAATGTGTCACAATTGAAAGACCTTGCCTAACATTGTCTATTGGTGAAAGAATCATGATCATAGCTCTTACCACTTTTAAATGAGGAGCTACTTCCTGTTTGACCAGAAGTAGAGGTCACAGATGTCAAGCAATGTGTCACAATTGAAAGACCTTGCCTAAAATTGTCTATTGGTGAAAGAATCATGATCATAGCTCTTACCACTTTTAAATGAGGAGCTACTTCCTGTTTGAACGGAAGTAGAGGTCACAGATGTCAAGCAATGTGTCACAATTGAAAGACCTTGCCTAAAATTGTCTATTGGTGAAAGAATCATGATCATAGCTCTTACCACTTTTAAATGAGGAGCTACTTCCTGTTTGAACGGAAGTAGAGGTCACAGAGGTCAAGCAATGTGTCACAATTGAAAGACCTTGCCTAACATTGTCTATTGGTGAAAGAATCATGATCATAGCTCTTACCACTTTTAAATGAGGAGCTACTTCCTGTTTGACCGGAAGTAGAGGTCACAGAGGTCAAGCAATGTGTCACAAATGAAAGACCCTGCCTAACATTGTCTATTGGTGAAAGAATCATGATCATAGCTCTTACCACTTTTAAATGAGAAGCTACTTCCTGTTTGACCGGAAGTAGGGATCACAGAGGTCAAGCAATGTGTCACAAATGGAAGACCTTGCCTAACATTGTCTATTGGTGAAAGAATCAAGATCACAGCTCTTACCACTTTTAAATGAGGAGCTACTTCCTGTTTGACCGGAAGTAGAGGTCACAGAGGTCAAGCATTGTGTCACAAATGAAAGACCTTGCCTAACATTGTCTATTGGTGAAAGAATCAAGATCATAGCTCTTACCACTTTTAAATGAGGAGCTACTTCCTGTTTGACCGAAAGTAGAGGTCACAGAGGTCAAGCAATGTGTCACAAATGAAAGACCTTGCCTAACATTGTCTATTGGTGAAAGAATCATGATCATAGCTCTTACCACTTTTAAATGAGGAGCTACTTCCTGTTTGACCGGAAGTAGAGGTCACAGAGGTCAAGCAATGTGTCACAAATGAAAGACCTTGCCTAACATTGTCTATTGGTGAAAGAATCATGATCATAGCTCTTACCACTTTTAAATGAGGAGCTACTTCCTGTTTGACCGGAAGTAGAGGTCACAGAGGTCAAGCAATGTGTAACAAATGAAAGACCTTGCCTAACATTGTCTATTGGTGAAAGAATCATGATCATAGCTCTTACCACTTTTAAATGAGGAGCTACTTCCTGTTTGACCGGAAGTAGAGGTCACAGAGGTCAAGCAATGTGTCACAAAGAAAGACCCTGCCTAACAATCACTATTGGTGAAAGAATGAACTTAATATCTCAAACCGTTGATTTTTTGTTGATTTTTGAAGATTTTGATTTTTAAATTTGAATTGCTTGTCACATGGCACCTGATGACGTCACAATGACGAAAAGTTTCGGGAGACAACTACCCTATATGGACTTCCTTCAGACCAAGTTTGGTTAAAATTGGCAATTTAAAAGTAGCCAAAGTGCCATCCAGAAAAAGTCTATGGTAACTCAAACGACAAGAAGAAGAAGAAGAAGAAGAAGAAGAAGAAGAAGAAAACTAGAGATTGTGTCTGTTGAAAACAGAACACAAGGCTTTTCCGTTTCCGTTTTTATTGAAAAAATTGTCATAACCTTATACACACAAAAAGACAGTTGATTATGATCTTATGTTTTATACATTTGAAGTGTGCACCTTTAATCATAAACTCACATGAATTGGTCGTATTTGTGTCACAAAGAAAGACCTTGCCTAACATCGACTTTCGACAAAAGAATCATGATCTTAGCCCTTACCACTTTTAAATTAGGAGCTACTTCCTGTTTGACCGGAAGTAGAGGTCACAGAGGTCAAGCATTGTGTCACAAATGGAAGACCTTGCCTAACATTGTCTATTGGTGAAAGAATCAAGATCACAGCTCTTACCACTTTTAAATGAGGAGCTACTTCCTGTTTGACCGGAAGTAGAGGTCACAGAGGTCAAGCATTGTGTCACAAATGAAAGACCTTGCCTAACATTGTCTATTGGTGAAAGAATCAAGATCACAGCTCTTACCACTTTTAAATGAGGAGCTACTTCCTGTTTGACCGGAAGTAGAGGTCACAGAGGTCAAGCAATGTGTCACAAATGAAAGACCTTGCCTAACATTGTCTATTGGTGAAAGAATCATGATCATAGCTCTTACCACTTTTAAATGAGGAGCTACTTCCTGTTTGACCGGAAGTAGAGGTCACAGAGGTCAAGCAATGTGTCACAAAGAAAGACCCTGCCTAACAATCACCATTGGTGAAAGAATGAACTTAATATCTCAAACCGTTGATTTTTTGTTGATTTTTGAAGATTTTGATTTTTAAATTTGAATTGCTTGTCACATGACACCTGATGACGTCACAATGACGAAAAGTTTCGGGAGACAACTACCCTATATGGACTTCCTTCAGACCAAGTTTGGTTAAAATCGGCAATTTAAAAGTAGCCAAAGTGCCATCCAGAAAAAGTCTATGGTAACTCAAACTACAAGAAGAAGAAGAAGAAGAAGAAGAAGAAGAAGAAGAAGAAAAAAAAAATCAGAACAAAAACAATACCTTTTCCGATTGAAATCGAAAAAGCCAAAAAATCAGAACAAAAACAATACCTTTTCCGATTGAAATCGAAAAAGCCAAAAAAAACCAGAACAAAAACAAAGGGTTTTCGCTTATGCGGAAAACCCCAAAAAAAAAAACAGAACAGAAACAAAGGCTTTTCGCTTGCGCGAAAAAGCCAACTAGAAATTGTGTCTGTTAAAAACAGAACACAAGGCTTTTCCGTTTTATAGAAAAATCTACATAACCTTATACACACAAAGACATTTGATGAAGATCTTAAGTTATATACTTTTGAAGTATGCACCTTTAATCATACACTCACGTGACTTGGTCATATTTCTGTCACAAAGAAAGACCTTGCCTAACATTGACTTTTGGCGAAAGAATCATGATCATAGCCCTTACAACTTTTAAATCAGAAGCTACTTCCTGTTTGACCGGAAGTAGAGGTCGTAGAGGTCAAGCAATGTATCACAAATGAAAGACCTTGCCTAACATTGTCTATTGGTGAAAGAATCATGATCATACCTCTTACCACTTTTAAATAAGGAGCTACTTCCTGTTTGACCGGATGTAGAGGTCACAGAGGTCAAGCAATGTGTCACAATGAAAGACCTTGCCTAACATTGACTTTTGGTGAAAGAATCATGATCACAGCTCTTACCACTTTTAAATAAGGAGCTACTTCCTTTTTGCCCTGTACAAGTCAATGGGCTATAGCGTGAACAATATTTTTAAAAATCATAAAAAATAAAACAATGACGCTGTCTTGACGTAACTTCAGAATTACAATCCCGAACCTCCAATCCACCAATATACCAATTTTCAAGGCGATCGGCCGTTCCTACTATGTGTTATAAAAATCGCATTTTTTATGACGTCATGATGACGTCACCGAATTTTTGTCTATACAGTGTTCATCTATGGTGTATGCTGAAGAATTATCAAAAAGAAATTCAAAGATATCTTGTTTCGTTTACAAGATATCGTTAAAAGAACTTTAATGACCCAAAATTTCAATAAATCATAAAAAATCAAGGAATGACGTCATGATGACGTCATTGCAATTTTTCGATATAACCCTTCCCGACTTAGATACATACCAAGTTTCAACTCAATCAAACTTAGGGTTCGTTCATAATTGATGTCTGAAGTTTGCCCCTATAAGACACTGTCACGTGACACCTGATGACGTCATGATGACGAAAAGTTTCGGCATACATCGACGATATAGGGACTTTGTTTTGACCAAGTTTGGTTAAGATCGGCTGTTTAAATATGGCCAAAGTGGGGTGCAAAATGCCCCTGTGCTTTGTCTATAGGAATTCCAAACGACAAGAAGAAGAAGAAGAAGAAGAAGAAGAAAAAAAAAAAAATCAGAACAAAAACAATACCTTTTCCGTTGAACACGGAAAAGCCACACAAAAAAACAGAACAAAAATAAAGGGTTTTCGCTTGCGCGGAAAACCCAATTAATGAGATCCGCGGACTATAATTTGGACCTATTTACTGAGGTGCACCCTACACTGTACAGTGTGGGGTGAGTGCAAGTACCAGACGTAGTCAGAGGATCGTTTTCCAAAGTATTACATTTTGCAAGGAATGAATTGAGTGTAGGACATGACCTTTTGTTTTCCAGAATCGAGATAAATGGCTATTTAATACATTTGTTCAGAAAACAAAGTAACAAAATTAAGTGAACATAAAAAGGAAACGATTGGCTGTTATGGAACGAAGGAAAGTTAATCTGTTATTGTTAAAAGGGGAAATAAGAAAACAAAAGTTGGAAATTTTTATACGATTTAGGCACGAAAATTGTTTATTCAAATTTCATCCTACTGAAGTTCGCGTTAAGACACGGGCATTTATATTATTATATGAAACTATACTTCCCCAAGAGAACCCTTTCCAATGGTCATGTACCGCCAGAAGCATAACATTAAATTTTCTCCAACAAATAAATGAAAGACAAGAGCTACCATAAACCACACAGTGAATGGAGTGGCGTTTAATTTCAACCCAAGCAGCAAAACACAGTACGCATTTCTTATTGTGTAAATGTTTACTCGACAAATTTTATCCAAAGCAGAAACTGACGGAAGTCAGACCGCTGACGCGTTAATGATGAATAAAATATAATATTATATAGAAATTGGCCAATATTTAGCACCGACCAAGGTTGCTTATTATTGAATATAGAAACCTCTGGAAACGGCGCGAGTCTGTTTTGTATTAAACTGCTCATGATACAGTAGGCTGTGTATATTTATTTTCTATAACTCATATAATCATGAAATAGCCACAGGGGAAACTGTCTGAATTTGAAGTCATTGAAAAGTGAACAAAGAAAAATTGACTGGAGCATGATTCGAACCGGCGACCCCCGAATACCGTACAGGCGCTCTACCAACTGAGCTTCTTATATTTTTAACTCCTCATATCTTATTTTATTAGGAGGGGCGGGGAACTTTCAAAAGTTGGGCAAATGAAATCATCCCCATGCATATTTTGGGGATACAAGTATCATATATGGCAGAAAATGACTTCTCCTCGTTGTTAAATTATATAGATAAATTTCACTGTTAAATGCATCACAATGTATGATTTTAAGCATGAAGTAGGCAAAAGACCCCTACCGCAGGACGGGGTACACTCCCTGCCAAATACCCTACACGTTTTTTGAGCTTGGTTACACTGATGAAAAATTCAAGCTTTCCAAATTTTTAAGAGAGATTTCCGGTCTTTCCGATTTCCTGCGCTATCATGGAGGTAGAAATAGAAAACTAAGATGACTCCTTATAACTATTTGTCCGTCAAATTGTTGGCATTGTGGCTAGACCATTTAAGGTCCGTTCTCCTAGTTCGTGTAACACAGCTACATGTATGATTTGTCATTCCCTCTACACACATCACAACCTGCCATATTTCGTTCACTACAACTTGCAACATTACATGTATGCACTATGCATTCATGCCACATGCACACAGTACACTGTTTAGTGCATGGTAAGTGCAAGTACCAGACGTAGTCAGAGGATCGATGTCCAAAGTATTACATCGCGTAAAGGGGGGTGCAGACCAGTAAATATAGGTCCAAATCAGTCCGCGGAGCTCATTCATATTCTGTGTACCCTCAACATCTTTTTAATAAAAGCATTTGCTGAGGCCGACTTGCAAAGTCTTGTAAAGGAAATGGATGGAACCCGGTCACCTGAGTTTGGACTTTCAGTTTTAAGCTGTTTGGGTGGAATCAGTCCCCAAAGTCGCTCTACTTTTGCATGCAATGGAGGGGTACATTTTTGTTTAGTCTGGCACCAGTCAACATGGCCCTTTTCATCGTGTTTGTCTTTGGATGGATTTTTCTCAAAAAAGTCATTGGTTACCCTATAGAAAATTAAAAAGAAAATGAAAATTGAAGATTACAGCTTTTTTTGCTGTAGGCTCGATTGCCTGAGAAACTTCTGAGTATTTTCAATATTTTTTTGTAATTTGTTTTTTTCCATGGGAGCTGAAAAAAAAACCTAAATTGGCCATGACCTTTTGTTTATTCATAATCGAGATGAAAGTGCCTTTGACAAATCGGCCAAAAATGTATACTGTTGTTACAAAAACTGCAAAATAGGGACATATATACATGTATATCTGCCACCCAAACCTTGGGTTTCTTGTTTTTGCTTAGCTGGAAGTTCATGCCTAGCAATTAAAGGGTGCACAAAAAGAAACTTCTGTTGATCTTGACGCCCTAACCCTTAGGGCACATCTTAAGCTGCATTTTTTTTCCACCCTACTTGATGCCAAGGACTCAATACTGTTCAATAAACACAACATTGGTATTGGAATTATCACGAATTACCATGACGTCGACACTCAAGTCATATTATTACAATCAAACACCTTATTCTGTCAACGACAACTGCAACTTATCATGAAATGAAAATCAATGAAGAAAAAATAAACGTAATAATCCGATAACCACATGGGAAACTGACTGAAATTAAAGTCATTGATGATTATATTAAATAAAAAGCCGTATCCTCTTTGCTTTATCCAAGCAAATACTCATGAACATCAAACAAACACATAATAAACAAATCCACCACGAATCTAACCAACAAATCAATAAACCAAACATGGATTTGAATCCTAGGGATTTTTCCGGTAGGTATTCCCCCTTATTTGTTTCTTCGAGGATTCCTACCCAGCGCAGTAACTGACGGAATTCAGACAGCTGACGCGTCAATGGTAAATAACATATAGTATTATATAGGAATTGTCTAGATTTACCACCAACCACAGTGACTTGAATTCGTGAATATTAATGCCGTTAGAAACATGTAGGGAGTCAGTAAACTATTAAACTGCACGTAGGTTGTTTATGGCTTGTTAAATTTCTCCTCAGAATTCTTTTATTAGGAGGGGGATGGGGGACTTTCAAAAGTCGTGGCCAATCCCCATGCTTATTTTGGGGATAGAAGTATCATATATGTCAGAAAATCACTTGTCCTCGTAGTTGAATGATGTAGATCAAGTTCACTGTTAAATGTATAAAAATGTATTATTTTAAGCATGAAGTAGGCAAACGCTCCCTACCGCAGGACGGGGTACACTCCCTGCCAAATACCCTAAAGGTTTTTTGAGCTTGGTTACACTGATGAAAAATTCAAGCTTCCCAAACTCTTAAGAGAGCATTTCTGTCTTTCCGATTTTCTGCGCTATCATGGAGGTAGAAATAGAATTCCAAGATAACTCCTTTTAACTATTTACGTGTCAAATTGTTGGCATTGTGGCCAGACCTGTTGGGTCCGTTCTCCTAGTTCGTGTAACACAGCTACATATATGATTTGCCATTCCCTCTACACACATCAAAAACTATATTTCGTTCACTACAACTTGCAACATTACATGTTTGCACTATGCATTCATGCCACATGCACACACTGTTCAGTGCGTGGTAAGTACAAGTACCAGACGTAGTCAGAGGATCGATGTCCAAATTATTACATCGCGTAAAGGGTGCACACCAGTAAATAGGTCCAAATCAGTCCGCGGAGCTCATTAATATTATGTATACCCTAAAACAAAATTGAAATAAAGGGAATTTGCTGAGGCCTACACGCAAAGTCTTGTGTCGAAAATGGATGTAACCCGGTCACCGGAGTTTGGACTTTCAATTTTGAGCTGTTTGGGTAGAATCAGGCCCCAAAGTCGCTCTATTTGGGCATGCAATGGAGGGGTACATTTTTGTTTAGTCTGGCACCAGCCAACATGGCCGTTTTCATGGTGTTTGTCTTTGGATGGATTTTTCTCAAAAAGTCATTGGTTACCCTATAGAAAATTGAACAGAAAATGAAAATTGAAGCTTTTACCTTTATTTTGCTGTATTGCTGGTTACCTGAGAAACTTCTGAGTATTTTTTATATTTTTTTTAAGTTGGCATTTTGCATGAGAGCTTATGGGAAATGCTTTACTGAAAAGAAGTATTACAATACTTCTGCAGAAAGAGTATTATGAAGTCTAGTATTCCGACTCCAAATAATGGGACTTAAATCTCGAATCGTTCATTTTGTTGCGCACTATCTATTGCATGGTCTGGCTGTTGCAGACAACACTATGGAAAGGATTTTTTAAAGAAGAAAACGGTTGGACCTGATACGATTTTGGCGCGAAAGGTGTTTTTCAAGTTTCATTGTACTCAAGCTTAAGATAACGCTACGCACGGTCATTTCGAATATTACATGTCATAATCTTCCCAATCACCTGAGTGAAAGACTGGAGCTACCATCAACTATACAGTGAATGAAGTTACTTTTAATGTCAACCAACGCAGCAAAAAGTAGTTTTGTTTTTTTTACTACTGGCTTTTTTAAGAATTTGTTATCCAATGCAGTAACTGGCTGAAGTCAGACCACTGACGTGTTAAAGGTAATATCATACTTTGGTTTTTGTCGAAGAAGTACAGATTCATGGTCAAAAATATCAAGGAAGATACAGTAACAGTCATCTGTAAAAATTTCAGTCCCATACGGTGCCCACTTTTTGAGAAAATCGGGGAAAACGACCACAGTATTTCTTAAGTCTTTTCTCTTTTATTTTAGATCTTTTAAAAGATCAAAAAGATTTTCGGTCGTTGTTTTACTAATTTCTGGATAAATACACAATTTCAGGCGGAAATATTTTAACAGTATGTTTCTACCTCCACCATCTTCATACCCTGTAATTTATACGAAAATCTGTGAACATTTCTGTTTTGGTTTCTTCCCAAAGTATGATACTACCTTTAATGATGAATAAAATCTAATATTATATAGAAATTGGCCCAGATTTGGCACCAACCAAGGCGACCTAAATTTGTGAAAATTAAAGCCGCTGGAAAGAGCGCGAGTCTGTATTGTATTAAACTGCACGTGATACAGTAGGCTGTTTATGGCTTGTTTTTTCGTCGCCGTCACCACGAACTGACACCCACCTAACAAGAAAACGTATCAATATTTTGAGATATGGCCGTTTGGCCGTTCGCGACTTTTTTAAACCGGTATTATTCAAATAAAATCTAAATGTTACGACCTCTCAAAAATGTTTATTCATTGCACTAGTTGACGTATTTTAAGTTGTTTACGTGTATTAATTAACTAGTAATTAAGCCTAAAACATGCTTGTCAGTTTGTGAAAACGAACAATTATGTATAAAACGTTATTAATTCGGTTCCACAAAGTGACACGCGTGCGCATAAAAGCATAGGCGCACTGTAAACATGGATAGAATCGGTTTCACAAACTGACACTGAGATGCGTGTCAGTTTGTGAAACCGATTTTAAGCAGACGCACACATTTTTCAATATTCAGTATTCACATAAACATTTATTTCATACTTCTCAATGGAATAAAAATAGTACAGTAGATCACACAGTTTTTGAAAAAAAAAAATTGGAAATACAGTTTCTATAGCAAGCAAAGAAAGAAGAAAGATGGATGGGTGTGTTGTCCAAAATAATAATGTTATTATTGTTAATGAAAAATGTTGAAGTTTTTTCTATTGTTTCAAAATGTTGAATTTCTTTATGGGTGTGTGTGCGATGGATGGGTGTTTGCTATCATGTTTGTAACTGCACATAAGGCTGCAGCGAGCCATGACAGCTTCGCTGTTCTAGTCTCAGCTACATAATTGAAAGACAAGAGCTACCATAAACCACATAGTGAATGGAGTTGCTTTTAATATCAACCCACACAGCGAAACCCAGTGCGCCTTTTTTTAGTGTAATTGTTTACTCGAAAAACCCACATCCAACGCAGGAACTGGCGGAAGTCAGACCACTGACGCGTTAATGATGAATAAAATATAATATTATATAGAAATTGGCCAATATTTAGCACCGACCAAGGTTGCTTATTATTGAATATAGAAACCTCTGGAAACGGCGCGAGTCTGTATTGTATTTAACTGCTCATGATACAGTAGGCTGTGTATATTTATTTTCTATAACTCATATAATCATGAAATAGCCACAGGGGAAACTGTCTGAATTTGAATTCATTGAAAAGTGAACAAAGAAAAATTGACTGTAGCAGGATTCGAACCGGCAACCACCAAATACCGTACAGGCACTCTACCAACTGAGCTTCTTTTATTTTTTAAGTCCTCATATCTTATTTTATAAGAAGGCGAACGGGGAACTTTCAAAAGTTGGGCACATGAAATCATCCCCATGCATATTTTGGGGATACAAGTATCATGTATGGCAGAAAATGACTTCTCCTCGTTGTTAAATTATGTAGATAAAGTTCACTGTTAAATGCATCACAATGTATGATTTTAAGCATGAAGTAGGAAAAAGCTCCCTACCGCAGGACGGGGTACACTCCCTGCCAAATACCCTACACGTTTTTTGAGCTTGGTTACACTGATGAAAAATTCAAGCTTTCCAAATTTTTAAGAGAGATTTCCGGTCTTTCCGATTTCCTGCGCTATCATGGAGGTAGAAATAGAAAACTAAGATGACTCCTTATAACTATTTGTCCGTCAAATTGTTGGCATTGTGGCTAGACCATTATAGGTCCGTTCTCCTAGTTCGTGTAACACAGCTACATGTATGATTTGTCATTCCCTCTACACACATCAAAACCTGCCATATTTCGTTCACTACAACTTGCAACATTACATGTATGCACTATGCATCCATGCCACATGCACACAGTACAATGTTTAGCGCATGGTAAGTGCAATTACCAGACGTAGTCAGAGGATCGATGTCCAAAGTATTACATCGCGTAAAGTTTGCAGACCAGTAAATAGGTCCAAATCAGTCCGCGGAGCTCATTAATATTTTGTGTACCCTCAACATCTTTTGAATAAAAGCATTTGCTGAGGCCAATATGCAAAGTCTTGTAAAGGAAATGGATGTAACCCGGTCACCAGAGTTTGGACTTTCAGTTTTGAGCTGTTTGGGTGAAATCAGGCCCCAAAGTCGCTCTACTGTTGCATGCACTGGAGGGTTACGTTTTTTTTTAATCTAGCACCAGTCAACATTGCCATTTTCATTGTATTTTTCTTTGGATAGATTTTTCTCAAAACGTCATTGGTTACCCTATAGAAAATTGAAAAGAACATGAAAAATAAAGGTTTCAGCTCTATTTTGCTGTGTGGCTCGATTGCCTAAGAAACTTCTGAGTATTTTACATATTTTTTTTGGAAATTTGCCATTTTACATGAGAGCCTAAGGAAAATTATTTACTGAAAAGAACTAAACGGGCCATCATCTTTTGATTGTTCATAATCGAGATGAAAGGGCCTTTGACAAATCGGCCAAAAATGTATACTATTGTTACAAAAACTATTGTTACAAAAAAGAACATGCATAGTGAAATTAAAGTTTTCAGAGTATTTCCCTTTGGAATTATTTTTTATCAAAAAGACATTGGTCACGCTTTAGAAACTTGAAAGGAAAATGAAAACTGAAGTTTTCAGCTTCATTTTGATTTATAGCTTGAGTGTCTGATAAACTTCCGAGTATTTTAATTTTTTTTTTTTTAAATGACCATTGGAAATTATTTATTTGTCTGCACCCTCTGTATACGCCGGCCAATGCGCTTTCCAATGTATTGAAAGGGTCCGTAATGTGACGTCACGAAATCACACAGATTTGTCTGCTGCCCCCATTGACGAAATTCAGACAGTTTCAATTTTGGGGGTAGCTTGCGGGTTGAGCAGGTTGAGAGAAAAAATCATCAAAAAGACTCTCTTTATATCTTTTTTTCTCATGTCAAGAAATTTAATGATTATAGTTCTAAAAAATAAAGCGAGGTGTTTTGAGTGTTGAACATCGTCTTTAACTAAGGAAGAAAATGGTTGGACCTGATACGATTTGGGCACGAAAGGTGTTTTTCAAGTTTCTTATTACTCAAGCTCAAGATAACCGTTACGCACGGTCATTTCAAATATTACGTGAAAAAATCTTCCCAACCACCTTAGTGAAAGCCTGGAGCTACCATAAACTACACAGTGGGTGAAGTTACTTTTAATGTCAACCCACGCAGCAAAAAGCAGTGCATATTATTTTACTACTGGCTTTTCTAGGATTTGTTATCTAACGCAGAAACTGGCGGAAGTCAGACCACTGACGCGTTAATGATGAATAAAATAAAATATTATATAGGAATTGGCTCAGATTTGGCACCAACCAAGGCGATCTAAATTAGTGAATATTAAAGCCGCTGGAAAGAGCGCGAGTCTGAATTGTATTAAACTGCACGTGATACAGTAGGCTGTTTATGGCTTGTTATTTGCATGACTGCAAAACTGGAGGTCAGTTTGGAACACCTTTGATTTGATTAGTTATTCATTTATTTTCATTATTTTCGCACAAACAGTCTCCTTCAGTCAGAACCAGGTTGAACCCCCGATAGATGTTATATTATAACCAAGGAATACAAGAAATCCCAAACCATACAAAAGTCAAAACAAATAATCATGAACATCAAACAAACAAACAAACACCCCCCCCCCCCCCCCCCCAACAAACACCCCAACAAATATATCACGAATCTAACCAACAAGCCAAACATGGCTGTAAATCGTAAGGGTTTTGGCGGTAGTTATTCCCCCTCATTTGGTTTTTTTTTCTTTCTTTCATCAAACCCCGAATTCATGATTTAAAACTGAAGAAAAAAAGCGACGTTAACTGCCAAATCATGGTTTTATATGTCACAATTCCTATGAAATTAGACTCATGCATGTTATTGAATCTAAGCACATCTTAGTTATCTAAGGCCGATAACCGAATAATCGATTTTGACAGAAAATAAGGATTTTAGACAATAATGAAATTCCTTTTTAGCTGTTACATCTTTGGAGGGAGGTTGGTAACATCTTCTGGGGTTTCATCGAACATTAGAAGCATACATACTAAACTGGGACTGATGGTCACCAACTTATTATCAGTAATCAGTCACCTGAGACCACCCGAAGTATTTCCTTAATGCAGAAAAATTAATACAAACCAGGGGCGTAGCTACTGGGGGGGGGGTTGGCGGGGGTTCTGCCCCCCCCCCCCCCCCACAAAAATCATAATTTTGACTTCCAGCAAATGTTCCAGAGTCCTTAAAACCCCAGACAGAAGAAGTCTGTGCAACATTTCAGAGCAAAAATCACATTTTCTTACGTGCTTACGGCTGCGAACTTCAAAACAGCCCGTCTGCCATTTTGTCTGGTCTTGCTAGTCTGGTCCCCTGACCCAACAGATCAAGAGTCATCAAAACGAGAGCGGGAACCAGACTACATTCTCGTCTGCGGCCGGCAGTGCGGCCGTGAAAAATTGCATCTTCGTTACCGATACATGTAGCTATATGTAGCTACGCTCTGTATACCTATGTATTGCCATTAATTTCCAAATTCTTCCGCTCTCCAACTTGAGTTTAAATTTCTCCCGCTCAAGAGTATTTGATTAAAAAAAGAAGTAATAATCAGTGTTGTAGTACTCGTACTCGGTACTCGCACTCGAGTACTACTCGAGTATCGTTTTCCGAGTACCGTTTTACTCGCACTCGTCCTTTGGTACTTGTACTTGGGCTACAAAATACTCGGAACTCGACATCAAAAAATTGTACTCGAGCATCTACGTTTTCGTACTCGAAAAAGAGTACTCGATAAAAAAATCTGTTCAGTTAAAAGTTCGTGGATCTGAGCATTCTAACAACGTATCGAATGTAGCTTATAAAAATTACATGCTTATGAATAGTTGAGTCTGGAAAATAGACTTCGCCGTGCCTGGCGTTTACGTTGTTGTAACGTATTACTGTTGCAACACATAGCCACGTGTGTTGACTACCATTTTTAGATCAGCTACAGCGCAAATTGTTCGGGTTTTTTTCCGGAAGATAAGTACTTGTACTCGTACTCGTATTCGAAGATAAGTACTTGTACTCGTACTTGTACTCGGGTGCACAAGTACTTGTACTTTGAAACCAGTACTTCTACTTGAGTGGCAAAGTACTCGACCTGTCTTGGTACTCGGCAGTTAAAGTACTCGGCAGTACTTGGTACTCGGAAAAAATACTCGACTACAACACTGGTAATAATATAAATACATGAATATATTTATTGGAAAAAATGCTCTCAAAATAAGGCTCAGATTGCACAAGAGAATACATGTATCTAAAACCCCTGAGCTTCCAGTGCCCTTAAGCGGGCACTGGACCCCGGCCGCATGGACTTCCCGCTTCGCGCTCATTTCTCATATTTTTTAAAATTCTTCCGGATGCCCCCACCGTCATTCCAAGCCCACCCCCGCGCCCCCTTACATAAGACACCGGTACATGTGTTAAGATTAAAGCCAGTGTAGGCCTATAACATTTTTAAAACAACCAAACCTGTGGTCGTTTTCACCAAACTCATCGTAACTTACTATCGATCGTAGGACTTATGATACATTGCAGACCTATGTAGGATACGATTGGATATACTTCGTAACTCGAGTTACGATCGATCGTAGGGCTTCGTAAAACCGTCCCCAGGACACACATCAGAAACTGTGTTCAGCATTCAATTATCATTCATATCACTTTCATGACCATTAATCTGTTTACACTCATTTTAAACTCTAAACTATGTTAAGCATTTGTAGTGTGTTATTTGGCAATTTGATATTTCACGCATAAGTCTATATTGATGCTAATAATATGACGATGCAAAATTATTTGACATGAACTGCGTGTTTTATTAGTATAACACGAACTGTGTGAAAAAAGGAGTTTTGACTGGATCAGTGGAATTGCATTTATTTTCTACTTTATAAATTTAAAAACCAAAACAAGTTGCAAAGTCGTGGCTTCATTTCCCCCTGTTTATCGTCTTGATATCTGTCTGAATTGAAATCGTGAAAGTCTACCAAGAAAAGACCATAAAGGTACATTAAGATGCTGTACAACACGGCAATGCTGAACGAATCTGCGCACCACTTGATGCAACTTTGCATATGTGATGGTGGTGTTGCCATGGTAGCCGGTCGTTGTGGAAAAACAAATTGTTTTGTTAAATGACTTTACCATGGTAACCACCTTCTCCCTGCTGGGCGTAGCGTCTATAAAACCAGGTAATACCAGGCCAGTTTCAATCATTTCATCTGCAGTCATACACGGGTGAAGGTGGAGTCGGATCGTCCGTCTGCTTATCGCCGCATTTGATTGTTTCACGCATCGCACAAGGATATAAGGTAAGACAAACAAAATGTTCTCCACTTTTGACATTCATCCCGCTTGGTTTGTTACACATAACTGGAATAATAACCACCAACAATAAATAGCAAACTACATATTAACGGATGTAACTCAATGAATGTAATCTGATATAGAACCGAATGCTTGGAGGGAAGGTTTATGAACAGAAATGAAAGGTAGTACGATATCTGATTGTGTATATCTTCACATTGCTTCATAATTCAATCAACACAGGCCTCATTCATGCTGCCTTCCGTTCTAGTTTTTATAATATATTATTTCCCGGCTGATTTTGAATTTTTACTGTTTAAACTATTTTACCGTCTGACTATTCAAATTCACACTAAAAAGATGGACCATGAAAAGTGCGATTTTGAAAAAGGTGCATGCAATTACATAAAACACGCATTTCATTTTCTGTAACAGTCATTCATTTCTAAAAAAAAAAAAAAAAATTATGAGCACCTGATTTCATAAAAAGGTCAGCAATTGTTGTCTTTTTATTCAAATTCGCTGAGGAAAAATTATAGCAAATAGTTTGAAATTCTAGGTCTTGTTTTGCCATTAAAAATGTGAAGTTTGAGTATTCATTTGTGGCAAGTATCCAAAATTAGTATTATGTGTGGTTCGTATAGGAAAATATCAATACAAAGTATTTCAAGCCTTAACAAATTAGTACAAACAAAAAAGGAATTTTGTACAGAAGGGAATGTCAAAAAAGTAAACAAGTTCTCAGTGTCGATCAAACTGTTATATTTTGATACATTTTCACCACTGGATCTTCTCCGAACTTGCTATTTTGTTTTAAAGAAAATCTTCATTAAGTGTTCTTGAAATATTGTGTTATACTCTGCAATGTTGATTTTTAGAACTTTGAAGCCGTCGTGTTCCTTTAAAATCAACCATTTCTTGTCAAACCGGAAAAGTCTCCTCGTTTAAAAGTGGAAAGAGCTAGGATCATGATTCTTTCGCCAAACGTCATTGTTAGAGAAAGTCTTTCTTTGTGACACATTGGTTGACCTCTGTGACCTCTACTTCCGGTCAAACAGAAAGTAGCTCCTCGTTTAAAAGCGGATAGATCTAGGATCATGGTTCTTTTGCCAAATGTCAATATAAGGGAAGATCTTTCCTTGTGAATTAATATTTGACCTTCTTTACCCAAATAACATCCATGCATATTTATATAATGTCGCTAGAAAATACCATAGATATAAATAGGTTATTTATGTCTGTGGAAAATACGCTACGTTCTATCAACCGAAGTGCACCCTTTATTTTCCACAATGCCTAGCGGTGCCGTGCCCGTATCTCCCTTCGTATTCTTAGAGTTAGACCAGACGTAGTCAGAGGATCGATGTCCAAATTATTATTTCGCGTAAAGGGTGCAGACCAGTAAATATGTCCAAATCAGTCCGCGGAGCTCATTCATATTTTGTGTACCCTCAACATCTTTTTAATAAAAGCATTTGCTGAGGCCTACATGCAAAATCTTGTAAGGAAAAAGGATGGAATCCGGTCACCAGAGTTTGGGCTTTCAGTTTTGAGCTGTTTTAGTGAAATCAGGCCCTAAACTCGCTCTACTTTGGCCTGTAGGGGTGCAGTAATCCCAAATTCCGTCCGCGGAGCTCATTAATAATAAGAGAATTGTGAGAGCTATGAAAATGAAGGATTGAAGAAATATGGCACTGGACCTCCTGCCTGGACTCTAGGCTTCCATTTGTGACCATTTTTGATGCAATTGGGTGAGAAAGTGGGTCTATTTCAGCCGCTTTGCAGAGGGATGTTTTTTTGAAAACGGCTTCTTTGACTGGAGTGATCCATACCTTGTTTTAGGGGTGGTTAGCTGAGAATGAGTATATCTCAAAAATTCAATGGTCACCCTACCAAAAAATGAAAAGAAAATGAAAGGTGACATGTTCATCATCATTTTTCTGTGCAACTTGAACAGCTGTGAGAGTTCTGTATATTTGTAAATGATTTTTGAAGTTTGAGGATTTATCACTGTTGTCTATGGGAGTATATTTACTGGGGTGCAACCGAAGGGGAGGGGAACATTTGTTTAGTCTGGCACCAGTCATCCTGGCCGTTTTCAGGGTATTTTCCTTTGGAATGATTTTTTTTTCAAAAAGTCATTGGTCACCCTTTAGAAACTTGAAAGGAAAATGAAAACTGAAGTTTTCAGTTTCATTTTGATTTATAGCTTGAGTGTCTGATAAACTTCCGAGTAATTTTAATCCTTTTTTTTTTAAATTGACCATTGGAAATTATTTACTTGTCTGCACCCCTCTGTATACGCCGGCCAATGCGCTTGTATTTTCAAGTTTCTTATTACTCAAGCTCAAGATAACCGTTACGCACGGTCATTTAAACTATTACGTGAAATAATCTTCCCAACCACCTTAGTGAAAGCCTGAAGCTACCATAAACTACACAGTGAGTGAAGTTACTTTTAATGTCAACCCACGCAGCAAAAAGCAGTGCATATTCTTTTACTACTGGCTTTTCTAGGATTTGTTATCTAACGCAGAAACTGGCGGAAGTCAGACCACTGACGCGTTAATGATGAATAAAATATAATATTATATAGGAATTGGCTCAGATTTGGCACCAACCAAGGCGATCTAAATTAGTGAATATTAAAGCCGCTGGAAAGAGCGCGAGTCTGTATTGTATTAAACTGCACGTGATACAGTAGGCTGTTTATGGCTTGTTATTTGCATGACTGCAAAACTGGAGGTCAGTTTGGAACACCTTTGATTTGATTAATTATTCATTTATTTTCATTATTTTCGCACAAACAGTCTCCTTCAGTCAGAACCAGGCTAAACCCCGAGAGATGTTATATTATACCAAGGAATACAAGAAATCCCAAACCATACATCCAAGCAAATAATCATGATTATCAAACAAACAAACAAACACCTCCCCCCCCCCCCCCAACAAACAAACAAACAAATCTATCACGAATCTAACCAACAAGCCAAACATGGCTGTAAATCGTAAGGGTTTTGGCGGTAGATATTCCCTCTCATTTGTTTGTTTTTTCTTTCTTTCATCCAACCCCGAATTCATGATTTAAAACTGACGAAAATCAAGCGACGTTAACTGCCAAATCATGGTTTGATATGTCACAATTCCTATGAAATTAGACTCATGCATGTTATTGAATCTAAGCACATCTTAGTTATCTAAGGCCGATAACCGAATAATCGATTTTGACAGAAAATAAGGATTTTAGACAATAATGAAATTCCTTTTTACCTGTTACATCTTTGGAGGGAGGTTGGTAACATCTTTGGGGGTTTCATCGAACATTAGAAGCATACATACTTAAGTGGGACTGATGGTCACCAACTTATTATCAGCAATCAGTCACCTGAGACCATCCGAAGTATTTCCTTAATGCAGAAAAATGAATACAAACAAGGGGCGTAGCTACTGGGAAGGGGGGGGGGTTCGGCCCCCCCCCCCCCACCCCCACCCCCCACAAAAATCATAATTTTGACTTCCAGCAAATGTGCCAGAGTCCTTAAAACCCCAGACAGAAGAAGTCTGTCTTAAAACCACAGTTTTGCAACATTTCAGAATACAAAAATATAATTTTCTTACGTGCTTACGGTTGCGAACTTCAAAGCAGCGCGTCTGCCATTTTGTCTGGTCTGGCTAGTCTAGTTAGTCTGGTCCCCTGACCCAACAGATCAAGAGTCATCAAAACGAGAGCGGGAACCAGACTACATTCTCGTCTGCGGCCGTCCGTGCGGCCGTGAAGAATTGCATCTTCGTTACTGATACATGTAGCTATATGTAGCTACGCTCACAATACCTATGTATTGTCAACAATTTCCAAATTCTTCCGCTCTCCCACTTGGGTTAAAATTTCTCCCGCTCAAGAGTGTTCCATTAAAAAAAGGAAGTAATAATACAAAAAGGCCTACATGAATAAATTTATTGGAACAAATGCTCCCAAAATAGGGCTCAGATTGCACCAGAGAATATGTAGAACCCCTGAGCTTCCAGGGCCCTTAAACGGGCTCAAGACCCCGATTCTCCGGCCACATGAAAATTTAAGGTTTCAGCTCTATTTTGCTGTGTGGCTCGATTGCCTAAGAAACTTCTGAGTAGTTTAAATATTGTTTTTGGAAATTTGCCATTTTCCATGGAAACCTATGGGAAAGTATTTACTGGTCTGCACCCTGAAAAGAACTTAATGGGACCATGACCTTTTTGTTTATTCATACTCGAGATGAAAGCGCCTTTGAGAAATCCGCCAATATGGATACTTTTATAACAAAAACTGCAAAATAGGGACATGCATACTGAAATTAAAGTCATTGATGATTATATCAATTAAAAAAGCCGTATCCTCTTTGAGTGATCCCCCATGTACCGTTCCCAGGTTGCAGAATTGCTGAAATGATCCTTGGGATATATCGGTATGTGTGTGATTTCACGGCTTCTGACTGCCAAACAAACAAAGATAATTGTCTATTGGGGACAACACCAACGTAGGGCTGTATAGCTCAGTTGGTAGAACTTATGTACGGTATTCAGGAGGTCGCCGGTTCGTATCCCGCTCCAGTAAATTTTTCGTTGTTCACTTTTCAATAAAAGAATAAGCGGAAGACACTGAGAAAGTAAACACGGATATTAAACAAGAACGTAATAGTGAGCCATCGAACAACATTTCTGACAGGCGAAATGTCGTGGAAACGTTGTAAGTTGATTCGATCGAGTATTACAATACGACTGCAGAAAGAGTATTATGAAGTATAGTATTCCGACTCCAAATAATTGGACTTAAATCTCGAATCATTCATTTTGTTGCGCACTAGCTCTTGCATGGTCTGGCTGTTGCATACAACTCTATGGACAGGTATGTTTACAAAAATACGAAAATGGTTGGACCTGATACGATTTTGGCACGAAAGGTGTTTTTCAAGTTTCATTTTACTCAAGAATAAGATAACGTTACGCACGGTCATTTCGAATATTACATGACATAATCTTCCCAATTCACCAAACTACACAGTGAGTAAAGTTACTTTTAATGTCAACCCACGCAGCAAAAAGCAGTGCATATTTTTTTACTACTGGCTTTTCTAGGATTTGTTATCCAACGCAGAAACTGGCGGAAGTCAGACCACTGACGCGTTAATGATGAATAAAATATAATATTATATAGGAATTGGCTCAGATTTGGCACCAACCAAGGCGATCTAAATTAGTGAATATTAAAGCCGCTGGAAAGAGCGCGAGTCTGTATTGTATTAAACTGCGCGTGATACAGTAGGCTGTTTATGGCTTGTTATTTGCATGACTGCAAAACTGGAGGTCAGTTTGGAACACCTTTGATTTGATTAATGATTCTTTTATTTTCATTATTTTCGGCCAAACAGTCTCCTTCAGTCAGAACCAGTCTAAACCCCCGAGAGATGTTATATTATACCAAGGAATACAAGAAATCCCAAACCATACAAAAGTCAAAACAAATAATCATGAACATAAAACAAACAAACAACAAACAAATCCACCACGAATCTAACCAACAAATCAATAAACCAAACATGGATTTGAATCCTAGGGATTTTTCCGGTAGGTATTCCCCCTTATTTGTTTCTTCGAGGATTCCTACCCAGCGCAGTAACTGACGGAATTCAGACAGCTGACGCGTCAATGGTAAATAAAATGTAGTATTATATAGAAATTGTCTAGATTTACCACCAACCACAGTGACTTGAATTCGTGAATATTAATGCCGTTAGAAACATGTAGCAAGTCAGTAAACTATTAAACTGCACGTAGGTTGTTTATGGTGTGTTATATTTCTCCTCAGATTTCTCTTATTAGGAGGGGGATGGGGGACTTTCAAAAGTCGTGGCCAATCCCCATGCTTATTTTGGGGATAGAAGTATCATGTATGTCAGAAAATCACTTCTCCTCGTAGTTTAATGATGTAGATCAAGTTCACTGTTAAATGCATTAACATGTATGATTTTAAGCATGAAGAAGGCAAAAGCTCCCTACCGCAGGACGGGGTACACACCCTGCCAAATACCCTAAAGGTTTTTTGAGCTTGGTTACACTGATGAAAAATTCAAGCTTCCCAAACTTTTAAGAGAGCATTTCGGTCTTTCCGATTTTCTGCGCTATCATGGAGGTAGAAATAGAAATCTAAGATAACTCCTTTTAACCATTTACGTGTTCGTCAATTTGTTTCCTCTGTGGCCAGACCTGTTAGGTCTGTTCTCTTGATTTGTGTATCACATCTACATGTATGATTTGCCTTTCCCTCTGCACACATCACAACCTGCCATATTTCGTTCACTACAACTTGCAACATTACATGTATGCACTATGCATTCATGCCACATACACACACTGTTCAGTGCATGGTAAGTGCAAGTACCAGACGTAGTCAGAGGATCGATGTCCAAAGTATTACATCGCGTAAAGGGGGGTGCAGACCAGTAAATAGGTCCAAATCAGTCCGCGGAGATCATTCATATTTTGTGTACCCTCAACATCTTTTTAATAAAAGCATTTGCTGAGGCCGACTTGCAAAGTCTTGTTAGGGAAATGGATGGAATCCGGTCACCAGAGTTTGGACTTTCAGTTTTAAGCTGTTTGGGTGGAATCAGTCCCCAAAGTCGCTCTACTTTTGCATGCAATGGAGGGGTACATTTTTGTTTAGTCTGGCACCAGTCAACATGGCCCTTTTCATCGTGTTTGTCTTTGGATGGATTTTTCTCAAAAAAGTCATTGGTTACCCTATAGAAAATTAAAAAGAAAATGAAAATTGAAGATTACAGCTTTTTTTGCTGTAGGCTCGATTGCCTGAGAAACTTCTGAGTATTTTCAATATTTTTTTGTAATTTGTTTTTTTCCATGGGAGCTGAAAAAAAAACCTTAATTGGCCATGACCTTTTGTTTATTCATAATCGAGATGAAAGTGCCTTTGAGAAATCGGCCAAAAATGTATACTGTTGTTACAAAAACTGCAAAATAGGGACATATATACATGTATATCTGCCACCCAAACCTTGGGTTTCTTGTTTTTGCTTAGCTGGAAGTTCATGCCTAGCAATTAAAGGGTGCACAAAAAGAAACTTCTGTTGATTATGACGCCCTAACCCTTAGGGCACATCTTAAGCTGCATTTTTTTTCCACCCTACTTGATGCCAAGGACTCAATACTGTTCAATAAACACAACATTGGTATTGGAATTATCACTAATTACCATGACGTCGACACTCAAGTCATATTATTACAATCAAACACCTAATTCTGTCAACGACAACTGCAACTTATCATGAAATTAAAATCAATGAAGAAAAAATAAACGTAATAATCAGATAACCACATGGGAAACTGACTGAAATTAAAGTCATTGATGATTATATTAAATAAAAAGCCGTATCCTCTTTGAGTGATCCCCTATGTGCCGTTCCCAGGTTGCAGCGTTGCTGCGTGTATCATTGAAACGATCCTTGGGGTATGGCGGTGTTTGCGTGGTTTCATTGCTTCTGACTGCCAAACGAACAAAGATAATTGACTATTTGGGACACCACCAATGTAGGGCTGGATAGCTCAGTTGGTAGAGCGCCTGTACGGTATTCAGAGTTTGCTGGGTCTAATCCCACTCCAGTCAATTTTTCTTTGTTCACTTTTCAATAAAAGAATAAGCGGAAGACACTGAGCAAGTAAACACAGATATTAAACAAGAAACTATAATTGTGAGCCATCGAGCAACATTTCTGACAGCGAAATGTCGTGGAAACGTTGTAAGTTGATTCGATCGAGTATTACAATACGACTGCAGAAAGAGTATTATGAAGTATAGTATTCCGACTCTAAATAATTGGACTTAAATCTCGAATCATTTTAGCTCTTGCATGGTCTGGCTGTTGCAGACAACTCTATGGAAATGTATGTTTACACAAAAAAAAAGACGAAAAAAATTGGACCTGATACGATTTGGGCACGAAAAGTGTTTTTCAAGTTTCATTTTACTCAAGCTTAAAATAACGTTACGCACGGTCATTTCGAATATTACATGACATAATCTTCCCAACCACCTTAGTGAAAGACCGGAGCTACCATAAACTACACAGTGAGTGAAGTTACTTTTAATTTCAACCCACGCAGCAAAAAGCAGTGAATTTTTCTTTTTACTACTGGCTTTTCGAGGATTTGTTATCCAACGCAGAAACTGGCGGAAGTCAGACCACTGACGCGTTAATGATGAATAAAATAAAATATTATATAGGAATTGGCTCAGATTTGGCACCAACCAAGGCGATCTAAATTAGTGAATATTAAAGCCGCTGGAAAGAGCGCGAGTCTGTATTGTATTAAACTGCACGTGATACAGTAGGCTGTTTATGGCTTGTTATTTGCATGACTGCAAAACTGGAGGTCAGTTTGGAACACCTTTGATTTGATTAATTATTCGTTTATTTTCATTATTTTCGCAAAAACAGTCTCCTTCAGTCAGAACCAGGCTAAACCCCGAGAGATGTTATATTATACCAAGGAATACAAGAAATCCCAAACCATACAAAAGTCCAAGCTAATAATCATGAACATCAAACAAACAAACAAACAAACAAACAAACACCCCCCCCACCCCCCCCCCCCCCAACAAACAAACAAACAAATCTATCACGAATCTAACCAACAAGCCAAACATGGCTGTAAATCGTAAGGGTTTTGGCGATAGATATTCCCTCTCATTTGTTTGTTTTTTCTTTCTTTTATCAAACCCCGAATTCATGATTTAAAACTGAAGAAAAAAAGCGACGTTAACTGCCAAATCATGGTTTTATATGTCACAATTCCTATGAAATTAGACTCATGCATGTTATTGAATCTAAGCAGATCTTAGTTATCTAAGGCCGATAACCGAACAATCGATTTTGACAGAAAATAAGGATTTTAGACAAAAATGAAATTCCTTTTTAGCTGTTACATCTTTGGAGGGAGGTTGGTAACATCTTTGGGGGTTTCATCGAACATTAGAAGCATACATACTAAAGTGGGACTGATGGTCACCAACTTATTATCAGTAATCAGTCACCTGAGACCACCCGAAGTATTTCCTTAATGCAGAAATATGAATACAAACAAGGGGCGTAGCTACTGGGAAGGGGGGGGGGTTCTGCCCCCCCCCCCCCACCCCCACCCCCACCCCCAACAAAAATCATAATTTTGACTTCCAGCAAATGTGCCAGAGTCCTTAAAACCCCAGACATAAGAAGTCTGTGCAACATTTTAGAGCAAAAATAAAATTTTCTTACGCGCTTACGGCTGCGAACTTCAAAACAGCCCGTCTGCCATTTTGTCTGGTCTGGCTAGTCTAGTTAGTCTGGTCCCCTGACCCAACAAATCAAGAGTCATGAAAACGAGAGCGGGAACCAGACTACATTTTCGTCTGCGGCCGTGAAGAATTGCATCTTCGTTACCGATACATGTAGCTATATGTAGCTACGCTCACAATACCTATGTATTGTCAACAATTTCCAAATTCTTCCGCTCTCCCACTTGGGTTAAAATTTCTCCCGCTCAAGAGTGTTTCATTAAAAAAAGGAAGTAATAATACAAATAGGCCTACATTAATAAATTTATTGGAACAAATGCTCCCAAAATAGGGCTCAGATTGCACCAGAGAATATGTAAAACCCCTGAGCTTCCAGGGCCCTTAAACGGGCTCAGGACCCCGGATCTCCGGCCACATGAAAATTAAAGGTTTCAGCTCTATTTTGCTGTGTGGCTCGATTGCCTAAGAAACTTCTGAGTAGTTTAAATATTGTTTTTGGAAATTTGCCATTTTCCATGGAAACCTATGGGAAAGTATTTACTGGTCTGCACCCTGAAAAGAACTTAATGGGACCATGACCTTTTTGTTTATTCATACTCGAGATGAAAGGGCCTTTGAGAAATCCGCCAAAATGTATTATTTTATTACAAAAACTGCAAAATAGGGACATGCATACTGAAATTAAAGTCATTGATGATTATATCAATTAAAAAAAGCCGAATCCTTTTTGAGTGATCCTCCATGTACCGTTCCCAGGTTGCAGCATTGCTGAAATGATCCTTGGGATATGGCGGTATGTGTGTGATTTCACGGCTTCTGACTGCCAAACAAACAAAGATAATTGTCTATTGGGGACAACACCAACCTAGGGCTGGATAGCTCAGTTGGTGGAACTTATGTACGGTATTCAGGAGGTCGCCGGTTCGTATCCCGCTCCAGTAAATTTTTCGTTGTTCACTTTTCAATAAAAGAATAAGCGGAAGACACTGAGAAAGTAAACACGGATATTAAACAAGAACGTAATAGTGAGCCATCGAACAACATTTCTGACAGGCGAAATGTCGTGGAAACGTTGTAAGTTGATTCGATCGACTATTACAATACGACTGCAGAAAGAGTATTATGAAGTCTAGTATTCCGACTCTAAATAATTGGACTTAAATCTCGAATCATTCATTTTGTTGCGCACTAGGTCTTGCATGGTCTGGCTGTTGCATACAACTCTATGGACAGGTATGTTTACAAAAATACGAAAATGGTTGGACCTGATACGATTTTGGCACGAAAGGTGTTTTTCAAGTTTCATTTTACTCAAGAATAAGATAACGTTACGCACGGTCATTTCGAATATTACATGACATAATCTTCCCAATTCACCAAACTACACAGTGAGTAAAGTTACTTTTAATGTCAACCCACGCAGCAAAAAGCAGTGCATATTTTTTTACTACTGGCTTTTCTAGGATTTGTTATCCAACGCAGAAACTGGCGGAAGTCAGACCACTGACGCGTTAATGCTGAATAAAATATAATATTATATAGGAATTGGCCCAGATTTGGCACCAACCAAGGCGATCTAAATTAGTGAATATTAAAGCCGCTGGAAAGAGCGCGAGTCTGTATTGTATTAAACTGCACGTGATACAGTAGGCTGTTTATGGCTTGTTATTTGCATGACTGCAAAACTGGAGGTCAGTTTGGAACACCTTTGATTTGATTAATTATTCTTTTATTTTCATTATTTTTCGGCCAAACAGTCTCCTTCAGTCAGAACCAGTCTAAACCCCCGATAAATGTTATATTATACCAAGGAATACAAGAAATCCCAAACCATACAAAAGTCCAAGCAAATAATCATGAACATCAAACAAACAAACAAACAAACAACCCCCCCCCCCCCCCAAAAAAAAAAAAAATCAAAAAAAAATCTATCACGAATCTAACCAACAAGCCAAACATGGCTGTAAATCGTAAGGGTTTTGGCGGTAGATATTCCCTCTCATTTGTTTGTTTTTTCTTTCTTTCATCAAACCCCGAATTCATGATTTAAAACTGAAGAAAAAAAG
This sequence comes from Astropecten irregularis, assembly GCA_963971285.1. Classification (NCBI taxonomy): domain Eukaryota; kingdom Metazoa; phylum Echinodermata; class Asteroidea; order Paxillosida; family Astropectinidae; genus Astropecten; species Astropecten irregularis. The sequence continues at coordinate 5,079,184 of OZ020244.1, read as the reverse complement.
CGACGTTAACTGCCAAATCATGGTTTGATATGTCACAATTCCTATGAAATTAGACTCATGCATGTTATTGAATCTAAGCACATCTTAGTTATCTAAGGCCGATAACCGAATAATCGATTTTGACAGAAAATAAGGATTTTAGACAATAATGAAATTCCTTTTTAGCTTTTACATCTTTGGATGGAGGTTTGTAACATCTTCTGGGGTTTCATCTCACATTAGGAGCATACATACTAAAGTGGGACTGATGGTCACCAACTTATTATCAGCAATCAGTCACCTGAGACCACCCGAAGTATTACCCTAATGCCGAAAAATGAATACAAAACTAGGTGCGTAGCTAAGGGGGAGGGCTGCCCCCCCCCCCCCCCAAAAAAAAAAACATTATCGGTGCCCCCCCCCCCCCAACAAAAATCATGGGTAGGAAAAAATGGTAAACGTTGTTTGCAGACAAACGAATACAAAACCAGGGGCGTAGTTACGGGGGGGGGGGGGTGCACGTCCCCCCAAAAAATAAATAAATAAAAATCATGGGTAAGAAAAAAGGGTAAGCGTTATTCGTAGGTATAGCTATAAATGAAATAAAACAATTTAATAGTTTCTATTGTTCCGAAATTACATTTTTGACTTTCCAGAAATGTTCCCGAGTCCTTAAAACCACAGTTTTGCAACATTTCAGAATACAAAAATATAATTTTCTTACGTGCTTACGGTTGCAAACGTTTAAGCAGCGCGTCTGCCATTTTATCTGGTCTGGCAAGTCTAGTTAGTCTGGTCCCCTGACACAACTGTTTTTGAGTCATCAAAACGAGAGCGGGAACCAGACTACATTCTCGTCTGCGGCCGTCAGTTCGGCCGTGAACAATTGCATCTTCGTTTAATACCGATACATGTAGCTATATGTAGCTCCGCTCTGTATACCTATGTATTGTCAACAATTTCAAAATTCTTCCGCTCTCCAACTTGAGTTTACATTTCTCCCGCTCAAGAGTATTTGATTTAAAAAAAAAAGGAAGTAATAATCAGTGTTGTAGTACTCGTACTACTCGAGCATCTTTGTACTCGTACTCGAAAAAGAGTACTCGACCTGTCTTGGTACTCGGCAGTCAAAGTACTCGGCAGTACTTGGTACTCGGAAAAAAATACTCGACTACAACACTGGTAATAATATAAATACATGAATATATTTATTGGAACAAATGCTCCCAAAATAAGGCTCAGATTGCACAAGAGAATACATGTATCTAAAACCCCTGAGCTTCCAGGGCCCTTAAGCGGGCACTGGACCCCGGCCGCATGGACTTCCCGCTTCGCGCTCATTTCTCATATTTTTTAAAATTCTTCCGGATGCCCCCACCGTCATTCCAAGCCCACCCCCGCGCCCCCTTACATAAGACACCGGTACATGTGTTAAGATTAAAGCCAGTGTAGGCCTATAACATTTTTAAAACAACCAAACCTGTGGTCGTTTTCACCAAACTCATCGTAACTTACTATCGATCGTAGGACTTATGATACATTGCAGACCTATGTAGGATACGATTGGATATACTTCGTAACTCGAGTTACGATCGATCGTAGGGCTTCGTAAAACCGTCCCCAGGACACACATCAGAAACTGTGTTCAGCATTCAATTATCATTCATATCACTTTCATGACCATTAATCTGTTTACACTCATTTTAAACTCTAAACTATGTTAAGCATTTGTAGTGTGTTATTTGGCAATTTGATATTTCACGCATAAGTCTATATTGATGCTAATAATATGACGATGCAAAATTATTTGACATGAACTGCGTGTTTTATTAGTATAACACGAACTGTGTGAAAAAAGGAGTTTTGACTGGATCAGTGGAATTGCATTTATTTTCTACTTTATAAATTTAAAAACCAAAACAAGTTGCAAAGTCGTGGCTTCATTTCCCCCTGTTTATCGTCTTGATATCTGTCTGAATTGAAATCGTGAAAGTCTACCAAGAAAAGACCATAAAGGTACATTAAGATGCTGTACAACACAGCAATGCTGAACGAATCTGCGCACCACTTGTTGCAACTTTGCATATGTGATGGTGGTGTTGCCATGGTAGCCGGTCGTTGTGGAAAAACAAATTGTTTTGTTAAATGACTTTACCATGGTAACCACCTTCTCCCTGCTGGGCGTAGCGTCTATAAAACCAGGTAATACCAGGCCAGTTTCAATCATTTCATCTGCAGTCATACACGGGTGAAGGTGGAGTCGGATCGTCCGTCTGCTTATCGCCGCATTTGATTGTTTCACGCATCGCACAAGGATATAAGGTAAGACAAACAAAATATTCTCCACTTTTGACATTCATCCCGCTTGGTTTGTTACACATAACTGGAATAATAACCACCAACAATAAATAGCAAACTACATATTAACGGATGTAACTCAATGAATGTAATCTGATATAGAACCGAATGCTTGGAGGGAAGGTTTATGAACAGAAATGAAAGGTAGTACGATATCTGATTGTGTATATCTTCACATTGCTTCATAATTCAATCAACACAGGCCTCATTCATGCTGCCTTCCGTTCTAGTTTTTATAATATATTATTTCCCGGCTGATTTTGAATTTTTACTGTTTAAACTATTTTACCGTCTGACTATTCAAATTCACACTAAAAAGATGGACCATGAAAAGTGCGATTTTGAAAAAGGTGCATGCAATTACATAAAACACGCATTTCATTTTCTGTAACAGTCATTCATTTCTAAAAAAAAAAAAAAAAAAATTATGAGCACCTGATTTCATAAAAAGGTCAGCAATTGTTGTCTTTTTATTCAAATTCGCTGAGGAAAAATTATAGCAAATAGTTTGAAATTCTAGGTCTTGTTTTGCCATTAAAAATGTGAAGTTTGAGTATTCATTTGTGGCAAGTATCCAAAATTAGTATTATGTGTGGTTCGTATAGGAAAATATCAATACAAAGTATTTCAAGCCTTAACAAATTAGTACAAACAAAAAAGGAATTTTGTACAGAAGGGAATGTCAAAAAAGTTAACAAGTTCTCAGTGTCGATCAAACTGTTATATTTTGATACATTTTCACCACTGGATCTTCTCCGAACTTGCAATTTTGTTTTAAAGAAAATCTTCATTAAGTGTTCTTGAAATATTGTGTTATACTCTGCAATGTTGATTTTTAGAACTTTGAAGCCGTCGTGTTCCTTTAAAATCAACCATTTCTTGTCAAACCGGAAAAGGCTCCTCGTTTAAAAGTGGAAAGAGCTAGGATCATGATTCTTTCGCCAAACGTCATTGTTAGAGAAAGTCTTTCTTTGTGACACATTGGTTGACCTCTGTGACCTCTACTTCCGGTCAAACAGAAAGTAGCTCCTCGTTTAAAAGCGGATAGATCTAGGATCATGGTTCTTTTGCCAAATGTCAATATAAGGGAAGATCTTTCCTTGTGAATTAATATTTGACCTTCTTTACCCAAATAACATCCATGCATATTTATATAATGTCGCTAGAAAATACCATAGATATAAATAGGTTATTTATGTCTGTGGAAAATACGCTACGTTCTATCAACCGAAGTGCACCCTTTATTTTCCACAATGCCTAGCGGTGCCGTGCCCGTATCTCCCTTCGTATTCTTAGAGTTAGACCAGACGTAGTCAGAGGATCGATGTCCAAATTATTATTTCGCGTAAAGGGTGCAGACCAGTAAATATGTCCAAATCAGTCCGCGGAGCTCATTCATATTTTGTGTACCCTCAACATCTTTTTAATAAAAGCATTTGCTGAGGCCTACATGCAAAATCTTGTAAGGAAAAAGGATGGAATCCGGTCACCAGAGTTTGGGCTTTCAGTTTTGAGCTGTTTTAGTGAAATCAGGCCCTAAACTCGCTCTACTTTGGCCTGTAGGGGTGCAGTAATCCCAAAATCCGTCCGCGGAGCTCATTAATAATAAGAGAATTGTGAGAGCTATGAAAATGAAGGATTGAAGAAATATGGCACTGGACCTCCTGCATGGACTCTAGGCTTCCATTTGTGACCATTTTTGATGCAATTGGGTGAGAAAGTGGGTCTATTTCAGCCGCTTTGCAGAGGGATGTTTTTTTGAAAACGGCTTCTTTGACTGGAGTGATCCATACCTTGTTTTAGGGGTGGTTAGCTGAGAATGAGTATATCTCAAAAATTCAATGGTCACCCTACCAAAAAATGAAAAGAAAATGAAAGGTGACATGTTCATCATCATTTTTCTGTGCAACTTGAACAGCTGTGAGAGTTCTGTATATTTGTAAATGATTTTTGAAGTTTGAGGATTTATCACTGTTGTCTATGGGAGTATATTTACTGGGGTGCAACCGAAGGGGAGGGGAACATTTGTTTAGTCTGGCACCAGTCATCCTGGCCGTTTTCAGGGTATTTTCCTTTGGAATGATTTTTTTTTCAAAAAGTCATTGGTCACCCTTTAGAAACTTGAAAGGAAAATGAAAACTGAAGTTTTCAGTTTCATTTTGATTTATAGCTTGAGTGTCTGATAAACTTCCGAGTATTTTTAATCCTTTTTTTTTTTAATTGACCATTGGAAATTATTTACCTGTCTGCACCCCTCTGTATACGCCGGCCAATGCCCTTTCCAATGTATTGAAAGGCTCCGTAATGTGACGTCACGAAATCACACAGATTTGTCTGCTGCCCCCATTGACGAAATTCAGACAGTTTCAATTTTGGGGGTAGCTTGCGGGTTGAGCAGGTTGAGAGAAAAAATCATCAAAAAGACTCTCTTTATATCTTTTTTCTCATGTCAAGAAATTTAATGATTATAGTTCTAACAAATAAAGCGAGGTGTGTTGACTGTTGAACATCCTCTTTAACTAAGGAAGAAAATGGTTGGACCTGATACGATTTTGGCACGAAAGGTGTTTTTCAAGTTTCATTTTACTCAAGCTCAAGATAACGTTACGCACGGTCATTTCAAATATTACGTGAACTAATCTTCCCAACCACCTTAGTGAAAGACCGGAGCTACCATAAACTACACAGTGAGTGAAGTTACTTTTAATGTCAACCCACGCAGCAAAAAGCAGTGCATATTCTTTAACTACTGGCTTTTCGAGGATTTGTTATCCAACGCAGAAACTGGCGGAAGTCAGACCACTGACGCGTTAATGATGAATAAAATATAATATTATATAGGAATTGGCCCAGATTTGGCACCAACCAAGGCGACCTAAATTAGTGAATATTAAAGCCGCTGGAAAGAGCGCGAGTCTGTATTGTATTAAACTGCACGTGATACAGTAGGCTGTTTATGGCTTGTTATTTGCATGACTGCAAAACTGGAGGTCAGTTGGAACACCTTTGATTTGATAAATTATTCTTTTATTTTCATTATTTTCGGCCAAACAGTCTCCTTCAGTCAGAACCAGGTTAAACCCCGAAAAAAAGAAAATAAATTTAAGGACTCTGGCACATTTGCAGAATTGCTGAAATGATCCTTGGGATATGGCGGTATGTGTGTCATTTCACGGCTTCTGACTGCCAAACGAACAAAGATAATTGACTATTGGGGACAACACCAACGTTGGGCTGGATAGCTCAGTTGGTAGAACTTATGTACGGTATTCAGGAGGTCGCCGGTTCGTATCCCGCTCCAGTCAATTTTTCGTTGTTCACTTTTCAATAAGAAATAAGCGGAAGACACTGAGCAAGTAAACACGGATATTAAACAAGAAACTATAATTGTGAGCCATCGAGCAACATTTCTGACAGCGAAATGTCGTGGAAACGTTGTAAGTTGATTCGATCGACTATTACAATACGTGACGTCAAGACGAAATTGACGAAATTCAGACAGTTTCAATTTTGGGGGTAGCTTGCGGGTTGAGCAGGTTGAGAGAAAAATCATCAAAAAGACTCTCTTTATTTTTTTTTTCTCATGTCAAGAAATTTAATGATTATAGTTCTAACAAATAAAGCGAGGTGTGTTGGGTGTTGAACATCCTCTTTAACTAAGGAAGAAAATGGTTGAACCTGATACGAATTTGGCACGAAAGGTGTTTTTCAAGTTTCATTTTACTCAAGCTCAAGATAACGTTACGCACGGTCATTTAAAAAAATACGTGAAATAATCTTCCCAACCACCTTAAAAGTGAAAGCCTGGAGCTACCATAAACTACACAGTGAGTGAAGTTACTTTTAATGTCAACCCACGAAGCAAAAAGCAGTGAATATTCTTTTACTAAAGGCTTTTCTAGGATTTGTTATCCAACGCAGAAACTGGCGGAAGTCAGACCACTGACGCGTTAATGATGAATAAAATATAATATTATATAGGAATTGGCCCAGATTTGGCACCAACCAAGGCGACCTAAATTAGTGAATATTAAAGCCGCTGGAAAGAGCGCGAGTCTGTATTGTATTAAACTGCACGTGATACAGTAGGCTGTTTATGGCTTGTTATTTGCAAGACTGCAAAACTGGAGGTCAGTTTGGAACACCTTTGATTTGATAAATTATTCTTAGTCTAAACCCCGAGAGATGTTATATTATAACCAAGGAATACAAGAAATCCCAAACCATACGTCCAAGCAAATAATCATGAACATCAAACAAACACATAACAAACAAATCCGCCACGAATCCAACCAACAAATCAATAAACCAAACATGGATTTAAATCCTAGGGATTTCGGCGGTAGGTATTCCCCCTTATTTGTTTCTTCGAGGATTTCTACCCCGCGCAGTAACTGACGGAATTCAGACAGCTGACGCGTCAATGGTAAATAACATATAGTATTATATAGAAATTGTCAATATTTACCACCAACCACAGTGACTTGAATTCGTGAATATTAATGCCGTTAGAAACATGAAGTAAGTCAGTAAACTATTAAACTGCACGTAGGTTGTTTATGGCTTGTTAAATTTCTCCTCAGATTTCTTTTATTAGGAGGGGGATGGGGGACTTTCAAAAGTCGTGGCCAATCCCCATGCTTATTTTGGGGATAGAAGTATCATGTATGTCAGAAAATCACTTCTCCTCGTAGTTGAATGATGTAGATCAAGTTCACTGTTAAATGCATTAACATGTATGATTTTAAGCATGAAGAAGGCAAAAGCTCCCTACCGCAGGACGGGGTACACACCCTGCCAAATACCCTAAAGGTTTTTTGAGCTTGGTTACACTGATGAAAAATTCAAGCTTCCCAAACTTTTAAGAGAGCATTTCGGTCTTTCCGATTTTCGGCGCTATCATGGAGGTAGAAATAGAAATCCAAGATAACTCCTTTTAACCATTTACGTGTTCGTCAATTTGTTTGCTCTGTGGCCAGACCTGTTAGGTCTGTTCTCCTGATTTGTGTAACACAGCTACATGTATGATTTGCCTTTCCCTCTACACACATCACAACCTGCCATATTTCGTTCACTACAACTTGCAACATTACATGTATGCACTATGCATTCATGCCACATACACACACTGTTCAGTGCATGGTAAGTGCAAGTACCAGACGTAGTCAGAGGATCGATGTCCAAAGTATTACATCGCGTAAAGGGGGGTGCAGACCAGTAAATAGGTCCAAATCAGTCCGCGGAGCTCATTCATATTTTGTGTACCCTCAACATCTTTTTAATAAAAGCATTTGCTGAGGCCGACTTGCAAAGTCTTGTAAAGGAAATGGATGGAACCCGGTCACCTGAGTTTGGACTTTCAGTTTTGAGCTGTTTGGGTGGAATCAGTCCCCAAAGTCGCTCTACTTTTGCATGCAATGGAGGGGTACATTTTTGTTTAGTCTGGCACCAGTCAACATGGCCCTTTTCATCGTGTTTGTCTTTGGATGGATTTTTCTCAAAAAAGTCATTGGTTACCCTATAGAAAATTAAAAAGAAAATGAAAATTGAAGATTACAGCTTTTTTTGCTGTAGGCTCGATTGCCTGAGAAACTTCTGAGTATTTTCAATATTTTTTTGTAATTTGTTTTTTTCCATGGGAGCTGAAAAAAAAACCTAAATTGGCCATGACCTTTTGTTTATTCATAATCGAGATGAAAGTGCCTTTGAGAAATCGGCCAAAAATGTATACTGTTGTTACAAAAACTGCAAAATAGGGACATATATACATGTATATCTGCCACCCAAACCTTGGGTTTCTTGTTTTTGCTTAGCTGGAAGTTCATGCCTAGCAATTAAAGGGTGCACAAAAAGAAACTTCTGTTGATTTTGACGCCCTAACCCTTAGGGCACATCTTAAGCTGCATTTTTTTCCACCCTACTTGATGCCAAGGACTCAATACTGTTCAATAAACACAACATTGGTATTGGAATTATCACTAATTACCATGACGTCGACACTCAAGTCATATTATTACAATCAAACACCTAATTCTGTCAACGACAACTGCAACTTATCATGAAATGAAAATCAATGAAGAAAAAATAAACGTAATAATCAGATAACCACATGGGAAACTGACTGAAATTAAAGTCATTGATGATTATATTAAATAAAAAGCCGTATCCTCTTTGAGTGATCCCCTATGTGCCGTTCCCAGGTTGCAGCGTTGCTGCGTGTATCATTGAAACGATCCTTGGGGTATGGCGGTGTTTGCGTTGTTTCATTGCTTCTGACTGCCAAACGAACAAAGATAATTGACTATTTGGGACACCACCAATGTAGGGCTGGATAGCTCAGTTGGTAGAGCGCCTGTACGGTATTCAGAGTTTGCTGGGTCTAATCCCACTCCAGTCAATTTTTCTTTGTTCACTTTTCAATAAAAGAATAAGCGGAAGACACTGAGCAAGTAAACACAGATATTAAACAAGAAACTATAATTGTGAGCCATCGAGCAACATTTCTGACAGGCGAAATGTCGTGGAAACGTTGTAAGTTGATTCGATCGAGTATTACAATACGACTGCAGAAAGAGTATTATGAAGTATAGTATTCCGACTCTAAATAATTGGACTTAAATCTCGAATCATTTTAGCTCTTGCATGGTCTGGCTGTTGCATACAACTCTATGGAAATGTATGTTTACACAAAAAAAGACGGAAAAAATTGGACCTGATACGATTTGGGCACGAAAAGTGTTTTTCAAGTTTCATTTTACTCAAGCTTAAAATAACGTTACGCACGGTCATTTCGAATATTACATGACATAATCTTCCCAACCACCTTAGTGAAAGACCGGAGCTACCATAAACTACACAGTGAGTGAAGTTACTTTTAATTTCAACCCACGCAGCAAAAAGCAGTGAATTTTTCTTTTTACTACTGGCTTTTCGAGGATTTGTTATCCAACGCAGAAACTGGCGGAAGTCAGACCACTGACGCGTTAATGATGAATAAAATAAAATATTATATAGGAATTGGCTCAGATTTGGCACCAACCAAGGCGATCTAAATTAGTGAATATTAAAGCCGCTGGAAAGAGCGCGAGTCTGTATTGTATTAAACTGCACGTGATACAGTAGGCTGTTTATGGCTTGTTATTTGCATGACTGCAAAACTGGAGGTCAGTTTGGAACACCTTTGATTTGATTAATTATTCGTTTATTTTCATTATTTTCGCAAAAACAGTCTCCTTCAGTCAGAACCAGGCTAAACCCCGAGAGATGTTATATTATAACCAAGGAATACAAGAAATCCCAAACCATACGTCCAAGCAAATAATCATGAACATCAAACAAACAAACAAACAAACAAACAAACAAACACCCCCCCCCCCAACAAACAAACAAACAAATCTATCACGAATCTAACCAACAAGCCAAACATGGCTGTAAATCGTAAGGGTTTTGGCGATAGATATTCCCTCTCATTTGTTTGTTTTTTCTTTCTTTCATCAAACCCCGAATTCATGATTTAAAACTGAAGAAAAAAAGCGACGTTAACTGCCAAATCATGGTTTTATATGTCACAATTCCTATGAAATTAGACTCATGCATGTTATTGAATCTAAGCACATCTTAGTTATCTAAGGCCGATAACCGAATAATCGATTTTGACAGAAAATAAGGATTTTAGACAATAATGAAATTCCTTTTTAGCTGTTACATCTTTGGAGGGAGGTTGGTAACATCTTCTGGGGTTTCATCGAACATTAGAAGCATACATACTAAAGTGGGACTGATGGTCACCAACTTATTATCAGTAATCAGTCACCTGAGACCACCCGAAGTATTACCCTAATGCAGAAAAATGAATATAAGATAACCCATTTGTTACTGTATACCTATATTCAAATACGCGGGAAAACATAAAAGCCAGTGTATTTTAAAACAACCAAACCCGGGGTCGAATTCACCAAACTCATCTTAACTTACTATCGATACATTGCAGCCATGTAGGATAAGATGGGTTATATTTCGTAACTCGAGTTACGATCGATCGTAGGGCTTCGTAAAACCGACCCCAGTACACACATGAGAAACTGTGTTCAGCATTCATTTAGTATTCGTATCACTTTCATGATCATTACTTTGTTGACACTCAGTTTAAACTCTAAACTATGTTTAGCATTAGTAGTTTGTTGTTTGGCAATTTGATATTTCACGCATAGGTCACGTCTATATTGATGCAAATAATATGACGATGCAAAATTATTTGACATGAACTGCGTGTTTTATTAGTATAACACGAACTGTGTGAAAAAAGGAGTTTTTACTGGATCAGTGGAATTGCATTTATTTTCTACTTTATAAATTTAAAAACCAAAACACGTTGCAAAGTCGTGGCTTCATTTCCCCCTGTTTATCGTCTTGATATCTGTCTGAATTGAAATCGTGAAAGTCTACCAAGAAAAGACCATAAAGGTACATTAAGATGCTGTACAACACAGCAATGCTGAACGAATCTGCGCACCACTTGATGCAACTTTGCATATGTGATGGTGGTGTTGCCATGGTAGCCGGTCGTTGTGGAAAAACAAATTGTTTTGTTAAATGACTTTACCATGGTAACCACCTTCTCCCTGCTGGGCGTAGCGTCTATAAAACCAGGTAATACCAGGCCAGTTTCAATCATTTCATGCAGTCATACACGGGTGAAGGTGGAGTCGGATCGTCCGTCTGCTTATCGTCGCATTTGATTGTTTCACGCATCGCACAAGGATATAAGGTAAGACAAAAACTGTTCTCCACTTTTGACATTCATCCCGCTTGGTTTGTTACACATAACTGGAATAATAACCACCAACAATAAATAGCAAACTACATATTAACGGATGTAACTCAATGAATGTAATCTGATATAGAACCGAATGCTTGGAGGGAAGGTATATGAACAGAAATGAAAGGTAGTACGATATCTGATTGTGTATATCTTCACATTGCTTCATAATTCAATCAAAACAGGCCTCATTCATGCTGCCCTCCGTCTTTGCTTTAATAGTATATTATTTCCCGGCCGATTTAGAATTTTTACTGTTTAAACCATTTTACCGTCTGACTCTTCAAATTTACACTAAATTGATGGACAATGAAACGTGTATTTCGATTTTAGAAAAGATGCATGCAAATACATACAACGCGCATTTCATTTTCTGTAACAGCTATTTCATTTCTAAAAACGAAGCACCTGATTTCATAAAGCAAATTTATATTATGTCATTCTGGACTTTGTCGGCGGCATTTGTTTTTTCTTTGTTCGGAGCCCAAAATATGGGTTGGTCGGAAATACACAGTAATAAAAAGGGGCGCCCTTATAGAAAACCTTTGGTACATGGTGCATGGTGAAAACCTTACCTAATCAAGTATACTTTCACCATGCCTAGCTTTAAAGGTAATATCATACTTTGTTTTTTGTCAAAAATATATCAAGACAGATAAAGAAATAGTCATTTGAGAAAATGTCAGTCCCATACGGTGCCCACTTTGAGAGAAAACAGGGAAAAACGGCCACAGTATTTCTTAAGTCTTTTCGGTCCTCGTTTTACTCTTTTCTGGATAAATACAGCTTTTCAGGCGGAATAATTTTAACGGTATGTTTATAACATTACCATCTCCATACCCTGTAAGTTATACGTAAATCTGTGAACATTTCTGTTTTGGCTTCTTCCCAAAGTATACTACTACCTTTAAAGGTAACGCCGGCCTCGTTGGGCGATTTTGGGCGCTTTTTGGCGCCAATGCATGCCTTTATAATGACTAGAAATGTCTTCCAAAGGTAGAATAGAACAATCCACACAAATAAAAGGTATAATTTAGCCGTTTTCATGATAAATACGAAAAAAGGTAAGTTACATGTGTTTTCTGAGTCAAATTTGTGGCTGGCCACGTGTTTTCCGAGTCACATTTTTGACTCAGAAAACCCACGTGATGATGTGTTAGTTTCACTTCCAGTGTTTGAAACTGCTGTTCTTACAAAAAAAAAATGGAGTATTACGTTTTGTTTAATAGCTGGTTTTTTTAAGTAAAGCTTAGCTGGTCGACCTGAGTATTTCCTTTTTAAAATTAAGAATTTCCAACAAGATAAAGCAACGTTTACATGCCAAATTAAGCCCGAGGCATGGGCCCGTGTTAACCAGTGCAGTCCACGCACCCCCGTACGGACGTGTAGCATTTTTTGTGCGAGACCGCGCGGCCTGCAAGTTGAGTCACTCACCCGGTCCCCGTTGCATTATTTTTTTTTGGGGGGGGGGAATGATTTTCGAGCGCAGCTGGAAAGCCTTGAGATAATTTTTTGTCATACATGAAAATCATTTTATGGCATGAAAATCTTTTTGTAATGTTCAAATAACCACAAGGGTAACTGACTGAATTTAAAGTCATGGAAAAATTAACAAAGTTGGTGGTGCTCCCAAAAGTCAATGCTCTTTGTTCGTTAAGCAGTCAAAAGCTATGAAACCACGCACACACCGCCATACCCCAAGGATCCTTTCAATGAAACACGCAGCAATGCTGCAACCTTTGCTACTACTGTTACTTGTGAAAATCAAAACAGACACACCTCTGCCTAATTCTTCCCCGATGTAGACTTTTCCTTGACGACATCATCAAAAGAACTGCAACCGATATCACTTCCATGTCGCCTGATACCATTTTCAGCTAGGGCTTGCTTGTCCGAATACGAACGACGCAACCGGCCGACATGTAATGCACTTACCGGACGAGCCAGCGCGCTCGAAAGTCTGGCTGTGCCAAACCCTGCTTGTAGTGTGAATGTGCACAGCGTTAACCCGGGGCAGTGTTACCCCGGGTTTATAAAAACTCCGGGTTAATGAAACAAGTGGGAACACATCTCTGGGTAAGAACATTTGGGGTATAAACCCCGGGGTAAGAACATTTTAACCCGGGGCAGAAAATCTCGGGGTTAAGCAATTTGTAGTGTGAAAAGGGTATTAAATGTCGTTAGACAATACGGAATACGCCAAGTTCGATCAACCGCCTTCTTTTTCTTAGCATTAAAACAAACGGAGGTGAATTTTCACAATCTCGAATTCTTCGAGCTTTCCGACTTCATCGCTGCGTTAAATCGATTAACCGTAGATAATAAAGAAGTAGAGATTTAAGTGTTTCTTAACCGTATTTTTGTCTTCTTGAGTTTGGTAAGAGATATTTTCACTGATTTTCATACGTTATTTCTTCCGTTAACCTTCGCGCGTCGGACCACACTCGTGCCTCCAACTCACAGGGCCCAACCATACGGTCAAGTAGGCTCGCCACTCTTGGTCACGGGCTTTCCTTTTCAGCGAGAGTAGACCCGTCTTCCGTTCTTATTTTACTTTCAGGGGTCGAAGTAGTCCCCTGTTCCTTCGAAATTTTAGGAGTTTTTCTCTTCTCTTAATTTTCAATAATTTGATCTAAGAGAAACGTGGTGAAATAAATTAATGAATAAATAAATAAACATGTCAGTACTAATGGGCTCCGTGAGGGGGGGGGGGGTCGCTTCTTCCCCTCGAAGCCCATTCTGCTCCCGAGGGAGAGGTGGTCGGGGTATAGCCTTTCCCGTTCCAGACGCCTCTCCGCCTCATCGAGTTCCCTGTCCAAGGAACAGAGTTTTCTCGGTACGGGGGACTAACACCGTGATAATTAAGCACACGAGCCTTGCCGGTGAGAGCTCAATCTCCCGGTGTACTGCACCGGTAGGCGGGCCTACTACGGATCAACCACGGTCGCTCATATCGCCTCGTACCCACGGTTCTAGCCACCTCACATCCAGGCTGCAATGAGGCCCCCGTACGGGAAAAGGGTTCCGTTCTTTTCCAATCGGGGCGCTACCTAAACGCGCCGATCAGGCGTTGAGCTCAGCTCCTCCGCACCGCTACCTCAGTGCCGTTCGGCGTCTGCCGTAGGTCGCGGTCAATCTTCCGCTACACAACTGCCTCACCCCAATATGGCTCAGATAGGATCATCGGGGACACGTCGTCCACCGCCCCATGACCCCGCTTGCATCGACCGGCAAGGGGCCCGCAGTCATGAAGACCAGAAAAACGATCTGCTGCTGGCGGCCCCAGGGCTAAGGCCCCGAAGGAGGGCAAGGCCAGCCGGACCAACAACCACCCATCGAACCCCCGAGATACTCGAGGGTCTGGAGACGGCCACTCACGGGTCACCAGCGGCGGACACAGCACTGCTCCCTTGACTTGAACCCACAACATGCCCGGTGCAAGCATTCTAAATATTACTGGTTCATTATCCGGGGCGAATCCGAGCCAGTCTCCTGATGGACTTAAGTTTGAGTACAGACAGTTATCGTGGATCCCGGCGGTGGATATACCTCCGGGTATCACCACCAGCCGCGCCAGTAAAGCCAAGAAACATACACAGAAGCGGATTTCTTCGGATAAATCCCAGAGGAAGAAAACTTGCCGCTCCTACTGCTAGTATGTCAATGTTTGACCCTGCGGACTTCATGCTCGCTTTCCAAAACATCAGCAACGCTTTGTCAGCCTTGACGCAAAGACCGGGCGGGCCGATGGTGGACCATCCGCGATCTCAAATTGCCGAGATGGGGGGGGGGGGCAGGGCGTGACCTCACCAGACCGGCAACACCACCGCCCGCTTCCGGAAACAATACCCTCGGACGTCCGTGGCATGCACCTGGATCAGTGATACTCGGACATTCTGCTGATGAGTTTGGAATTGAAGATGATGATGCCATCACAGCCATCACAGCCATCAGTGGCCTCATCTCTGGAGAATTCACATGATGTTCCTTCGGACCAGACGGGATCACTAGATGCAGGCAGCCTGAGCTTTTCTTCATAAGAGACCCAGTTCCGCTTTAATAGTGCAGAGAGATATGGTCAGGGTATACTTAAACTTCCAACCGTGAAGAAACCTGAGGAAAAAACAAAACATCAGTCTTTCCAGCAACATACGGCTCCAGCAAAGGTGAAGTCACTAACCTTTCCCGAACTCCCATTCGACCGCCTCTGCGTAGAACGAATGGAAATCTTGGCTAAGGCAAGGACGTGGCGACCATGTCTGCCACGGGCACGTTCATACTTTCAATTACCGCTTTCAATTGTGGCTACGACCCACATTTGACAAGTTCACAAGAATTTCTTGGCTGACAACATCCCCACGCCGAGCGAATGCCCTTAACGCTATGGGGATTTCATATGAAGGAGTGAAGAAGAGACTAGATGATCTCCCCTGCTGGGTAATGACATGTTCAATGGTCAGTTCCAAGATGTAATGGAGACAGAGGCGAAGCGAATTGACACCACCAACAAGCTTTCCTTTCGCAAGGGCACTGGCAACACGGGAGGTCGTATACCATACCGAAACGAACCTCAAAACCAGACCCACCTTTCGTCCCGAGACCCAAAGCCAAAAAAAGCCGTTTAGGGATTCGAAACATCAGGCTCCGAAAGCTTCGCCAGGTTCCAACCCGAGACCGACAATGCTCAGTTGGGTACCAGGTTCCAACCCTAGACCGACAATGCTCAGTGGGGTACCAGGGGTCGCGGAAGTTAACAACCTACCCCGATTCTCAGAAGGAGTGCGGCCATGAATATCTCAATACATGGCTAGCCCAAACTCCTGGACCCGACGGCAGCCGTCTAAGCTTTTATGCATGGTCCTGGCAAGAAATCACAGTGGACAGATAGGTCCTCGCCACGATGAGTCAAGGATACAAACTCGAGCTCACGAGCACCCCTCCGTCCGACACAGTACTCCGCGCTATACAAACCCCGACCGGCGCAGCTCTAGAGAGTGAGGTTTCCTTTCTCCTAGAGAAACAGGCAATAGAGAGAGTCAACACAAATCAGGGATTTGGATTCCTTCAACCTTCCGTTTTAACCCTCTCCCTAACGGGTCGGGCAAATCAATCAATCAGTGTGAGCAGCGTTGCCGCATCTGCCTTCGAGCGGTACTCCTTTGGTCTCCTGATAGCCATCCCCAGGCAAAAACACGATTCATCCCCATCCAAGCAAAATAAACGTTCTATCTGACGTAACCACGCGTCATGCGGACGCCCTACCAGGCGAGTCCTACCAGTAGGTTCTCTCATAGAGAGAATTGGCCTGGCATGGTCGCTTTTTTCCGTCAAATTCCATTCTGCTCCCAGAGAGAGGTGGTCGGGTATCGCTTTTTCCCGTTCCTGGCGTTAGTCGCCTCATCGAGGTCGCTGTCCAAACCGAGCTTTCTCGGTACAGGGAACGACCACCGTGATAATTAAGCACGCCAAGCCTTGACGTGAAGAACTCAATCTCCCGGTGTACAAAAACAACCTCACATGCAGGCTGCAGTGAGGCAACTATACGGGAAAAGGATCCGTCCCTCTCCCATCGGGGTGCTAACTAAACGGCGCGTCGAGCAGGCAGCAGTCGTTGAGCTCAGCTCCTCCGGACCGCTACCTAAGTGCCGTTGGGCGTTCGCCGTGGGCCGCGGTCAGTCTCCTGCTACACAACTGCCTAACACCGGTATGGCTCAGATGGGATCGCCGGGGACACGTCGACCACCGCCACCGTGACCCCGCTAGCATCAACCAGCAAGGGACCCGCAGTCAAGAAGACAGGAACACGATCTGCTGCCGGCAGCCCCGTGGTTAAGGCTCTGAAGAAAGGAAATTAAGACCCAGCCGGACCACCAACCACCCACCGAACCACCTTGAATGCTCCAGTTTCCGGAGACAGCCACTTATGGATCACCAGCGGCGGACAGGGAGAATCTTCTCGAGGCCCACGAGACCGGCATGGCGTCTAAATCTGGCTGATTCATTATCTGGGGTTAACCTGAGCCAGACGCCAGATGGACTCGAGTCCGAGTACGAAAGTTATCCGGGATCCCGTTGGTTAAAATGTCTCCAGGTAGCAATACCGGCAGCACCAGTGAAGCAAAGAAACATAAACAGAAGCGGAGCTCGTTGATTTCTTGTGACGAATCCCAGGGGAACAAAACACGCCGCTCCGACTGCAAGGATGTTAGTCAAAGTGAGACCCCTGCTGGCGTTCCGAAACATTGTCAGTCTTGGCGCAGGCCTAAAAGACTGGGCGTACCTACGGCGGACCGAACAACGCATCCCCCGTAGCTAACTTTCCAAATCCGCGATCGCAATTTGCCGATCCTGAAGGGGCAGGACGTGACCTCACCCGACTGACCGAACAACACCGCCCACTCCATAGACTGATAGAGGGAAAAGTCCCTATACTTCCGGACACAGCAAGGGACAAGCTATCAGCTGACGGAGGAAAAACAACACCCAATTAAGGCTTCATTGATAGACATGAAGCCCGAATGGAGGAACTGCTTGTCAACCTAGACTGGGCTGCAAGGTTCGCAATTCCAACGAAAACGTTCTTACAACAGCTGCTTTCCGAATACCTGGCATGTGTCACTGTCCACGTATTGTGAGAGCCATTTTGGTTCCTTGATGAAGGGCTACGCACCACCTTTGACCAGTTCACAACAATTTCCTCCTTAACAACTTCCTCACGTCGAGCGAATGCCCTTAGCGATATGGACATTCCATATCAAGGAGAGACTGCAAGATCTTCCCTTCTGGGTAATGATGTGTTCAATTGTCACTTCCAAGATGTGATAGAGACAGCAGCGAAGCGAATTGACACCACCAAGAATATTATACCTTCGCAAGGGCACTGGCAACACGGGAGGTCGTTTGTGAAACGAAGCTCACAAACCAGATCCCCCCTTTGTCTCGAGACTCGTAAATAAACCCTTTAAGTCGCTGAGGGGCTCGAAACATCAGGCTCCGTAAGCTCCGCCAGGCACCATTGCGGCCAAAGCCCTCCCACAGTCATCCCGAGATCCACGCCCCAATGCTCAGTAGGGTACCATGGGTCGCGGAGGTTGATAACCCACCCCGGTACTCGGGGGGGGGGGAGGTTGTGGCGATGACTATCTAGCCTCAGCACCTGGACCTGTCGGGGGACGTCTAAGCCTTTATGCAGGGTCCTGGCAAGAAATCACTTAAGACAGATGGGTACTCGCCACGATAAATCATGGATACAAACTCGAGTTCACGAGCACCCTACCGTCCCAAACGATACCCCGCGCTACACAAACCCCGACCCACAAGGGAGAGCGTGCGACTCTTTACCTTGACATCGCCGAATTATACTCCTCACAGCCACAATTCTGTACCCGGCGTCCTCCTCATGGCCCAGTGTTGAGCCTCAACCCTTCCTTGTCCCACACCAGACGAAATTTGGAAGAACTTTGAGATTGAACCCGCACACCTCACAACACTCTCGGTACCTGAGTATAGTTTGAACAGTAGAGTCATCAGAGTATGTGGTAGCCACGGGAGCACATAAGCCGCCAGAGGGCACCTCGATCTACCGAGTAGAACGCCTTGCGGAGATCGATATAGGCTGCAAAGAACCTCCTAAGATACTCACGCATGTGGTTCGAGAGAACCCGCGGTGCCAACATACGGTCAATCGTTGATCTCTTTGGAGTGAACCAAGACGACAGCTAAGGTCGTTGATGCTTGAGCAAGTGAGGTCAAATCCTGGCCAGAAGAGTCTTAGCAAGAATCTTGCTGAGCACAGAGAGCAATGTCACACCTCGATAGGCATTGGAATCCTTGCGACCCCCCTTGCCCGTCCAGAGAGGAACTATTAATACCACTCTTCCAGTTAGAGGGAATCTCGCCAGTGGTCCATACGGAACCTATAAATATGTCATGCAATGTCTCAACTGCAATGTCCCCACCAGCATTCAAAAATCCTGCATGGATACCACAGATCCCTGCTGCCTTCCCACTTTTCAGACTGTTCACCGCATCCCTCGTTTCCAAGAGCGTAGGTGGATCACAGTCGATTGGTGGGTTGGCAACCATTGGTGAACCCTAATCTTCATACGTAACTGCTCAAAGTAGGATGCCGAACAAAACCTCAATCTCGGACTCCTCTGTCAGCAACTCGCCGCTTGCAGATCTGACCCACCTTACCCCCGATGCAGAGTTAGAGGAACGCGATGCTCTCGATTGGCTCACATACAGACCGTACATGCGCCTCCTTGTCAGCCCTAAGGGATCGCACGGCCAAGTGCCTCACATCCTCGCCTCTAGGTGTTCATTCAGAGACAAAGGTCTTCCTGGACACTCTTGGAGGTCCAATCATCTCACCAGCAACAGGCAGAGTGGTGTCCCTGAAGAAACACCACATCACCTCAGGGCGCTCCAGATTGGGCATTCCCCCAAGCAGGTCACGAAGACCGCATGCAAAATCATCCGCCACGGCTCCATCCTGAAGACGACTCACATCAAGCCTTGGCTGAGATGGAGACAGCCTCCTGGCCGTACTTGGAGAAGTTGCAATGAGCAAGCGGTAATTATTGTTGAGGAACTGCGCACTCCGAAAAGCCCGTCA
This sequence comes from Astropecten irregularis, assembly GCA_963971285.1. Classification (NCBI taxonomy): domain Eukaryota; kingdom Metazoa; phylum Echinodermata; class Asteroidea; order Paxillosida; family Astropectinidae; genus Astropecten; species Astropecten irregularis. The sequence continues at coordinate 5,059,412 of OZ020244.1, read as the reverse complement.
GTTCTAAAGTATCCTCCAACGACCGTCCACGAGAGCATGATCGATCTTCTTTTAACCCCTAAAAAGGACTCAGGCGAATGGCGGCCCATTATCAACTTAAAGCCGCTCAACAGGTTTAATCGCCCGCAGGTTTCGCATGGACATACTTCAAACCGTTACGAGATCAGTGCCAACAACACCTTGGGCGGAATCCCTAGGCTTGAAGGACGCCTACCTCCACATCCCAATTCATCCAGGTTTATACCGGAGATTCCCCCCATTCATGTTCGAAGGCCAGACCTACCAGTTCTCTAACCTTCCCTTCCGGCTTTCCAGTCCCCAAGGGTCTTCACTCGAGTGACCAGGACGTTAACAGCTTATCTCCGCAAAAAGAACATCCTGATTTTCCAGTACTTAGATGACTGTTTAGTGATTGGCGAGTCAAGCACCGAACCTACGATATCATAACCCGGTTGAGATTTATCGTAAATCACATGCACAAGAAATCCCAACCAACACGGTCCCAAACCCGAACCTTCCTCGGGGCAGTCCTCGACCTACGACGGATATAGTGAAACCGACAGAGGAACGTAATGTCAAACTACAGTGCGTATATGCTTAACTGTCAAGCAGCACCATCAGTCGCGTGGTTATGGCTACTGGGTCTAATGGCAAGCATGGTAGACCTTATGGCTGCAGCTCCACCTGCGAGCACATTAACGCCCCAATTGGGATCCTATCGGCCTACTAGTGCTAGACAGAAAGGACATCCATGCACACCCGCGGTGGTGGACAGACAGACAGAACAAAGACTGCGGTCTGTAATCCCGATAGTCAAGGCAAGAAGTCACAATCACCAAGGACGGCCTCCACCATCAGGTGAGGAACTACCCTTACTCTGCTCCAGGAATCTGGGTAATGGGACCAGGAGTTTCGGAGACTCCAGATCAATGTTCTGTAACTCCGGGCCCAATCCAATGCACTGCACGGTCCAGACGCCAGTCAAGGGCAGTAATGTACTGATCAGGTCAGACAACACGACTGTGGTGTCATACATAAACCGCCAGGCTGGCACCCATTCAGCCAAGCTGAAAACATGTGCAATCCACATCCCTGGCAACGAGAACGTCCTGGCAGATGCCTCTCGAGGAGGACGGTCATCCCTGCAAAGTGGACCATCCTTCGCATATTGGTACAGATTATCTTTATGCTTATGGACAGACCCCACATCGACGTTTTTGCATCAGCCGAGAATGACGGAGTACCAGTGTTCTGCACCAGATTTCTCAGCACCCATAGGCGTTGGCAACAGACGCGCTACTTATAAAATGGGACGGCATGTTCCCCTAAGCATTGCGCCTATCGCTATTCCCCAGGGTAATAACCTAGATAAAGCAGGAACGGTGTTTTGGCCTATTTTGGCCTATTTTGGCCTCATCAATCGTGGTTTCCCAGGCTGATCAGGCTCCTGGTGCAGACTCTGATCCTGCCCCTCAGGCCGGACATCATCTCACAGCTGAAGTCAGGGATCATGCATCCGCAACCTGAGGATCGTCACCTAACCTGCTGGCCTCTCTGCAATGAACGTGTCAGGCAGCAGGCCTTTCTACAGAGGCTGCCGGATTCTGCTCGTGTACAGCAGTGGCCACAACCCGGTTCCTGACATCGGCTGGCAGTGGCTCCATTCGTGAAGCAAACTTCACCATTTTTTGGAGTGGTAACCCAGATGGAACAAGACCAATGCATGGAGTTGGCCTTGCAATTCGAAACTCCCTGCTACCATGCATTCAACTTCCTGTTTCAATCTCTATTCGACTCATGTCCATGCGGAACTGTCTTAGTAGTGGCGCTGTCACCGTCATCTCTGCATATGCTCCTACTCAGCTGTCTGATTCCACAGAAAAGGACACATTCTACCAACTGCTTGAAGACACTCTGCTCAGTATACCAGCCAGGGACAACATTATACTTGCCGATTACTTCAATGCCCGTACTGGTTCTGACCATGGGTCCTGGTGCGGTGTGATAGGTCCTCACGGCTTTGGCAACATGAACGATAACAGTTAACATTTCCTGGGGTGTTGTGCCGGCCATGAACTGTATCTAACTAGCACCTTCTTTACTGGCTCACCTCGTTTCAATCCACCTGGATACACCCTCCATTTGCATCAACTGGACCACATCATTGTCAGAAAGAGGCAGCTGCGTGATGTCAAACAGTGCCGTAGTATGCACTCCGCAGACTGTAACACCGAGCATGCTTTTGTCCGTTGCAAGCTGAGTATGCAGCCTAAATTTTTTTATCAGGCTCGGTTAAGATCATCCGTCGTCGACACCTCCACCACTCTGGACATCAACTGTGTCACCAAGTTTCAGTATCTCATCAATGAACAGCTTTGCTCATCTCCTTCACCAAATTGCCCTGGTCCTGCGTGGTCCAGGTTTAAGCTCACAATCATGAACTGTGCTCTCTCCGCTTTTGGTCGACGTACTCAAACACAACCCAACTTCTTTCGTGATAGTGCTGACATCTTGCTCCCTGCACTTGAGGCAAAACGTGCAGCAAGATCAAAAGCCTTCATGCTCCACACACGCTCCTCCAAGTCTGCGCTTCGTGCCGCTAAGAGAAACGTCCAGCGCTTGACTCGTATTGCCCTGCGTCGCTACTGGTCTGATCTCAGCGGTCGCATCCAACACTGCGCCAACTTCGGGGATCTACGGGCTCTGTACTTCGGCATCAAAGAAACAATAGGCCCTACCCCAAAGAAGAGTGTCCCAGGCTGCTGTCGGCTACACGTGAAGTCCTCACTGATCCCTCTACACAGCTTCATCGTTTGGCAGAGCATTTCTGCTCGCCCTATGCTGTCGATTCTGTAGTGAGCCCTGACGCACTGGACTCTCTTCCACGTCTTCCCATCCTGCATCAGCTTGACACTGACATCACCTTGGCTGCAGTAAAACGTGCTCTTGATGGGCTAAAGAACAACAAATCTCCTGGTGCCGATGGCATTCCTCCAGAGGTCTTGAAGTGTGGTGGAGCTGATCTCATGGCTGAGCTGTGCAACATCTTCCAGCTGTGCTGACACTCTCGGTGTCTCCCACAGGGCTTAAAAGATGCAAACATTATCACCCTCTACAAAAATAAAGGCAGCCGTCAAGACTGCAATAACTACAGAGGCTTTTTCTGTTGAGCATCGCTGGAAATGTCCTTGCTTCCCCGGCTGTAGGTCATCGCCAACAGAATTCTACCTGAGAGTCAATGTGGTTTCCGTCCATCTCGCTCCACTGTCGACATGGTGTTTTCTCTGAGACAGCTACAGGAAAAGTGTGTAGAGCAGCAGCGTCCGCTTTACGTCGTCTTCATCTACTTGACAAAGGCTTTCGACTCCGTTAGCCGTTCAGGCCTGTTCTCTATACTGAAGCGTCTTGGATGCCCAAATACACTCCTGGCTATCCTTATGGACTTCCACAATGACATGCAAGCCACGGCACAATTCAACGACGACCGTCGTCAAGAACGCCGTCTCAACTCCTTCCACTTCCGTTGCCTACGCTCCATTTTAGGCATCTATCTCCTGGCGTGACCACATCCCAAATGTCACAATCTTGCAGCTCACTGTGGCAACAGATATGTTCATTTTGAGACAGCGCCGTCTTCGGTGGGTTGGTCTTCGGTGGGCTTGCTGATGCTGCCCGACCTCGCGGTCGACCAAGACTGCGCTAAAATGATGTCCTGAAAGGTGACCTTGCCGCATTCGTTATACCTAGCACAACATGGGAGACAACAGCTCCCAACCGCTCCCAGTGGGGCTCTGCCACTCTAAATGGTTGCTCCATCTCAACCAAACACTACGTAGATTACTGTGTGAAACTTTGACTCCATCGTCGATTACGACGGGATGGGCCATGATGTTGAACTCGCGATAAAGGACGATAAATAGGTTAATCAATGAATATAAAACTCAGAACAGTGGCATCTGTCTCTCTAGATTGAACATCAAGTACGAAATGATAGACACCACATTCACCAAGCTATCTTTGAGCGTGAATTAGGCGTACACGGCAAAACAGCAATGACCATTACGTATCCAAGTAACATTGTTCCAAAATGTTTTTCCCCTCCACAGGCAGCACGAGAAAAAGGAATCATGGAGATATTTCTCCCCTTGGCCTTGGTGACAGTTCTGACCACCATCCTTGGTAAGTTAATCAGTTAATCACCATTTAATCTAGTTCCGGGCTTTACTTGAAATCCTGGGTTTACCAGTTTCGTTGGTTCAAGCTTTTGCTAAAAGCTATAACAAAACATACACTCATTTGCCGCTTTTTCATAGTTCATTCTAAGCAAATCTTGTTACAATCGTTCGTGCAAAACCATCAACTCTCGAGTATGATACAGTGCATTATGGTACATTTATTACTACATATTATTGGCAGACCACTTAAGGAATAGAAACAAATATCTGTCAAATACCCCAACAATTTTTACCCCAAAAATGTTTTGATAACTCAACTTCACTTCATAACCGAGACTCTTCGATGTTTACGCGCGACGAAGTCCAAACCGGATCTTAGTCTTGATCCGCCCATGTATGTGTATTCCACCTCGCTCTCGTAGACTTCCAAAAACCAGCTCACCCTATCCATGACCCTTGGGAATGATGTTTACAATGTTTGGTTGTGGTTTGCTCCTCAGCCAATTTAGATGGTCTGGAAAGTAAGTTGGTGGCTCGTCACTTCGGCCCTCCTCCTGAGCCGGTTCCCGGTGAACACTGGATGAAAGCAGCCGTGCGACAGCTGAGCAAACAATGCCCCCGCCCTAAAAAGGCCGGACAAGGTGAGTTGGATTTTCAATACATTTCTGGGGCCTTTTGAAAGCTCGGCTTAAGTTCAGGTTCAGGCTCCAGCTCCAGCTCCACTTCGTGAATCCATTTTTAAATAACGGGTATACAAAAGAGACCGGTACCTTTGGCTGCGGTTCAGAAGTAGATTCTCTGGTTTGAAAAAAAAAAACAGAGATTCAGCTTCGATGAGGAACCACAACCTATATTTTCACCATATGGATTACAGAAATGAAGCCGGAGCTTGAGCAAGAGCCGGGCTATAATTGAGGTCTCCGATCTCCCCTCTTCTTTTAGTCTGGTTCCTTTCCCAGAGATTCTCTGGCGACTCTTATTACAAATCTTATGTTACATTTCGGCTCTCATTTTTGAAATTTTGCCTGGGCAAAGTAAGAGTTAAAAGAGTCGGAAGGAAACATGCAACAAAAGCCCTAATAGTGCATAACAAGAGTACTGTATTGTGTGTGGAAAATAATTATGATCTTATTATTTAACCGTAGCACAGAACTAAACTAAACATGTCTTAACATGTGCATGACCCCGCGTGACTTGTCGGGAATGTCCGACATTTCATGTTACTATCTGGAATTAAATTATGTTTCGGGTATTTCCGTAAACAAATCAAAACTGACCTTTTTGGTCACGTGCCCCTTCTGTGCATTTAGCCGATACCGGACTCTGGGCCCTTTTCCAAATCTCGGCTCCGGCTTCAGGCTCCGGCTCCGGCTCCGGCTCCGGCTCCACGAAGCTTCGACTTCACGCGGCTTCAGTTCGAAGTCGCCGTGCTTGCGCGGCTCCACGTTTGAAACATGGAAATTTGTCTATCAATTTACACTGAGCTCGTTGCAACAAGTTTCCCAAAATATCCTACTGTAGTTTCCATAATTTCACTAGTTTCAGTATTTAAATAGACAACAATGAAAGGGTGTCAAAGTATTACTGTCACGCGACTTTGTACTCAGTGATTCAAAGGGTGACGTCACGAAGCCCCACGAAGCCACCTCTTCGGTAGACTTCATCAGGCTTCGTTTTTCGGCAAATTCTGAAGCCCCAAAATGAAGCCCAAGCCGGAGTCTGAATTTGGTTTGCGGCTCCAATATGGCGCCCAAAGTTTGGAGCCGGAGCCGGCATAGATATATAAAAAAAAAAACTAGGGGCCTGTTTGTTTCACGCAAAGGATCATGAATCCTTCGGATCCGGATCCCATTTTAGCGTACCCTGCATAGGAGAAGGATCCGAAAAATGGGATCCGGATCCGCAGATTCGTCCGAAACAAACAGGCCCTAGATGACGCATTGGCTGCTCGTGGATGCGTCTTTCACGGGGCCATTTTTAAAGGGAGTTTAAAATCTGTTTTTATGGAACGCCTTAGCTATCTTTTTAGATTGTTTGCTTCGGTAATTCCATCACTCATTTTGCCAAATTGAATGATGAAATTTTCGAACAGAATGACAGAATGATAAACTGGATGATGGAATTGCCGACCGGAATGACAAAACGGCAAATAAAATGATGAAATTGGCAAATTAAAATGATGGAATTACCGACAAACAATTTTAGCCACCGCGAATGTACTACGGCGTTCCATCATGTTTCTTGGTGCATGGCGTACCGCGTAACGCGTAACGGCGCGGCTTGCGCGGTTTGTTATTAGCGCGTGAGCGTAGTGCAACCCCCATTCGTTAATACACGGGTGCGTCATCTAGTTTTGTTTTATGGGTGCAGACCAGTAAATAAATTCACATAGGCTCCCACGCAAAATGGCCAATTTAAAAAAAATATGAAAAATACTCAGAAGTTTCTGAGGCAACCGACCAATACGGCAAAATAAAGGTGAAAACTTCAATTTTCATTTTCTTTTTAATATTCTATTTTCGACTTTTTGCCGAAAAGTACATTCAAAGAAAAATACCCCTAAAACGCCCGAATTGACCGGTGCCGGACCAAAAATAGTACCCCTCCACTACAGGGCAAAAATAGAGCGAATTTATGGCCTGATTTCATCCAAACGGCTCAAAGGTGAAAGTCCAAACTCTGGTGATCGGGTTCCATCCATTTTGTCTACAAGACTTACCACGTAGGTCTCACCAGACGCTTTAAGAGAAAAGATTTTGAGGGTATAGAGAAAATTAATGAGCTCCGCGGACCGATTTGGGCCTATTTACTGGTCTGCACCCTTTACCGTGCATAAAGTATTTTATTTCTTTATAAAACCGCCTTTAAGACAAAGGGAAGTGGTCACTGACCATGAATCTGCAAAAAAAAATTGAACAAAATTGAACCCTTTTCGAAATACAGGCCAATCTTGGAAGAGGGGCGGCCATTTTGTTTATGTAGTTTTAGCACGGTATCCATTGTAATGCATGCATGGATCGATATGCATCGCAGTTCCTTTTTGAATATTACAAGTCTTCAAAGTAAGCAAGGAGCAATCGTTGAATACTTCAAGATTGTTGAGTTCACAGCCAGGGGTTGTGAGGGGTGGCCAGGGTTATGCGACAATTTATTTCGGGGGGGGGGGGGGGGGGAACAAGAAGGCTAACAAGAATTGGTCCAGCCAGTGGACTCTACTAGCTACGGTTAGGCTCGCTAGGGTTAGGGCAACTAGGGTTAGGGCAACTAGGGTTAGGGCAACTAGGGTTGGACTATTTTTGAGGACTCTTCGCATCATGTTTGCAAGACTGATGTTTTTATAAAGTTTTTTTCCCAGGTTTTGGGGATAGTTGACTGACTTGGGGTCAAAGAAAAGGTGCTTGATGAAGCAAACGCGCAACAATAACACTGGCCAACAGTTGCTACCCTCGTCTCGGGTAACCCTCTCTGCTATGCTCCTTTGTCTTTGCATGAATATAAAGAACTTCACTAAAAAGGCTGAAAAACAAGCACAAACAAATGAAAATCCTAACCTATATTTTTTGGCCCAAATAATTCAAACTCAGTCCACTCCAAAGCGAAAATACCGTTATTTACGCTGGGGAATCCCCAAGCATTTACACGCACGCACGTTGACTATGGTAAACATGGCCGCCGTATGCTTTATTTAGGAAAAAATCTAATTTATGGTAATTTTAATGGATTTAAAAGGAAACTAATAGTTGAAACAACATGTCAGACAGTGCAAAAGTTGTGTCCGTCAATATTTTCTGCCTACAGTTCACTTTAGCGACATTTAAAGGACAAAATTGCAACGGCATGACGCCATCTTGGATTTCGCTATATATAGTGCATAAAGTATTTTATTTCCTTATAAAACCGCCTTTAAGACAAAGGGAAGTGGTCACTGACCATGAATCTGCAAAACAAAATTGAACAAAATTGAACCCTTTTCGAAATACAGGCCAATCTTGGAAGAGGGGCTGCCATTTTGTTTATGTAGTTTTAGCACGGTATCCATTGTAATGCATGCATGGATCGATATGCATCGCAGTTCCTTTTTGAATATTACAAGTCTTCAAAGTAAGCAAGGAGCAATCGTTGAATACTTCAAGATTGTTGAGTTCACAGCCAGGGGTTGTGAGGGGTGGCCAGGGCTATGCGACAATTTATTTAAGGGGGGGTGGAAGAAGGAGGCTAAAAAGAATTGGTCCAGCCAGTGGACTCTACTAGCAAGGGTTAGGCTCGCTAGGGTTAGGTTCGCTAGGGTTAGGGCAACTAGGGTTAGGGCAACTAGGGTTGGACTATTTTTGAGGACTCTTCGCATCTTGTTTGCAAGACTGATGTTTTTATGAAGTTTTTTCCCCGGTTTTGGGGATAGTTGACTGACTTGGGGTCAAAGAAAAGGTGCTTGATGAAGCAAACGCGCAACAATAACACTGGCCAACAGTTGCTACCCTCGTCTCGGGTAACCCTCTCTGCTATGCTCCTTTGTCTTTGCATGAATGTAAAGAACTTCACTAAAAAGGCTGAAAAAAAAGCACAAACAAATGAAAATCCTAACCTATATTTTTTGGCCCAAATAATTCAAACTCAGTCCACTCCAAATCGAAAATACAGTTATTTACGCAGGGGAATCCCCAAGCGTTTACACGCACGCGCGTTGACTATGGTAAACATGGCCGCCGTATGCTTTATTTCGGAAAAATCAAATTCATGGTAATTTTAATGGATTTAAAAGGAAACTAATAGTTGAAAACGACATGTCAGACAGTGCAAAAGTTGTGTCCGTCAATATTTTCTGCCTACAGCTCACTTTAGCGACATTTAAAGGACAAAATTGCAACGGCATGACGCCATCTTGGATTTCGCTATATATAGTGCATAAAGTATTTTATTTCCTTATAAAACCGCCTTTAAGACAAAGGGAAGTGGTCACTGACCATGAATCTGCAAAAACAATTGAACAAAATTTAACCCTTTTCGAAATACAGGCCAATCTTGGAAGAGGGGCGGCCATTTTGTTTATGTAGTTTTAGCACGGTATCCATTGAAATGCATGCATGGATCGATATGCATCGCAGTTCCTTTTTGAATATTACAAGTCTTCAAAGTAAGCAAGGAGCAATCGTTGAATACTTCGAGATTGTTGAGTTCACAGCCAGGGGTTGTGAGGGGTGGCCTGGGCTATGCGACAATTTATTTCGGGGGGGGGGGTGGAACAAGAAGGCTAACAAGAATTGGTCCAGCCAGTGGACTCTACTAGCTAGGGTTAGGCTCGCTAGGGTTAGGGCAACTAGGGTTAGGGCAACTAGGGTTGGACTATTTTTGAGGACTCTTCGCATCTTGTTTGCAAGACTGATGTTTTTATAAAGTTTTTTTTTCCGGTTTTGGGGATAGTTGACTGACTTGGGGTCAAAGAAAAGGTGCTTGATGAAGCAAACGCGCAACAATAACACTGGCCAACAGTTGCTACCCTCGTCTCGGGTAACCCTCTCTGCTATGCTCCTTTGTCTTTGCATGAATGTAAAGAACTTCACTAAAAAGGCTGAAAAACAAGCACAAACAAATGAAAATCCTAACCTATATTTTTTGGCCCAAATAATTCAAACTCAGTCCACTCAAAATCGAAAATACAGTTATTTACGCAGGGGAATCCCCAAAGCATTTACACGCACGCGCGTTGACTATGGTAAACATGGCCGCCGTATGCTTTATTTCGGAAAAATCAAATTTATGGTAATTTTAATGGATTTAAAAGGAAACTAATAGTTGAAAACGACATGTCAGACAGTGCAAAAGTTGTGTCCGTCAATATTTTCTGCCTACAGTTCACTTTAGCGACATTTAAAGGACAAAATTGCAACGGCATGACGCCATCTTGGATTTCGCTATATATAGTGCATAAAGTATTTTATTTCCATATAAAACCGCCTTTAAGACAAAGGGAAGTGGTCACTGACCATGAATCTGCAAAAACAATTGAACAAAATTTAACCCTTTTCGAAATACAGGCCAATCTTGGAAGAGGGGCGGCCATTGTGTTTATGTAGTTTTAGCACGGTATCCATTGTAATGCATGCATGGATCGATATGCATCGCAGTTCCTTTTTGAATTTTACAAGTCTTCAAAGTAAGCAAGGAGCAATCGTTGAATACTTCAAGATTGTTGAGTTCACAGCCAGGGGTTGTGAGGGGTGGCCAGGGCTATGCGACAATTTATTTCGGGGGGGGGGGGGGGTGGAACAAGAAGGCTAACAAGAATTGGTCCAGCCAGTGGACTCTACTAGCTAGGGTTAGGCTCGCTAGGGTTAGGTTCGCTAGGGTTAGGGCAACTAGGGTTAGGGCAACTAGGGTTAGGGCAACTAGGGTTGGACTTTTTTTGAGGACTCTTCGCATCTTGTTTGCAAGACTGATGTTTTTATAAAGTTTTTTCCCCGGTTTGGGGGATAGTTGACTGACTTGGGGTCAAAGAAAAGGTGCTTGATGAAGCAAACATGCAACAATAACACTGGCCAACAGTTGCTACCCTCGTCTCGGGAAACCCTCTCTGCTATGCTCCTTTGTCTTTGCATGAATATAAAGAACTTCACTAAAAAGGCTGAAAAACAAGCACAAACAAATGAAAATCCTAACCTATATTTTTTGGCCCAAATAATTCAAACTCAGTCCACACCAAAGCGGAAATACAGTTATTTACGCAGGGGAATCCCCAAGCATTTACACGCACGCGCGTTGACTATGGTAAACATGGCCGCCGTATGCTTTATTTCGGAAAAATCAAATTTATAGTAATTTTAATGGATTTAAAAGGAAACTAATAGTTGAAAACGACATGTCAGACAGTGCAAAAGTTGTGTCCGTCAATATTTTCTGCCTACAGTTCACTTTAGCGACATTTAAAGGACAAAATTGCAACGGCATGACGCCATCTTGGATTTCGCAATATATAGTGCATAAAGTATTTTATTTCCTTATAAAACCGCCTTTAAAACAAAGGGAAGTGGTCACTGACCATGAATCTGCAAAAACAATCGAACAAAATTTAACCCTTTTCGAAATACAGGCCAATCTTGGAAGAGGGGCGGCCATTTTGTTATGTAGTTTTAGCACGGTATCCATTGTAATGCATGCATGGATCGATATGCATCGCAGTTCCTTTTTGAATATTACAAGTCTTCAAAGTAAGCAAGGAGCAATCGTTGAATACTTCAAGATTGTTGAGTTCACAGCCAGGGGTTGTGAGGGGTGGCCAGGGCTATGCGACAATTTATTTCGGGGGGGGGGGGGGTGCAACAAGAAGGCTAACAAGAATTGGTCCAGCCAGTGGACTCTACTAGCTAGGGTTAGTCTCGCTAGGGTTAGGTTCGCTAGGGTTAGGGCAACTAGGGTTAGGGCAACTAGGGTTGGACTATTTTTGAGGACTCTTCGCATCTTGTTTGCAAGACTGATGTTTTTATAAAGTTTTTTCCCTGGTTTTGGGGATAGTTGACTGACTTGGGGTCCAAGAAAAGGTGCTTGATGAAGCAAACGCGCAACAATAACACTGGCCAACAGTTGCTACCCTCGTCTCGGGTAACCCTCTCTGCTATGCTCCTTTGTCTTTGCATGAATATAAAGAACTTCACTAAAAAGGCTGAAAAACAAGCACAAACAAATGAAAATCCTAACCTATATTTTTTGGCCCAAATAATTTAAACTTAGTCCACTCCAAAGCGAAAATACAGTTATTTACGCAGGGGAATCCCCAAGCATTTACACGCACGCGCGTTGACTATGGTAAACATGGCCGCCGTATGCTTTATTTCGGAAAAATCAAATTTATGGTAATTTTAATGGATTTAAAAGGAAACTAATAGTTGAAAACGACATGTCAGACAGTGCAAAAGTTGTGTCCGTCAATATTTTCTGCCTACAGTTCACTTTAGCGACATTTAAAGGACAAAATTGCAACGGCATGACGCCATCTTGGATTTCGCTATATATAGTGCATAAAGTATTTTATTTCCATATAAAACCGCCTTTAAGACAAAGGGAAGTGGTCACTGACCATGAATCTGCAAAAACAATTGAACAAAATTTAACCCTTTTCGAAATACAGGCCAATCTTGGAAGAGGGGCGGCCATTGTGTTTATGTAGTTTTAGCACGGTATCCATTGTAATGCATGCATGGATCGATATGCATCGCAGTTCCTTTTTGAATTTTACAAGTCTTCAAAGTAAGCAAGGAGCAATCGTTGAATACTTCAAGATTGTTGAGTTCACAGCCAGGGGTTGTGAGGGGTGGCCAGGGCTATGCGACAATTTATTTCGGGGGGGGGGGGGGGGTGGAACAAGAAGGCTAACAAGAATTGGTCCAGCCAGTGGACTCTACTAGCTAGGGTTAGGCTCGCTAGGGTTAGGTTCGCTAGGGTTAGGGCAACTAGGGTTAGGGCAACTAGGGTTAGGGCAACTAGGGTTGGACTTTTTTTGAGGACTCTTCGCATCTTGTTTGCAAGACTGATGTTTTTATAAAGTTTTTTCCCCGGTTTGGGGGATAGTTGACTGACTTGGGGTCAAAGAAAAGGTGCTTGATGAAGCAAACATGCAACAATAACACTGGCCAACAGTTGCTACCCTCGTCTCGGGTAACCCTCTCTGCTATGCTCCTTTGTCTTTGCATGAATATAAAGAACTTCACTAAAAAGGCTGAAAAACAAGCACAAACAAATGAAAATCCTAACCTATATTTTTTGGCCCAAATAATTAAAACTCAGTCCACACCAAAGCGGAAATACAGTTATTTACGCAGGGGAATCCCCAAGCATTTACACGCACGCGCGTTGACTATGGTAAACATGGCCGCCGTATGCTTTATTTCGGAAAAATCAAATTTATAGTAATTTTAATGGATTTAAAAGGAAACTAATAGTTGAAAACGACATGTCAGACAGTGCAAAAGTTGTGTCCGTCAATATTTTCTGCCTACAGTTCACTTTAGCGACATTTAAAGGACAAAATTGCAACGGCATGACGCCATCTTGGATTTCGCTATATATAGTGCATAAAGTATTTTATTTCCATATAAAACCGCCTTTAAGACAAAGGGAAGTGGTCACTGACCATGAATCTGCAAAAACAATTGAACAAAATTTAACCCTTTTCGAAATACAGGCCAATCTTGGAAGAGGGGCGGCCATTGTGTTTATGTAGTTTTAGCACGGTATCCATTGTAATGCATGCATGGATCGATATGCATCGCAGTTCCTTTTTGAATTTTACAAGTCTTCAAAGTAAGCAAGGAGCAATCGTTGAATACTTCAAGATTGTTGAGTTCACAGCCAGGGGTTGTGAGGGGTGGCCAGGGCTATGCGACAATTTATTTCGGGGGGGGGGGGGGGTGGAACAAGAAGGCTAACAAGAATTGGTCCAGCCAGTGGACTCTACTAGCTAGGGTTAGGCTCGCTAGGGTTAGGTTCGCTAGGGTTAGGGCAACTAGGGTTAGGGCAACTAGGGTTAGGGCAACTAGGGTTGGACTTTTTTTGAGGACTCTTCGCATCTTGTTTGCAAGACTGATGTTTTTATAAAGTTTTTTCCCCGGTTTGGGGGATAGTTGACTGACTTGGGGTCAAAGAAAAGGTGCTTGATGAAGCAAACATGCAACAATAACACTGGCCAACAGTTGCTACCCTCGTCTCGGGTAACCCTCTCTGCTATGCTCCTTTGTCTTTGCATGAATATAAAGAACTTCACTAAAAAGGCTGAAAAACAAGCACAAACAAATGAAAATCCTAACCTATATTTTTTGGCCCAAATAATTAAAACTCAGTCCACACCAAAGCGGAAATACAGTTATTTACGCAGGGGAATCCCCAAGCATTTACACGCACGCGCGTTGACTATGGTAAACATGGCCGCCGTATGCTTTATTTCGGAAAAATCAAATTTATAGTAATTTTAATGGATTTAAAAGGAAACTAATAGTTGAAAACGACATGTCAGACAGTGCAAAAGTTGTGTCCGTCAATATTTTCTGCCTACAGTTCACTTTAGCGACATTTAAAGGACAAAATTGCAACGGCATGACGCCATCTTGGATTTCGCTATATATAGTGCATAAAGTATTTTATTTCCATATAAAACCGCCTTTAAGACAAAGGGAAGTGGTCACTGACCATGAATCTGCAAAAACAATTGAACAAAATTTAACCCTTTTCGAAATACAGGCCAATCTTGGAAGAGGGGCGGCCATTGTGTTTATGTAGTTTTAGCACGGTATCCATTGTAATGCATGCATGGATCGATATGCATCGCAGTTCCTTTTTGAATTTTACAAGTCTTCAAAGTAAGCAAGGAGCAATCGTTGAATACTTCAAGATTGTTGAGTTCACAGCCAGGGGTTGTGAGGGGTGGCCAGGGCTATGCGACAATTTATTTCGGGGGGGGGGGGGGGTGGAACAAGAAGGCTAACAAGAATTGGTCCAGCCAGTGGACTCTACTAGCTAGGGTTAGGCTCGCTAGGGTTAGGTTCGCTAGGGTTAGGGCAACTAGGGTTAGGGCAACTAGGGTTAGGGCAACTAGGGTTGGACTTTTTTTGAGGACTCTTCGCATCTTGTTTGCAAGACTGATGTTTTTATAAAGTTTTTTCCCCGGTTTGGGGGATAGTTGACTGACTTGGGGTCAAAGAAAAGGTGCTTGATGAAGCAAACATGCAACAATAACACTGGCCAACAGTTGCTACCCTCGTCTCGGGTAACCCTCTCTGCTATGCTCCTTTGTCTTTGCATGAATATAAAGAACTTCACTAAAAAGGCTGAAAAACAAGCACAAACAAATGAAAATCCTAACCTATATTTTTTGGCCCAAATAATTAAAACTCAGTCCACACCAAAGCGGAAATACAGTTATTTACGCAGGGGAATCCCCAAGCATTTACACGCACGCGCGTTGACTATGGTAAACATGGCCGCCGTATGCTTTATTTCGGAAAAATCAAATTTATAGTAATTTTAATGGATTTAAAAGGAAACTAATAGTTGAAAACGACATGTCAGACAGTGCAAAAGTTGTGTCCGTCAATATTTTCTGCCTACAGTTCACTTTAGCGACATTTAAAGGACAAAATTGCAACGGCATGACGCCATCTTGGATTTCGCTATATATAGTGCATAAAGTATTTTATTTCCATATAAAACCGCCTTTAAGACAAAGGGAAGTGGTCACTGACCATGAATCTGCAAAAACAATTGAACAAAATTTAACCCTTTTCGAAATACAGGCCAATCTTGGAAGAGGGGCGGCCATTGTGTTTATGTAGTTTTAGCACGGTATCCATTGTAATGCATGCATGGATCGATATGCATCGCAGTTCCTTTTTGAATTTTACAAGTCTTCAAAGTAAGCAAGGAGCAATCGTTGAATACTTCAAGATTGTTGAGTTCACAGCCAGGGGTTGTGAGGGGTGGCCAGGGCTATGCGACAATTTATTTCGGGGGGGGGGGGGGGGTGGAACAAGAAGGCTAACAAGAATTGGTCCAGCCAGTGGACTCTACTAGCTAGGGTTAGGCTCGCTAGGGTTAGGTTCGCTAGGGTTAGGGCAACTAGGGTTAGGGCAACTAGGGTTAGGGCAACTAGGGTTGGACTTTTTTTGAGGACTCTTCGCATCTTGTTTGCAAGACTGATGTTTTTATAAAGTTTTTTCCCCGGTTTGGGGGATAGTTGACTGACTTGGGGTCAAAGAAAAGGTGCTTGATGAAGCAAACATGCAACAATAACACTGGCCAACAGTTGCTACCCTCGTCTCGGGTAACCCTCTCTGCTATGCTCCTTTGTCTTTGCATGAATATAAAGAACTTCACTAAAAAGGCTGAAAAACAAGCACAAACAAATGAAAATCCTAACCTATATTTTTTGGCCCAAATAATTCAAACTCAGTCCACTCCAAAGCGAAAATACCGTTATTTACGCTGGGGAATCCCCAAGCATTTACACGCACGCACGTTGACTATGGTAAACATGGCCGCCGTATGCTTTATTTTGGAAAAAATCTAATTTATGGTAATTTTAATGGATTTAAAAGGAAACTAATAGTTGAAACAACATGTCAGACAGTGCAAAAGTTGTGTCCGTCAATATTTTCTGCCTACAGTTCACTTTAGCGACATTTAAAGGACAAAATTGCAACGGCATGACGCCATCTTGGATTTCGCTATATATAGTGCATAAAGTATTTTATTTCCTTATAAAACCGCCTTTAAGACAAAGGGAAGTGGTCACTGACCATGAATCTGCAAAACAAAATTGAACAAAATTGAACCCTTTTCGAAATACAGGCCAATCTTGGAAGAGGGGCTGCCATTTTGTTTATGTAGTTTTAGCACGGTATCCATTGTAATGCATGCATGGATCGATATGCATCGCAGTTCCTTTTTGAATATTACAAGTCTTCAAAGTAAGCAAGGAGCAATCGTTGAATACTTCAAGATTGTTGAGTTCACAGCCAGGGGTTGTGAGGGGTGGCCAGGGCTATGCGACAATTTATTTAAGGGGGGGTGGAAGAAGGAGGCTAAAAAGAATTGGTCCAGCCAGTGGACTCTACTAGCAAGGGTTAGGCTCGCTAGGGTTAGGTTCGCTAGGGTTAGGGCAACTAGGGTTAGGGCAACTAGGGTTGGACTATTTTTGAGGACTCTTCGCATCTTGTTTGCAAGACTGATGTTTTTATGAAGTTTTTTCCCCGGTTTTGGGGATAGTTGACTGACTTGGGGTCAAAGAAAAGGTGCTTGATGAAGCAAACGCGCAACAATAACACTGGCCAACAGTTGCTACCCTCGTCTCGGGTAACCCTCTCTGCTATGCTCCTTTGTCTTTGCATGAATGTAAAGAACTTCACTAAAAAGGCTGAAAAAAAAGCACAAACAAATGAAAATCCTAACCTATATTTTTTGGCCCAAATAATTCAAACTCAGTCCACTCCAAATCGAAAATACAGTTATTTACGCAGGGGAATCCCCAAGCGTTTACACGCACGCGCGTTGACTATGGTAAACATGGCCGCCGTATGCTTTATTTCGGAAAAATCAAATTCATGGTAATTTTAATGGATTTAAAAGGAAACTAATAGTTGAAAACGACATGTCAGACAGTGCAAAAGTTGTGTCCGTCAATATTTTCTGCCTACAGCTCACTTTAGCGACATTTAAAGGACAAAATTGCAACGGCATGACGCCATCTTGGATTTCGCTATATATAGTGCATAAAGTATTTTATTTCCTTATAAAACCGCCTTTAAGACAAAGGGAAGTGGTCACTGACCATGAATCTGCAAAAACAATTGAACAAAATTTAACCCTTTTCGAAATACAGGCCAATCTTGGAAGAGGGGCGGCCATTGTGTTTATGTAGTTTTAGCACGGTATCCATTGTAATGCATGCATGGATCGATATGCATCGCAGTTCCTTTTTGAATATTACAAGTCTTCAAAGTAAGCAAGGAGCAATCGTTGAATACTTCGAGATTGTTGAGTTCACAGCCAGGGGTTGTGAGGGGTGGCCTGGGCTATGCGACAATTTATTTCGGGGGGGGGGGGTGGAACAAGAAGGCTAACAAGAATTGGTCCAGCCAGTGGACTCTACTAGCTAGGGTTAGGCTCGCTAGGGTTAGGGCAACTAGGGTTAGGGCAACTAGGGTTGGACTATTTTTGAGGACTCTTCGCATCTTGTTTGCAAGACTGATGTTTTTATAAAGTTTTTTTTTCCGGTTTTGGGGATAGTTGACTGACTTGGGGTCAAAGAAAAGGTGCTTGATGAAGCAAACGCGCAACAATAACACTGGCCAACAGTTGCTACCCTCGTCTCGGGTAACCCTCTCTGCTATGCTCCTTTGTCTTTGCATGAATGTAAAGAACTTCACTAAAAAGGCTGAAAAACAAGCACAAACAAATGAAAATCCTAACCTTTATTTTTTTGGCCCAAATAATTCAAACTCAGTCCACTCAAAATCGAAAATACAGTTATTTACGCAGGGGAATCCCCAAAGCATTTACACGCACGCGCGTTGACTATGGTAAACATGGCCGCCGTATGCTTTATTTCGGAAAAATCAAATTTATGGTAATTTTAATGGATTTAAAAGGAAACTAATAGTTGAAAACGACATGTCAGACAGTGCAAAAGTTGTGTCCGTCAATATTTTCTGCCTACAGTTCACTTTAGCGACATTTAAAGGACAAAATTGCAACGGCATGACGCCATCTTGGATTTCGCTATATATAGTGCATAAAGTATTTTATTTCCATATAAAACCGCCTTTAAGACAAAGGGAAGTGGTCACTGACCATGAATCTGCAAAAACAATTGAACAAAATTTAACCCTTTTCGAAATACAGGCCAATCTTGGAAGAGGGGCGGCCATTGTGTTTATGTAGTTTTAGCACGGTATCCATTGTAATGCATGCATGGATCGATATGCATCGCAGTTCCTTTTTGAATTTTACAAGTCTTCAAAGTAAGCAAGGAGCAATCGTTGAATACTTCAAGATTGTTGAGTTCACAGCCAGGGGTTGTGAGGGGTGGCCAGGGCTATGCGACAATTTATTTCGGGGGGGGGGGGGGGGGGTGGAACAAGAAGGCTAACAAGAATTGGTCCAGCCAGTGGACTCTACTAGCTAGGGTTAGGCTCGCTAGGGTTAGGTTCGCTAGGGTTAGGGCAACTAGGGTTAGGGCAACTAGGGTTAGGGCAACTAGGGTTGGACTTTTTTTGAGGACTCTTCGCATCTTGTTTGCAAGACTGATGTTTTTATAAAGTTTTTTCCCCGGTTTGGGGATAGTTGACTGACTTGGGGTCAAAGAAAAGGTGCTTGATGAAGCAAACATGCAACAATAACACTGGCCAACAGTTGCTACCCTCGTCTCGGGTAACCCTCTCTGCTATGCTCCTTTGTCTTTGCATGCTTTGCATGAATATAAAGAACTTCACTAAAAAGGCTGAAAAACAAGCACAAACAAATGAAAATCCTAACCTATATTTTTTGGCCCAAATAATTTAAACTTAGTCCACTCCAAAGCGAAAATACAGTTATTTACGCAGGGGAATCCCCAAGCATTTACACGCACGCGCGTTGACTATGGTAAACATGGCCGCCGTATGCTTTATTTCGGAAAAATCAAATTTATGGTAATTTTAATGGATTTAAAAGGAAACTAATAGTTGAAAACGACATGTCAGACAGTGCAAAAGTTGTGTCCGTCAATATTTTCTGCCTACAGTTCACTTTAGCGACATTTAAAGGACAAAATTGCAACGGCATGACGCCATCTTGGATTTCGCTATATATAGTGCATAAAGTATTTTATTTCCATATAAAACCGCCTTTAAGACAAAGGGAAGTGGTCACTGACCATGAATCTGCAAAAACAATTGAACAAAATTTAACCCTTTTCGAAATACAGGCCAATCTTGGAAGAGGGGCGGCCATTGTGTTTATGTAGTTTTAGCACGGTATCCATTGTAATGCATGCATGGATCGATATGCATCGCAGTTCCTTTTTGAATTTTACAAGTCTTCAAAGTAAGCAAGGAGCAATCGTTGAATACTTCAAGATTGTTGAGTTCACAGCCAGGGGTTGTGAGGGGTGGCCAGGGCTATGCGACAATTTATTTCGGGGGGGGGGGGGGGTGGAACAAGAAGGCTAACAAGAATTGGTCCAGCCAGTGGACTCTACTAGCGAGGGTTACGCTCGCTAGGGTTAGGTTCGCTAGGGTTAGGGCAACTAGGGTTAGGGCAACTAGGGTTAGGGCAACTAGGGTTGGACTTTTTTTGAGGACTCTTCGCATCTTGTTTGCAAGACTGATGTTTTTATAAAGTTTTTTCCCCGGTTTGGGGGATAGTTGACTGACTTGGGGTCAAAGAAAAGGTGCTTGATGAAGCAAACATGCAACAATAACACTGGCCAACAGTTGCTACCCTCGTCTCGGGTAACCCTCTCTGCTATGCTCCTTTGTCTTTGCATGAATATAAAGAACTTCACTAAAAAGGCTGAAAAACAAGCACAAACAAATGAAAATCCTAACCTATATTTTTTGGCCCAAATAATTCAAACTCAGTCCACACCAAAGCGGAAATACAGTTATTTACGCAGGGGAATCCCCAAGCATTTACTTGCACGCGCGTTGACTATGGTAAACATGGCCGCCGTATGCTTTATTTCGGAAAAATCTAATTTATGGTAATTTTAATGGATTTAAAAGGAAACTAATAGTTGAAAACGACATGTCAGACAGTGCAAAAGTTGTGTCCGTCAATATTTTCTGCCTACAGTTCACTTTAGCGACATTTAAAGGACAAAATTGCAACGGCATGACGCCATCTTGGATTTCGCTATATATAGTGCATAAAGTATTTTATTTCCATATAAAACCGCCTTTAAGACAAAGGGAAGTGGTCACTGACCATGAATCTGCAAAAACAATTGAACAAAATTTAACCCTTTTCGAAATACAGGCCAATCTTGGAAGAGGGGCGGCCATTGTGTTTATGTAGTTTTAGCACGGTATCCATTGTAATGCATGCATGGATCGATATGCATCGCAGTTCCTTTTTGAATTTTACAAGTCTTCAAAGTAAGCAAGGAGCAATCGTTGAATACTTCAAGATTGTTGAGTTCACAGCCAGGGGTTGTGAGGGGTGGCCAGGGCTATGCGACAATTTATTTCGGGGGGGGGGGGGGGGGTGGAACAAGAAGGCTAACAAGAATTGGTCCAGCCAGTGGACTCTACTAGCTAGGGTTAGGCTCGCTAGGGTTAGGTTCGCTAGGGTTAGGGCAACTAGGGTTAGGGCAACTAGGGTTAGGGCAACTAGGGTTGGACTTTTTTTGAGGACTCTTCGCATCTTGTTTGCAAGACTGATGTTTTTATAAAGTTTTTTCCCCGGTTTGGGGGATAGTTGACTGACTTGGGGTCAAAGAAAAGGTGCTTGATGAAGCAAACATGCAACAATAACACTGGCCAACAGTTGCTACCCTCGTCTCGGGTAACCCTCTCTGCTATGCTCCTTTGTCTTTGCATGAATATAAAGAACTTCACTAAAAAGGCTGAAAAACAAGCACAAACAAATGAAAATCCTAACCTATATTTTTTGGCCCAAATAATTCAAACTCAGTCCACACCAAAGCGGAAATACAGTTATTTACGCAGGGGAATCCCCAAGCATTTACACGCACGCGCGTTGACTATGGTAAACATGGCCGCCGTATGCTTTATTTCGGAAAAATCTAATTTATGGTAATTTTAATGGATTTAAAAGCAAACTAATAGTTGAAAACGACATGTCAGACAGTGCAAAAGTTGTGTCCGTCAATATTGTCTGCCTACAGTTCACTTTAGCGACATTTAAAGGACAAAATTGCAACGGCATGACGTCATCTTGGATTTCGCTATATATAGTGCATAAAGTATTTTATTTCCTTATAAAACCGCCTTTAAGGCAAAGGGAAGTGGTCACTGACCATGAATCTGCAAAAAAAATTGAACAAAATTTAACGCTTTTCGAAATACAGGCCAATCTTGGAAGAGGGGCGGCCATTTTGTTTATGTAGTTTTAGCACGGTATCCATTGTAAATCATGCATGGATCGATATGCATCGCAGTTCCTTTTTGAATATTACAAGTCTTCAAAGTAGGCAAGGAGCAATCGTTGAATACTTCAAGATTGTTGAGTTCACAGCCAGGGGGTTGTGAGGGGTGGCCAGGGCTATGCGACAATTTATTTCTGGGGGGGGGGGGGGGGGGTGGAACAAGAAGGCTAACAAGAATTGGTCCAGCCAGTGGACTCTACTAGCTAGGGTTAGGCTCGCGAGGGTTAGGTTCGCTAGGGTTAGGGCAACTAGGGTTAGGGCAACTAGGGTTGGACTATTTTTGAGGACTCTTCGCATCTTGTTTGCAAGACTGATGTTTTTATAAAGTTTTTTCCCCGGTTTGGGGGATAGTTGACTGACTTTGGGTCAAAGAAAAGGTGCTTGATGAAGCAAACGCGCAACAATAACACTGGCCAACAGTTGCTACCCTCGTCTCGGGTAACCCTCTCTGCTATGCTCCTTTGTCTTTGCATGAATATAAAGAACTTCACTAAAAAGGCTGAAAAACAAGCACAAACAAATGAAAATCCTAACCTATATTTTTTGGCCCAAATGATTCAAACTCAGTCCACTCCAAAGCGAAAATACAGTTATTTACGCAAGGGAATCCCCAAGCATTTACACGCACGCGCGTTGACTATGGTAAACATGGCCGCCGTATGCTTTATTTCGGGAAAATCAAATTTATGGTAATTTTAATGGATTTAAAAGGAAACTAATAGTTGAAAACGACATGTCAGACAGTGCAAAAGTTGTGTCCGTCAATATTTTCTGCCTACAGTTCACTTTAGCGACATTTAAAGGACAAAATTGCAACGGCATGACGCCATCTTGGATTTCGCTATATATAGTGCATAAAGTATTTTATTTCCTTATAAAACCGCCTTTAAGACAAAGGGAAGTGCTCACTGACCATGAATCTGCAAAAAAAAATTGAACAAAATTGAACCCTTTTCGAAATACAGGCCAATCTTGGAAGAGGGGCGGCCATTTTGTTTATGTAGTTTTAGCACGGTATCCATTGTAATGCATGCATGGATCGATATGCATCGCAGTTCCTTTTTGAATATTACAAGTCTTCAAAGTAAGCAAGGAGCAATCGTTGAATACTTCAAGATTGTTGAGTTCACAGCCAGTGGTTGTGAGGGGTGGCCAGGGCTATGCGACAATTTATTTCGGGGGGGGGGGGGTGGAACAAGAAGGCTAACAAGAATTGGTCCTGCCAGTGGACTCTACTAGCTAGGGTTAGGCTCGCTAGGGTTAGGTTCGCTAGGGTTAGGGCAACTAGGGTTGGGGCAACTAGGGTTGGACTATTTTTGAGGACTCTTCGCATCTTGTTTGCATGACTGACGTTTTTTAAAGTTTTTTTTCCCGGTTTTGGGGATAGTTGACTGACTTGGGGTCAAAGAAAAGGTGCTTGATCAAGCAAACGCACAACAATAACACTGGCCAACAGTTGCTACCCTCGTCACGGGTAACCATCTCTGCTATGCTCCTTTGTCTTTGCATGAATATAAAGAACTTCACTAAAAAGGCTGAAAAACAAGCACAAACAAATGAAAAAGCTAACCTATATTTTTTGGCCCAAATAATTCAAACTCAGTCCACTCCAAAGCGAAAATACCGTTATTTACGCAGGGAAATCCCCAAGCATTTACACGCACGCGCGTTGACTATGGTAAACATGGCCCCTGTATGCTTTATTTCGGGAAAATCAAATTTATGGTAATATTAATGGATTTAAAAGGAAACTAATAGTTGAAAACGACATGTCAGACAGTGCAAAAGTTGTGTCCGTCAATATTTTCTGCTTACAGTTCACTTTAGCGACATTTAAAGGACAAAATTGCAACGGCATGACGCCATCTTGGATTTCGCTATATATAGTGCATAAAGTATTTTATTTCCTTATAAAACCGCCTTTAAGACAAAGGGAAGTGGTCACTGACCATGAATCTGCAAAAAAAATTGAACAAAATTGAACCCTTTTCGAAATACAGGCCAATCTTGGAAGAGGGGCGGCCATTTTGTTTATGTAGTTTTAGCACGGTATCCATTGTAATGCATGCATGGATCGATATGCATCGCAGTTCCTTTTTGAATATTACAAGTCTTCAAAGTAAGCAAGGAGCAATCGTTGAATACTTCAAGATTGTTGAGTTCACAGCCAGGGGTTGTGAGGGGTGGCCAGGGCTATGCGACAATTTATTTCGGGGGGGGGGGGGGGGGTGGAACAAGAAGGCTAACAAGAATTGGTCCAGCCAGTGGACTCTACTAGCTAGGGTTAGGCTCGCTAGGGTTAGGTTCGCTAGGGTTAGGGCAACTAGGGTTAGGGCAACTAGGGTTGGACTATTTTTGAGGACTCTTCGCATGTTGTTTGCATGACTGACGTTTTTTAAAGGTTTTTTTCCCGGTTTTGGGGATAGTTGACTGACTTGGGGTCAAAGAAAAGGTGCTTGATGAAGCAAACATGCAACAATAACACTGGCCAACAGTTGCTACCCTCGTCTCGGGTAACCCTCTCTGCTATGCTCCTTTGTCTTTGCATGAATATAAAGAACTTCACTAAAAAGGCTGAAAAACAAGCACAAACAAATGAAAATCCTAACCTATATTTTTTGGCCCAAATAATTCAAACTCAGTCCACACCAAAGCGGAAATACAGTTATTTACGCAGGGGAATCCCCAAGCATTTACACGCACGCGCGTTGACTATGGTAAACATGGCCGCCGTATGCTTTATTTCGGAAAAATCTAATTTATGGTAATTTTAATGGATTTAAAAGCAAACTAATAGTTGAAAACGACATGTCAGACAGTGCAAAAGTTGTGTCCGTCAATATTGTCTGCCTACAGTTCACTTTAGCGACATTTAAAGGACAAAATTGCAACGGCATGACGTCATCTTGGATTTCGCTATATATAGTGCATAAAGTATTTTATTTCCTTATAAAACCGCCTTTAAGGCAAAGGGAAGTGGTCACTGACCATGAATCTGCAAAAAAAATTGAACAAAATTTAACGCTTTTCGAAATACAGGCCAATCTTGGAAGAGGGGCGGCCATTTTGTTTATGTAGTTTTAGCACGGTATCCATTGTAAATCATGCATGGATCGATGTGCATCGCAGTTCCTTTTTGAATATTACAAGTCTTCAAAGTAGGCAAGGAGCAATCGTTGAATACTTCAAGATTGTTGAGTTCACAGCCAGGGGGTTGTGAGTGGTGGCCAGGGCTATGCGACAATTTATTTCTGGGGGGGGGGGGGGGTGGAACAAGAAGGCTAACAAGAATTGGTCCAGCCAGTGGACTCTACTAGCTAGGGTTAGGCTCGCGAGGGTTAGGTTCGCTAGGGTTAGGGCAACTAGGGTTAGGGCAACTAGGGTTGGACTATTTTTGAGGACTCTTCGCATCTTGTTTGCAAGACTGATGTTTTTATAAAGTTTTTTCCCCGGTTTGGGGGATAGTTGACTGACTTTGGGTCAAAGAAAAGGTGCTTGATGAAGCAAACGCGCAACAATAACACTGGCCAACAGTTGCTACCCTCGTCTCGGGTAACCCTCTCTGCTATGCTCCTTTGTCTTTGCATGAATATAAAGAACTTCACTAAAAAGGCTGAAAAACAAGCACAAACAAATGAAAATCCTAACCTATATTTTTTGGCCCAAATGATTCAAACTCAGTCCACTCCAAAGCGAAAATACAGTTATTTACGCAAGGGAATCCCCAAGCATTTACACGCACGCGCGTTGACTATGGTAAACATGGCCGCCGTATGCTTTATTTCGGGAAAATCAAATTTATGGTAATTTTAATGGATTTAAAAGGAAACTAATAGTTGAAAACGACATGTCAGACAGTGCAAAAGTTGTGTCCGTCAATATTTTCTGCCTACAGTTCACTTTAGCGACATTTAAAGGACAAAATTGCAACGGCATGACGCCATCTTGGATTTCGCTATATATAGTGCATAAAGTATTTTATTTCCTTATAAAACCGCCTTTAAGACAAAGGGAAGTGCTCACTGACCATGAATCTGCAAAAAAAAATTGAACAAAATTGAACCCTTTTCGAAATACAGGCCAATCTTGGAAGAGGGGCGGCCATTTTGTTTATGTAGTTTTAGCACGGTATCCATTGTAATGCATGCATGGATCGATATGCATCGCAGTTCCTTTTTGAATATTACAAGTCTTCAAAGTAAGCAAGGAGCAATCGTTGAATACTTCAAGATTGTTGAGTTCACAGCCAGTGGTTGTGAGGGGTGGCCAGGGCTATGCGACAATTTATTTCGGGGGGGGGGGGGGGGGGGGTGGAACAAGAAGGCTAACAAGAATTGGTCCTGCCAGTGGACTCTACTAGCTAGGGTTAGGCTCGCTAGGGTTAGGTTCGCTAGGGTTAGGGCAACTAGGGTTGGGGCAACTAGGGTTGGACTATTTTTGAGGACTCTTCGCATCTTGTTTGCATGACTGACGTTTTTTAAAGTTTTTTTTCCCGGTTTTGGGGATAGTTGACTGACTTGGGGTCAAAGAAAAGGTGCTTGATCAAGCAAACGCACAACAATAACACTGGCCAACAGTTGCTACCCTCGTCACGGGTAACCATCTCTGCTATGCTCCTTTGTCTTTGCATGAATATAAAGAACTTCACTAAAAAGGCTGAAAAACAAGCACAAACAAATGAAAAAGCTAACCTATATTTTTTGGCCCAAATAATTCAAACTCAGTCCACTCCAAAGCGAAAATACCGTTATTTACGCAGGGAAATCCCCAAGCATTTACACGCACGCGCGTTGACTATGGTAAACATGGCCCCTGTATGCTTTATTTCGGGAAAATCAAATTTATGGTAATATTAATGGATTTAAAAGGAAACTAATAGTTGAAAACGACATGTCAGACAGTGCAAAAGTTGTGTCCGTCAATATTTTCTGCTTACAGTTCACTTTAGCGACATTTAAAGGACAAAATTGCAACGGCATGACGCCATCTTGGATTTCGCTATATATAGTGCATAAAGTATTTTATTTCCTTATAAAACCGCCTTTAAGACAAAGGGAAGTGGTCACTGACCATGAATCTGCAAAAAAAAATTGAACAAAATTGAACCCTTTTCGAAATACAGGCCAATCTTGGAAGAGGGGCGGCCATTTTGTTTATGTAGTTTTAGCACGGTATCCATTGTAATGCATGCATGGATCGATATGCATCGCAGTTCCTTTTTGAATATTACAAGTCTTCAAAGTAAGCAAGGAGCAATCGTTGAATACTTCAAGATTGTTGAGTTCACAGCCAGTGGTTGTGAGGGGTGGCCAGGGCTATGCGACAATTTATTTCGGGGGGGGGGGGGTGGAACAAGAAGGCTAACAAGAATTGGTCCTGCCAGTGGACTCTACTAGCTAGGGTTAGGCTCGCTAGGGTTAGGTTCGCTAGGGTTAGGGCAACTAGGGTTGGGGCAACTAGGGTTGGACTATTTTTGAGGACTCTTCGCATCTTGTTTGCATGACTGACGTTTTTTAAAGTTTTTTTTCCCGGTTTTGGGGATAGTTGACTGACTTGGGGTCAAAGAAAAGGTGCTTGATCAAGCAAACGCACAACAATAACACTGGCCAACAGTTGCTACCCTCGTCACGGGTAACCATCTCTGCTATGCTCCTTTGTCTTTGCATGAATATAAAGAACTTCACTAAAAAGGCTGAAAAACAAGCACAAACAAATGAAAAAGCTAACCTATATTTTTTGGCCCAAATAATTCAAACTCAGTCCACTCCAAAGCGAAAATACCGTTATTTACGCAGGGAAATCCCCAAGCATTTACACGCACGCGCGTTGACTATGGTAAACATGGCCCCTGTATGCTTTATTTCGGGAAAATCAAATTTATGGTAATATTAATGGATTTAAAAGGAAACTAATAGTTGAAAACGACATGTCAGACAGTGCAAAAGTTGTGTCCGTCAATATTTTCTGCTTACAGTTCACTTTAGCGACATTTAAAGGACAAAATTGCAACGGCATGACGCCATCTTGGATTTCGCTATATATAGTGCATAAAGTATTTTATTTCCTTATAAAACCGCCTTTAAGACAAAGGGAAGTGGTCACTGACCATGAATCTGCAAAAAAAAATTGAACAAAATTGAACCCTTTTCGAAATACAGGCCAATCTTGGAAGAGGGGCGGCCATTTTGTTTATGTAGTTTTAGCACGGTATCCATTGTAATGCATGCATGGATCGATATGCATCGCAGTTCCTTTTTGAATATTACAAGTCTTCAAAGTAAGCAAGGAGCAATCGTTGAATACTTCAAGATTGTTGAGTTCACAGCCAGGGGTTGTGAGGGGTGGCCAGGGCTATGCGACAATTTATTTCGGGGGGGGGGGGGGTGGAACAAGAAGGCTAACAAGAATTGGTCCAGCCAGTGGACTCTACTAGCTAGGGTTAGGCTCGCTAGGGTTAGGTTCGCTAGGGTTAGGGCAACTAGGGTTAGGGCAACTAGGGTTGGACTATTTTTGAGGACTCTTCGCATGTTGTTTGCATGACTGACGTTTTTTTTCCCGGTTTTGGGGATAGTTGACTGACTTGGGGTCAAAGAAAAGGTGCTTGATGAAGCAAACGCACAACAATAACACTGGCCAACAGTTGCTACCCTCGTCACGGGTAACCCTCTCTGCTATTCTCCTTTGTCTTTGCATGAATATAAAGAACTTCACTAAAAAGGCTGAAAAACAAGCACAAACAAATGAAAATGCTAACCTATATTTTTTGGCCCAAATAATTCAAACTCACTCCACTCCAAAGCGAAAATTCCGTTATTTACGCAGGGAAATCCCCAAGCATTTACACGCACGCGCGTTGACTATGGTAAACATGGCCGCCGTATGCTTTATTTCGGAAAAATCTAATTTATGGTAATTTTAATGGATTTAAAAGGAAACTAATAGTTGAAAACGACATGTCAGACAGTGCAAAAGTTGTGTCCGTCAATATTTTCTGCCTACAGTTCACTTTAGCGACATTTAAAGGACAAAATTGCAACGGCATGACGTCATCTTGGATTTCGCTATATATAGTGCATAAAGTATTTTATTTCCTTATAAAACCGCCTTTAAGACAAAGGGAAGTGCTCACTGACCATGAATCTGCAAAAAAAAATTGAACAAAATTGAACCCTTTTCGAAATACAGGCCAATCTTGGAAGAGGGGCGGCCATTTTGTTTATGTAGTTTTAGCACGGTATCCATTGTAATGCATGCATAGATCGATATGCATCGCAGTTCCTTTTTGAATATTACAAGTCTTCAAAGTAAGCAAGGAGCAATCGTTGAATACTTCAAGATTGTTGAGTTCACAGCCAGTGGTTGTGAGGGGTGGCCAGGGCTATGCGACAATTTATTTCGGGGGGGGGGGTGGAACAAGAAAGCTAACAAGAATTGGTCCTGCCAGTGGACTCTACTAGCTAGGGTTAGGCTCGCTAGGGTTAGGTTCGCTAGGGTTAGGGCAACTAGGGTTGGGGCAACTAGGGTTGGACTATTTTTGAGGACTCTTCGCATCTTGTTTGCATGACTGACGTTTTTTAAAGTTTTTTTTCCCGGTTTTGGGGATAGTTGACTGACTTGGGGTCAAAGAAAAGGTGCTTGATCAAGCAAACGCACAACAATAACACTGGCCAACAGTTGCTACCCTCATCACGGGTAACCATCTCTGCTATGCTCCTTTGTCTTTGCATGAATATAAAGAACTTCACTAAAAAGGCTGAAAAACAAGCACAAACAAATGAAAAAGCTAACCTATATTTTTTGGCCCAAATAATTCAAACTCAGTCCACTCCAAAGCGAAAATACCGTTATTTACGCAGGGAAATCCCCAAGCATTTACACGCACGCGCGTTGACTATGGTAAACATGGCCCCTGTATGCTTTATTTCGGGAAAATCAAATTTATGGTAATATTAATGGATTTAAAAGGAAACTAATAGTTGAAAACGACATGTCAGACAGTGCAAAAGTTGTGTCCGTCAATATTTTCTGCTTACAGTTCACTTTAGCGACATTTAAAGGACAAAATTGCAACGGCATGACGCCATCTTGGATTTCGCTATATATAGTGCATAAAGTATTTTATTTCCTTATAAAACCGCCTTTAAGACAAAGGGAAGTGGTCACTGACCATGAATCTGCAAAAAAAAATTGAACAAAATTGAACCCTTTTCGAAATACAGGCCAATCTTGGAAGAGGGGCGGCCATTTTGTTTATGTAGTTTTAGCACGGTATCCATTGTAATGCATGCATGGATCGATATGCATCGCAGTTCCTTTTTGAATATTACAAGTCTTCAAAGTAAGCAAGGAGCAATCGTTGAATACTTCAAGATTGTTGAGTTCACAGCCAGTGGTTGTGAGGGGTGGCCAGGGCTATGCGACAATTTATTTCGGGGGGGGGGGGGGGGTGGAACAAGAAGGCTAACAAGAATTGGTCCTGCCAGTGGACTCTACTAGCTAGGGTTAGGCTCGCTAGGGTTAGGTTCGCTAGGGTTAGGGCAACTAGGGTTGGGGCAACTAGGGTTGGACTATTTTTGAGGACTCTTCGCATCTTGTTTGCATGACTGACGTTTTTTAAAGTTTTTTTTCCCGGTTTTGGGGATAGTTGACTGACTTGGGGTCAAAGAAAAGGTGCTTGATCAAGCAAACGCACAACAATAACACTGGCCAACAGTTGCTACCCTCGTCACGGGTAACCATCTCTGCTATGCTCCTTTGTCTTTGCATGAATATAAAGAACTTCACTAAAAAGGCTGAAAAACAAGCACAAACAAATGAAAAAGCTAACCTATATTTTTTGGCCCAAATAATTCAAACTCAGTCCACTCCAAAGCGAAAATACCGTTATTTACGCAGGGAAATCCCCAAGCATTTACACGCACGCGCGTTGACTATGGTAAACATGGCCCCTGTATGCTTTATTTCGGGAAAATCAAATTTATGGTAATATTAATGGATTTAAAAGGAAACTAATAGTTGAAAACGACATGTCAGACAGTGCAAAAGTTGTGTCCGTCAATATTTTCTGCTTACAGTTCACTTTAGCGACATTTAAAGGACAAAATTGCAACGGCATGACGCCATCTTGGATTTCGCTATATATAGTGCATAAAGTATTTTATTTCCTTATAAAACCGCCTTTAAGACAAAGGGAAGTGGTCACTGACCATGAATCTGCAAAAAAAATTGAACAAAATTGAACCCTTTTCGAAATACAGGCCAATCTTGGAAGAGGGGCGGCCATTTTGTTTATGTAGTTTTAGCACGGTATCCATTGTAATGCATGCATGGATCGATATGCATCGCAGTTCCTTTTTGAATATTACAAGTCTTCAAAGTAAGCAAGGAGCAATCGTTGAATACTTCAAGATTGTTGAGTTCACAGCCAGGGGTTGTGAGGGGTGGCCAGGGCTATGCGACAATTTATTTCGGGGGGGGGGGGTGGAACAAGAAGGCTAACAAGAATTGGTCCAGCCAGTGGACTCTACTAGCTAGGGTTAGGCTCGCTAGGGTTAGGTTCGCTAGGGTTAGGGCAACTAGGGTTAGGGCAACTAGGGTTGGACTATTTTTGAGGACTCTTCGCATGTTGTTTGCATGACTGACGTTTTTTAAAGTTTTTTTTCCCGGTTTTGGGGATAGTTGACTGACTTGGGGTCAAAGAAAAGGTGCTTGATGAAGCAAACGCACAACAATAACACTGGCCAACAGTTGCTACCCTCGTCACGGGTAACCCTCTCTGCTATTCTCCTTTGTCTTTGCATGAATATAAAGAACTTCACTAAAAAGGCTGAAAAACAAGCACAAACAAATGAAAATGCTAACCTATATTTTTTGGCCCAAATAATTCAAACTCACTCCACTCCAAAGCGAAAATTCCGTTATTTACGCAGGGAAATCCCCAAGCATTTACACGCACGCGCGTTGACTATGGTAAACATGGCCGCCGTATGCTTTATTTCGGAAAAATCTAATTTATGGTAATTTTAATGGATTTAAAAGGAAACTAATAGTTGAAAACGACATGTCAGACAGTGCAAAAGTTGTGTCCGTCAATATTTTCTGCCTACAGTTCACTTTAGCGACATTTAAAGGACAAAATTGCAACGGCATGACGTCATCTTGGATTTCGCTATATATAGTGCATAAAGTATTTTATTTCCTTATAAAACCGCCTTTAAGACAAAGGGAAGTGCTCACTGACCATGAATCTGCAAAAAAAAATTGAACAAAATTGAACCCTTTTCGAAATACAGGCCAATCTTGGAAGAGGGGCGGCCATTTTGTTTATGTAGTTTTAGCACGGTATCCATTGTAATGCATGCATGGATCGATATGCATCGCAGTTCCTTTTTGAATATTACAAGTCTTCAAAGTAAGCAAGGAGCAATCGTTGAATACTTCAAGATTGTTGAGTTCACAGCCAGTGGTTGTGAGGGGTGGCCAGGGCTATGCGACAATTTATTTCGGGGGGGGGGGGGGGGGGTGGAACAAGAAGGCTAACAAGAATTGGTCCTGCCAGTGGACTCTACTAGCTAGGGTTAGGCTCGCTAGGGTTAGGTTCGCTAGGGTTAGGGCAACTAGGGTTGGGGCAACTAGGGTTGGACTATTTTTGAGGACTCTTCGCATCTTGTTTGCATGACTGACGTTTTTTAAAGTTTTTTTTCCCGGTTTTGGGGATAGTTGACTGACTTGGGGTCAAAGAAAAGGTGCTTGATCAAGCAAACGCACAACAATAACACTGGCCAACAGTTGCTACCCTCGTCACGGGTAACCATCTCTGCTATGCTCCTTTGTCTTTGCATGAATATAAAGAACTTCACTAAAAAGGCTGAAAAACAAGCACAAACAAATGAAAAAGCTAACCTATATTTTTTGGCCCAAATAATTCAAACTCAGTCCACTCCAAAGCGAAAATACCGTTATTTACGCAGGGAAATCCCCAAGCATTTACACGCACGCGCGTTGACTATGGTAAACATGGCCCCTGTATGCTTTATTTCGGGAAAATCAAATTTATGGTAATATTAATGGATTTAAAAGGAAACTAATAGTTGAAAACGACATGTCAGACAGTGCAAAAGTTGTGTCCGTCAATATTTTCGGCTTACAGTTCACTTTAGCGACATTTAAAGGACAAAATTGCAACGGCATGACGCCATCTTGGATTTCGCTATATATAGTGCATAAAGTATTTTATTTCCTTATAAAACCGCCTTTAAGACAAAGGGAAGTGGTCACTGACCATGAATCTGCAAAAAAAAATTGAACAAAATTGAACCCTTTTCGAAATACAGGCCAATCTTGGAAGAGGGGCGGCCATTTTGTTTATGTAGTTTTAGCACGGTATCCATTGTAATGCATGCATGGATCGATATGCATCGCAGTTCCTTTTTGAATATTACAAGTCTTCAAAGTAAGCAAGGAGCAATCGTTGAATACTTCAAGATTGTTGAGTTCACAGCCAGTGGTTGTGAGGGGTGGCCAGGGCTATGCGACAATTTATTTCGGGGGGGGGGGGGGTGGAACAAGAAGGCTAACAAGAATTGGTCCTGCCAGTGGACTCTACTAGCTAGGGTTAGGCTCGCTAGGGTTAGGTTCGCTAGGGTTAGGGCAACTAGGGTTGGACTATTTTTTAGGACTCTTCGCATCTTGTTTGCATGACTGACGTTTTTTAAAGTTTTTTTTCCCGGTTTTGGGGATAGTTGACTGACTTGGGGTCAAAGAAAAGGTGCTTGATCAAGCAAACGCACAACAATAACACTGGCCAACAGTTGCTACCCTCGTCACGGGTAACCATCTCTGCTATGCTCCTTTGTCTTTGCATGAATATAAAGAACTTCACTAAAAAGGCTGAAAAACAAGCACAAACAAATGAAAAAGCTAATCTATATTTTTTGGCCCAAATAATTCAAACTCAGTCCACTCCAAAGCGAAAATACCGTTATTTACGCAGGGAAATCCCCAAGCATTTACACGCACGCGCGTTGACTATGGTAAACATGGCCCCTGTATGCTTTATTTCGGGAAAATCAAATTTATGGTAATATTAATGGATTTAAAAGGAAACTAATAGTTGAAAACGACATGTCAGACAGTGCAAAAGTTGTGTCCGTCAATATTTTCTGCTTACAGTTCACTTTAGCGACATTTAAAGGACAAAATTGCAACGGCATGACGCCATCTTGGATTTCGCTATATATAGTGCATAAAGTATTTTATTTCCTTATAAAACCGCCTTTAAGACAAAGGGAAGTGGTCACTGACCATGAATCTGCAAAAAAAATTGAACAAAATTGAACCCTTTTCGAAATACAGGCCAATCTTGGAAGAGGGGCGGCCATTTTGTTTATGTAGTTTTAGCACGGTATCCATTGTAATGCATGCATGGATCGATATGCATCGCAGTTCCTTTTTGAATATTACAAGTCTTCAAAGTAAGCAAGGAGCAATCGTTGAATACTTCAAGATTGTTGAGTTCACAGCCAGTGGTTGTGAGGGGTGGCCAGGGCTATGCGACAATTTATTTCGGGGGGGGGGGGTGGAACAAGAAGGCTAACAAGAATTGGTCCTGCCAGTGGACTCTACTAGCTAGGGTTAGGCTCGCTAGGGTTAGGTTCGCTAGGGTTAGGGCAACTAGGGTTGGGGCAACTAGGGTTGGACTATTTTTGAGGACTCTTCGCATCTTGTTTGCATGACTGACGTTTTTTAAAGTTTTTTTTCCCGGTTTTGGGGATAGTTGACTGACTTGGGGTCAAAGAAAAGGTGCTTGATCAAGCAAACGCACAACAATAACACTGGCCAACAGTTGCTACCCTCGTCACGGGTAACCATCTCTGCTATGCTCCTTTGTCTTTGCATGAATATAAAGAACTTCACTAAAAAGGCTGAAAAACAAGCACAAACAAATGAAAAAGCTAACCTATATTTTTTGGCCCAAATAATTCAAACTCAGTCCACTCCAAAGCGAAAATACCGTTATTTACGCAGGGAAATCCCCAAGCATTTACACGCACGCGCGTTGACTATGGTAAACATGGCCCCTGTATGCTTTATTTCGGGAAAATCAAATTTATGGTAATATTAATGGATTTAAAAGGAAACTAATAGTTGAAAACGACATGTCAGACAGTGCAAAAGTTGTGTCCGTCAATATTTTCTGCTTACAGTTCACTTTAGCGACATTTAAAGGACAAAATTGCAACGGCATGACGCCATCTTGGATTTCGCTATATATAGTGCATAAAGTATTTTATTTCCTTATAAAACCGCCTTTAAGACAAAGGGAAGTGGTCACTGACCATGAATCTGCAAAAAAAAATTGAACAAAATTGAACCCTTTTCGAAATACAGGCCAATCTTGGAAGAGGGGCGGCCATTTTGTTTATGTAGTTTTAGCACGGTATCCATTGTAATGCATGCATGGATCGATATGCATCGCAGTTCCTTTTTGAATATTACAAGTCTTCAAAGTAAGCAAGGAGCAATCGTTGAATACTTCAAGATTGTTGAGTTCACAGCCAGTGGTTGTGAGGGGTGGCCAGGGCTATGCGACAATTTATTTCGGGGGGGGGGGGGGGGGTGGAACAAGAAGGCTAACAAGAATTGGTCCTGCCAGTGGACTCTACTAGC
Organism: Astropecten irregularis; assembly: GCA_963971285.1. Taxonomy (NCBI): domain Eukaryota; kingdom Metazoa; phylum Echinodermata; class Asteroidea; order Paxillosida; family Astropectinidae; genus Astropecten; species Astropecten irregularis. Next base: position 5,023,940 of record OZ020244.1, on the reverse strand, counting down.
TAGGGTTAGGCTCGCTAGGGTTAGGTTCGCTAGGGTTAGGGCAACTAGGGTTGGACTATTTTTTAGGACTCTTCGCATCTTGTTTGCATGACTGACGTTTTTTAAAGTTTTTTTTCCCGGTTTTGGGGATAGTTGACTGACTTGGGGTCAAAGAAAAGGTGCTTGATCAAGCAAACGCACAACAATAACACTGGCCAACAGTTGCTACCCTCGTCACGGGTAACCATCTCTGCTATGCTCCTTTGTCTTTGCATGAATATAAAGAACTTCACTAAAAAGGCTGAAAAACAAGCACAAACAAATGAAAAAGCTAACCTATATTTTTTGGCCCAAATAATTCAAACTCAGTCCACTCCAAAGCGAAAATACCGTTATTTACGCAGGGAAATCCCCAAGCATTTACACGCACGCGCGTTGACTATGGTAAACATGGCCCCTGTATGCTTTATTTCGGGAAAATCAAATTTATGGTAATATTAATGGATTTAAAAGGAAACTAATAGTTGAAAACGACATGTCAGACAGTGCAAAAGTTGTGTCCGTCAATATTTTCTGCTTACAGTTCACTTTAGCGACATTTAAAGGACAAAATTGCAACGGCATGACGCCATCTTGGATTTCGCTATATATAGTGCATAAAGTATTTTATTTCCTTATAAAACCGCCTTTAAGACAAAGGGAAGTGGTCACTGACCATGAATCTGCAAAAAAAAATTGAACAAAATTGAACCCTTTTCGAAATACAGGCCAATCTTGGAAGAGGGGCGGCCATTTTGTTTATGTAGTTTTAGCACGGTATCCATTGTAATGCATGCATGGATCGATATGCATCGCAGTTCCTTTTTTAATATTACAAATCTTCAAAGTAAGCAAGAAACAATCGTTGAATACTTCAAGATTGTTGAGTTCACAGCCAGGGGTTTTGAGGGGTGGCCAGGGCTATGCGACAATTTATTTAGGGGGGGGGGGGGGGGGGGAGTGGAACAAGAAGGCTAACAAGAATTGGTCCAGCCAGTGGACTCTACTAGCTAGGGTTAGGCTAGTTAGGTTCGCTAGGGTTAGGGCAACTAGGGTTGGACTAATATTAAGGACTCTTCGCATCTTGTTTGCAAGACTGATGTTTTTATAAAGTTTTTTCCCCGGTTTTGGGGAAAGTTGACTGACTTTGGGTCAAAGAAAAGGTGCTTGATGAAGCAAACGCGCAACAATAACACTGGCCAACAGTTGCTACCCTCGTCTCGGGTAACCCTCTCTGCTATGCTCCTTTGTCTTTGCATGAATATAAAGAACTTCACTAAAAAGGCTGAAAAACAAATGAAAATCCTAACCTATATTTTTTGGCCCAAATAATTCAAACTCAGTCCACTCCAAAGCGAAAATACAGTTATTTACGCAAGGGAATCCCCAAGCATTTACACGCACGCGCGTTGACTATGGTAAACATGGCCGCCGTATGCTTTATTTCGGGAAAATCAAATTTATGGTAATTTTAATGGATTTAAAAGGAAACTAATAGTTGAAAACGACATGTCAGACAGTGCAAAAGTTGTGTCCGTCAATATTTTCTGCCTACAGTTCACTTTAGCGACATTTAAAGGACAAAATTGCAACGGCATGACGCCATCTTGGATTTCGCTATATATAGCGCATAAAGTATTTTATTTCCTTATAAATCCGCCTTTAAGACAAAGGGAAGTGCTCACTGACCATGAATCTGCAAAAAGAAATTGAACAAAATTGAACCCTTTTCGAAATACAGGCCAATCTTGGAAGAGGGGCGGCCATTTTGTTTATGTAGTTTTAGCACGGTATCCATTGTAATGCATGCATGGATCGATATGCATCGCAGTTCCTTTTTGAATATTACAAGTCTTCAAAGTAAGCAAGGAGCAATCGTTGAATACTTCAAGATTGTTGAGTTCACAGCCAGTGGTTGTGAGGGGTGGCCAGGGCTATGCGACAATTTATTTCGGGGGGGGGGGGGGGTGGAACAAGAAGGCTAACAAGAATTGGTCCTGCCAGTGGACTCTACTAGCTAGGGTTAGGCTCGCTAGGGTTAGGTTCGCTAGGGTTAGGGCAACTAGGGTTGGGGCAACTAGGGTTGGACTATTTTTGAGGACTCTTCGCATCTTGTTTGCATGACTGACGTTTTTTAAAGTTTTTTTTCCCGGTTTTGGGGATAGTTGACTGACTTGGGGTCAAAGAAAAGGTGCTTGATGAAGCAAACGCACAACAATAACACTGGCCAACAGTTGCTACCCTCGTCACGGGTAACCATCTCTGCTATGCTCCTTTGTCTTTGCATGAATATAAAGAACTTCACTAAAAAGGCTGAAAAACAAGCACAAACAAATGAAAATGCTAACCTATATTTTTTGGCCCAAATAATTCAAACTCAGTCCACTCCAAAGCGAAAATACCGTTATTTACGCAGGGAAATCCCCAAGCATTTACACGCACGCGCGTTGACTATGGTAAACATGGCCCCTGTATGCTTTATTTCGGGAAAATCAAATTTATGGTAATATTAATGGATTTAAAAGGAAACTAATAGTTGAAAACGACATGTCAGACAGTGCAAAAGTTGTGTCCGTCAATATTTTCTGCTTACAGTTCACTTTAGCGACATTTAAAGGACAAAATTGCAACGGCATGACGCCATCTTGGATTTCGCTATATATAGTGCATAAAGTATTTTATTTCCTTATAAAACCGCCTTTAAGACAAAGGGAAGTGCTCACTGACCATGAATCTGCAAAAAGAAATTGAACAAAATTGAACCCTTTTCGAAATACAGGCCAATCTTGGAAGAGGGGCGGCCATTTTGTTTATGTAGTTTTAGCACGGTATCCATTGTAATGCATGCATGGATCGATATGCATCGCAGTTCCTTTTTGAATATTACAAGTCTTCAAAGTAAGCAAGGAGCAATCGTTGAATACTTCAAGATTGTTGAGTTCACAGCCAGGGGTTGTGAGGGGTGGCCAGGGCTATGCGACAATTTATTTCGGGGGGGGGGGGTGGAACAAGAAGGCTAACAAGAATTGGTCCAGCCAGTGGACTCTACTAGCTAGGGTTAGGCTCGCTAGGGTTAGGTTCGCTAGGGTTAGGGCAACTAGGGTTAGGGCAACTAGGGTTGGACTATTTTTGAGGACTCTTCGCATGTTGTTTGCATGACTGACGTTTTTTAAAGTTTTTTTTCCCGGTTTTGGGGATAGTTGACTGACTTGGGGTCAAAGAAAAGGTGCTTGATGAAGCAAACGCACAACAATAACACTGGCCAACAGTTGCTACCCTCGTCACGGGTAACCATCTCTGCTATGCTCCTTTGTCTTTGCATGAATATAAAGAACTTCACTAAAAAGGCTGAAAAACAAGCACAAACAAATGAAAATGCTAACCTATATTTTTTGGCCCAAATAATTCAAACTCAGTCCACTCCAAAGCGAAAATACCGTTATTTACGCAGGGAAATCCCCAAGCATTTACACGCACGCGCGTTGACTATGGTAAACATGGCCGCCGTATGCTTTATTTCGGAAAAATCTAATTTATGGTAATTTTAATGGATTTAAAAGGAAACTAATAGTTGAAAACGACATGTCAGACAGTGCAAAAGTTGTGTCCGTCAATATTTTCTGCCTACAGTTCACTTTAGCGACATTTAAAGGACAAAATTGCAACGGCATGACGTCATCTTGGATTTCGCTATATGTAGTGCATAAAGTATTTTATTTCCTTATAAAACCGCCTTTAAGGCAAAGGGAAGTGGTCACTGACCATGAATCTGCAAAAAAAATTGAACAAAATTTAACGCTTTTCGAAATACAGGCCAATCTTGGAAGAGGGGCGGCCATTTTGTTTATGTAGTTTTAGCACGGTATCCATTGTAATGCATGCATGGATCGATATGCATCGCAGTTCCTTTTTTAATATTACAAATCTTCAAAGTAAGCAAGAAACAATCGTTGAATACTTCAAGATTGTTGAGTTCACAGCCAGGGGTTTTGAGGGGTGGCCAGGGCTATGCGACAATTTATTTAGGGGGGGGGGGGAGTGGAACAAGAAGGCTAACAAGAATTGGTCCAGCCAGTGGACTCTACTAGCTAGGGTTAGGCTAGTTAGAGTTAGGTTCGCTAGGGTTAGGGCAACTAGGGTTGGACTAATATTAAGGACTCTTCGCATCTTGTTTGCAAGACTGATGTTTTTATAAAGTTTTTTCCCCGGTTTTGGGGATAGTTGACTGACTTTGGGTCAAAGAAAAGGTGCTTGATGAAGCAAACGCGCAACAATAACACTGGCCAACAGTTGCTACCCTCGTCTCGGGTAACCCTCTCTGCTATGCTCCTTTGTCTTTGCATGAATATAAAGAACTTCACTAAAAAGGCTGAAAAACAAATGAAAATCCTTACCTATATTTTTTGGCCCAAATGATTCAAACTCAGTCCACTCCAAAGCGAAAATACAGTTATTTACGCAAGGGAATCCCCAAGCATTTACACGCACGCGCGTTGACTATGGTAAACATGGCCGCCGTATGCTTTATTTCGGGAAAATCAAATTTATGGTAATTTTAATGGATTTAAAAGGAAACTAATAGTTGAAAACGACATGTCAGACAGTGCAAAAGTTGTGTCCGTCAATATTTTCTACCTATACAGTTCACTTTAGCGACATTTAAAGGACAAAATTGCAACGGCATGACGCCATCTTGGATTTCGCTATATATAGTGCATAAAGTATTTTATTTCCTTATAAAACCGCCTTTAAGACAAAGGGAAGTGCTCACTGACCATGAATCTGCAAAAAGAAATTCAACAAAATTGAACCCTTTTCGAAATACAGGCCAATCTTGGAAGAGGGGCGGCCATTTTGTTTATGTAGTTTTAGCACGGTATCCATTGTAATGCATGCATGGATCGATATGCATCGCAGTTCCTTTTTGAATATTACAAGTCTTCAAAGTAAGCAAGGAGCAATCGTTGAATACTTCAAGATTGTTGAGTTCACAGCCAGTGGTTGTGAGGGGTGGCCAGGGCTATGCGACAATTTATTTCGGGGGGGGGGGGTGGAACAAGAAGGCTAACAAGAATTGGTCCTGCCAGTGGACTCTACTAGCTAGGGTTAGGCTCGCTAGGGTTAGGTTCGCTAGGGTTAGGGCAACTAGGGTTGGGGCAACTAGGGTTGGACTATTTTTGAGGACTCTTCGCATCTTGTTTGCATGACTGACGTTTTTTAAAGTTTTTTTTCCCGGTTTTGGGGATAGTTGACTGACTTGGGGTCAAAGAAAAGGTGCTTGATGAAGCAAACGCACAACAATAACACTGGCCAACAGTTGCTACCCTCGTCACGGGTAACCATCTCTGCTATGCTCCTTTGTCTTTGCATGAATATAAAGAACTTCACTAAAAAGGCTGAAAAACAAGCACAAACAAATGAAAATGCTAACCTATATTTTTAACCTATATACTTCAAAGTAAGCAAGGAGCAATCGTTGAATACTTCAAGATTGTTGAGTTCACAGCCAGGGGTTGTGAGGGGTGGCCAGGGCTATGCGACAATTTATTTCGGGGGGGGGGGGTGGAACAAGAAGGCTAACAAGAATTGGTCCAGCCAGTGGACTCTACTAGCTAGGGTTAGGCTCGCTAGGGTTAGGTTCGCTAGGGTTAGGGCAACTAGGGTTAGGGCAACTAGGGTTGGACTATTTTTGAGGACTCTTCGCATGAAGAAGAAATTGAACAAAATTGAACCCTTTTCGAAATACAGGCCAATCTTGGAAGAGGGGCGGCCATTTTGTTTATGTAGTTTTAGCACGGTATCCATTGTAATGCATGCATGGATCGATATGCATCGCAGTTCCTTTTTGAATATTACAAGTCTTCAAAGTAAGCAAGGAGCAATCGTTGAATACTTCAAGATTGTTGAGTTCACAGCCGGTGGTTGTGAGGGGTGGCCAGGGCTATGCGACAATTTATTTCGGGGGGGGGGGGGGGGTGGAACAAGAAGGCTAACAAGAATTGGTCCTGCCAGTGGACTCTACTAGCTAGGGTTAGGCTCGCTAGGGTTAGGTTCGCTAGGGTTAGGGCAACTAGGGTTGGGGCAACTAGGGTTGGACTATTTTTGAGGACTCTTCGCATCTTGTTTGCATGACTGACGTTTTTTAAAGTTTTTTTTCCCGGTTTTGGGGATAGTTGACTGACTTGGGGTCAAAGAAAAGGTGCTTGATGAAGCAAACGCACAACAATAACACTGGCCAACAGTTGCTACCCTCGTCACGGGTAACCATCTCTGCTATGCTCCTTTGTCTTTGCATGAATATAAAGAACTTCACTGAAAAGGCTGAAAAACAAGCACAAACAAATGAAAATGCTAACCTATATTTTTTGGCCCAAATAATTCAAACTCAGTCCACTCCAAAGCGAAAATACCGTTATTTACGCAGGGAAATCCCCAAGCATTTACACGCACGCGCGTTGACTATGGTAAACATGGCCCCTGTATGCTTTATTTCGGGAAAATCAAATTTATGGTAATATTAATGGATTTAAAAGGAAACTAATAGTTGAAAACGACATGTCAGACAGTGCAAAAGTTGTGTCCGTCAATATTTTCTGCTTACAGTTCACTTTAGCGACATTTAAAGGACAAAATTGCAACGGCATGACGCCATCTTGGATTTCGCTATATATAGTGCATAAAGTATTTTATTTCCTTATAAAACCGCCTTTAAGACAAAGGGAAGTGGTCACTGACCATGAATCTGCAAAAAAAAATTGAACAAAATTGAACCCTTTTCGAAATACAGGCCAATCTTGGAAGAGGGGCGGCCATTTTGTTTATGTAGTTTTAGCACGGTATCCATTGTAATGCATGCATGGATCGATATGCATCGCAGTTCCTTTTTGAATATTACAAGTCTTCAAAGTAAGCAAGGAGCAATCGTTGAATACTTCAAGATTGTTGAGTTCACAGCCAGGGGTTGTGAGGGGTGGCCAGGGCTATGCGACAATTTATTTCGGGGGGGGGGGGGGGTGGAACAAGAAGGCTAACAAGAATTGGTCCAGCCAGTGGACTCTACTAGCTAGGGTTAGGCTCGCTAGGGTTAGGTTCGCTAGGGTTAGGGCAACTAGGGTTAGGGCAACTAGGGTTGGACTATTTTTGAGGACTCTTCGCATGTTGTTTGCATGACTGACGTTTTTTAAAGTTTTTTTTCCCGGTTTTGGGGATAGTTGACTGACTTGGGGTCAAAGAAAAGGTGCTTGATGAAGCAAACGCACAACAATAACACTGGCCAACAGTTGCTACCCTCGTCACGGGTAACCATCTCTGCTATGCTCCTTTGTCTTTGCATAAATATAAAGAACTTCACTAAAAAGGCTGAAAAACAAGCACAAACAAATGAAAATGCTAACCTATATTTTTTGGCCCAAATAATTCAAACTCAGTCCACTCCAAAGCGAAAATACCGTTATTTACGCAGGGAAATCCCCAAGCATTTACACGCACGCGCGTTGACTATGGTAAACATGGCCGCCGTATGCTTTATTTCGGAAAAATCTAATTTATGGTAATTTTAATGGATTTAAAAGGAAACTAATAGTTGAAAACGACATGTCAGACAGTGCAAAAGTTGTGTCCGTCAATATTTTCTGCCTACAGTTCACTTTAGCGACATTTAAAGGACAAAATTGCAACGGCATGACGCCATCTTGGATTTCGCTATATATAGTGCATAAAGTATTTTATTTCCTTATAAAACCGCCTTTAAGGCAAAGGGAAGTGGTCACTGACCATGAATCTGCAAAAAAAATTGAACAAAATTTAACGCTTTTCGAAATACAGGCCAATCTTGGAAGAGGGGCGGCCATTTTGTTTATGTAGTTTTAGCACGGTATCCATTGTAATGCATGCATGGATCGATATGCATCGCAGTTCCTTTTTTAATATTACAAATCTTCAAAGTAAGCAAGAAACAATCGTTGAATACTTCAAGATTGTTGAGTTCACAGCCAGGGGTTTTGAGGGGTGGCCAGGGCTATGCGACAATTTATTTAGGGGGGGGGGGGGGAGTGGAACAAGAAGGCTAACAAGAATTGGTCCAGCCAGTGGACTCTACTAGCTAGGGTTAGGCTAGTTAGGGTTAGGTTCGCTAGGGTTAGGGCAACTAGGGTTGGACTAATATTAAGGACTCTTCGCATCTTGTTTGCAAGACTGATGTTCTTATAAAGTTTTTTCCCCGGTTTTGGGGATAGTTGACTGACTTTGGGTCAAAGAAAAGGTGCTTGATGAAGCAAACGCGCAACAATAACACTGGCCAACAGTTGCTACCCTCGTCTCGGGTAACCCTCTCTGCTATGCTCCTTTGTCTTTGCATGAATATAAAGAACTTCACTAAAAAGGCTGAAAAACAAATGAAAATCCTAACCTATATTTTTTGGCCCAAATGATTCAAACTCAGTCCACTCCAAAGCGAAAATACAGTTATTTACGCAAGGGAATCCCCAAGCATTTACACGCACGCGCGTTGACTATGGTAAACATGGCCGCCGTATGCTTTATTTCGGGAAAATCAAATTTATGGTAATTTTAATGGATTTAAAAGGAAACTAATAGTTGAAAACGACATGTCAGACAGTGCAAAAGTTGTGTCCGTCAATATTTTCTGCCTACAGTTCACTTTAGCGACATTTAAAGGACAAAATTGCAACGGCATGACGCCATCTTGGATTTCGCTATATATAGTGCATAAAGTATTTTATTTCCTTATAAAACCGCCTTTAAGACAAAGGGAAGTGCTCACTGACCATGAATCTGCAAAAAGAAATTGAACAAAATTGAACCCTTTTCGAAATACAGGCCAATCTTGGAAGAGGGGCGGCCATTTTGTTTATGTAGTTTTAGCACGGTATCCATTGTAATGCATGCATGGATCGATATGCATCGCAGTTCCTTTTTGAATATTACAAGTCTTCAAAGTAAGCAAGGAGCAATCGTTGAATACTTCAAGATTGTTGAGTTCACAGCCAGTGGTTGTGAGGGGTGGCCAGGGCTATGCGACAATTTATTTCGGGGGGGGGGGGGGGGGGGTGGAACAAGAAGGCTAACAAGAATTGGTCCTGCCAGTGGACTCTACTAGCTAGGGTTAGGCTCGCTAGGGTTAGGTTCGCTAGGGTTAGGGCAACTAGGGTTGGGGCAACTAGGGTTGGACTATTTTTGAGGACTCTTCGCATCTTGTTTGCATGACTGACGTTTTTTAAAGTTTTTTTTCCCGGTTTTGGGGATAGTTGACTGACTTGGGGTCAAAGAAAAGGTGCTTGATGAAGCAAACGCACAACAATAACACTGGCCAACAGTTGCTACCCTCGTCACGGGCAACCATCTCTGCTATGCTCCTTTGTCTTTGCATGAATATAAAGAACTTCACTAAAAAGGCTGAAAAACAAGCACAAACAAATGAAAATGCTAACCTATATTTTTTGGCCCAAATAATTCAAACTCAGTCCACTCCAAAGCGAAAATACCGTTATTTACGCAGGGAAATCCCCAAGCATTTACACGCACGCGCGTTGACTATGGTAAACATGGCCCCTGTATGCTTTATTTCGGGAAAATCAAATTTATGGTAATATTAATGGATTTAAAAGGAAACTAATAGTTGAAAACGACATGTCAGACAGTGCAAAAGTTGTGTCCGTCAATATTTTCTGCTTACAGTTCACTTTAGCGACATTTAAAGGACAAAATTGCAACGGCATGACGCCATCTTGGATTTCGCTATATATAGTGCATAAAGTATTTTATTTCCTTATAAAACCGCCTTTAAGACAAAGGGAAGTGGTCACTGACCATGAATCTGCAAAAAAAAATTGAACAAAATTGAACCCTTTTCGAAATACAGGCCAATCTTGGAAGAGGGGCGGCCATTTTGTTTATGTAGTTTTAGCACGGTATCCATTGTAATGCATGCATGGATCGATATGCATCGCAGTTCCTTTTTGAATATTACAAGTCTTCAAAGTAAGCAAGGAGCAATCGTTGAATACTTCAAGATTGTTGAGTTCACAGCCAGGGGTTGTGAGGGGTGGCCAGGGCTATGCGACAATTTATTTCGGGGGGGGGGGGGGGTGGAACAAGAAGGCTAACAAGAATTGGTCCAGCCAGTGGACTCTACTAGCTAGGGTTAGGCTCGCTAGGGTTAGGTTCGCTAGGGTTAGGGCAACTAGGGTTAGGGCAACTAGGGTTGGACTATTTTTGAGGACTCTTCGCATGTTGTTTGCATGACTGACGTTTTTTAAAGTTTTTTTTCCCGGTTTTGGGGATAGTTGACTGACTTGGGGTCAAAGAAAAGGTGCTTGATGAAGCAAACGCACAACAATAACACTGGCCAACAGTTGCTACCCTCGTCACGGGTAACCATCTCTGCTATGCTCCTTTGTCTTTGCATGAATATAAAGAACTTCACTAAAAAGGCTGAAAAACAAGCACAAACAAATGAAAATGCTAACCTATATTTTTTGGCCCAAATAATTCAAACTCAGTCCACTCCAAAGCGAAAATACCGTTATTTACGCAGGGAAATCCCCAAGCATTTACACGCACGCGCGTTGACTATGGTAAACATGGCCGCCGTATGCTTTATTTCGGAAAAATCTAATTTATGGTAATTTTAATGGATTTAAAAGGAAACTAATAGTTGAAAACGACATGTCAGACAGTGCAAAAGTTGTGTCCGTCAATATTTTCTGCCTACAGTTCACTTTAGCGACATTTAAAGGACAAAATTGCAACGGCATGACGTCATCTTGGATTTCGCTATATATAGTGCATAAAGTATTTTATTTCCTTATAAAACCGCCTTTAAGGCAAAGGGAAGTGGTCACTGACCATGAATCTGCAAAAAAAATTGAACAAAATTTAACGCTTTTCGAAATACAGGCCAATCTTGGAAGAGGGGCGGCCATTTTGTTTATGTAGTTTTAGCACGGTATCCATTGTAATGCATGCATGGATCGATATGCATCGCAGTTCCTTTTTTAATATTACAAATCTTCAAAGTAAGCAAGAAACAATCGTTGAATACTTCAAGATTGTTGAGTTCACAGCCAGGGGTTTTGAGGGGTGGCCAGGGCTATGCGACAATTTATTTAGGGGGGGGGGGAGTGGAACAAGAAGGCTAACAAGAATTGGTCCAGCCAGTGGACTCTACTAGCTAGGGTTAGGCTAGTTAGGGTTAGGTTCGCTAGGGTTAGGGCAACTAGGGTTGGACTAATATTAAGGACTCTTCGCATCTTGTTTGCAAGACTGATGTTTTTATAAAGTTTTTTCCCCGGTTTTGGGGATAGTTGACTGACTTTGGGTCAAAGAAAAGGTGCTTGATGAAGCAAACGCGCAACAATAACACTGGCCAACAGTTGCTACCCTCGTCTCGGGTAACCCTCTCTGCTATGCTCCTTTGTCTTTGCATGAATATAAAGAACTTCACTAAAAAGGCTGAAAAACAAATGAAAATCCTAACCTATATTTTTTGGCCCAAATGATTCAAACTCAGTCCACTCCAAAGCGAAAATACAGTTATTTACGCAAGGGAATCCCCAAGCATTTACACGCACGCGCGTTGACTATGGTAAACATGGCCGCCGTATGCTTTATTTCGGGAAAATCAAATTTATGGTAATTTTAATGGATTTAAAAGGAAACTAATAGTTGAAAACGACATGTCAGACAGTGCAAAAGTTGTGTCCGTCAATATTTTCTGCCTACAGTTCACTTTAGCGACATTTAAAGGACAAAATTGCAACGGCATGACGCCATCTTGGATTTCGCTATATATAGTGCATAAAGTATTTTATTTCCTTATAAAACCGCCTTTAAGACAAAGGGAAGTGGTCACTGACCATGAATCTGCAAAAAAAAATTGAACAAAATTGAACCCTTTTCGAAATACAGGCCAATCTTGGAAGAGGGGCGGCCATTTTGTTTATGTAGTTTTAGCACGGTATCCATTGTAATGCATGCATGGATCGATATGCATCGCAGTTCCTTTTTGAATATTACAAGTCTTCAAAGTAAGCAAGGAGCAATCGTTGAATACTTCAAGATTGTTGAGTTCACAGCCAGGGGTTGTGAGGGGTGGCCAGGGCTATGCGACAATTTATTTCGGGGGGGGGGGGGGGTGGAACAAGAAGGCTAACAAGAATTGGTCCAGCCAGTGGACTCTACTAGCTAGGGTTAGGCTCGCTAGGGTTAGGTTCGCTAGGGTTAGGGCAACTAGGGTTAGGGCAACAAGGGTTGGACTATTTTTGAGGACTCTTCGCATGTTGTTTGCATGACTGACGTTTTTTAAAGTTTTTTTTCCCGGTTTTGGGGATAGTTGACTGACTTGGGGTCAAAGAAAAGGTGCTTGATGAAGCAAACGCACAACAATAACACTGGCCAACAGTTGCTACCCTCGTCACGGGTAACCATCTCTGCTATGCTCCTTTGTCTTTGCATGAATATAAAGAACTTCACTAAAAAGGCTGAAAAACAAATGAAAATCCTAACCTATATTTTTTGGCCCAAATGATTCAAACTCAGTCCACTCCAAAGCGAAAATACAGTTATTTACGCAAGGGAATCCCCAAGCATTTACACGCACGCGCGTTGACTATGGTAAACATGGCCGCCGTATGCTTTATTTCGGGAAAATCAAATTTATGGTAATTTTAATGGATTTAAAAGGAAACTAATAGTTGAAAACGACATGTCAGACAGTGCAAAAGTTGTGTCCGTCAATATTTTCTGCCTACAGTTCACTTTAGCGACATTTAAAGGACAAAATTGCAACGGCATGACGCCATCTTGGATTTCGCTATATATAGTGCATAAAGTATTTTATTTCCTTATAAAACCGCCTTTAAGACAAAGGGAAGTGGTCACTGACCATGAATCTGCAAAAAAAAATTGAACAAAATTGAACCCTTTTCGAAATACAGGCCAATCTTGGAAGAGGGGCGGCCATTTTGTTTATGTAGTTTTAGCACGGTATCCATTGTAATGCATGCATGGATCGATATGCATCGCAGTTCCTTTTTGAATATTACAAGTCTTCAAAGTAAGCAAGGAGCAATCGTTGAATACTTCAAGATTGTTGAGTTCACAGCCAGGGGTTGTGAGGGGTGGCCAGGGCTATGCGACAATTTATTTCGGGGGGGGGGGGTGGAACAAGAAGGCTAACAAGAATTGGTCCAGCCAGTGGACTCTACTAGCTAGGGTTAGGCTCGCTAGGGTTAGGTTCGCTAGGGTTAGGGCAACTAGGGTTAGGGCAACAAGGGTTGGACTATTTTTGAGGACTCTTCGCATGTTGTTTGCATGACTGACGTTTTTTAAAGTTTTTTTTCCCGGTTTTGGGGATAGTTGACTGACTTGGGGTCAAAGAAAAGGTGCTTGATGAAGCAAACGCACAACAATAACACTGGCCAACAGTTGCTACCCTCGTCACGGGTAACCATCTCTGCTATGCTCCTTTGTCTTTGCATGAATATAAAGAACTTCACTAAAAAGGCTGAAAAACAAGCACAAACAAATGAAAATGCTAACCTATATTTTTTGGCCCAAATAATTCAAACTCAGTCCACTCCAAAGCGAAAATACCGTTATTTACGCAGGGAAATCCCCAAGCATTTACACGCACGCGCGTTGACTATGGAAAACATGGCCCCTGTATGCTTTATTTCGGGAAAATCAAATTGATGGTAATTTTAATGGATTTTAAAGGAAACTAATAGTTGAAAACGACATGTCAGACAGTGCAAAAGTTGTGTCCGTCAATATTTTCTGCTTACAGTTCACTTTAGCGACATTTAAAGGACAAAATTGCAACGGCATGACGCCATCTTGGATTTCGCTATATATAGTGCATAAAGTATTTTATTTCCTTATAAAACCGCCTTTAAGACAAAGGGAAGTGGTCACTGACCATGAATCTGCAAAAAAAAATTGAACAAAATTGAACCCTTTTCGAAATACAGGCCAATCTTGGAAGAGGGGCGGCCATTTTGTTTATGTAGTTTTAGCACGGTATCCATTGTAATGCATGCATGGATCGATATGCATCGCAGTTCCTTTTTGAATATTACAAGTCTTCAAAGTAAGCAAGGAGCAATCGTTGAATACTTCAAGATTGTTGAGTTCACAGCCAGGGGTTGTGAGGGGTGGCCAGGGCTATGCGACAATTTATTTCGGGGGGGGGGGGGGGGGGGGGTGGAACAAGAAGGCTAACAAGAATTGGTCCAGCCAGTGGACTCTACTAGCTAGGGTTAGGCTCGCTAGGGTTAGGTTCGCTAGGGTTAGGGCAACTAGGGTTAGGGCAACAAGGGTTGGACTATTTTTGAGGACTCTTCGCATGTTGTTTGCATGACTGACGTTTTTTAAAGTTTTTTTTCCCGGTTTTGGGGATAGTTGACTGACTTGGGGTCAAAGAAAAGGTGCTTGATGAAGCAAACGCACAACAATAACACTGGCCAACAGTTGCTACCCTCGTCACGGGTAACCATCTCTGCTATGCTCCTTTGTCTTTGCATGAATATAAAGAACTTCACTAAAAAGGCTGAAAAACAAATGAAAATCCTAACCTATATTTTTTGGCCCAAATGATTCAAACTCAGTCCACTCCAAAGCGAAAATACAGTTATTTACGCAAGGGAATCCCCAAGCATTTACACGCACGCGCGTTGACTATGGTAAACATGGCCGCCGTATGCTTTATTTCGGGAAAATCAAATTTATGGTAATTTTAATGGATTTAAAAGGAAACTAATAGTTGAAAACGACATGTCAGACAGTGCAAAAGTTGTGTCCGTCAATATTTTCTGCCTACAGTTCACTTTAGCGACATTTAAAGGACAAAATTGCAACGGCATGACGCCATCTTGGATTTCGCTATATATAGTGCATAAAGTATTTTATTTCCTTATAAAACCGCCTTTAAGACAAAGGGAAGTGGTCACTGACCATGAATCTGCAAAAAAAAATTGAACAAAATTGAACCCTTTTCGAAATACAGGCCAATCTTGGAAGAGGGGCGGCCATTTTGTTTATGTAGTTTTAGCACGGTATCCATTGTAATGCATGCATGGATCGATATGCATCGCAGTTCCTTTTTGAATATTACAAGTCTTCAAAGTAAGCAAGGAGCAATCGTTGAATACTTCAAGATTGTTGAGTTCACAGCCAGGGGTTGTGAGGGGTGGCCAGGGCTATGCGACAATTTATTTCGGGGGGGGGGGGGTGGAACAAGAAGGCTAACAAGAATTGGTCCAGCCAGTGGACTCTACTAGCTAGGGTTAGGCTCGCTAGGGTTAGGTTCGCTAGGGTTAGGGCAACTAGGGTTAGGGCAACAAGGGTTGGACTATTTTTGAGGACTCTTCGCATGTTGTTTGCATGACTGACGTTTTTTAAAGTTTTTTTTCCCGGTTTTGGGGATAGTTGACTGACTCGGGGTCAAAGAAAAGGTGCTTGATGAAGCAAACGCACAACAATAACACTGGCCAACAGTTGCTACCCTCGTCACGGGTAACCATCTCTGCTATGCTCCTTTGTCTTTGCATGAATATAAAGAACTTCACTAAAAAGGCTGAAAAACAAGCACAAACAAATGAAAATGCTAACCTATATTTTTTGGCCCAAATTATTCAAACTCAGTCCACTCCAAAGCGAAAATACAGTTATTTACGCAAGGGAATCCCCAAGCATTTACACGCACGCGCGTTGGCTATGGTAAACATGGCCGCCGTATGCTTTATTTCGGAAAAATCAAATTTATGGTAATTTTAATGGATTTAAAAGGAAACTAGTAGTTGAAAACGACATGTCAGACAGTGCAAAAGTTGTGTCCGTCAATATTTTCTGCCTACAGTTCACTTTAGCGACATTTAAAGGACAAAATTGCAACGGCATGACGCCATCTTCGATTTCGCTATATATAGTGCATAAAGTATTTTATTTCCTTATAAAACCGCCTTGAGGACAAAGGGAAGTTGTCACTGACCATGAATCTGCAAAAAAAATTGAACAAAATTGAACCCTTTTCGAAATACAGGCCAATCTTGGAAGAGGGGCGGCCATTTTGTTTATGTAGTTTTAGCACGGTATCCATTGTAATGCATTCATGGATCGATATACATCGCAGTTCCTTTTTGAATATTACAAGTCTTCAAAGTAAGCAAGGATCAATCGTTGAATACTTCAAGATTGTTGAGTTCACAGCCAGGGGTTTTGAGGGGTGGCCAGGGCTATGCGACAATTTATTTCGGGGGGGGGGGAGTGGAACAAGAAGGCTAACAAGAATTTGTCCAGCCAGTGGACTCTACTAGCTAGGGTTAGGCTCGCTAGGGTTAGGGCAACTAGGGTTAGGGCAACTAGGGTTGGACTATTTTTGAGGACTCTTCGCATCTTGTTTGCAAGACTGATGTTTTTATAAAGTTTTTTCCCCGGTTTTGGGGGATAGTTGACTGACTTGGGGTCAAAGAAAAGGTGCTTGATAAAGCAAACGCGCAACAATAACACTGGCCAACAGTTGCTACCCTCGTCTCGGGTAACCCTCTCTGCTATGCTCCTTTGTCTTTGCATGAATATAAAGAACTTCACTAAAAAGGCTGAAAAACAAGCACAAACAAATGAAAATCCTTACCTATATTTTTTGGCCCAAATAATTCAAACTCAGTCCACTCCAAAGCGAAAATACAGTTATTTACGTAGGGGAATCCCCAAGCATTTACACGCACGCGCGTTGACTATGGTAAACATGGCCGCCGTATGCTTTATTTCGGAAAAATCAAATTTATGGTAATTTTAATGGATTTAAAAGGAAACTAATAGTTGAAAACGACATGTCAGACAGTGCAAAAGTTGTGTCCGTCAATATTTTCTGCCTACAGTTCACTTTAGCGACATTTAAAGGACAAAATTGCAACGGCATGACGCCATCTTGGATTTCGCTATATATAGTGCATAAAGTATTTTATTTCCTTATAAAACCGCCTTTAAGACAAAGGGAAGTGGTCACTGACCATGAATCTGCAAAAACAATTGAACAAAATTTAACCCTTTTCGAAATACAGGCCAATCTTGGAAGAGGGGCGGCCATTTTGTTTATGTAGTTTTAGCACGGTATCCATTGTAATGCATGCATATAATTAAAAATACTCAGTAGTTTCTGAGGCAACCGACCAATACGGCAAAATAACGGTGAAAACTTCAATTTTCATTTTCTTTTCAATTTTCTATAGGTTAACCGATGACTTTTTGCCGAAAAGTACATTCAAAGAAAAATACCTCTAAAACGGCCGAATTGACCGGTGCCAGACCAAAAATAGTACCCCTCCACTACAGGGCAAAAATAGAGCGAATTTATTGCCTGATTTCAACCAAACGGCTCAAAGGTGAAAGTCCAAACTCTGGTGATCGGGTTCCATCCATTTTGTCTACAAGACTTACCACGTAGGGCTCACCTATTTATTGGTCTGCACCCTTATATCGATGGTTCTGGTGCATAACTGCGTACCGCGTAACGGCCGGAACCGCGCGGTTTGTGCGATCGTTCTAAATAAGCGCTTGAATGTTTAGGTTCGTTTTTGTCCATAGAGTTAAATATTTAATTTTATTTAACTCTATGTTTTTGTCCTACATAAAATCACCGCGTCCTGCATGACGGATATAGCTCCCATTGGTTTGTGCACGGGTGCGTCACCTAGGGGCCTGTTTGTTTCAGACGAATCCTCGGATCCGGATCCCATTTTTTGGATCCACCTCCTATGCAGGGTACGCTAAAATGGGATCCGGATCCGAAGGATTCATGATCCTTTGCGTGAAACAAACAGGCCCCTAGTTTTTATATAATCTATGGGAGCCGGAGCCGGAAAAGGGCCCTGGAATAGACAGATTCTTGGTCTGGGAACCAGACTACTCCTCTTATTGGTCCTCTTGTACCGTCCCCTCCAAAGAAAAGACCAACAAAACAAAACAACAATTAAAACAAGGGGAATTATTTTTTCATGTCTGACACGTGCAAGATTGGTCATTTCTAAACGAAGAATCGTTAAAAAAAATGTAATATTGTCATTTATAGCTATAGTATTTTGTAGGATTGTAAAATTGTATGTGAATATTCAGAAAATTCGCAAAAAGTTGGCATCGATTCCATGCGATAATAATACATTGGTGATTTTGATTCCGCAGGTGTCCCTGTTTGTAATGATGCAGGGCCTCTTGGTATGAAGGATGGCAGCATTCCGGATAGCAGCATCACAGCTTCATCTGTATTGAACGATAACTATTTGGCTCATTATGCACGTCTTGATTCCGGTAAGTTACATGATGATACCTACCACAGTAGTCAATGCAACCTTGTCTGCATCGTACTTCCCAACCACTGCAGCTCAAAGGATCACACAGTGTTCAATAAGATTACAAAGGACTGTAAAAAGAAATGAGGAAACTGTCATATAGTCAACCAGCTTCAGAGACTCGAAAAGGAGAACTGCAACCTACATTGAATCATACAATCATTTCAAATAGCTGAGATACATGAAAGTCTTGATATGAGACTGTGATTGTCACTTTCTGTGGTTGTGCAGATGAGGCCTGGTTTGCTATGAGCATCACCAATGAATGGATACAAGTCAGCTTCAATGCTCCGGTGTCCATCACTGGCCTCATCACTCAAGGTCGCTTTGGCTGGTGGGTACAGGAGTACGAAGTCAAGTACAGCAATGACGGTCAATCATGGGCTACCGTGACTGATACTGATGGCACATCAACCAAGGTCCGTTTATTCAAATGTTGCCTCAAACGGCTCCTTCATTTTGTAGCATCCCGGTTGAGATTATAATTTCTGAGTGTCCTTTATAACTTTTTTTACATGAACACCGGTACGATGGACATCGTTGATTCGAATTCCGCTCCAGTCAATTTTTCTTTGTGCACTTTTCAATGACTTTCATTTATTTTGTTTTTGAATGAATGCCGGTACGGTATTTCGGATGTCGTTGGTTCGAATCCTGCTCCAGTCCATTTTCCTTTGTTCACTTTTCAATTACTTTCATTTATTTTGATAAAAAGATTTTTATAATAAAAAAGTAATAATCTTTTATATTTGAAATGAAAGGAAATGCAGGTATTTTTCTGCCTTCCCGCCATCCGCAGAAACAATAATCACAAAAAATAATAATTTTACAATTCAACCAACGAGAGCGATGATTATATTAGTTTATCAAATTATACAAAAAACCTGAATTGCAATGAAAGTGATTTAGTCCTCTCAGTTCAGACTGCTAACGACCCGAAAATTTAAGTTATTGCATGTACAGTAAATCCATTCAATAATTCAATAATCATTCATTTCTTCATTATGTTTCATTGACAGTTCGTTGGTAACACCGATGACACGAGCCACGTGGAGGTGACTTTCATGACAGCCTTGTATACCAAGATCATACGAATCGCACCCACTGCCTGCAATGGTGTATACTGTCATTTGCGCTTTGAGCTGATTGGTTGCTATTAATCACAGCAAACCAATCAGATTAAAGAATGGCAATCACTATTCAGCTGATTGCACCATTCAAATTAATTCAATTAATGCAATGATCACACTGAAGCACTTCAGTGCTATGATAATACACAATAAGATTCATATCATTGCTAGCTAGTTGTTTGATGTGCATAATACATGTATTGTGTGATAAAATATATTATTACTATAATATATTGCTTTATATGACTACTTATTGATTTTTTTGAACATTTAAATCTGAAAAAAATATTATTGTCAAGCTTGAATACGAGCCTGTTGCTTGATTATACCGCCATCTTGTTTTGCAAATACTTTTTGGAAAGACCGTTCAGTAGACTTCAAACACGAGGACTATATTTAACCTGGTCGCTGTGATCAAATTAATTAGCGTTATGTGGAAGCTTTACAGAGACCAACCAGACTGATGAAAGTCACTAGCGATTTCGCACACTGCATTTGAATTTAAATTGTACTGCAAAATCCTTGGTCAATTCTTTTGGTACATTTTGTTGGGCAAAGTAATTTCCTCATTTTTTGGTTGAGACTTGCCCAACAAAAGTGATATTTCCTGTTATTAGGCAATTATGTACTGCCACCCAACTTTGTCATGCAAGTGAAACAAACGTTTGGCAAAATGTTGGGTAAATAATGTTTTAATTTGTATTCATCCCATTGGATCATTCCGGCTTTGCTTTTAAACCCCGCCCACGTGTGTATGCCATACCGCATGTGACTGAGTTTGGGCAAGGCTTTCATGGTCACCTGATTAAAAGGCGTCATGCAATTGGTCAATACCCACAGTTTGATTGAGAAGCCGGAAGGGTCCATTTTTGGTCACATCATGGTTACATTCGACCACATAAATTGGGAATATTTTTTTCTTCATACTTTGAATTCATCCAATCTGTTGGTCAACATTGTGCAAGAGATTGGGCAAAGATATATTGATCAACCATTTGGCGAAGTTCCTGCTTTCGCGTGTCATGACTCCTGATGTCCTTTGAATCATACTCGCATACGGGACATGCATGTTGTGCATAATACGTGTGCACATCGCATTGACAAGCAGCCGATTTCACGAAATGTTGTGTAACTTACGCAACGTACAAATGTTGCCTAAGTTTCGTGAAACGGGCATTACTTGTGCAATCAAAGGCAGGAAAATGTTGCGTAACTTACGCAACATTTTGTTGCAACATTTCAAGTCATTTTCAGGATGGCGCGAGTGGTTGTTGCAAGGACGTCGTATCCTTGGCGTCCCTGCATTCCGAATCAGGTTGCTCAAGGGTTACAGACAATTGTGAGGGTTAGTTTTTCTTTATATTTGAAGTTTTGTTTTCTGGTGTCGTTGCGACATTTTTGCTAATTTGCAAGTAACATGATACCGTGATATGAATGGAGCAGGAGTAGAGATAGGCCTACGATTACATGCTGCAACGTTTCATATATCATTAGGCACAACGACAAGTCACATTGCTATACAGACTCACAGAAAGCATTCTACTTTTTTTCTATGGGTTTTGAAATAATTGGTAGCTGAAATTGATGAAACGCTGCAGCACCCACCACTATACTCCTACCCCACAGCTCAAAATAATGAATGTCCGTATCACAATGTTACTTGCAACATAAGAACTGAACAGGAATACAAAACTCCATAAATACAGAAAAACTAACCATTAGTTGGTAAAAAAAAAAAGATTAAAAATCCCAAACAATTTGTCCGTTTTAACTATTTATTTGGTTATTATAATATATTTTGAGCAACACTGTAATAAGCTAGAAATCCTCAACAATTGATCAAGCAATATTAATTTAAATGACCAACATTATTATACCGATATGTTGGTTAAAATATTTACCCAACTTCGTTGGTCACAATTTTATTTTAGTGAGTTCATATAAGACCTAATACTGTTGTCAAAATCTTACCAATATTTTTTTCAGTAACTTTAGATTTCGGATTCAAGACTTTAAATCAATCAAAAATATGCCCACATTTTGAAAATAATAAAAGCAGCATGAAATGATATCTGTGTTTACACGAAGAGACACATTTGGCCGAAATTGATTTTTTTTTTTTCAGTTTCTCCCAAAATCTGTGAAGGGTATTGCGACGGATGTTTTTGACGAATTCGTTTTGTCAAATTCAAATGAAGTCATTCAGACCCTGAGATTTACTAATTGGGAAATGTGTGCGTATTTGCATCAGGGAGATTGTGAGCTTTCACCAAGAGACAAAATACACTCATTCAACTCCAAAATAATAGTTCGCCTCCAAGAGTTTGCAACGCGTTGGCCAATCACAACGCACTGAATTTGTCGACAGATTCCGCGCATTGTGATTGGCCAACGCTTTGCAACCTCTTGGAGGCACACTATTTAGTACAGCCTGATGAATTGACTTTTAATTAGTACACCATGTACGTAAGTGTAATATTTTTACCTTACTATCCCTGAGGAAATATAATCAAAATATCCTCTAAAGTAGGCGAAATGTTTTTTAAAAGGGGGCCAACTTTAAAGTCAATTTCAAAACAAACTTCTTTCTTCGTGTAAACACTGAGGGCTTTTTTGGTCAATATTTCTGCAAAAAAAATCAGTATACACACCAACATTTATTAAAAATGCATTTATATTTCGTGGTATCTTGTACGTGAACTTTTGAAAATGTATTACGAATTTTCTCTAGCTAGGATCTTTCTCAAAGGCTAAAATGGTCAGAGTTGGGAGGGCCTGACGTTTTGGTCCTGGCAGGGTGTTTCTCAAAGGCTAAATGCTTTAGCCTTTGAGAAAGATCCTGCTAAGATCGGAACGTCAGCCCCTCCTAACTCCAAGCATTTTCCTTTTCTTGTCAATATTTTGGTGGAATTACTTGCATTGTTTAATACGTGTCACTAGTAATAGATTGCTAATGTTCAAATGTTGCACTGCCTACACACTAAAGTTACACCACACACACCAAAACCCAGGAACGTAAACCAAAAAACAACATGAACTTGAATATGGACATTAAAGGTAGTATCATACTTTGGTAGCATACCGAAACAGAAATCTCCACAGATTTACCTATATAACTTGCAGGGTACAAAGATGATGATGGTAGAAACATACCGTTAGAAATGTTCCGCCTGAAATGGTGTATTTATCCAGAAAAGAGGGAAAACCAGTGACCAAAAACAATTTTGATCTTTTAAAGATAAAAAATAACGGGGAAAACATTTTCAAAATACTGTGGGCGTTTTCATTGTTTTCCCAAAAAGTGGGAACCTTATTGGACTAAAAATTTCACAGATGACTCTTAGGCCCACTGTATCTTTCTTGATATTTTTGCACAGGAATTTGCATTTCTTTGACAAAAAAATAAAGTATGATATTACCTTTATCCGGACCAATTGAGCAACAGCATGGACTTGTTGAATATCTGATACGGACCTAAATTTCCTGACCAAAATCTTACGCTCACCAACCATGTAAACTTTAACCAAAAAAATTAATAATAACTAGAAATGTGTTTGCACTGACAAAAACTAGAATGTGTTGGAAGCTTAATGTGTCGACTTAATCTTGTAAATTGTGTTGTCTGTGGAAATTATTATAAGCAATTGCACTTAAAAAAAAAGTTAAAAAATTAAAGGTACAGTACAGGATTGGTGACATGCCCAAACAGAAATGTTCACATATTTGCGTATACCTTTAGGATATGCAGATCAATAAAAAATGTCCGCTTGAAATGGTGTATGTATCCATAAAATAGTAACACAAAGACCGAAAACAGTTTTCACTGTTAAAAACAGTTTCCGATAATGACATGAGCATAAAATTTCACAGGTTTGTTAAAATTCCATGAAAAATCAAATTATGAACAGTCTGTAGCTGTTCTGTGATCTTTACCAATCCTGTATTATGCCTCTAAGTGTGTGTATGTGTAAGCCGACATCGGATTATTAATAGAATGGTCGTCTTTTCGTAATTTATTCACGGCTTGGAAGCCTGATTTGACCCATTTTCAGGTTGCTTGGAAAATACATATTTGTGTCTAAGCTTCAAAGCGCATACAAATACTAAATTTCACATTATAAAGTTGCGCTATTAACACTAAATAGGCCAATATAACTACGCCGACCTTATTATCATAATTTGTGTACCCTCGACTATTGTTGAATGACAATTTCTTTGGGTCGTAAAATTGTTATGTGGCGTTATTATGATAAGTTATCAACAACTTGGGGGTTCTCTGCTTCAATGTTTGAGAAGAATTTTTTTTGGCTCTGAAGTTGGCTCTATTTTGCCGTGAAAGCGGAGAGATACTTCTTAGAACTGACGGTTAGTCGGTTTTGGGAAAAGTTTTTTTTTCTTGTGGTAATTTGCAAACCTTCTCACCGGCAAACTTACTGAAAATTGAAAAGAATTTGAGATATTAAAAATAAACGACAATTTTCTGTATCGTTGCAAAACCTGAGAGACTCCTGAATGGGCATTTCCAGTGCGAAGTTTGGGAGGTTTACACTTTGGTCAATTGAAGTATAAATCTCTTTAACATAGAGGATTTACGGTATGCAGAGGTTTGGAACATCTAATGTTCTGAAGATAACAAGTGGAAAACCACAATTTACAGAAAAGGTGAACAATAAAATGAAATTGTGAAATAGAGTGAAATTATGTTGGGGTTATACTTTCGATTTTACAGTAAAACAATGTGTTGGGAATTGAACCACACATTTTACAGGAAAATACTCTTAACTCAATTACGGTAACAGTAACACGGAAATATTTATGTATTTTCCCCAGTACATCACTGGCGCCCGTGCTGCCAGTAATGTACTGTAAAATTTTACAGTAATTATTTTACAGTGCACAAGGAATTTTTGTTTCATCATCCATCATGTTATACATACTGTTTGGTAATTAGAACGATTGATACAGAATCACTCGACAGTATTTTTGCGGCTTTTGCATCAGACCGACTCAGCTGAAATCCGAACATTTTTTTTTCCATTTTATCAGATTGATTTCCTGGCGATATTTTCAATATCTTTCCGAAATGAGGATCAAAATGAACCTCAATGTAGAAAATGTGCATATAATTATTTACGTGAGTGCAATATACTGGCTTCAAACAAACAAACTGAAACATCAGAGCAATTGAAGACATTAAAGACATGCCATTCTGACTGTATTTACTCGTATTATTTCTATTCCCATATTGAATGTATCTGACTTGATATTAGGGTCTTTGCTTTGCTTTGTCGATTGTATGTAAGTGTGTATATAGTGCTTGTCATCGGAACCACGTAGCACATGCAGTTAATTATCGTGTATAATAATCATTCTTATAATTGTCAAATTGTCAAAGTTTTCAGATGTGGATGCACCCTTACCCCCACCACACCCCTCCTGTTGACCATTAAACAACAATTCAGGATTTGTTCTTGTCTGCTCAAATGGCCACTAGATTGAGATCCTATGGCACTACCACATTTGACAGGAAATAGCAGGAGATCGCATCTCCAGCCTGCTCAATTTTATCTGATCAATTTTATCCCCAACGAAGAATCCTAGATCCGCCCATGCTTGATAATCTCTTCTGGTAATCCAACTGCAGTTATTCATTAAAATCCATCCGCAATATCGGCGTTAAATCCCTAATTATTAGTTATGCTTCGTACGGATGATCCTACGGTAATAAGCCTTTCAACAATATCTGGTACACTGAATTCTTTCACTGTATATGAACACCAAATCCTGAATTCTCCAGACGAAAGACACTGTTGCTTTAATGGATAAGAATGACACAAAGGAAACATCCTATTCCAGAGATGGGTATCGCTGTGCAAAAGCTTTATAACAAATTCACGTGTCATAGCAACAGAGTCTTTAGTCTGGGAAATTCAACCTTGGGTGTTTATGTGCAATGAAAGAAGTCTGTGTACCAGATACTATTAAGATATAACTCGAAAATCGCTTATTCTCCAAAATAATCCTACTGATAATTTTCTAAATCATGATTATGATTAATTCATAGATGATATACACAACGCCCTCAGCACTTTCCATTACAAGTTATTATAAGAGTGCCATATGAGGCACGTCTGTTTGTATGCATCCAACATTGAGAATAAACACAGTATGACTACTAGAGAAAACAGAATTTGAGCAGTCCGCCTCCTTTCCTATTGAACCTGTGTGTTATCCCCGCTTTGGACCATCTCACTTCCAGCAGGAAAGCCACCTCAGCCCCCAGCACTGACCTACGATGAGCCCCGGTCATCCTTCCTTCCTACTCTATATCACAGCAACTCCACAACTCCGCACATACCACCCCATCCCACTCACAAGACTGACTCTAGGCCTCAATTTGGACCGAAGAATTTTGATAATCCATCACCAGCTTAATTCATTATGAGAAAAACATCACTATTTCCGTTTTCCCCCTGGGGTCAATCTAGTGGTTTATAAGCCAATTTAAGCCACAAAGTACAAGAAAATAGGTTTTATACCCAATGTTTTCTCATAATTAATTACACTTATGATTGATTATCAGAATTCGAAAATGTGTCCTTGTTAAATGCCCATAGACAATTGTACATGAAAATTTCACTTTTTTGCACCAGCCTAATTAATTATGAGAAACAAAATCAGTAATTTACCCCGGTATGACGGGTAAACCGAGGTGTATTTGGCCGCATATTACAGGAAAATAAGTTTCTATGACCAAAGAGAGTTTTCTCATAATTAATCAGGCTGATGATAGATTCACGGAATTCGGAAGGTATTTGTCCGTGTGACATCCCTCTGCAAAAAACTTAAAGAAAAATCACCCTTTTCTCCGGAAAAAGAGGGCATACCAGGGTTTATAAGCAAATTTCGACATGAAAATAC
Source organism: Astropecten irregularis (assembly GCA_963971285.1). Taxonomy (NCBI): domain Eukaryota; kingdom Metazoa; phylum Echinodermata; class Asteroidea; order Paxillosida; family Astropectinidae; genus Astropecten; species Astropecten irregularis. The sequence continues at coordinate 4,997,506 of OZ020244.1, read as the reverse complement.
ACTGAATAAAAGCATTTAATAAAATTTGCGAGTTTCCCCATTCATAATTACCATGTACACTAATGGCGGAATATTGCAATTGGGAAAATAATTTCCCTGTGTTACAGGGTCCTCGTACTTTGGTGAAGCATCTGTAAAGAGAAACAAATCGTCTGAAGAAAAACAAATTAAAAACAAATATATAAAAGGCAATTGATAGAAACAATAACAAGTCAAATTACAGAAAGGAGTACAACTGGTTCTGCTGACTAGCGCCCTCTTGTCATTTATCTCATCCAAGCCTTACTACCAGGAAGCATAGAGGGCGCCCTTATTACAGCTTCATTCCGTTTCCATTCACGTTTTCCACATTACCATTAATACGATTCCAATTCTTAGCTGACAATTTCTGCTTTTAGATAAACAAATCCCATCCAAGGTTATCCTTCAAACATCTAAGATCATTTCTGTGCGTGCATTTGATAGGGACAGTCTTTCTAATGTTTTATGAGTACGTAACCATCATGCGAAAGAATAACGTCAAAAATGTTCCTGTTGATTAGAAATCAATAGAAACCGTAGACAAAATTCGTTGGAAATTGTGGCCAGCTAGCGGTTGGTACAAGCTGTGAGAGAGGGCGCGCTTTTAAAATTACGACCACAGTGCTGTATCCTCGAACTGACTGTGAATGTATTCGACTATCTGGATGAAAATACCGTGAGCGTTTTGTACTGTTTACTCAGAAAATATATGTCTATGTTAAATCCCTACCCCGTGTTCGCCTGGAAAGAGTTACCCATGTAAACGTGTCCCAGCCTGATAAGTCTGCCCCGAGTTCAAGCTGTCCCCCTTCGTGTAATTGTGTCCACCCTAGTATTTCATGGATAATGGGCTATTCCGATACTAGTAAGTATTAAATGAATTCACCCCACATTAGATAGGAATATCGACTGGTTTAAACCATTGCTTGAAAAAGATCCTTACTACACACGATACGTGCTAGCCCCTGTACACAGCACATATTGCTGGTATACTGTTATGAAGAAACCCACTGGTTGGGTCGTTAGCACTGCTTGGATAGCGACCCTGACATTGAACTTTGAAGTGTCCAGCGGCAATATCGGAATGCTGAACGCGATACGGTCGTCAAGCTCTTTACATATTATTCGGTCAAGAATAACTCATGGATATGCTATTAAAAAACAAATACCATCATTATTTTTAGCTCAAACTGCATTGGTGCATGTTGTATCCACTCCTACTGTCATAGTCCTATACGTTGAGCGATATTCGAGCTGCAGTACGATGCTAGGCCCCAATTTCATACTATCCTGTATAGTTCTATTCTTGCATGCAAAACATTTAGCAATCTTAAACCTCACACTTGATTCCAAAGAGAGAGAGAGGCAAAACCTGGATAATATGAAAATACTCCCAAACCAGTATGTCTGTGTGTTGACTTCTTCGACTTAAGTCAGGTATGATGTAATTGCTGCAAAGTCATGTTATAATTTCCATCGCTCCATCAAAATATCAGTTTGGATGTAAATTATTCACAGAAATAATGGTCTGGAACAATCACTTATTAAACCTGAAGACCATCTTTTATGATTTTCAATTTTCCCCAATCGTCCTGTGCTCATTTTTTGAGCATTTGCAAAAGCATTGCCTACAAATGAATCTTTCTATTTTTATATCAGGTTTAAGTCTAACAGTCTATGATGTTTTTCATATTATGAAAGGATGACACAAAATTGCCTAATATTAATACATGTGCATTGTCTTTGTGAATTTGCCAAATTGGTACCTACTGATCTTGAGTGCATTTGGTTATTAGATACGGGTGCATAGTTCGAGCCCTCTTTAAACCCCGTGAAGTGAAGGCACACCTTCTGTGTATTTGCATCAACTGCACATCCATTTGCAGTTGTTACTTAGAAAGTTCTATAGTTTGAAGCTCTCCTAAGCTGCCTTAGAATGTTAAGACCCTATTGACTTTGATCACCTTTTCCCTTGCCCTATTGACTTCCCTGCAGAGCCAATCTTTAACTGCGATTGGGAATTCCTTTGTTGTATAGTCAAGGCAATCAAAGGTAGTGCATGTGCAGTCAAGCACGAGGGCGTGGTGTAGGGCGTAACCCATAGGCAGTAATCCCAGGCACTTGCCACCGTGTGAGAAGGATGTCTTGGTTCTTCTTGCCGTACGTTCCTTGAGTTTGTCAACATTCATTTTGTTTCGTGGACTGACTACTGGGAAGCCTCGCCTTCTCTTGCCCTTTGCCATGCAGGACCGAGTAAGTCTATCGGTGAGCCAATCTTTCGTGTTATCTTCTTATTTCTAATAAGGTATACACTGATCCTACGGCGTGACATATCATCCACCATTACTGTGATGTCCCCGCCAGCCTTTTCTATGAGAACAAAAGAATTTACGCTCCGCCGCACTTATAGTGTGGCTGTACCACAGACATATAAAATGCATAGACCGCCAGGTCCTATTCAAAACTACTTTGGGTTTCAAGATCTCCACGGCACCCGACTAAAATCAAAACTATGGGCAAATTCACTCCTCGGTATAGTGAATTTACGCACAGTTGAAGAATTCCAGGCAAAAATTTCAATGAAGCCATTTTCCAATTAAAACAAAATCTCATATTTACTTTGTTAGGCTCATGTACTTCAATTAAGGCGACGCTAACGTTTTTACCTGGAAATCAAGAGCTAGCAAGACAAAAAAAGCTTAAGAACTTTGCAAACTAATGCTACGTTGCGCCCCACATGCTCGTGGTTTTCACGCGCAGCGATTGCCGGGTTTGCCGATACTTTTCAGAATCACGGATTAGTGTGCACGACTGGTATGGGGGTCTATGCGTTTATATGTCTGTGGGCTGTACGTCCCCTCATACATCACGGGGCCAGTTACATGAATCGCGCGTCGGATTCGTGTAGATCACAAATAGCGACAGCTAGGGATCGTGGGATGCATAAGGGTCGAAAGAGCGCCACCACCTGCTTCACTTTTAGACAGTCTGAGTATAATAATTTTTTGATTTTTTTTTTTTTTTTTGAAAGGTGAACAAAGAAAAATTGACAGGAGCGTAACCCGAACCATCGATCTCCTGAATACCGTTCAAAATTAAGTCATTTTCCCAAGTTGATAAAAATGATTTTTGTTGACAATGTCATGTGTTGCAGTTCGACCCGGATCTATCCTACAATGCTTTGCGGAAGCGCCAACTCTCGGGGAAAAAGCTATCTTTTAGGTATATAATATAATATGAGCATGTACAATTGTGTTTCTGTATTTTGGTGTTCGGTTCGGTTCGGTTCGGTTCGGTTCGGTTCGGTTCGGTTCGGTTCGGCTCGGCTCGGCTCGGCTCGGCTCGGCTCGGCTCGGCTCGGATCAAATCAAGGAACTAGGATTAGGAAACACGACTCACTGATGACCCAAGCTGCTTGATGATGATGAGCTTGCCATTATTTTTATTCTGAAGGTGAGAATCATGAGAAATCCCCAAAGAATTTCCTGGAAATTTCTTCTGTTTGAAGTAGTTATTGAATCAGTCAGTAGAAAGCCAAGCCCAGAAAAAAAAATCACAGTCATGGTAACCCATTCTACCTGGAGTATTTGTCGTCAAATTACAAATGAGGAACTTATTCATACTTACCAGCTACAATTAGATCCTGAACCAAGAACCTCCTTACTTTTGAATAAGTTATTATTATAATAATCATATTATTATTATAATAAGTTCCTACCCTTTTTTTGCTGTCCTGTGTTGGCTTATTACACTGTTGGCCTGGAAAGTCTGAAGTCGATACCATCAACACCAACCTCAGACTGAAGACTTGTATGTGCAATCTCAGTGAATTTTGGTTCACTTTTCAATGACTTAGAAATGAACCAGTCGGTTTCCCTTGTGGTTATTTGATGACTATGTGCAATCTTTGAAAAGTGAGCCAAAAAAAAAAAAGATTGACTGGAACAGGAATCGAACTGGCGACCTCCCGAATACCGTACAGGCACTAGGCTACCAACTGAGCCATCCAGCATAATGTTGGTGGTGACCCCAATAGTCAATTATTCCTGTTCGTTGGCAGTCAGCCATGAAACCATGCACACACAGCCATACCCCAAGGATCGTTTTAATGATACACGCAGCAATGCTGCAACCTGGGAACGGTACATGGGAGATGTGCAATCTTCTGCAATCTTGTAGATTATTCCCCAAGGGAAGGGGGGGGCAAATTAGCAGATTTGAGCTGAGAACTGGCACTAGTATCATGATTGGCAGGGGTCTGTAGATCTTATGACATCTCTTCATTGAAATTGATCAGAAAAATTGCCGTTTTAATTTTTCTTAGGTCTGGTATTGAACAGACATAAGGACTGCACCCTGCAGTGGTGGAAATTTTTGTAATTGTTTATTTCTATTTGCATGAATATTTATTTCAGAATCCACCTGCTGTATGGAAAAGACAAGAATGGGCTCAGGACTGAGGGCTTACAGACACTCTGCAAGAAGGAATCACAGTTCATCATCTATAAGCCAGCATCAATCATGAATATTCATCATGCTGTAGCTATTATTGTCTGCTCACATGGAATCCGAAATCTTTATAAAATATTTGATATATTTCATTCACAAATGAATGTCAATGGCTACACCAAGGTAAATCCTGTAGTGAAGGGGCTAATCTATATTAAAGGTGGTTACAAATTTGGATTTAAAACAGAAGAGTTTTGGAATATTCCTGACAGGTTTAGCCCCAGATGTTTTCATTGAATATTAAATTGTTTTCTTTTATGGGCCTAACGATAAGTATGATTGGCATATACAGGGTGTCCCAAAATACGCAACACTTGTACGTCGGAATTATTATATAAAAAATAAACTGTTTATCACTTCAAGATTCAGGTATGTGATGAAGCCATGTCTTGGCTATCACCATGTAGAATTTGAGCAAAATTGGAATGAAATTGAGTGAAAAACTAAAGAGTTAATAACCCAACCTCAAAACCCGATTTTCATCTTTCTTTCATACACATTATGTGTGTATTGACCACTATGCGTATTCTCCTTTCAAATTTGTTTTTAAGGAGTACTCTTTCAATTGGCCATATTTGGGGACAATGTCAGCCGCAATTTGCTTAAATTCTACTTGGTGATAGACAAGCCTTGGCTGTATTACATATCTGAATATTGAAGTGATAAACAGTTTAATTTTAACAGTGTTGCGGGGGTTTTTTCTGGGACACCCTGTATATCTTGTGGAAATGAAAACAATTCTGAGGTATAATTCTAGCTACCTGTAAGTTGCTAAGAGAATGTCAGTTAGTTTAAGGAGCTTGTGATTTTGTTCAGAACCAGCTGTATATTCCAATTGATAAGATATTCCTGTTAATGAATCCTGATGGGGTGAGTGGTTAGGTTATCATAGTTAATAACATACAGAAATTGCACCTGATATACTCTCCTATACACACATACATTTCATTCAATGTTGAACCAGTGTTTCTAAGCAATTAGTCCCATTTAGGTATGTCTCACAGTGGTGTGCATATAACAGATTCCTTCTTTTTTTCACTTTCTTTGTGAAGAAAAGAATTGTTTTTTGGAAAACGGGTCTGAAAGTTCAAATGAAGTCTGACCACAGCAATAATTAAGTACACTTGCAGGTTGACACCATTCCTCTTTTTGTGGGTTTTGTTTGCATGTTACCATCTCATGTTCTTGCACTTTTCATTCACCCAGCACAGCAATGCTTTCATCTTGTTGATTTTTATAAACACATTTGTCACCAACAAAAGGAGAAAATGTGCCTGCTTGCAAGTGTCCTTGATAACAAAATTTTCACAATACAGAAAAACACTTCAGTTTGGTGAAAGTCATGCAAATGTAATCAATTGATTAAAATTAGGTCTAAAATTAGAATGAAAAACACCAGAGTGAAAGACTTTATTTTATCAACATTTTAAAAGTCTTAAAAGTTGTATGCATGATCCAATGGGTGTGACACAGTGCACACGATTCATAATCTTGGCCGATTCATAAGGGCTAGGAAAAGTAATATATTTTGTTAGGCAAGATTTCAGTGTAGATGTATAAAAAGCCCTGGGGAATGGGAGACTTTGGAGAACCGGTCTTTAAGTCAACAGCACACGCACGTGCAATACAACGCGCGCATGCTCACAATTGCGCAAACATGGTTGACTCAAGACTGACTCTCCAGAAGTCTCCCTTTTTGTTTGCAAAAATATCCTGCCCCTTTTCCTTTGCACTGATTTTATTGGTATGATAAAGACATAATGTATTAAAGAAGTACTATACTGGTCATGCGCATACTGACAGTTGGTTTAACTTAAAGTGATCAAGAAAGGACTTATACGAGCAAAATATGTAAAGAACTATTTTGATTATTTTATCTAATTACAATTAATTAATTGTATGAAAAAAACGATCAGTGTTTACTTGATGATAATTGTTTAATTATTAGTCTAACCACATTTTCCTGTTTTGACCTGTACATAATCCCGAAGCATTTTTAATTCTGATTTCTAGTTATTCCAACCAGCATCATTATCAATCTGAACGAGGGACAATAATAGACAAAATGACGAGTCATACCAAGAAACCTTATATCTCATGTTGTGCTATTAGCAGATGGGTAGCATTCCTTTACCTTTCTGTAAATGATTGACTACAATAATCAAACTGAGGCCCAGGGGAAATAAATCATGTCATATTTTATCCTTCGGTTTACTTAACTTAACGAAATGAATTTATTTACTCCTTCATCATCACTGATCAATTGAATATTAACTGATTGTTCATTGCTTAGCATGAAATGTCTTGCTAACAGTGACCAACAGCCAAAGAACAAGCACATGTGATGGCAACACATGGATAATTGAAATTTGGTTGTTAGTCCTAATCCTGTTTTTATTAAACAGAAATTTCATGGTTAGCAAATAGTTGTGCTAAGCAGGGCCGTGAAATTGGCCCGTACCATGAAGCTGCTTTGTCATTGGTTAAATAACTTATAATAAAACGCCCTCATCTGTCAAACTCGAAATCCCATATTAACCATATGAACCGCCGATACGGCTGGATTTGTACACAGCTTGCTGTGCACACACGTACAGGCAATAGCGAGTTAGAAAATCTGCCGTTTAAGCGTTCTCCCGCGCCTGTGCTGCAGCTTAGCGGTCTATGGTTGTACACAGTCTATGAGAACGGGGCTGGGTAGAAAATCAGCCGTTTAGGCGTTCTCCAGGGCCTGTGCTGAGCGGTCTACGTACACAGTATCTTTATACTGTATAACTTAGTAGACCATTAAAGGTATTTACTACTAATTATAGTGCTACTATCATACTTTGGTAGGAAACCAAAACAGATGTTCACAGATTTAGTTATAACTTACAGAGTATAAAGATGGTGATGGTAGAAACATATCGTTAATTTGTTTACCTGAAATGCTGGATTTATCCAGAAAATATTAAAAGTAATGACAACAAACTCTTTTGATCTTTTAAAGATGAAAACTAAAAACAAAATACTCTGGGTGTTTTTAACTGTTTTCTCAAAAGGCGGGCACCGTTTGGGACAACATTTCACAGATGACTGTTACTATATCTTCCTTGATATTTTTGCCCATGAATCTGTATTTCTTTGATAAAAACCAAAGTATGATACTACTTTTAACACACTGTAAGGTGGTGCCGTAACGTGACAATAGCGCCCGCAGTCTGACAAAACACAACAAGTTTTTCATTTTGAGACATTGCAACTTCTTGAGGCAAATTTACCTCATTATTTCGTGTTTTTGTACATATTTCTGCATGAATTTCTGTTCGCAATTCTTACAAACCAGTCGGAGAAGATGCTCAGGATGATTCTGGGTCAAGAATTGGGCCGAGGGAAGGTGACCGAGTAAAACTAAACTTAAAGGCGGACATGAAGTGAGTTCTTAAAGTTTTTTTGTAAACATTTATGATTCATCAATATCATGTCAGTACACGATCGTGTGCATGCAATGTTTATTCTAGCCCACTCGCCCCTTACCAACTCGCCAACTGGCCCCCTCGCCCACCGTACGTCAAACTCACTTCCTCCCTGACTCACCCCCTCCCCAACTTGCCCCTTACCACTGAATTCGCCCCTTACCGACTCGCCCCTAACCGACTTGCCCTTACCAACTTGTTCCCTTATCGACTGCAGACTCGCCCCTTGCCAACTCACCAATGATATAATCCTTACCAACTCACCCTTCTGCCAACTGACCTGTAAATTTTGTTTGCTGTTTCCACTGCCCATATGCACAACCATATATACTATGCGTGCTGGCCTATAGTACACTCGGCCATTTTTGTGGACGAGTAACGAAGTTACGACAATTAAGACACCGCTGATGAACTAACTCTGTGTACTGGGCCAATTATGTGCAATGTTTTTTTTTTATATTTTACAAAACGTACGCGAAACAGCTCAGTGTTTCTTACTCAATAAACACAGGTCTAGTTTTTTTGTTGTTGGAGAAACAAGGTGCTATTTTTAACCAATACCAATAATGCAGAATAGCATTTGAAGCTGAAATATTACTCAGCTATTCTTTGTGTTGTTCATTCAATGTCTGATGTTTAGTGCGAGTGGTGCTGTTTATTGTCTGTTGCATGTATGTTGTGTGTCACTCTGCATGTCACTGAATCCCTTCAACATTTCCCTGCAGACCTCCAAACCGCTGCCAACTTTCCACAAACATTGCTTACATCAGAAGGGAAATCAAACAGTACATGATACATAATTAAAAGGAAAGTGTAATTCTCTTCTCTTATAGGAACTTGATGTAAATGCTGGTCCAATGGCATTGGTTCAATATCTGCAAGCAACAACAAGCTATTAGTGCACACAGGCACAGTACTGCTGACTCGCTGCAAAAGTAGGTAAGTGACTCTGGAAACAGTCTTAAATTCCAGAAACAAGAAAACACCCACAGAAAGGGTGTTGAGCTGTAGAAAGTCATGCTGGAACGATACAAAACAATTGATGCTACTAACAGGATGAACAGTTTCTATATTTACATTGTAGATTCATAGAGCAATCTCTCCCATAGATCACTGCAGAATATTGACATACAATGTACATGATGCAGCAAAGCACGATGGTTGGTCTTGTTAAAATTGAGAGTGAACTGAGTCAGGCACTAACATTTTTGCATTAAGGAGAAAACTAACTTTTATGTACCAAATTTTACATTATTTGATTAAATTAGGAAATTATCCCCAATATCTCTAAAAAACTTACTAAACTTTTTTATGATTAAGATGAAACTGCCTGTTTATTCATTGGTACTAATGATTTCAACTGCCTGTCCATCCCAAGCAATGACAACAAAACTACCTGTCCTCTACCGGCAATGATTTGAAATTGTAATTTCAAACTTTGAACTGGGAACCTTCCCTGAAAAAAATCATGACTAAAACTACGTTAACCACAGGAGGAATTACCAAAAGTCACCACTAGAGGGCGCACTTTATAGCATTGATATAAGTCTTGTGAGAGGTCTGTAGACCTTTCATTTGCAACGCCACAGACCGAGTTTTTGCCAACCAGCAGCCAATGTTTATAAACAAAGGAAGGCCTATAGACCAACCACTGAAATTTTCTCCCTTTCCTCCCCTCATATAATGTGTAAATAGGGAGATTACTGTAACAAACAACCTGATAGCCACCACTAGAGGGTGCACTTTATACTATTGATGTAGGTCTTGTGAGAGGTCTATAGACCAACCACTGAAAATAACTCCCTCTCCTCCCCTCATATAATGTATAAATAGAGAGATTACTGTAACAAACAACCTGATAGCCACCACTAGAGGGTGCACTTTATACTATTGATGTAGGTCTTGTGAGAGGTCTATAGACCAACCACTGAAAATAACTCCCTCTCCTTCGTATCCCCTCATAAAATGTATTTACAGAGAATATTGTAACGCATAACCAATTGGGTTAAATATAGAATATGGGGAATTACACACTATCACATGGGAAACACATAAGAATGATCGTGGTCAAACAAGATACTTTATATTAACTAAGCCTCTTGCACATTCCAGCTACTTATACTGGTTTGCACCAGCCCAGTATATATTAACCAAATCACACATAGTGCATTATGAGGTTGGGCCTACATGTATACAGTTATTAATCCGAGTGCATGGTTTTGAATGGCGCCCTATTTTGATTAAAACAAGAAACTGCGGTGGTGTATATGGATCTAAAAGCACTAAAACTCCAGCTTTGTGCGTGATGCGCGATTTATTCTTGAAAGGAACATGAAACTATATAGAGGAATAATCGACATGAACATGTTGTTCATGTCGAATATTCAACTCATATTTCTTGCTTAGGTTATATTTTTCATGACACAACTTGCTGAAATTCACAAAAAAAAAATGATTTAGTATAGAAACCCCTCTCTCTACAGGCAATGTGTGGCTCTCCAACTGCTTCACTCAAAGAAAAAAAAAACAAATGTACAGAAAACAAAGGTAATAATAAATCATGGGAGTGAGTGCCTTAAAATAACTGACCTCTCAATTTGAGTGCTTAGGTGACCAGAAAAATCCTGTCCGAGCTCTCAAACAGGTTTGCCAAGCCCAGCAACAAATGGAAACTTATATACAAATTTGATATAATGTGAAAAACGCCAAGAAGTGTGAGGCAGCAATTAATGGAATTGATTTTTCAGGCAGAGTGGTAGACATCTAGCAAGGAGAGTGAATGTCTAATAGACAGGGTACAACAGAATGACTTTTAATGAAGACAGGAAGTAAAGCAATGCTTTTTTGCAGACAGTTAGCAATTAAGGGGATTGATTTTTCAGGGAGACATGTACCAAAATGAGAGTTATTTTTCAAATGGAAGGTGAGCATACAGTTTGCAATGGGATTGATCTTGAATAGGGTAGACATTCACATGTGTAACATGGTAATTGCTCACAGTCAGCGAGGGCATTGATTTGTCTCCCAAACAGCAACCAAGGGGTGAGTTCTTTCCAGGCGACAGCCAGAAAAGTTGCAATTATGGGTCAATTGGCTATACACAACCAGGTGACATGGGGCAAGTGGCTATACTTGTATGCATGCTCACAAGACTCCTAATACTTTTTATGCAGCTTTGAAGCAATAGTGACTGTCTTATGTGTAGACTGCAATGTCATTGTAATTAATAAGTAAACTTGCACTTGTATTGTAAATGATCAGGTTTCGTGTGTGTACATGTGCAGTTCTTAGCTGATTGGGAATGAATGTAATATGATGGTAACCACTTGTTTGTTAGGGCTACATATAGGCAGTGGAAATGTTCTATTGTTCTATACATTGCCCAGTGGAAGTACATAAGTTGAATGCACATTAACTATGTCTGGTCTGGACTACTTGTCTGTTATGATGTACTCCTATCATTTGTATCCATAACACAAAGCATGGCCATTTTGCTAGCGAGACAAACTCGCCACCGGCAGAATCATTATAATATGCAAATTAGGCTTGCCCTTCACTGACGTAGGAAAGTTATCTAGGTATTGCAACGAGTAGAAATCAGCAAAAATGCATCTACATATGTATACTAATATAATAGTGTGCTCCTCCATGATTGTATATTTATAAACCCCCCTCACTATGGGAAATAATTAAACTGTATACATGTCCCTGCAACTGCCTATTATCACTGCGAATCCAATGTACATTGTACCAAAAACCAACTTAGCAATAATACATTATGAGAATGGAAGGTATCCTGAAACAATTGACCTCTCAATTTCAGTGAATCTAAAATATTATGTGCTAGAGCATTACTAGAGCATTGCCAAACCCAGCAGAGCAGATAGCCATACATGAAAATAAAGGGCATTGATTTATCAAGGAGACATAGCAAGAAGAGTGAATTGTATAATACAGAGGATGTAAGGGATTGGCTATTCTGGAATACAGGTAGCAAAGCGAGTACAATTTTGTGGAGACAGGGAGCAAGACATTAGCTTTTTCTTGCAGACAGTTAGCAATTAGGGTCATTGATTTTTTTTTCAGGGAGATAATTTACCAACCGACCGAGGACAGTGATGTTTTAATGAAGAGGGACTATTTACAAGCTGCACGGGCATTGATTTTTTTGAAGGAGGCATTTTGCATGAAAATGGCATTTTGTAATGAGCAGACAGCAAGCAAGGGGAATGATTTTGAGTTGTGGTAAATGTATGGCCCTGCAACTGACAGTCAACAATGCAAATCCAATGAACTCAAAACCAAAGTAATACAATTAATATGGGAATGGAATGTGTAATAAAACAATCGGACCTTTTAACTTGACCGTATCTAAGATGCTAAGATGACAGGAAATATTGTGGAGTTATTTTATTCTAATTAACCTGGAGTTACGATGATGGAATATTTTTGGTTTTGGAATCCGCCGAAGTTGCGCCGGGCAGAATCCGATATCCCAAAAAAAGTAATTCACAAACGGGAAATTACAAATTAAGTCCGCTTAACTCGAAGTAGGGCCTAATCAGGCGCGGTTCTACAAATGATAATACAAATTGAACATTTCATTGACATTGCTGTGTAGTCAGTGATGGTTGGTATTGCTTGTACATGTACATGTATCTAAAACTAAATGAATGCATTATTACCACCACAGTAGGAGCAATGCTTAGTTTGAATTTTTAAAACACTGTAACTTCTTAATAATAAGATTGAACTAAATGTTTGTAACTTCGGTAGTTAGAAACGTAAAACTTTTTAGGCAATCATTGGCACTGTATATTTTAGCATGGAAGAACTTTAATCATTGAGAAGAAGACAGAATAAAGCCATAAATGTAAAGGTTGTATAATACCTACATGTACATTTGGAAAAACATAGTGTAATGGGATATTCTTTCTAACATTTTTTCCCCACACGATCACATGCTGATCCTCTGGCGTTTGGTTCTAAAACAGGGTCTTGGGTGGTTTTATTGGTTGATGAGTGGTTTTATTTTATACATGTCTACATGAAGAGAGATCACCTGTCGGTGAAACCTACCCCCCCCCCCCCCCTTTACTTACAAGTTTGCCAAACCTAGCAACAAACATGACAATTGGTGATATAAATTTAATGTTATGTGGAAACCAGCAAGACGTTTCATTTTGCATCAGACAACCAGCAATTAATGGGATTGATTTTTTCACTACATCTAGCAAGGAGAGTGAATTCGATAATAGACAGGGTGCAAGAGATTGATTGTTGGGAAGAAGGTGAACAAAGAGAGTGATTTTTTTCTTGTGGGAATGGAGCAAGTTAGGATTGATTTGCTGTTCTGGTAGACAGCTTGCAATTAAGGGAATGATTTTCGTTGGAGACATCTAGCTATAAACCCTAACCCCCTAGACATTTGTATCCAATACCTTCCTCAGCCTAACACACCGCTCCCCAACAGTCTGGAGTGTCATGCAATGTGCACTGTACTCAACCTGTATTAAATATATATATTTCAATTTAAAATACCATATGCGGAAAAGCCTTACGTGCTGTTTCTAACAGCCATAAACTGTAGTATTGTATTTGAGTTTGTTCTGCGGCCCATAGACTTTGTACACAGATGTTTGTGTGCAGCACTTTGGTCCTTTTTAACCAGCCGATCTTGACCAAACTTGGTCTGCACGAAGTCCATATAGGGTAGTTGTCTCCCGAAACCTTTGGTCATCATGAGGTCATAGCTTGATTTTATATAAATTTTCAAATATTTCTCACGCTAGCCCCTTCACTTTGTACACAGATTACGTGAACAGTTGGTCGCTGTACAAAACATATGAAGCTCGATTGACTCAATTCACCATGTAGGCCTACATACAGTGTACATGGGTGTACGTAATTCACTGTGTATAACATACTGTAGACCGTACATGTCCGATTGCGTGACACAGAACCTCGTTTACAACTTGCCATAGTTTGCACGTAAGTCTTTTTCATTAAATACCAGCACCAAATCTTAATCGAAATGCTATCGATGTTGGTTGCGGAGTATCGTACGTCATTTTATGGGTCGTGCTTAGCATCCAACTTAATACTTTGGGAAGAGTTGGATGGAAAACATGCAATGATCCATGTAGAGTTTGCCTTTTTGTACGTGGCAATTTGATCATGCAGTTTTACACATGCACAAGTAAATGTCACGTCCTTTCCCGTAGACTTTGTAGGCGTCCTTTTCTATACTTGGCAATCAGTTTTATACTGAAGTTCAGTAAATGGAAGAAAATATGTTTCATGAAATCATGTTCTCCAAATGGTTTGTATTCGCAAATGATTTCATATTCGCAAAAGATATCGTCTTCACGCAATCATTTGTCGTAGACGATATGCGAATACACAAAATTATTTTGTATTGGTTAATGATTTTGTATCTGCATATGAATTCGTGTTCGCAAATGATATTTTATTCGCATCTGATATCGCCTTCAAGAAAGTCGAAGAAGATTTCATTTACGAATACAAAATCATTTTGCGTATTCGCATATGGTATCGTCTTCAACAAATGAAAAAATAATTACGTACTCGCAATAAGTGATTTTGTATTTACAAATGAATTTGTATTCGCAAATGATTTTGTATTGGCTTATGATGTTGTATTCGCTAATGATTTTGTATTCGCGAAATGATTTCGTGTCATTTGCATAATAATGTATTCTCAAAAGCACTAAGGTTCTCCAACGAATGAATTTGTATTCGCAAATGATTTCGTATTGGCTAATGATGTTGTTTTCGCTAAGGATTTTGTATTCACGAAATTATTTTGTGTCATATGCATAATGATGTATCCTCAAAAGCACTCAGGTTCTCCAACGTCATCATAATGATTTCATCGTATGTTCAATGATATAGTGTCTTCAATTAGGGGCTCCATTAACCTTGCAACTAGAGGGGTTAAACTAATTTCTACATTGAGACATAGTCACTTTTAAACCATATGTCTTAATAAAACAAAAGAAGTGATGTGTATTAATTTGAGAAATATTTTATATCATATGCGGAAAAGCCAGGTGTTCTGTTTTCAACAGACACAATCTCTAGTTGGCTTTTCCGATTTGAATCGGAAAAGGTATTGTTTTTGTTCTGTTTTTTTTTTTGGCTTTTTCGCGCAAGCGAAAAGCCTTTGTTTTTGTTCTGTTTTTGGCTTTTCCGTGTTTAACGGAAAAGGTATTGTTTTTGTTCTGTTATTTTTTTTTCTTCTTCTTCTTCCTCTTCCTCTTCTTGTCGCCGAATTCCCATAGACAAAGCACAGGGGTATTCTGCACCCCACTTTTGCCATTTTTAAACAGCCGATTTTAACCAAACTTGGTCTGAAGGAAGTCCATATAGAGTAGTTGTCTCCCGAAACTTTTCGTCATGATGACGTCATCAGGTGTCATGTGACCAGCGATTTGAATTAAATAATCGAAATCTTTAAAAATCAACAAAAAATGAACGGTTTGAGATATTTAGTTGATTCTTTCACCAAAAGTGATTGTTAGGCAGGGTCTTTCTTTGTAAAACATTGCTTGACCTCTGTGACCTCTACTTCCGGTCAAACAGGAAGTAGCTCCTCATTTAAAAGTGGTAAGAGCTAGGATCATGATTCTTTCACCAAAAGTGAATGTTAGGCAAGGTCTTTCTTTGTGACACATTACTTGACCTCGGTGACCTTAACTTCCGGTCAAACCGGATGTTGCTCCTCATTTAAAAGTGGTAAGAGCTATACAATCATGATTCTTTCACTAAATATCAATGTTAGGCAAGATCTTTCTTTGTGACACATCGCTTGACCTCTGTGACCTCTACTTCCGGTCAAACCGGAAGTTGCTCCTCATTTAAAAGTGGTAAGAGCTACAATCATGATTCTTTCACTAAATATCAATGTTAGGCAAGATCTTTCTTTGTGACACATCGCTTGACCTCTGTGACCTCTACTTCCGGTCAAACCGGAAGTAGCTCCTCATTAAAAATTGGTAAGAGCTAGGATCATGATTCTTTCACCAAAAGTGAATGTTAGGCAAGGTCTTTCTTTGTGACACATAACTTGACCTCGGTGACCTTAACTTCCGGTCAAACCGGATGTTGCTCCTCATTTAAAAGTGGTAAGAGCTATACAATCATGATTCTTTCACTAAATATCAATGTTAGGCAAGATCTTTCTTTGTGACACATCGCTTGACCTCTGTGACCTCTACTTCCGGTCAAACCGGAAGTTGCTCCTCATTTAAAAGTTTTTAGAGCTACAATCATGAATCTTTCACTAAATATCAATGTTAGGCAAGATCTTTCTTTGTGACACATTGCTTGACCTCTGTGACCTCTACTTTTGGTCAAACAGGAAGTAGCTTGTCATTTAAAAGTGGTAAAAGCTACAATCATGAATCTTTCGCCAATTAAATGTCAATGTTAGGGAAGGTCTTTCTAATGACACAATTCTGATTGACAAGCAATTTATATCATATGCGGAAAAGCCTTATGTGCTGTTTCAAACAGCCATAAACTCTAGTTTTTTTGGCTTTTTCGATTTCAATCGGAAAAGGTATTGTTTTTGTTCTGATTTTTTTTCTTTTTTCTTCTTCTTCTTCTTGTCGTTTGAGTTACCATAGACTTTTTCTACACGGCACTTTTGCTACTTTTAAATTGCCGATTTTAACCAAACTTGGTCTGAAGGAAGTCCATATAGGGTAGTTGTGTCCCGAAACTTTTCGTCATCATGACGTCATCAGGTGTCAAATTACAAGCGATTTGAATTTAATAATCAAAATCTATAAAAATCAACAAAAAATCAACCGTTTGAGATATTAAGTTCATTCTTTCACCAAAAGTGAATGTTAGGCAGGGTCTTTCTTTGTGACACATTGCTTGACCTCTGTGACCTCTACTTCCGGTCAAACAGGAAGTAGGTCCTCATTTAAAAGTGGTAAGAGGTATGATCATAATTCTTTCACCAAAAGTGAATGTTAGGCAAGGTCTTTCTTTGTGACACATTACTTGACCTCTGTGACCTCTACTTCCGGTCAAACAGGAAGTAGCTCTTCATTTAAAAGTTATAAGAGCTATGATCATGATTCTTCCACCAATAGACAATGTTAGGCAAGGTCTTTCATTTGTGACACATTGCTTGACCTCTGTGACCTCTACTTCCGGTCAAACAGGAAGTAGCTCTCCATTTAAAAGTTATAAGAGCTATGATCATGATTCTTCCACCAATAGACAATGTTAGGCAAGGTCTTTCATTTGTGACACATTACTTGACCTCTGTGACCTCTACTTCCGGTCAAACAGGAAGTAGCTCCTCATTTAAAAGTGGTAAGAACTAGGATCATGATTCTTTCACCAAATATCTATGTTAGGCATGGTCTTTCTTTGTGACACATTGCTTGACCTCTGTGACCTCTTCTTCCGGCCAAACAGGAAGAAGCTCCTCATTAGAAAGTGGTAAGAGCTAGGATCATGATTTTTTCAATGTGTCCCATTGAGGGATCCCTTTCTTTGTATAGCATATTATAAATCTATATATCAATTTAAAATACCATATGCGGAAAAGCCTTATGAGCTGTTTCTAACAGCCATAAACTCTAGTTTTTTCTTCCTCTTCTTCCTCTTCTTGTCGCCAAATTCCCATAGACAAAGCACAGGGGTATTCTGCACCCCACTTTGACCATTTTTAAACAACCGATTTTAACCAAACTTGATCTGAAGGAAGACCATATAGGGTAGTTGTGTGCCGAAACTTTTCATCATCATGACGTCATCAGGTGTCACGTGACCAGCGATTTGAATTTAATAATCAAAATCTTTAAAAATCAACAACAAATCAACGGATTGAGATATTAAGTTGATTCTTTCACCAAAAGTGATTGTTACGCAGGGTCTTTCTTTGTGAAACATTGCTTGACCACTGTGACCTCTACTTCCGGTCAAACAGGAAGTAGCTCCTCATTTAAAAGTGGTAAGAGCTAGGATCATGATTCTTTCACCAAATGTGAATGTTAGGCAAGGTCTTTCATTGTGACACATTACTTGACCTCTGTGACCTCTACTTCCGGTCAAACAGGAAGTAGCTCCTCATTTAAAAGTGGTACGAGCTATGATCATGATTCATTCACCTATAGACAATGTTAGGCAAGGTCTTTCATTTTAACACATTGCTTGACCTCTGTGACCTCTACTTCCGGTCAAACAGGAAGTAGCTCCTCATTTAAAAGTGGTACAAGCTATGATCATGATTCTTTCACCAAAAGACAATGTTAGGCAAGGTCTTTCATTTGTGACACATTGCTTGACCTCTGTGACCTCTACTTTCGGTCAAACAGGAAGTAGCTCATCATTTAAAAGTGGTAAGAGCTTTGATCATGATTCTTTCACCAAAAGTCAATGTTAGGCAAGGTCTTTCTTTGTGACACATTACTTGACCTTTGTGACCTCTACTTCCGGTCAAACAGGAAGTAGCTCCTAATTTAAAAGTGGTTAGAGCTAGGATCATAATTCTTTTACTAAAAGACAAATAATGTTAGGGAAATTCGTTTTTAGTGACAAAATTCTTATTTATAAGTAATTAATATCATATGCGGAAAAGACTTATGTGCTGTCTTCAACAGCCATAAACTCTAGTTGGCTTTTTCGCGGAAGCGAAAAGCCTTTGTTTTTGTTCTGTTTTTTCTTTTTTTTTCTTCTTCTTGTCGCCAAAAACCCATAGACAAAGCACCGGGGTATTCTCGGAGCCACTTTTGTAATTTTTAAACAGTCAATCTTAACCAAATTTGGTCTGAAGGAAGTCCATATAGGGTAGTTGTCTCCCGAAACTTTTCATCATAATGACGTCATCAGGTGTCACGTGACAAGCGATTTGAATTTTATAATCAAAATATTCAATAATCAACAAAAAATCAACCGTTTGAGATATTATATTGATTCCTTCGCTAAATGTCAATGATAGGTAAGGTCTTTCTATGTGACACATTGGTTGACCTCTGGGACCTCTAAATCCGGTCAAACAGGAAGTAGCTCCTCATTTAAAAGTGGTAAGAGCTAGGATCATGATTCTTTCACCAAAAGTCCATGCTAGGCAAGGTCTTTCTAAGTGACACATTGGTTAACCTCTGTGACCTCTACTTCCGGTCAAACCGGATGTAGCTCCTCATCTAAAAGTGGTAAGAGCTAGGATTATTATTCTTTCACCAAAAGTCCATGTAAGGCAAGGTCTTTCTTTATGAAACATTACTTGACCTCGGTGACCTTAACTTCCGGTCAAACCGGAGGTTGGTCCTCATTTTAAAGTTGTAAGAGCTACAATCATGATTCTTTCACTAAATACCAATGTTAGGCAAGATCTTTCTTTGTGACACATCGTTTGACCTCTATGACCTCTACTTCCGGTCAAACCGGAAATTGCTCCTCATTTAAAAGTTTTAAGAGCTGAAATCATGAATCTTTCACTAAATACCAATGTTAGGCAAGATCTTTCTTTGTGACATATTGCTTGACCTCTGTGACCTCTACTTCCTGTCAAACAGGAAGAAGCTAATTGTCATTTGAAAGTGGTAAAAGCTACAATCATTATTATTTCGCCAAATGTCAATGTTAGGGAAGTTCTTTCTTATAACACAATTCTGAATGACAAGCAATTTATATCAAATGCAGAAAAAGCCTTATGTGCTGTTCAAACAGCCATAAACTTCTAGTTGGCTTTTTCGCGCAAGCGAAAAGCCTTTGTTTCTGTTCTGTTTTTTTTTCTTTCTTCTTCCTCTTCATGTCGCTTGAGTTACCATAGACTTTTTCTAGGTGGCACTTTTGTCACTTTTAAACAGCCGATTTTAACCAAACTTGGTCTGAAGGAAGTCCATATAGGGTAGTTGTCTCCCGAAACTTTTCGACATCATGACGTCATATCTTGATTTTATATGAATTTTTTAATATTTCTCACAGCCCGTTAACTTTGTACACAGATTACGTGACAATATGGTCGTGTACAAAACATATGATGCTCGAATGACTCAACTCTCCCCATACATGTACACTGCACTGTTCGTACGTATTTCACTGCACTGTGTGTATGGCATTCATAATAATGTCCGCGGATTGCGTGACTCGATCAAAACTTCGTTTATAATCTAATTTCCATAGACATTTTCATATAAGACTTTTTATATATCGTTAAATACCAGCACCAAATATCGAAATGCTATCGATGTAGGTTGCCGTATTGTACGTTATTTTATGATTCGCATTAATATTAGCTATACATGTAAAACGTAATACTTGGTAAGAGTTGTATGGAAAAGTGCAATGATCCATAATTTGTTTTTTTGTACGTGGCAATAATGATCAGTTTTACACATGAACAAATTGAATTATATCACGCCATTTCCCCAGACTTACGTGTCATCAGAGTGATTTCATGTTCTTGATATAATTTTGTATAAATATTCTATTCAGTAGGCCTATTTATTGGCAAAATACAGTCAGCGTCGGTCCCCCATCGGCCCGACCTCGGCTGGACGACCATTGTTCGTACACGCGGTGGTATTTACACGGCCGTTTCATAGTGGCAACCACCATGCACCAGCAGACTACGGTCGGTGGATGGGCGCCGCTGCTGAGCCGCCGGCGGCCCGATGGCGTGGCTTGCGCACTGGGCTTTGGGCCGGGACGTGATGTCCGATTGACCGTTGACTCAAAACTATATTTTTCCTCATTTTTTTATATCATTTTCAAACAATTTTACAAACAGTATATGTTTGTTTACAGTATGTAAAACTTACATGTTCGTATGTCTGTTGAGTGTTGACTTTTCAGAATTTTTCACAAAATGTTTGCGAGTTGACGTAATGTTTGCGAGTTGACGTAATGTTTGCCAGTTGACGTAATGTTTGCTAGTTGATGTAATGTTTGCCAGTTGACGTAATGTTTGCGAGTTGACGTAAAGTTTGCCAGTTTACGTAATGTTTAAGAGTTGACGCAATGTGTGCGAGTTGATGCAATGTTTGCGAGTTGATGTAATGTTTGCGAGTTGACGTAATGTTTGCAAGTTGACGTAATGTTTGCGAGTTGATGTAATGTTTGCGAGTTGACGTAATGTTTGCGAGTTGACGCAATGTTTGCAAGTTGACGTAATGTTTGCGAGTTGACGTGATGTTTGCGAGTTGACGTAATGTTTGCGAGTTGACGCAATTTTTGCAAGTTGACGTAATGTTTGCGAGTTGACGTAATGTTTGCGAGTTGACGCAATGTTTGTGAGTTGACGTAATGTTTTCAACAAAAGTGATCATGATTCTTTCACCAAAAGACAATGTTAGGCATGGTTATTCTTTGTGACACAATTCTAAATGTCAATGTGTTCCATAAACCCTGCAACAAATGGGTCAAAATTAAATTTTCTACATTGAAATATGTATTCCTTTAAACCATGTGTCTTAATCAAACAAAATAATGGATGTGCATTAATTTGACAAATGTTTTATGTATCATGCGGAAAAGCCATGTGTTCTGTTTTCAACAGACACAATCTCTAGTTTTTCTTCTTCCTCTTCTTGTCGCCAAAAACCCATAGACAAAGCACGGGGGCATTCTCGGAGCCACTTTTATAATTTTTAAACAGTCAATCTTAACCAAACTTGGTCTGAAGGAAGTCCATATAGGGTAGTTGTCTCCCGAAACTTTTCGTCCTCATGACGTCATGGAGTGTCACGTGACAATGCCTTAAAGGGGCAAATTTCACACATCAATTATAAACGAACCCTAGGCCCGATTGGTTTGAAACTTGGTATGTATCTAAGTCGGGAAGTGTTAAAACGACAAATTACAATTACATCATCATGACATCATCGTGTGTCACGTGACAATTTCTTAAATGGGCAAACTTCACACATCAATTATAAACGAACCCTAGGTCCGATTGGGTTGAAATTTGGTATGTGTCTAAGTCGGGAAGTGTTATATCGGAAATTTGCAATGACTTCATTGTGACGTCATCGAGTGTCACGTGACAACGCCTTAAAGGGACAAACTTTGCACATCAATTATAAATGAACCCTAGGTCCAATTGGGTTTAAACTTGTATGTATCTAAGTCGGGAAGTGTTAAAACGAAAATTTGAAATGACTTCATTGTAACGTCATCGAGTGTTACGTGAGAACGCCTTAAAGGGGCAAACTTTACACATCAATAATAAATTAACCCTAGGTGCAATTGGGTTGAAACTTGGTATGTATCTAAGTCGGGAGGAATTTATATTTTTGTTTATAGGCCCTATGCAAAAATTGTGTGTCACGTGACAGGGATTTAAAGGGGCAAACTTTATATGCCAATTAAGAATTAACAAACCCTAGAAGAAGCTCCTCATTTAAAAGTAGTAAGAATGAGAATCAAAATTTCTGAAGTAGCGTCATATTAAGAAGGCTTTTTATAACATTTGAGGAAAAGCCTTATGTGCTGTTTCTAACAGCCATAAACTCTAGTTTTTTCTTCTTCTTTTTCTTCTTCTTCTCCTCAATTTGTATTGACTTTGTACACAAATTTTGTCCGCGGCACTTTGGTCATTTTTAAACAGCCGATTTTAACCAAACTTGGTCTGATGAAAGTCCATATAGGGTAGTTGTCTCCCGAAACTTTTCGTCATCATGATGTCATCAGGTGTCACGTGACAGTGTCTTAAATGGGCAAACTTCAGACATCATTTATGAACGAACCCCAAGTCCGATTGAGTTGAAACTTGGTATGTATCTAAGGCGGGAAGTGTTATATCGAAAAATTGCAATGACGTCATCATGACGTCATTCCCTACATTTTTTATGATTTATTGAAATTTTGGGTCATTAAAGTTCTTTTAACGATATCTAGTAAACGAAACAAGATATCTTTGAATTTCTTTTTGATAATTCTTCAGCATGCACCATAGATGAACACTGCATAGACAAAAAATCGGTGACGTCATCATGACGTCATAAAAAATGCGATTTTTATAACGCATAGCAGGAACAGCCAATCACCTTGAAAATTGGTAGGTTGGTAAAATGGAGGTTCGGGATCGTAATTATGAAGTAACGTCAAGACAGCGTCATTTGTTTATTTTTTATGATTTTTTAAATTATTTTTCACGCTAGCCCATTGACTTGTACGTAAAAATATTGGTTATTAAATGCAAGGCGCGGGCATTCGGTTGATTGCCTATGATATATATGCCGTATCTTCCTTCATTTCCTTATCATAGTTGCCAGCGTAAATACTGTTTTGACAGGACAACTACGCATGCGTAACAATCTACCTTTCAAGTAATGCATGAATCGAGCACACGGTTTTGAATGGCGCCCTCTTTGGATTAAAACAAGAAACTGCGGTGGTGTCAGTATGTTATTTGAAAATCAACATTTTTTGTGATACAATTCTAAATGACAAGCAATGTGTTCCATAAACCCTGCGACTAAATGTGTTAAACTTTAGTTTTCTACATTGAAATAATTGATACTTTTAAACAAGTGATACAATTTGAGAAATATTCTTTATCATATGCGGAAAAGCCATGTGTTCTGTTTTCAACAGACACAACCTCTAGTTTTTTCTTCCTCTTCTTCCTTTACTTGTCGCCAAAATTCCTAAAGACAAAGCGCAGGGACATTGTAGACCCAACTTTGGGCATTTTTAAACAGCCGATTTTAACCAAACTTAATTTGAAGGAAGTCCATATAGGGTAGTTGTCTCCCATAACTTTTCGTCATTATGAAACATTGGTTGACCCCTGTAACCTCTACTTCCGGTCAAACCTGAAGTAGCTCCTCATTTTAAAGTGGTAAGAGCTATGCTCAGGATTCTTTCACCAAAAGTTAATATTGGGCAAGGTCATTCTTTTTGACACAAACATGACCAAGTATATTTAAAGCAGGCTTAATATCTTAATCAAATGTCTTTGTGTGTAAAAGGTTTTGACAATTTATTTGAATATCATTAAACGGAAAAGCCTTGTGTTCTGTTTTCAAGAGACACAATCTCTAGTTTTCTTCTTCTCAATTTGTATTGACTTTGTACACAAATTTTGTCTGCGGCACTTTGGTAATTTCTTAACAGCCGATTTTAACCAAACTTGGTCTGAAGAAAGTCCATATATGGTAGTTGTCTCCCCGAACTTTTCGTCATCATGACGTCATCAGGCGTCATGTGACCAGCGATTTGAATTTAAAAGTCAAAATCTTTTAAAATCAACAAAAAATCAACGGTTTGAGATATAAAGTTGATTCTTTCACCAAAAGTGATTGTTAGGGTCTTTCCTTTTGACACATTGCTTGACCTCTGTGACCTCTACTTCCGGTCAAACAGGAAGTAGCTCCTCGTTTAGAAGTGGTAAAAGCTAGAATCATGATTCTTTCACCAATACACAATGTTAGCTATGAGCTATGATCATGATTCTTTCACCAATAGACAATGTTAGGCAAGGTCTTTCATTTGTGACACATTGCTTGACCTCTCTGACCTCTACTTCCGGTCAAACCGGAAGTAGCTTATCATTTAAAGGGGTAAGAGCTATGATCATGATTCTTTCACCAAAAGTCAATGTTAGGCAAGGTCTTTCATTTGTGTTACATTGATTGATCTCTGTTACCTCTACTTCCGGTCAAACCGGAAGTATCTTCTTATTTAAAAGTGGTAAGAGCTATGATCATGATTCTTTCATCAAAAGTCAATGTTAGGCAGGGTCTTTATTTGTGACACAAACATGACGAGGAATATTAAAAGTAGGCTTTATTAAATATCTTAATCAAATGTCTTTATTTGTTAAAGGTTTTGATCATTTATTTTAATATCATAAAACGGAAAATCCCTGTGTTCTGTTTTCAACAGAAACAATCTCTAGTTATTGTGCGAATTCTTTTTTTCTTCCCAAACTTGGGAAGACGTAATCGGGTATCAAATTTCGCGCGTTTTTAGGAAAAACTTTGGTGCTTTATAACTTGAGAACCACATGACCTGTGATTTTGGTATTAACATATGTCTTTCAACACGTAAATGTTAACAATTAATATAGCAGTGTTGTTTACAAATTACCTTCCTTCCGGTGTCACCGGATGTTGAAGTTTGATTCAAGATAACTCAAAAACGGAAGCATTTAGGCACATATTACCTGTGGAGCAAAGAGAGAGTATTTCTGGGGCTTTCAGAAAACATTAACGATGACATTTTACGCGCTATATAGCGCCCTCTACGGTTGATTAAAGATATACAGTGATAACGTAAGTTATCCGGAAGTACACAATGGATTTTAGCCACATTTTAAAGGTGTTAAGCACCAATGCACCTTGACATGTATGTGAAGTTTACATTTTGTGACGTCATTCATCTGGAAGTTATGCTCTTTTAAAGGGAAAATAACGTCATTATTAAAATACTGTGTGCTCAGTAAATAAAGGGTGCACAAAGAGTAACTTCCGCTGATTTTGACGCCCGACCCCTCTTACTCTAATCGGTTTGGGGTGATATGAGTAGTTTGGGTGTCAAGGGAACATCTTAAGCTGCATTTTGATACCCTACTTGATGCCAAGGACCAAACATTGTTCCATGCACACAGTATTGTTTGTCAAAAGGTACAAAACAAAAGTTGCACTTTTAGGTATACGATGTCAGCAGCTGTGCGTAACCCATTGTCGACCCAAACAATATGCCGTGTCGAATAATGTCACTTCGCAGTTGGTCCTGAATACTGGATATATTTAGGGATGCACAAGCTTGCAATGTGTGCGAAAAAAGAATGGATAAAGGCAAACAAACAAACAAGCTTATTTCGAGAAAAAAATGGCGTGCAGACCAGTAAATAATTTCCCATAGGCTGCCACGCAAAGTTGCAAATTTGAAAATAAGAAACGAAAAAAGGAATACACTCAAGTTTCTGGTGCAATTAACCGATACAGCAAAATAAAGCATTTTATTTCCAGTGTTTTATAGGTTAACATGAATAGAAAGTCCACGCTAAGACAAATACCCGTAAAACGGCCAAATTTACCCAGTAGTCCTCCACTTCATTACAAAACAAAAGCGGATTCAGGAGCTGATATCATCCAACTTGACAGCTTAAATGTAAAAGTCCAAACTCTGGTGACAAAGTTCTATCCATTCTTTCTACAAGGCTTCCCACGTAGGGCTCACCAAACGCTCTAAAATAAAAGATTTTGGTTATGGAAACTCGATTAATGAGATCCGCGGAGTGATATTGGCGTATTAACTGGTCTGCTGTATGTAGTGCACCCTGCAAGATCATCCACCGAGTACATTAGATTATTCAACTATAATTCAATGTTACTAGTGCCTGTTGAAGCAGCATTCTTCTTGTTTATGCGGCTTTGAAGTTTTGAAAATACAAAAAAGCGCTGTCTGCTATCCCGGCCCGCCATTCTGGATGCATTAAATTCGGCAACTCGTTTGTATTAAGTTCGACGTCTGAAACCACTGCCGTGCTTCTACCGAGCTTATGTCGCGCCGAATTGAATTGTATTCGACACAGCATAAGCACGACGTCAGAACCGGGCCTTAATATCTCAAATCATTCGTTTCGTTGCGCACTAGCTCTTGCATGGTCTGGCTGTTGTATACAACTCTATGGAAAGGTGTGTTTAACAAAGGAAGAAAATGGTTGGGCCTGATTATTTTACACAAGCTCAAGATAACGTTACCCGCGGACATTTCAATTAATACGTGAAATAATCTTCCCAACCACCTTACAACCACCTTAGTGAAAAACTGGAGCTACCATAAACTATATACATGTAGTGCGTTTAAGTTACTTTTTATGTCAACCCACGCAGCAAAAAGCAGTGCGTATTTTCCTGATACTGGTCTTTCGATATTTTTTTTTATCCAATGCAGTATCTGGCGGAAATCCGACCACTGACACGTTATTGATGAATAACATATAATATTATATAGGAATTGGTCCAGATTTAGCACCAACCAAGGCGACCTAAATTAGTGACAATTAAAGCCGCTGGAAAGAGGGCGAGTCTGTATTTTATTAAACTGCACGTGATACAGAAGGCTGTTTATGACTTGTTATTTGCATGACTTCAAAACTGGAGGTCAGTTTGGAACACCTTTGATTTGTTATTCTTTTAGTGTCATTACTTTCGGCCGAACGGTAAGATACAGGCTAAACCCCTGAGAAATGTTATAAAATAAACTAGGAGTACAAGAAATCCCAAACCATAAAAAAGTCCAAGCACATACTCAAGATCATCAAACAAACAAACAAATCCACCACGAATCTAACCAACAAACTAATAAACCAAACAAAGCTGTAAATCCTGAGTGATTTTGGCGGTAGATAGTCCCCTCATTTTCTTTGGCTTTTTCATTCTTTCACCATACCCCGAATTCATGATTTAAAACTGAAGAAAAAAAGCGACGTTAACTGCCAAATCATGGTTTTATATGTCACAATTCCTATGAAATTAGACTCATGCATGTTATTGAATCTAGGCACATCTTAGTTATCTAAGGCCGATAACCGAATAATCGATTTTGACAGAAAATAAGGATTTTAGACAATAATGAAATTCCTTTTTAGCTGTTACATCTTTGGAGGGAGGTTTGTAACATCTTCTGGGGTTTCATCTAACATTAGGAGCATACATACTAAATTGGGACTGATGGTCACCAACTTATTATCAGTAATCAGTCACCTGAGACCACCCGAAGTATTACCCTAATGCAGAAAAATGAATACAAAACTAGGTGCGTAGCTAAGGGGGAGGGCTGCCCCCCCCCAAAAAAAAAAAAAATTATCGGTCCCCCCCCCCAACAAAAATCATGGGTAGGAAAAAAATGGTAAACGTTGTTTGCAGACAAACGAATACAAAACCAGGGGCGTAGTTACGGAGGGGGGGGGGGGGGGGGGTGGGGGCACGTCCCCCCAAAAAATAAATAAATAAAAATAAATAAACATCTGCGGCCCCCCGTGCCCCACCCCCCACAAACATCATGGGTAAGAAAAAAGGGTAAGCGTTATCCGTAGGTATAGCTATAAATGAAATAAAACAACTTAATAGTTTCTATTGTTCCAAAATTAAATTTTTGACTTTCCAGAAATGTTCCCGAGTCCTTAAAACCACAGTTTTGCAACATTTCAGAATACAAAAATATAATTTTCTTACGTGCTTACGGTTGCAAACTTCAAAGCAGCGCGTGTGCCATTTTGTCTGGTCTGGCAAGTCTAGTTAGTGTGGTCCCCTGACACAACTGTTTTTGAGTCATCAAAACGAGAGCGGGAACCAGACAACATTCTCGTCTGCGGCCGTCAGTTCGGCCGTGAACAATTGCATCTTCGTTTAATACCGATACATGTAGCTATATGTAGCTCCGCTCTGTATACCTATGTATTGTCAACAATTTCAAAATTCTTCCGCTCTCCAACTTGAGTTTACATTTCTCCCGCTCAAGAGTATTTGATTTAAAAAAAAAAGGAAGTAATAATCAGTGTTGTAGTACTCGTACTCAGTACTCGCACTCGAGTACTACTCGAGCATCTTAGTACTCGAACTCGAAAAAGAGTACTCGACCTGTCTTGGTACTCGGCAGTCAAAGTACTCGGCAGTACTTGGTACTCGGAAAAAAATACTCGACTACAACACTGGTAATAATATAAATACATGAATATATTTATTGGAACAAATGCTCCCAAAATAAGGCTCAGATTGCACAAGAGAATACATGTATCTAAAACCCCTGAGCTTCCAGGGCCCTTACGCGGGCACTGGACCCCGGCCGCATGGACTTCCCGCTTCGCGCTCATTTCTCATATTTTTCAAAATTCTTCCGGATGCCCCCACCGTCATTCCAAGCCCACCCCCGTGCCCCCTTACATAAGACACCGGTACATGTGTTAAGATTAAAGCCAGTGTAGGCCTATAACATTTTTAAAACAACCAAACCTGTGGTTGATTTCACCAAACTCATCGTAACTTACTATCGATCGTAGGACTTATGATACATTGCAGACCTATGTAGGATACGATTGGATATACTTCTTAACTCGAGTTACGATCGATCGTAGGGCTTCGTAAAACCGACCCCAGGACACACATGAGAAACTGTGTTCAGCATTCAATTATCATTCATATCACTTTCATGACCATTAATCTGTTCACACTCATTTTAAACTCTAAACTATGTTAAGCATTTGTAGTGTGTTATTCGGCAATGAGATATTTCACGCTTAGGTCTATGCTCATGTAAATAGATAATTGGCGATGCAAAATTATTTGACATGAACTGCTTGTTTTGTTAGTATGGCACGAACTGTGTGATAAAAAAGAGTTTGGACTGGATCAGTGGAATGCATGTATTTTTTCTTTTCTACTTTGTAAATCTAAAAAAAAACAAAAGACGTTGCAAAATCGTGGCTTTATTTTAACCTTTTTTATCGTCTTGATATCTGTCTGAATTGAAATCGTGAAAGTCTACCAAGAAAAGACCATAAAGGCACATTAAGATGCTGTACAACACAGCAATGCTGAACGAATCTGCGCACCACTTGCTGCAACTTTGCATATGTGATGGCGGTGTTGCCATGGTAGCCGTTCGTTGTTGAAAACCAAATTGTTTTGTTGAATGAGTTTACCATGGTAACAACCTTCTCCCCTCCTGGTGGTAATTTCTATAAAACCAGGTAGTACCAGGCCAGCTTCGTTATTTCATCTGCAGTCGCTTCACGGGTGAAGGTGGAGTCGGATCGTCCGTCTGCTTATCGTCGCATTTGTCTGTTTCACGCAGCGTACAGGGATATAAGGTAAGACGAACAACTTTTCTCCACTTTTGCCAATTCAGCCCACTTGATTTGTTACACATAATTCCAAAATTATGTGAATAAATGAAATATAATTGGAATTCTATGAATAATAATGAAGTACAAGTCGAAGAGGGGTTGCATTCCTTTCCAGGTGATAGGCATGCGGATCACACAATACATTCAAAGAAGTATTGATATTCAAATGAGCCCCTTGGAGGGGCCAGTATATAAGCCGTGGCTCTAAGGTATAACACATCTTTTCTGAGGAGCAAAGGTCTTGTCTTGTTTTGTTTATGACCCGAATGATCTGGGTGGGTAGAAACATGACCAATAGGCCCCAAAAGGGAGGGAAGGCTCCTCTTCGACTTGTACTTCATTATTATTCATAGAATTCCAATTATATTTCATTTTTTCACATAATTTTGGAATTCTATTTCATAACATTCGTACAAGTCTTCAGAGGGGTTGCATGTTCAAAGGATGAAAACAAAACAAGTAGAGTACCTGTATATATATCGACAGATATCCTTTATTTCCAAAGAAGGTACAACTTAAATATTGGAAATTAGAACAGTTTTGCCGAATGATACTTCTTCGACAGGTTTACAGTAGAACTTAACAAAGGTATTGGCATTAGACCAATTAGCAGTTCTCAAAATATTTTGAAGTGTTACACCATGGGCAAAAGCCGATGAAGTCGATGCACTTCGATAGCTATGAGCAGTGTAAATCGACGGGTCTATTCCCGCCTCACCTAGTACACTTTTCATCCACCTTGCCAAAGTTCCAGTGGTTACCCTTTTGTGAGGTTTTCTAGTAGACAGAAACAATCTTGTTTCTTTACTTTCTTCTCTGATTATCTTAGTACTATTTACATAATCCTTTAACGTGGAGAGAACGCACAATTTGGGGTTCTCTTCGAACTTAGGAATGACAATTTTGTTGTCACGTACACCCTTTTTGGGGCAGTTTGTTTTCAAAATTTCCATTATTGTTATGACACAACTGTCATCATGGAAGTTCATATATTGGATGTCGATAGCAGCTAGTGTCTGGGTTCTCTGTGCAGACACCAGAGCCAACAAGGCCAAACATTTTTTGCTCAAACCCAGTAATGGTAGTTCGTTGTTTGGGGGTAAAGAATTGAAATAAGACAAAACCGTTGAAACATTCCAAGTTTTGGTATATTTTGGCCTTGGGGGTATGACATTGAATACTCCCTTTATTAATCGGACTACCAGAGGGTGTTGTCCGACTACATATCCATCAATCAATGGTAGGACAGACGAAAGGGCTGACCTGTACAAGTTCAACGTGGAATATGATTTACCCGTTGATTGTTCATGAGCTAGAAAATTGGTAACATTTGCTATAGTGGGCGACAATGAATCAATCTGTCGTTGATTACACCAACTGGTCCAGCCGTTCCAGGCAGACTCATATTGTTTTTCAGTTCGGGGTCGCCAGGAGTTTGCGATGAGGTCGGAAGCCTCCGTTGAAAGGCCCTTTGTTTTCCACTGATCCCTGAGATAAGCCAAGCGGCTAGATGCAGGTTTGGAAACAGTTGTGGATGAGGTGTTAAACACTCCTCCGGTAGTCTGATGGGTTTGGCAATAAGCATCTGTAGTAACTGTGGAAACCACGGTTGAGCCCTCCACAGAGGAGCAATGAGAATACAAACTGGTGTCTGATCTCGCAAGAGTTTGTCGAGGATTCTAGAGAGTAGACAGAAAGGGGGAAAAATATACGGAGTCATACATGACCAGGATAATGAAAAGGCATCAATGGCCCAGGCATAAGGATCCCTTTTCCAAGACACATAACATTCTACTTGATAATTCGTAGAGGATGCAAACAGATCAACATCGGGGTATACCGTCTTATTGACAATTTCGTCAAAAATATGTGACTGAAGACTTAGTTCTTTATTGAGTTCAGTTCGGGAGAGTGCGTCTGCCGTTGTGTTTTTTACACCGGCGATGTGGGTGGCAGATAAATGAATATTTCTTTCAATGCACCAGCCATGGATAGAAGTCGCAATGGCATTTAGGGGCCCAATGGCACCACCCATTTTTGAAATGTATGAGACTGTAGTGCTATTGTCTGATTTGATCAAGACGTGAGCAGCGGTCAGATTTCCACACAGGGCTTGCAATCCCTTTTGTGCTGCTAACAATTCTAGCATATTAATATGCATTAGCTAGTGGGTTTTAGACCACTCACCCTGGGTGTGTGAATTGTCTGACTCTGAGACAGCTCCCCAGCCTTTATTACTGGCATCTGTAAATAGAACCACATCAATGGGTGGAAGTTTCATGAATGATTTGGCTACATTAGAGGGAAGAGCCAGCCACCAGTTAATCTCATGCTTAATATCAGACTGGACTGAAAT
This sequence comes from Astropecten irregularis, assembly GCA_963971285.1. Classification (NCBI taxonomy): domain Eukaryota; kingdom Metazoa; phylum Echinodermata; class Asteroidea; order Paxillosida; family Astropectinidae; genus Astropecten; species Astropecten irregularis. The sequence continues at coordinate 4,965,318 of OZ020244.1, read as the reverse complement.
TATGGCATCGAAATTTCCGTTTTCTCTCTGGAGAGCTTTAGTTTTAGCATTCTCCAGCTGCCTATAATGTAATTTTGCCTGTGGAAAGGCGTCAAAGGTGGAAACAATCAAACCAATGACTTTGGCAAGTTGACGAATAGTGACAACCTTTTTAGTTGTTAATTGAGTTCCCTCAAATTTCAGTTTTTCGATCTTAGATTCAGGGATACTGATTGTCAATAATTTTGAATCAATCTCAAACCCAAGGTAGGTTAAATTAAACTGAGGTGTCAGACAGGATTTTTTCCTATTGACTACGAATCCCAAGGATTCTAGCAACTGCACAACAAGACTAGTGTGCCTTGCACTCTCGTCTTTTGACGAAGCCATGATCAGAATATCGTCCAAGTAGACGACCAGGCGAATGCCTTTACTTCTAAGTGAAGATAACGCTGGTTTCATCACTTTTGTGAATATACGAGGGGCTGAACTTAACCCAAATGGTAAACAAGTAAATGCATAATAATTGTTCTCCCAAGAGAAACACAGTTAAGATTGATCACCTGCACAAATGGGGATGGAAAAGTAAGCATCCTTTAAGTCTATGGAAGTAAGGAAATCGTTGCGCTGTATTATGTCTTTGACAAGCTTCACATTTTCCATTTTGAAATGTTCATATCTGACAAATTGATTCAGATCTTTCAGATTTATGACCGGTCTCCAGCCCCCTGATTTCTTCGGGATCGTAAAAATGCTTGAAACAAATTGACATTCAGATTTGTCAATGGGTCGAATCGCTCCCTTTTTAAGGAGTTCGGTTACTTCCTTATCTATCGTAAGGATCTCTTCTTTTGAGAAATTCATGTTTCGACGTCTTGTCGATTGGATGGGGCATGCAATGAAATCGATTTTGCAGCCCGATATAGTGTTAAGTATCCACCTGTCTGAGGTGATCTGAGACCAAATACTGGCGCAAGATTTCAAACGACCGGCATTTGCCGTAATAATAACTGAATTATCAGTTACATACCAGTTTTTTGTTTCAGCAGGGTCATTCTGAGCCGACGTCGACGGCTTATTCTGGTAATGTTGTCCACCATGCCGTCCTCGGCGATTGCCAGACGAAGCATTAGAAGTGGGGCGTCCGTAGCTCTGATCTCTCGATCTAGGGTTACGCCCAGTATTATTGCCGTGGTAGAAACCTCGGGATCTCTGTGGGTACGGATCGTACCGGCGAGTATGGCCTCGTTTATTGCTGTCTGAATAGGTCAGCTTTTTGCCGGCTTTAAAAGCTTCGGCAACTTGTTTATGACTTTTTTTTAGTTAAGATCTTGGCCAAACAGTTGATCAGTCACCGGTGTGTTACGTGCACACAGTCCCTTATACATAGGGTTGAGACAGGATTTAAGTTCTTCCCGTCGTTTCATACTTAATTCGTATGAGGCATTTCCCGATAGGGTTATGCCATCCAGGGCTAGTTGCTTAATGGTATCAGAGTTTACTGGAGTACCATTTTTGGCTGAATTGCGTAATTCATTCATTATGTAAAAGTATGGTAACATACCTTTCACTACGTGTTTTTGGATCATTTGAGTAGCCAAGTCTTTAGACCGGGCAGTTGCAGGAATTGTGGCCCATAAATCCGCATCAACTCTGGGTGCGGTTACTGCTGGCGTATTAGCCGGTGTGGAATATTTCTCTGCGATTTTAGAGTAGGTTTCTTTCTTCAAAGGAAGAGAAACAGCCTTGGTCGCTCTATCTGCCAAATTCGCAAATATTTCTGGACCTTTTGCTTCAGTATTCCCATAAATGTCTTCACAAGACAATGTGTCAAAATCCCCTGGTTTATCATGAGTAGGGGAGTTGGCTGCCACGTTACTGATCAGCTCAAAATTCTGCTGAGGGTCATAGGTTTTCACCTCAGGGACCGTATCGTCATGATTCAGCAGAGATAACAGCATGTTCTGCATGCTGGTTACAGTGGAAGATAACTGTTTGATTCCATCAGAATTAGCCTGAAGCTTAGCTTCTAAGCCCTCACTAGCACTGGCAATGACCAGGCCAGATTGTTGAAATTCGGACTCGATGTCCGACGGGATATCCATGTCTAAGGAGTCCATCTTACCGCAATGCCGTGCACACGAAGAAAAGATGTGTTATACCTTAGAGCCACGGCTTATATACTGGCCCCTCCAAGGGGCTCATTTGAATATCAATACTTCTTTGAATGTATTGTGTGATCCGCATGCCTATCACCTGGAAAGGAATGCAACCCCTCTGAAGACTTGTACGAATGTTATGAAATAGAACTGGAATTAAAACCACCAATAAATAGCAAACTACGTATTAACGGATGTAACTCAATGAATGTAATCTGATATAGAACCGAATGCTTGGAGGGAAGGTATATGAACAGAAATGAAAGGTAGTACGATATCTGATTGTGTATATCTTCACATTGCTTCATAATTCAATCAAAACAGGCCTCATTCATGCTGCCCTCCGTCTTTGCTTTAATAGTATATTATTTCCCGGCCGATTTAGAATTTTTACTGTTTAAACCATTTTACCGTCTGACTCTTCAAATTTACACTAAATTGATGGACAATGAAACGTGTATTTCGATTTTAGAAAAGATGCATGCAAATACATACAACGCGCATTTCATTTTCTGTAACAGTTATTTCATTTCTAAAAACGAAGCACCTGATTTCATAAAGCAAATTTATATTATGTCATTCTGGACTTTGTCGGCGGCATTTGTTTTTTCTTTGTTCGGAGCCCAAAATATGGGTTGGTCGGAAATACACAGTAATAAAAAGGGGCGCCCTTATAGAAAACCTTTGGTACATGGTGCATGGTGAAAACCTTACCTAATCAAGTATACTTTCACCATGCCTAGCTTTAAAGGTAATATCATACTTTGTTTTTTGTCAAAAATATATCAAGACAGATAAAGAAATAGTCATTTGAGAAAATGTCAGTCCCATACGGTGCCCACTTTGAGAGAAAACAGGGAAAAACGGCCACAGTATTTCTTAAGTCTTTTCTCTTTTATTTTTGATCTTTTAAAAGATCAAAACGATTTTCGGTCCTCGTTTTACTCTTTTCTGGATAAATACAGCTTTTCAGGCGGAATAATTTTAACGGTATGTTTATAACATTACCATCTCCATACCCTGTAAGTTATACGTAAATCTGTGAACATTTCTGTTTTGGCTTCTTCCCAAAGTATACTACTACCTTTAAAGGTAACGCCGGCCTCGTTGGGCGATTTTGGGCGCTTTTTGGCGCCAATGCATGCCTTTATAATGACTAGAAATGTCTTCCAAAGGTAGAATAGAACAATCCACACAAATAAAAGGTATAATTTAGCCGTTTTCATGATAAATACGAAAAAAGGTAAGTTACATGTGTTTTCTGAGTCAAATTTGTGGCTGGCCACGTGTTTTCCGAGTCACATTTTTGACTCAGAAAACCCACGTGATGATGTGTTAGTTTCACTTCCAGTGTTTGAAACTGCTGTTCTTACAAAAAAAAAATGGAGTATTACGTTTTGTTTAATAGCTGGTTTTTTTAAGTAAAGCTTAGCTGGTCGACCTGAGTATTTCCTTTTTAAAATTAAGAATTTCCAACAAGATAAAGCAACGTTTACATGCCAAATTAAGCCCGAGGCATGGGCCCGTGTTAACCAGTGCAGTCCACGCACCCCCGTACGGACGTGTAGCATTTTTTGTGCGAGACCGCGCGGCCTGCAAGTTGAGTCACTCACCCGGTCCCCGTTGCATTATTTTTTTTTTGGGGGGGGGAATGATTTTCGAGCGCAGCTGGAAAGCCTTGAGATAATTTTTTGTCATACATGAAAATCATTTTATGGCATGAAAATCTTTTTGTAATGTTCAAATAACCACAAGGGTAACTGACTGAATTTAAAGTCATGGAAAAATTAACAAAGTTGGTGGTGCTCCCAAAAGTCAATGCTCTTTGTTCGTTAAGCAGTCAAAAGCTATGAAACCACGCACACACCGCCATACCCCAAGGATCCTTTCAATGAAACACGCAGCAATGCTGCAACCTTTGCTACTACTGTTACTTGTGAAAATCAAAACAGACACACCTCTGCCTAATTCTTCCCCGATGTAGACTTTTCCTTGACGACATCATCAAAAGAACTGCAACCGATTTCACTTCCATGTCACCCGATACCATTTTCAGCTAGGGCTTGCTTGTCCGAATACGAACGATGCGACCGGCCGACATGTAATGCACTTACCGGACCAGCCAGCGCGCTCGAAAGTCTGGCTGTGCCAAACCCTGCTTGTAGTGTGAATGTGCAAAGCGTTAACCCGGGGCAGTGTTACCCCGGGTTTATAAAAACTCCGGGTTAATGAAACAAGTGGGAACGCATCTCTGGGTAAGAACATTTGGGGTATGAACCCCGGGGTAAGAACATTTTAACCCGGGGCAGAAAATCTCGGGGTTAAGCAATTTGTAGTGTGAAAAGGGTATTAAATGTCGTTAGACAATACGGAATACGCCAAGTTCGATCAACCGCCTTCTTTTTCTTAGCATTAAAACAAACGGAGGTGAATTTTCACAATCTCGAATTCTTCGAGCTTTCCGACTTCATCGCGGCGTTAAATCGATTAACCGTAGATAATAAAGAAGTAGAGATTTGAGTGTTTTTTTTTATTTTTGTCTTCTTGAGTTTGGTAAGAGATATTTTCACTGATTTTCATACGTTATTTCTTCCGTTAACCTTCGCGCGTCGGACCACACTCGTGCCTCCAGCTCATCGGGCCAAACCATACGGTCAAGTAGGCTCGCCACTCTTGGTCACGAGCTTTCCTTTACAGCGAAAGTAGACCAGTCTTTCGTTCTTATTTTACTTTCAGGGGTCGAAGTAGTCCCCTGTTCCTTCGATATTTTAGGAGTTTTTCTCCTCTCTTAATTTTCAATAATTTGATCTAAGAGAAACGTGGTGAAATAAATTAATGAATAAATAAATAAACATGTCAGTACTAATGGGCTCCGTCTCGAAGCCCATTCTGCTCCCGAGGGAGAGGTGGTCGGGGTATCGCCTTTCCCGTTCCAGACGCCTCGCCGCCTCATCGAGTTCCCTGTCCAAGGAACAGAGTTTTCTCGGTACGGGGGACTATTACACGGTGATAATTAAGCACACCGAGCCTTGCCGGTGAGAGCTCAATCTCCCGGTGTACTGCACCGGTAGGCGGGCCTACTACGGATCAACCACGGTCGCTCATATCGCCTCGTACCCACGGTTCTAGCCACCTCACATGCAGGCTGCAGTGAGGCCCCCGTACGGGAAAAGGGTTCCGTTCTTTTCCAATCGGGGCGCTACCTAAACGCGCCGATCAGGCGTTGAGCTCAGCTCCTCCGCACCGCTACCTCAGTGCCGTTCGGCGTCTGCCGTAGGTCGCGGTCAATCTTCCGCTACACAACTGCCTCACCCCAATATGGCTCAGATGGGATCATCGGGGACACGTCGTCCACCGCCCCATGACCCCGCTTGCATCGACCGGCAAGGGGCCCGCAGTCATGAAGACCAGAAAAACGATCTGCTGCTGGCGGCCCCAGGGCTAAGGCCCCGAAGGAGGGGAAGGCCAGCCGGACCAACAACCACCCATCGAACCCCCGAGATACTCGAGGGTCTGGAGACGGCCACTCACGGGTCACCAGCGGCGGACACAGCACTGCTCCCTTGACTTGAACCCACAACATGCCCGGTGCAAGCATTCTAAATATTACTGGTTCATTATCCGGGGCGAACCCGAGCCAGTCTCCTGATGGACTTAAGTTTGAGTACAGACAGTTATCGTGGATCCCGGCGGTGGATATACCTCCGGGTATCACCACCAGCCGCGCCAGTAAAGCCAAGAAACATAAACAGAAGCGGATTTCTTCGGATAAATCCCAGAGGAAGAAAACTTGCCGCTCCTACTGCTAGTATGTCAATGGGTGACCCTGCGGACTTCATGCTCGCTTTCCAAAACATCAGCAACGCTTTGTCAGCCTTGACGCAAAGACCGGGCGGACCGATGGTGGACCCGTACCACGCACCCCCGTGACTACCTTCCCCAATCCGCGATCTCAAATTGCCGAGATGGGGGGGGGGGGGGCAGGGCGTGACCTCACCAGACCGGCAACACCACCGCCCGCTTCCGGAAACAATACCCTCGGACGTCCGTGGCATGCACCGGGATCAGTGATACTCGGACATTCTGCTGATGAGTTTGGAATTGAAGATGATGATGCCATCACAGCCATCACAGCCATCAGTGGCCTCATCTCTGGAGAATTCACATGATGTTCCTTCGGACCAGACGGGATCACTAGATGCAGGCAGCCTGAGCTTTTCTTCATAAGAGACCCAGTTCCGCTTTAATAGTGCAGAGAGATATGGTCAGGGTATACTTAAACTTCCAACCGTGAAGAAGCCTGAGGAAGAAACAAAACATCAGTCTTTCCAGCAACATACGGCTCCAGCAAAGGTGAAGTCACTATAAACCTTTCCCGAACTCCCATTCGACCGCCTCTGCGTAGAACGAATGGAAACCTTGGCTAAGGCAAGGACGTGGCGACCATGTCTGCCACGGGCACGTTCATACTTTCAATTACCGCTTTCAATTGTGGCTACGATTGTGGCCCTGAATATCTCAATACATGGCTAGCCCAAACTCATGGACCTGCCGGCAGCCGTCTAAGCCTTTATGTAGGGTCCTGGCAAGAAATCACAGCGGACAGATGGGTCCTCGCCACGATGAATCAAGGATACAAACTCGAGCTCACGAGCACCCCTCCGTCCGACACAAAACTCCGCGCTATACAAACCCCGACCGACGAAGGGAAGTGCGCAACGCTAGAGAGTGAGGTTTCCTTTCTCCTAGAGAAACAGGCAATAGAGAGACTCAACACAAATCAGGGATTTGGATTCCTTCAACCTTCCGTTTTAACCCTCCCCCCAAAGGGGTCAGGCAAATCAATCAATCAGTGTGAGCAGGCGCCGCGGCAGCGGGTTGCCGCATCGACCTTCGAGCGGTACTCCTTCGGTCTCCTGATAGCCATCCCTAGGCAAACACACGACCCATTCCCATCCAAGCAAAACAACGTTCTATCTGACGTAACCACGCGTCATGCGGACGCCCTACCAGGCGAGTCCTACCAGTAGGTTCTCTTATAGAGAGAATTCGCCTGGTAATGGTCGCTTCTTTCCCTCAAAGCCCATTCTGCTCCCAGGAAGAGGTGGTCGGGGTGCTTACTAAACGGCGCGTCGAGCAGGCAGCGGTCGTTAAGCTCAGCTCCTCCGAACCGCTAACTCAGTGCCATTGGGCGTTCGACGTAGGTCGCGGTTAGTCTCCCGCTACACAACTGCCTCACATGGGTAGGGCTCAGACGGGTTTGCCGGGGGAAACGTCGTCCACCGCCATCATAACCCCGCTAGCATCAACCAGCAAGGGACCCGCAGTCAAGAAGACAGGAACACGATCTGCTGCCGGCAGCCCCGTGGTTAAGGCTCTGAAGAAGGGCAATTAAGACCCAGCCGGACCAACAACCACCCACCGAACCACCTTGAATGCTCAAGTTTCCGGTGACACAAACATAAACAGAAGCGGAGCTCGTTGATTTCTTGGGACGAATCCCAGGGGAACAAAACACGCCGCTCCGACTGCAAGAATGTAGGTCAAAGTGAGACCCCTGCAGGCGTTCCGAAACATTGTCAGTCTTGACGTAGGCATAAAAGACTGGGCGTACCTACGGCGAACCGGACCACGCATCCCCGAAGGGGCAGGACGTGACCTCACCCGACTGACCGAACAACTCGAAGCTCAGAGTATCAACAGCACCCACGAGCAGCACACCTCACGACACTCTCGGTACCTGAATGTAGTTTGAACAGTAGAGTCATCAGAGTCTGTGGTAGCCACGGGAACACATAAGCCGCCAGAGGGCACCTCGATCTACTGAGTAGAATGCCTTGCGGAGATCGATATAGGCTGCAAAGAACTTACTAAGATATTCACGCATGTGGTTCGAGAGAACCCGCGGTGCCAAAATACGGTCAATCATTGATCTCTTTGGATTGAACCCAGACTGCCCAGGTCGCTGATGTAACGCAGAAGAATCTTGGCAAGAACCTTCCTGGGCACATAGAGCAATGTCACACCTCGATATGCATTGCAATCCTTGCGACCCCCCCCCCCTTGCCCGTCCAGAGAGGAACTATTAATACCACTCTTCCAGTTAGACGGAATCTCGCCAGTGGTCCATAAGGAACCTAGTATGTCATGCAATGTCTCAACTGCATTGTCCCCACCAGCATTCAAAAATCCTGCATGGATACCACAAATCCCTGCTGCCTTCCCACTTTTCAGACTGTTCACCGCATCCCTCGTTTCCAAGAGCGTAGGTGGATAACAGTCGATTGGTGGGTTGGCAACCATTGGTGGACCCTAATATTCATAAGTATGATGCCAAAAAAAACTTACCTCGGACTCCTCCGTCAGCAACTCGCCGCTTGCAGATCTGACCCACCTTACCCCCGATGCAGAGTTAGAGGAACGCGATGCTCTCGATTCGCTCACATACAGACCGTACATGCGCCTCCTTGTCAGCCCTAAGGGATCGCACAGCAAAGTGCCTCAACTTCCTCGCCTCTAGGTGGTCATTCAGAGACAAAGGTCTTCCTGGACACTCTTGGAGCTCCAAGCCTCTCACCAGCAACAGGCAGAGTGGTGTCCCTGAAGAAACACCACATCACCTCAGGGCGCTCCAGATTAGGCATTCCCCCAAGCAGGTCACGAAGACCGCATGCAAAATCATCCGCCACGGCTCCCGAAGACGACTCACATCAAGCCTTGGCTGAGATGGAGACAGCCTCCTGGCTGCACTCGAAGAAGTTGCAATGAGCAAGCGGTAATTATTGTTGAGGAACTGCGCACTCCGAAAAACCCGTCAGTTCTCTGAAGTATCCTCCAATGGCGGCCCATTATCAACTTAAAGCCGCTCAACATATTTAATCGCCCGCAGGTCGGACATCATCTCACAGCTGAGGTCAGGGATCATGCATCCGAAACCATAGGATCGTCACCTGACCTGCTGGCCTCTCTGCAATGAACGTGTCAGGCAGCAGGCCTTTCTACAAGGCAAGGCAAATCTACAGTAGCAGGCTATACGACATTTTAAGTCATGGTGCAGGGAACGATCTCTGAATCCAAACTCACGGTGGCTGGTTTTCTGCTCTACATGTTTAAGTCAGGCCTCACTGAAGCAATCGTAAAGAACTACCGTTCGGCCGCTACCGCCATCCAACAAGGTTTTCCTGATGGCTCCACTGTTTCGGACAAACAACCGTTGATACACCTGGCACGCGGCATGTTCACTGAGCGACTACCTGTGGCGCTATCAATCAAGTGGGCTTCCTCGTGACTGACATGCATGTTATGTGCTGTAGGGGCTCCGACCTCTGACCTTTTCATCTTCAGACTCACCCAAGTGTATTTTTCTTCAAGCAATGTAAAAAGTCAAAATATCTGAATTCATTTCGTCGAACCGATACAAGGTTGCAAGAGGGACACAACGCATGGAGGATAACAATGTGAACTGGGCAGAGTTACCAAAGGCTAGGGGCCGAATTTCCAGTGTGATATTATGAAGGTATGAACTCGGGTGAACTGGGGTGTTGGGATGGTCAGGATGGATATTACCTTTGGCCATTGAGCAGCCGCCCCAATTTTTTTGGGGCCCTAACCTTTGGTTCCAACTGACCACCCTAGCTCATGTATGGCTCCTCGGATTCTGCTTGTGTACAGCAGTGGCCACAACCCGGTTCCTGACCTCGGCTGGTCAGCAAAATGTAATACATGAGTGAACCTGCTGGTGCATTCCAGCAGGTGGGGAACATTTTCCTCTAGTACACATGTCGTCAGCTCGGCAGCAGGGGCTGGCAGGTGCAATCATGGCGTCACAACATTTGTGTCCTCGGCATGTTGCAGCCGATCGTCACGCGGAGGAACTCCTTCTCGAGTCAACGGTTGCTGGTCACAATGTGTAGTTAGTTCGCCACTGCGGGGCAACCTTCTTTCACCCCAGCCGTCACGCTTCGCGTTCCGCTGGATACGATGATTGCAAGGTCCAGAGGGGAGCACCACATTCATGTTTCCAAATCAGTTTCAGCGACTGGCAAAACGGGGGTCTTCCAGTTCTGGGACTCTCGTTGCCCGGCAAGGATTGCGTTCCAGGCAGGCGCATCCGGGTCGTCATCCTGCTACTGCCTCCTTTGTGTTAGCATGCTGGAATGTTCGCTCCATGAGTATTCGTACTGTCCAGCAATCTTTCCTGCGAAAGTCTACTATGATTGACCTTGAACTCGACATAGCGTTTGTGCTCTCAGTGAGACTTGGCTCACTGGCAATGGCTCCATTCGTGAAGCAAACTTCACCTTCTTTTGGAGTGGTCACCCAGATGGAACAAAACCTATGCATGGAGTTGGCCTTGCAATTCGAAACTCCCTGCTACCATGCATTCAACAACCTGTTTCCCTCTCTCCTCGACTCATGTCAATGCGGATCTGCCTTAGTAGTGGCGCTGTCACCGTCATCTCTGCATATGCTCCTACTCCGTTGGCTGATTCTACAGAAAATGACACATTCTACCAACTGCTTGAAGACACTCTGCTCAGTATACCAGCCGGGGATAGCATTATACTTGCCGGTGACTTCAATGCCCGTACTGGTTCTGACCATGGGTCCTGGTGCGGTGTGATAGGTCCTCACGGCTTTGGCAACATGAACGATAACAGTTAACATTTCCTGGGGTGTTGTGCCGGCCATGAACTGTATCTAACTAGCACCTTCTTTACTGGCTCACCTCGTTCCAATCCACGTGGATACACCCTCCATTTGCATCAACTGGACCACATCATCGTCAGAAAGAGTCAGCTGCGTGATGTCAAACAGTGCCGTAGTATGCACTCCGCAGACTGTAACACCGAGCATGCTTTTGTCCGTTGCAAGCTGAGTATGCAGCCTAAAAAGTTTTATCAGGCTCGGTTAAGATCATCCGTCGTCGACACCTCCACCACTCTGGACATCAACTGTGTCACCAAGTTTCAGGATCTCATCAATGAACAGCTTTGCTCATCTCCTTCACCAAATTGCCCTGGTCCTGCATGGTCCAGGTTTAAGCTCACAATCATGAACTGTGCTCTCTCCGCTTTTGGTCGACGTACTCAAACACAACCCAACTTCTTTCGTGATAGTGCTGACATCTTGCTCCATGCACTTGAGGCAAAACGTGCAGCAAGATCAAAAGCCTTCATGCTCCACACACGCTCCTCCAAGTCTGCGCTTCGTGCCGCTAAGAGAAACGTCCAGCGCTTGACTCGTATTGCCCTGCGTCGCTACTGGGCTGATCTCAGCGGTCGCATCCAACACTGCGCCAACTTCGGGGATCTACGGGCTCTGTACTTCGGCATCAAAGAAACAATAGGCCCTACCCAAAAGAAGAGTGTCCCAGGCTGCTGTCGGCTACACGTGAAGTCCTCACTGATCCCTCTACACAGCTTCATCGTTGGGCAGAGCATTTCTGCTCGCCCTATGCTGTCGATTCTGTAGTGAGCCCTGACGCACTGGACTCTCTTCCACGTCTTCCCATCCTGCATCAGCTTGACACTGACATCACCTTGGCTGCAGTAAAATGTGCTCTTGATGGGCTAAAGAACAACAAATCTCCTGGTGCCGATGGCATTCCTCCAGAGGTCTTGAAGTGTGGTTGAGCTGATCTCATGGCTGAGCTGTGCAACATCTTCCAGCTGTGCTGACACTCTCGGTGTCTCCCACAGGACTTAAAAGATGCAAACATTATCACCCTCTACAAAAATAAAGGCAGCCGTCAAGACTGCAATAACTACAGGGGCTTTTTCTGTTGAGCATCGCTGGAAATGTCCTTGCTTCCCCGGCTGTAGGTCATCGCCAACAGAATTCTACCTGAGAGTCAATGTGGTTTCCGTCCATCTCGCTCCACTGTCGACATGGTGTTTTCTCTGAGACAGCTTCAGGAAAAGTGTGTAGAGCAGCAGCGTCCGCTTTACGTCGTCTTCATCTACTTGACAAAGGCTTTCGACTCCGTTAGCCGTTCAGGCCTGTTCTCTATACTGAAGCGTCTTGGATGCCCGAATACACTTCTGGCTATCCTCATGGACTTCCACAATGACATGCAAGCCACGGCACAATTCAACGACGACCGTCGTCAAGAACGCCGTCTCCACTCCTTCCACTTCCGTTGCCTACGCTCCATTTTAGGCATCTATCTCCTGGCGTGACCACATCCCAAATGTCACAATCTTGCAGCTCACTGTGGCAACAGATATGTTCATTTTGAGACAGCGCCGTCTTCGGTGGGTTGGTCTTCGGTGGGCTTGCTGATGCTGCCCGACCTCGCGGTCGACCAAGACTGCGCTAAAAGGATGTCCTGAAACGTGACATCACCGCTTTCGTAATACCTAGCACAACATGGGAGACAACAGCTCCCAACCGCTCCCAGTGGGGCTCTGCCACTCTTAATGGTTGCTCCATCTCAACCAAACACTACGTAGATTACTGTGTGAAACTTCGACTCCATCGTTGATTACGACGGGATGGGCCATGATGTTGAACTCGCGATAAAGGACGATAAACAGGTTAATCGATGAATATAAAACTCAGAACAGTGGCATCTGCCTCTCTAGATTGAACATCAAGCACGAAATGATAGACACCACATTCACCAAGCGATCTTTGAGCGTGAATTAGGCGTACACGGCAAAACAGCAATGACCATTACGTATCCAAGTAACATTGTTCCAAAATGTTTTTCCCCTCCACAGGCAGCACGAGAAAAAGGAATCATGGAGATATTTCTCCCCTTGGCCTTGGTGACAGTTCTGACCACCATCCTTGGTAAGTTAATCAGTTAATCACCATTTAATCTAGTTCCGGGCTTTACTTGAAATCCTGGGTTTACCAGTTTCGTTGGTACAAGCTTTTGCTAAAAGCCATAACAAAACATACACTCCTTTGCCGCTTTTTCATAGTTCATTCTAAGCAAATCTTGTTACAATCGTTCGTGCAAAACCATCAACTCTCGAGTATGACACAGTGCATTATGGTACATATATTACTACATATTGTTGGCATACCACTTAAGGAATAGAAACAAATATCTGTCAAATACCCCAACAATTTTCACCCCAAAAAATGTTTTGATAACTCAACTTCACTTCACTTCATAACCGAGACTCTTCGATGTTTACGCTCGACGAAGTCCAAACCGGATCTTAGTCTTGATCAGCCCATGTATGTGTATTCCACCTCGCTCTCGTAGACTTCCAAAAAACAGCTCACCCTATCCATGACCCTTGGGAATGATGTTTACAATGTTTGGTTGTGGTTTGCTCGACAGCCAATTTAGATGGTCTGGAAAGTAAGTTGGTGGCTCGTCACTTCGGCCCTCCTCCTGAGCCGGTTCCCGGTGAACACTGGATGAAAGCAGCCGTGCGACAGCTGAGCAAACAATGCCCCCGCCCTAAAAAGGCCGGACAAGGTGAGTTTGATTTTCAATACATTTCTGGGGCCTTTTGAAAGCTCGGCTTAGGTTCAGGTTCAGGCTCCAGCTCCAGTTCTAGCTCCAGCTCCACTTCGTGAATCCATTTTTAAATAACGGGTATACAAAAGAGACCGGTACCTTTGGCTGCGGTTCAGAAGTAGATTCTCTGGTTTGAAAAAAAACAACAGAGATTCAGCTTCGATGAGGAACCACAACCTATATGTTCACCATATGGATTACAGAAATGAAGCCGGAGCTTGAGCAAGAGCCGGGCTATAATTGAGGTCTCCGATCTCCCCTCTTCTTTTAGTCTGGTTCCTTTCCCGGAGATACTCTGGCGACTCTTATTACAAATCTTATGTTTCATTTCGGCTCTCATTTTTGAAATGTTGCCTGGGCAAAGTAAGAGTTAAAAGAGTTGGAAGGAAACATGCAACAAAAGCCCTAATAGTGCATAACAAGAGTACTGTATTGTGTGTGGAAAATAATTATGATCTTATTATTTAACCGTAGCACAGAACTAAACTAAACATGTCTTATCATGTGCATGACCCCGCGTGACTTGTCGGAAATGTCCGACATTTCATGTTACTATCTGGAATTAAATTATGTTTCGGGTATTTCCGTAAACAAATCAAAACTGACCTTTTTGGTCACGTGCCCCTTCTGTGCATTTAGCCGATACCGGACTCTGGGCCCTTTTCCAAATCTCGGCTCCGGCTTCAGGCTCCGGCTCCGGCTCTGGCTCCACGAAGCTTCGACTTCACGCGGCTTCAGTTCGAAGTCGCCGTGCTTGCGCGGCTCCACGTTTGAAACATGGAAATTTGTCTATCAATTTACACTGAGCTCGTTGCAACAAGTTTCCCAAAATATCCTACTGTAGTTTCCATAATTTCACTAGTTTCAGTATTTAAATATACAACAATGAAAGGGTGTCAAAGTTCACTTTTTATTACTGTCACGTGACTTTGTACTCAGTGATTCAAAGGGTGACGTCACGAAGCCCCACGAAGCCACCTCTTCGGTAGACTTCATCAGGCTACGTTTTTCGGCAAATTCTGAAGCCCCAAAATGAAGCCCAAGCCGGAGTCTGAATTTGGTTTGCGGCTCCAATATGGCGCCCAAAGTTTGGAGACGGAGCCGGCATAGATATATAAAAAAAAACTAGGGGCCTGTTTGTTTCACGCAAAGGATCATGAATCCTTCGGATCCGGATCCCATTTTAGCGTACCCTGCATAGGAGAAGGATCCGAAAAATAGGATCCGGATCCGCAGATTCGTCCGAAACAAACAGGCCCTATATGACGCATTGGCTGCTCGTGGATGCGTCTTTCACGGGGACATTTTTAAAGGGAGTTTAAAATCTGTTTTTATGGAACGCCTTAGCTATCTTTTTAGATTGTTTGCTTCGGTAATTCCATCATTCATTTTGCCAAATTGAATGATGGAATTTTCAAACAGAACGACAGAATGATAAACTGAATGATGGAATTGCCGACCGGAATGACAAAACGGCAAATAAAATGATGAAATTGGCAAATTAAAATGATGGAATTACCGACAAACATTTTTAGCCACCGCGAATATAGCTACGGCGTTCCATCATGTTTCTTGGTGCATGGCGTACCGCGTAACGCGTAACGGCGCGGCTTGCTCGGTTTGTTATTAGCACGTGAGCGTAGTGCAACCCCCATTCGTTAATACACGGGTGCGTCATCTAGTTTTGTTTTATGGGTGCAGACCAGTAAATAAATTCACATAGGCTCCCACGCAAAATGGCCAATTAAAAAAAAATATTAAAAATACTCAGAAGTTTCTGAGGCAACCGACCAATACGGCAAAATAAAGGTGAAAACTTCGATTTTCATTTTCTTTTTAATATTCTATAGGTTAACAGATGACTTTTTGCCGAAAAGTACATTCAAAGAAAAATACCCCTAAAACGACCGAATTGACCGGTGCCAGACCAAAAATAGTACCCCTCCACTACAGGGCAAAAATAGAGCGAATTTATGGCCTGATTTCATCCAAATGGCTCAAAGGTGAAAGTCCAAACTCTGGTGATCGGGTTCCATCCATTTTGTCTACAAGACTTACCACGTAGGGCTCACCAGACGCTTTAAGAGAAAAGATTTTGAGGGTATACAAAAAATTAATGAGCTCCGCGGACCGATTTGGGCCTATTTACTGGTCTGCACCCTTTATAGTGCATAAAGTATTTTATTTCCTTATAAAACCGCCTTTAAGACAAAGGGAAGTGGTCACTGACCATGAATCTGCAAAAACAATTGAACAAAATTTAACCCTTTTCGAAATACAGGCCAATCTTGGAAGAGGGGCGGCCATTTTGTTTATGTAGTTTTAGCACGGTATCCATTGTAATGCATGCATGGATCGATATGCATCGCAGTTCCTTTTTGAATATTACAAGTCTTCAAAGTAAGCAAGGAGCAATCGTTCAATACTTCAAGATTGTTGAGTTCACAGCCAGGGGTTGTGAGGGGTGGCCAGGGCTATGCGACAATTTATTTCGGGGGGGGGGGGGGGTGTGGAACAAGAAGGCTAACAAGAATTGGTCCAGCCAGTGGACTCTACTAGCTAGGGTTAGGCTCGCTAGGGTTAGGTTCGCTAGGGTTAGGGCAACTAGGGTTAGGGCAACTAGGGTTGGACTATTTTTGAGGACTCTTCGCATCTTGTTTGCAAGACTGATGTTTTTATAAATTTTTTTCCCCGGTTTTGGGGATAGTTGACTGACTTGGGGTCAAAGAAAAGGTGCTTGATGAAGCAAACGCGCAACAATAACACTGGCCAACAGTTGCTACCCTCGTCTCGGGTAACCCTCTCTGCTATGCTCCTTTGTCTTTGCATGAATATAAAGAACTTCACTAAAAAGGCTGAAAAACAAGCACAAACAAATGAAAATCCTAACCTATATTTTTTGGCCCAAATAATTCAAACTCAGTCCACTCCAAAGCGAAAATACAGTTATTTACGCAGGGGAATCCCCAAGCATTTACACGCACGCGCGTTGACTATGGTAAACATGGCCGCCGTATGCTTTATTTCGGAAAAATCTAATTTATGGTAATTTTAATGGATTTAAAAGGAAACTAATAGTTGAAAACGACATGTCAGACAGTGCAAAAGTTGTGTCCGTCAATATTTTCTGCCTACAGTTCACTTTAGCGACTTTTAAAGGACAAAATTGCAACGGCATGACGCCATCTTGGATTTCGCTATATATAGTGCATAAAGTATTTTATTTCCTTACAAAACCGCCTTTAAGACAAAGGGAAGTGGTCACTGACCATGAATCTGCAAAAACAATTGAACAAAATTTAACCCTTTTCGAAATACAGGCCAATCTTGGAAGAGGGGCGGCCATTTTGTTTATGTAGTTTTAGCACGGTATCCATTGTAATGCATGCATGGATCGATATGCATCGCAGTTCCTTTTTGAATATTACAAGTCTTCAAAGTAAGCAAGGAGCAATCGTTGAATACTTCAAGATTGTTGAGTTCACAGCCAGGGGTTGTGAGGGGTGGCCAGGGCTATGCGACAATTTATTTCGGGGGGGGGGGGTTGGAACAAGAAGGCTAACAAGAATTGGTCCAGCCAGTGGACTCTACTAGCTAGGGTTAGGCTCGCTAGGGTTAGGTTCGCTAGGGTTAGGGCAACTAGGGTTAGGGCAACTAGGGTTGGACTATTTTTGAGGACTCTTCGCATCTTGTTTGCAAGACTGATGTTTTTATAAAGTTTTTTCCCCGGTTTTGGGAATAGTTGACTGACTTGGGGTCAAAGAAAAGGTGCTTGATGAAGCAAACGCGCAACAATAACACTGGCCAACAGTTGCTACCCTCGTCCCGGGTAACCCTCTCTGCTATGCTCCTTTGTCTTTGCATGAATATAAAGAACTTCACTAAAAAGGCTGAAAAACAAGCACAAACAAATGAAAATCCTAACCTATATTTTTTGGCCCAAATAATTCAAACTCAGTCCACTCCAAAGCGAAAATACAGTTATTTACGCAGGGGAATCCCCAAGCATTTACACGCACGCGCGTTGACTATGGTAAACATGGCCGCCGTATTAGTTTCGGAAAAATCAAATTTATGGTAATTTTAATGGATTTAAAAGGAAACTAATAGTTGAAAACGACATGTCAGACAGTGCAAAAGTTGTGTCCGTCAATATTTTCTGCCTACAGTTCACTTTAGCGACTTTTAAAGGACAAAATTGCAACGGCATGACGCCATCTTGGATTTCGCTATATATAGTGCATAAAGTATTTTATTTCCTTATAAAACCGCCTTTAAGACAAAGGGAAGAGGTCACTGACCATGAATCTGCAAAAACAATTGAACAAAATTTAACCCTTTTCGAAATACAGGCCAATCTTGGAAGAGGGGCGGCCATTTTGTTTATGTAGTTTTAGCACGGTATCCATTGTAATGCATGCATGGATCGATATGCATCGCAGTTCCTTTTTGAATATTACAAGTCTTCAAAGTAAGCAAGGAGCAATCGTTGAATACTTCAAGATTGTTGAGTTCACAGCCAGGGGTGGCAAGGGCTATGCGACAATTTATTTCGGGGGGGGGGGGGGGTGGAACAAGAAGGCTAACAAGAATTGGTCCAGCCAGTGGACTCTACTAGCCAGGGTTAGGCTCGCTAGGGTTAGGGCAACTAGGGTTAGGGCAACTAGGGTTGGACTATTTTTGAGGACTCTTCGCATCTTGTTTGCAAGACTGATGTTTTTATAAATTTTTTTCCCCGGTTTTGGGGATAGTTGACTGACTTGGGGTCAAAGAAAAGGTGCTTGATGAAGCAAACGCGCAACAATAACACTGGCCAACAGTTGCTACCCTCGTCTCGGGTAACCCTCTCTGCTATGCTCCTTTGTCTTTGCATGAATATAAAGACCTTCACTAAAAAGGCTGAAAAACAAGCACAAACAAATGAAAATCCTAACCTATATTTTTTGGCCCAAATAATTCAAACTCAGTCCACTCCAAAGCGAAAATACAGTTATTTACGCAGGGGAATCCCCAAGCATTTACACGCACGCGCGTTGACTATGGTAAACATGGCCGCCGTATGCTTTATTTCGGAAAAATCTAATTTATGGTAATTTTAATGGATTTAAAAGGAAACTAATAGTTGAAAACGACATGTCAGACAGTGCAAAAGTTGTGTCCGTCAATATTTTCTGCCTACAGTTCACTTTAGCGACTTTTAAAGGACAAAATTGCAACGGCATGACGCCATCTTGGATTTCGCTATATATAGTGCATAAAGTATTTTATTTCCTTATAAAACCGCCTTTAAGACAAAGGGAAGTGGTCACTGACCATGAATCTGCAAAAACAATTGAACAAAATTTAACCCTTTTCGAAATACAGGCCAATCTTGGAAGAGGGGCGGCCATTTTGTTTATGTAGTTTTAGCACGGTATCCATTGTAATGCATGCATGGATCGATATGCATCGCAGTTCCTTTTTGAATATTACAAGTCTTCAAAGTAAGCAAGGAGCAATCGTTGAATACTTCAAGATTGTTGAGTTCACAGCCAGGGGTTGTGAGGGGTGGCCAGGGCTATGCGACAATTTATTTCGGGGGGGGGGGGGGTTGGAACAAGAAGGCTAACAAGAATTGGTCCAGCCAGTGGACTCTACTAGCTAGGGTTAGGCTCGCTAGGGTTAGGTTCGCTAGGGTTAGGGCAACTAGGGTTAGGGCAACTAGGGTTGGACTATTTTTGAGGACTCTTCGCATCTTGTTTGCAAGACTGATGTTTTTATAAAGTTTTTTCCCCGGTTTTGGGGATAGTTGACTGACTTGGGGTCAAAGAAAAGGTGCTTGATGAAGCAAACGCGCAACAATAACACTGGCCAACAGTTGCTACCCTCGTCTCGGGTAACCCTCTCTGCTATGCTCCTTTGTCTTTGCATGAATATAAAGAACTTCACTAAAAAGGCTGAAAAACAAGCACAAACAAATGAAAATCCTAACCTATATTTTTTGGCCCAAATAATTCAAACTCAGTCCACTCCAAAGCGAAAATACAGTTATTTACGCAGGGGAATCCCCAAGCATTTACACGCACGCGCGTTGACTATGGTAAACATGGCCGCCGTATTAGTTTCGGAAAAATCAAATTTATGGTAATTTTAATGGATTTAAAAGGAAACTAATAGTTGAAAACGACATGTCAGACAGTGCAAAAGTTGTGTCCGTCAATATTTTCTGCCTACAGTTCACTTTAGCGACTTTTAAAGGACAAAATTGCAACGGCATGACGCCATCTTGGATTTCGCTATATATAGTGCATAAAGTATTTTATTTCCTTATAAAACCGCCTTTAAGACAAAGGGAAGAGGTCACTGACCATGAATCTGCAAAAACAATTGAACAAAATTTAACCCTTTTCGAAATACAGGCCAATCTTGGAAGAGGGGCGGCCATTTTGTTTATGTAGTTTTAGCACGGTATCCATTGTAATGCATGCATGGATCGATATGCATCGCAGTTCCTTTTTGAATATTACAAGTCTTCAAAGTAAGCAAGGAGCAATCGTTGAATACTTCAAGATTGTTGAGTTCACAGCCAGGGGTGGCCAGGGCTATGCGACAATTTATTTCGGGGGGGGGGGGGGGGTGGAACAAGAAGGCTAACAAGAATTGGTCCAGCCAGTGGACTCTACTAGCCAGGGTTAGGCTCGCTAGGGTTAGGGCAACTAGGGTTAGGGCAACTAGGGTTGGACTATTTTTGAGGACTCTTCGCATCTTGTTTGCAAGACTGATGTTTTTATAAAGTTTTTTCCCCGGTTTTGGGGATAGTTGACTGACTTGGGGTCAAAGAAAAGGTGCTTGATGAAGCAAACGCGCAACAATAACACTGGCCAACAGTTGCTACCCTAGTCTCGGGTAACCCTCTCTGCTATGCTCCTTTGTCTTTGCATGAATATAAAGAACTTCACTAAAAAGGCTGAAAAACAAGCACAAACAAATGAAAATCCTAACCTATATTTTTTGGCCCAAATAATTCAAACTCAGTCCACTCCAAAGCGAAAATACAGTTATTTACGCAGGGGAATCCCCAAGCATTTACACGCACGCGCGTTGACTATGGTAAACATGGCCGCCGTCTGCTTTATTTCGGAAAAATCTAATTTATGGTAATTTTAATGGATTTAAAAGGAAACTAATAGTTGAAAACGACATGTCAGACAGTGCAAAAGTTGTGTCCGTCAATATTTTCTGCCTACAGTTCACTTTAGCGACATTTAAAGGACAAAATTGCAACGGCATGACGCCATCTTGGATTTCGCTATATATAGTGCATAAAGTATTTTATTTCCTTATAAAACCGCCTTTAAGACAAAGGGAAGTGGTCACTGACCATGAATCTGCAAAAACAATTGAACAAAATTTAACCCTTTTCGAAATACAGGCCAATCTTGGAAGAGGGGCGGCCATTTTGTTTATGTAGTTTTAGCACGGTATCCATTGTAATGCATGCATGGATCGATATGCATCGCAGTTCCTTTATGAATATTACAAGTCTTCAAAGTAAGCAAGGAGCAATCGTTGAATACTTCAAGATTGTTGAGTTCACAGCCAGGGGTTATGAGGGGTGGCCAGGGCTATGCGACAATTTATTTCGGGGGGGGGGGGGTGGAACAAGAAGGCTAACAAGAATTGGTCCAGCCAGTGGACTCTATTAGCTAGGGTTAGGTTCGCTAGGGTTAGGGCAACTAGGGTTAGGGCAACTAGGGTTGGACTATTTTTGAGGACTCTTCGCATCTTCACTAAAAAGGCTGAAAAACAAGCACAAACAAATGAAAATCCTAACCTATATTTTTTGGCACAAATAATTCAAACTCAGTCCACTCCAAAGCGAAAATACAGTTATTTACGCAGGGGAATCCCCAAGCATTTACACGCACGCGCGTTGACTATGGTAAACATGGCCGCCGTATGCTTTATTTCGGAAAAATCAAATTTATGGTAATTTTAATGGATTTAAAAGGAAACTAATAGTTGAAAACGACATGTCAGACAGTGCAAAAGTTGTGTCCGTCAATATTTTCTGCCTACAGTTCACTTTAGCGACTTTTAAAGGACAAAATTGCAACGGCATGACGCCATCTTGGATTTCGCTATATATAGTGCATGAAGTATTTTATTTCCTTATAAAACCGCCTTTAAGACAGAGGGAAGTGGTCACTAACCATGAATCTGCAAAAACAATTGAACAAAATTTAACGCTTTTCGAAATACAGGCCAATCTTGGAAGAGGGGCGGCCATTTTGTTTATGTAGTTTTAGCACGGTATCCATTGTAATGCATGCATGGATCGATATGCATCGCAGTTCCTTTTTGAATATTACAAGTCTTCAAAGTAAGCAAGGAGCAATCGTTGAATACTTCAAGATTGTTGAGTTCACAGCCAGGGGTGGCCAGGGCTATGCGACAATTTATTTCGGGGGGGGGGGGTGGTGGAACAAGAAGGCTAACAAGAATTGGTCCAGCCAGTGGACTCTATTAGCTAGGGTTAGGTTCGCTAGGGTTAGGGCAACTATAGGGTTAGGGCAACTAGGGTTGGACTATTTTTGAGGACTCTTCGCATCTTCACTAAAAAGGCTGAAAAACAAGCACAAACAAATGAAAATCCTAACCTATATTTTTTGGCCCAAATAATTCAAACTCAGTCCACTCCAAAGCGAAAATACAGTTATTTACGCAGGGGAATCCCCAAGCATTTACACGCACGCGCGTTGACTATGGTAAACATGGCCGCCGTATTAGTTTCGGAAAAATCAAATTTATGGTAATTTTAATGGATTTAAAAGGAAACTAATAGTTGAAAACGACATGTCAGACAGTGCAAAAGTTGTGTCCGTCAATATTTTCTGCCTACAGTTCACTTTAGCGACTTTTAAAGGACACAATTGCAACGGCATGACGCCATCTTGGATTTCGCTATATATAGTGCATAAAGTATTTTACTTCCTTATAAAACCGCCTTTAAGACAAAGGGAAGTGGTCACTGACCATGAATCTGCAAAAAAAATTGAACAAAATTTAACCCTTTTCGAAATACCGGCCAATCTTGGAAGAGGGGCGGCCATTTTGTTTATGTAGTTTTAGCACGGTATCCATTGTAATGCATGCATGGATCGATATGCATCGCAGTTCCTTTTTGAATATTACAAGTCTTCAAAGTAAGCAAGGAGCAATCGTTGAATACTTCAAGATTGTTGAGTTCACAGCCAGGGGTTGTGAGGGGTGGCCAGGGCTATGCGACAATTTATTTCGGGGGGGGGGGGGTGGAACAAGAAGGCTAACAAGAATTGGTCCAGCCAGTGGACTCTACTAGCTAGGATTAGGCTCGCTAGGGTTAGGTTCGCTAGGGTTAGGGCAACTAGGGTTAGGGCAACTAGGGTTGGACTATTTTTGAGGACTCTTCGCATCTTGTTTGCAAGACTGATGTTTTTATAAAGTTTTTTCCCCGGTTTTGGGGATAGTTGACTGACTTGGGGTCAAAGAAAAGGTGCTTGATGAAGCAAACGCGGAACAATAACACTGGCCAACAGTTGCTACCCTCGTCTCGGGTAACCCTCTCTGCTATGCTCCTTTGTCTTTGCATGAATATAAAGAACTTCACTAAAAAGGCTAAAAAACAAGCACAAACAAATGAAAATCCTAACCTATATTTTTTGGCCCAAATAATTCAGACTCAGTCCACTCCAAAGCGAAAATACAGTTATTTACGCAGGGGAATCCCCAAGCATTTACACGCACGCGCGTTGACTATGGTAAACATGGCCGCCGTATGCTTTATTTCGGAAAAATCAAATTTATGGTAATTTTAATGGATTTAAAAGGAAACTAATAGTTGAAAACGACATGTCAGACAGTGCAAAAGTTGTGTCCGTCAATATTTTCTGCCTACAGTTCACTTTAGCGACATTTAAAGGACAAAATTGCAACGGCATGACGCCATTTTGGATTTCGCTACATATAGTGCATGAAGTATTTTATTTCCTTATAAAACCGCCTTTAAGACAAAAGGAAGTGGTCACTGACCATGAATCTGCAAAAACAATTGAACCAAATTTAACCCTTTTCAAAATACAGGCCAATCTTGGAAGAGGGGCGGCCATTTTGTTTATGTAGTTTTAGCACGGTATCCATTGTAATGTATGCATGGATCGATATGCATCGCAGTTCCTTTTTGAATATTACAAGTCTTCAAAGTAAACAAGAGGCAATCGTTGAATACTTCAAGATTGTTGAGTTCACAGCCAGGGGTTGTGTGGGGTGGCCCTTGGCTATGCGACAATTTATTTCGGGGGGGGGGGGGGGGTGGAACAAGAAGGCTAGCAAGAATTGGTCCAGCCAGTGGACTCTACTAGCTAGGGTTAGGCTCGCTAGGGTTAGGTTCGCTAGGGTTAGGGCAACTAGAGTTAGGGCAACTAGGGTTGGACTATTTTTGAGGACTCTTCGCATCTTGTTTGCAAGACTGATGTTTTTATCAAGTTTTTTCCTCGGTTTTGGGGATAGTTGACTGACTTGGGGTCAAAGAAAAGGTGCTTGATGAAGCAAACGCGCAACAATAACACTGGCCAACAGTTGCTACCCTCGTCTCGGGTAACCCTCTCTGCTATGCTCCTTTGTCTTTGCATGAATATAAAGAACTTCACTAAAAAGGCTGAAAAACAAGCACAAACAAATGAAAATCCTAACCTATATTTTTTGGCCCAAATAATTCAAACTCAGTCCACTCCAAAGCGAAAATACAGTTATTTACGCAGAGGAATCCCCAAGCATTTACACGCACGCGCGTTGACTATGGTAAACATGGCCGCCGTATGCTTTATTTCGGCAAAATCAAATTTATGGTAATTTTAATGGATTTAAAAGGAAACTAATAGTTGAAAACGACATGTCAGACAGTGCAAAAGTTGTGTCCGTCAATATTTTCTGCCTACAGTTCACTTTAGCGACATTTAAAGGACAACATTGCAACGGCATTACGCCATCTTGGATTTCGCTATATATAGTGCATGAAGTATTTTATTTCCTTATAAAACCGCCTTTAAGACAAAGGGAAGTGGTCACTGACCATGAATCTGCAAAAACAATTGAACAAAATTTAACCCTTATCGAAATACAGGCCAATCTTGGAAGAGGGGCGGCCATTTTGTTTATGTAGTTTTAGCACGGTATCCATTGTAATGCATGCATGGATCGATATGCATCGCAGTTCCTTTTTGAATATTACAAGTCTTCAAAGTAAGCAAGGAGCAATCGTTGAATACTTCAAGATTGTTGAGTTCACAGCCAGGGGTTGTGAGGGGTGGCCAGGGCTATGCGACAATTTATTTGGGGGGGGGGGGGGGGGTGGAACAAGAAGGCTAACAAGAATTGGTCCAGCCAGTGGACTCTACTAGCTAGGGTTAGGCTCTCTAGGGTTGGGTTCGCTAGGGTTAGGGCAACTAGGGTTAGGGCAACTAGGGTTGGACTATTTTTGAGGACTCTTCGCATCTTGTTTGCAAGACTGATGTTTTTATAAAGTTTTTTCCCCGGTTTTGGGGATAGTTGACTGACTTGGGGTCAAAGAAAAGGTGCTTGATGAAGCAAACGCGCAACAATAACACTGGCCAACAGTTGCTACCCTCGTCTCGGGTAACCTTCTCTGCTATGCTCCTTTGTCTTTGCATGAATATAAAGAACTTCACTAAAAAGGCTGAAAAACAAGCACAAACAAATGAAAATCCTAACCTATATTTTTTGGCCCAAATAATTCAGACTCAGTCCACTCCAAAGCGAAAATACAGTTATTTACGCAGGGGAATCCCCAAGCATTTACACGCACGCGCGTTGACTATGGTAAACATGGCCGCCGTATGCTTTATTTCGGAAAAATCAAATTTATGGTAATTTTAATGGATTTAAAAGGAAACTAATAGTTGAAAACGACATGTCAGACAGTGCAAAAGTTGTGTCCGTCAATATTTTCTGCCTACAGTTCACTTTAGCGACATTTAAAGGACAAAATTGCAACGGCATGACGCCACTTTGGATTTCGCTACATATAGTGCATGAAGTATTTTATTTCCTTATAAAACCGCCTTTAAGACAAAAGGAAGTGGTCACTGACCATGAATCTGCAAAAACAATTGAACCAAATTTAACCCTTTTCGAAATACAGGCCAATCTTGGAAGAGGGGCGGCCATTTTGTTTATGTAGTTTTAGCACGGTATCCATTGTAATGTATGCATGGATCGATATGCATCGCAGTTCCTTTTTGAATATTACAAGTCTTCAAAGTAAGCAAGGAGCAATCGTTGAATACTTCAAGATTGTTGAGTTCACAGCCAGGGGTTGTGAGGGGTGGCCTAGGCTATGCGACAATTTATTTCGGGGGGGGGGGGGTGGAACAAGAAGGCTAGCAAGAATTGGTCCAGCCAGTGGACTCTACTAGCTAGGGTTAGGCTCTCTAGGGTTGGGTTCGCTAGGGTTAGGGCAACAAGGGTTAGGGCAACTAGGGTTGGACTATTTTTGAGGACTCTTCGCATCTTGTTTGCAAGACTGATGTTTTTATCAAGTTTTTTCCCCGGTTTTGGGGATAGTTGACTGACTTGGGGTCAAAGAAAAGGTACTTGATGAAGCAAACGCGCAACAATAACACTGGCCAACAGTTGCTACCCTCGTCTCGGGTAACCCTCTCTGCTATGCTCCTTTGTCTTTGCATGAATATAAAGAACTTCACTAAAAAGGCTGAAAAACAAGCACAAACAAATGAAAATCCTAACCTATATTTTTTGGCCCAAATAATTCAGACTCAGTCCACTCCAAAGCGAAAATACAGTTATTTACGCAGGGGAATCCCCAAGCATTTACACGCACGCGCGTTGACTATGGTAAACATGGCCGCCGTATGCTTTATTTCGGCAAAATCAAATTTATGGTAATTTTAATGGATTTAAAAGGAAACTAATAGTTGAAAACGACATGTCAGACAGTGCAAAAGTTGTGTCCGTCAATATTTTCTGCCTACAGTTCACTTTAGCGACATTTAAAGGACAAAATTGCAACGGCATGACGCCACTTTGGATTTCGCTACATATAGTGCATGAAGTATTTTATTTCCTTATAAAACCGCCTTTAAGACAAAAGGAAGTGGTCACTGACCATGAATCTGCAAAAACAATTGAACCAAATTTAACCCTTTTCGAAATACAGGCCAATCTTGGAAGAGGGGCGGCCATTTTGTTTATGTAGTTTTAGCACGGTATCCATTGTAATGTATGCATGGATCGATATGCATCGCAGTTCCTTTTTGAATATTACAAGTCTTCAAAGTAAACAAGAGGCAATCGTTGAATACTTCAAGATTGTTGAGTTCACAGCCAGGGGTTGTGAGGGGTGGCCCTTGGCTATGCGACAATTTATTTCGGGGGGGGGGGGTGGAACAAGAAGGCTAGCAAGAATTGGTCCAGCCAGTGGACTCTACTAGCTAGGGTTAGGCTCTCTAGGGTTGGGTTCGCTAGGGTTAGGGCAACAAGGGTTAGGGCAACTAGGGTTGGACTATTTTTGAGGACTCTTCGCATCTTGTTTGCAAGACTGATGTTTTTATCAAGTTTTTTCCCCGGTTTTAGGGATAGTTGACTGACTTGGGGTCAAAGAAAAGGTGCTTGATGAAGCAAACGCGCAACAATAACACTGGCCAACAGTTGCTACCCTCGTCTCGGGTAACCCTCTCTGCTATGCTCCTTTGTCTTTGCATGAATATAAAGAACTTCACTAAAAAGGCTGAAAAACAAGCACAAACAAATGAAAATCCTAACCTATATTTTTTGGCCCAAATAATTCAAACTCAGTCCACTCCAAAGCGAAAATACAGTTATTTACGCAGAGGAATCCCCAAGCATTTACACGCACGCGCGTTGACTATGGTAAACATGGCCGCCGTATGCTTTATTTCGGAAAAATCAAATTTATGGTAATTTTAATGGATTTAAAAGGAAACTAATAGTTGAAAACGACATGTCAGACAGTGCAAAAGTTGTGTCCGTCAATATTTTCTGCCTACAGTTCACTTTAGCGACATTTAAAGGACAACATTGCAACGGCATTACGCCATCTTGGATTTCGCTATATATAGTGCATGAAGTATTTTATTTCCTTATAAAACCGCCTTTAAGACAAAAGGAAGTGGTCACTGACCATGAATCTGCAAAAACAATTGAACCAAATTTAACCCTTTTCGAAATACAGGCCAATCTTGGAAGAGGGGCGGCCATTTTGTTTATGTAGTTTTAGCACGGTATCCATTGTAATGTATGCATGGATCGATATGCATCGCAGTTCCTTTTTGAATATTACAAGTCTTCAAAGTAAACAAGAGGCAATCGTTGAATACTTCAAGATTGTTGAGTTCACAGCCAGGGGTTGTGAGGGGTGGCCAGGGCTATGCGACAATTTATTTTTGGGGGGGGGGGGGGGTGTAACAAGAAGGCTAACAAGAATTGGTCCAGCCAGTGGACTCTACTAGCTAGGGTTAGGCTCTCTAGGGTTGGGTTCGCTAGGGTTAGGGCAACAAGGGTTAGGGCAACTAGGGTTGGACTATTTTTGAGGACTCTTCGCATCTTGTTTGCAAGACTGATGTTTTTATCAAGTTTTTTCCCCGGTTTTGGGGATAGTTGACTGACTTGGGGTCAAAGAAAAGGTACTTGATGAAGCAAACGCGCAACAATAACACTGGCCAACAGTTGCTACCCTCGTCTCGGGTAACCCTCTCTGCTATGCTCCTTTGTCTTTGCATGAATATAAAGAACTTCACTAAAAAGGCTGAAAAACAAGCACAAACAAATGAAAATCCTAACCTATATTTTTTGGCCCAAATAATTCAGACTCAGTCCACTCCAAAGCGAAAATACAGTTATTTACGCAGGGGAATCCCCAAGGATTTACACGCACGCGCGTTGACTATGGTAAACATGGCCGCCGTATGCTTTATTTCGGCAAAATCAAATTTATGGTAATTTTAATGGATTTAAAAGGAAACTAATAGTTGAAAACGACATGTCAGACAGTGCAAAAGTTGTGTCCGTCAATATTTTCTGCCTACAGTTCACTTTAGCGACATTTAAAGGACAAAATTGCAACGGCATGACGCAATTTTGGATTTCGCTACATATAGTGCATGAAGTATTTTGTTTCCTTATAAAACCGCCTTTAAGACAAAAGGAAGTGGTCACTGACCATGAATCTGCAAAAACAATTGAACCAAATTTAACCCTTTTCGAAATACAGGCCAATCTTGGAAGAGGGGCGGCCATTTTGTTTATGTAGTTTTAGCACGGTATCCATTGTAATGTATGCATGGATCGATATGCATCGCAGTTCCTTTTTGAATATTACAAGTCTTCAGAGTAAGCAAGGAGCAATCGTTGAATACTTCAAGATTGTTGAGTTCACAGCCAGGGGGTGGCCTGGGCTATGCGACAATTTATTTCGGGGGGGGGGGGGTGGAACAAGAAGGCTAGCAAGAATTGGTCCAGCCAGTGGACTCTACTAGCTAGGGTTAGGCTCGCTAGGGTTGGGTTCGCTAGGGTTAGGGCAACTAGGGTTAGGGCAACTAGGGTTGGACTATTTTTGAGGACTCTTCGCATCTTGTTTGCAAGACTGATGTTTTTATAAAGTTTTTTCCCCGGTTTTGGGGATAGTTGACTGACTTGGGGTCAAAGAAAAGGTGCTTGATGAAGCAAACGCGCAACAATAACACTGGCCAACAGTTGCTACCCTCGTCTCGGGTAACCCTCTCTGCTATGCTCCTTTGTCTTTGCATGAATATAAAGAACTTCACTAAAAAGGCTGAAAAACAAGCACAAACAAATGAAAATCCTAACCTATATTTTTTGGCCCAAATAATTCAAACTCAGTCCACTCCAAAGCGAAAATACAGTTATTTACGCAGAGGAATCCCCAAGCATTTACACGCACGCGCGTTGACTATGGTAAACATGGCCGCCGTATGCTTTATTTCGGAAAAATCAAATTTATGGTAATTTTAATGGATTTAAAAGGAAACTAATAGTTGAAAACGACATGTCAGACAGTGCAAAAGTTGTGTCCGTCAATATTTTCTGCCTACAGTTCACTTTAGCGACATTTAAAGGACAACATTGCAACGGCATTACGCCATCTTGGATTTCGCTATATATAGTGCATGAAGTATTTTATGTCCTTATAAAACCGCCTTTAAGACAAAGGGAAGTGGTCACTGACCATGAATCTGCAAAAACAATTGAACAAAAATTTAACCCTTATCGAAATACAGGCCAATCTTGGAAGAGGGGCGGCCATTTTGTTTATGTAGTTTTAGCACGGTATCCATTGTAATGCATGCATGGATCGATATGCATCGCAGTTCCTTTTTGAATATTACAAGTCTTCAAAGTAAGCAAGGAGCAATCGTTGAATACTTCAAGATTGTTGAGTTCACAGCCAGGGGTTGTGAGGGGTGGCCAGGGCTATGCGACAATTTATTTCGGGGGGGGGGGGGGGTGGAACAAGAAGGCTAGCAAGAATTGGTCCAGCCAGTGGACTCTACTAGCTAGGGTTAGGCTCGCTAGGGTTGGGTTCGCTAGGGTTAGGGAAACTAGGGTTAGGGCAACTAGGGTTGGACTATTTTTGAGGACTCTTCGCATCTTGTTTGCAAGACTGATGTTTTTATAAAGTTTTTTCCCCGGTTTTGGGGATAGTTGACTGACTTGGGGTCAAAGAAAAGGTGCTTGATGAAGCAAACGCGCAACAATAACACTGGCCAACAGTTGCTACCCTCGTCTCGGGTAACCCTCTCTGCTATGCTCCTTTGTCTTTGCATGAATATAAAGAACTTCACTAAAAAGGCTGAAAAACAAGCACAAACAAATGAAAATCCTAACCTATATTTTTTGGCCCAAATAATTCAGACTCAGTCCACTCCAAAGCGAAAATACAGTTATTTACGCAGGGGAATCCCCAAGCATTTACACGCACGCGCGTTGACTATGGTAAACATGGCCGCCGTATGCTTTATTTCGGAAAAATCAAATTTATGGTAATTTTAATGGATTTAAAAGGAAACTAATAGTTGAAAACGACATGTCAGACAGTGCAAAAGTTGTGTCCGTCAATATTTTCTGCCTACAGTTCACTTTAGCGACATTTAAAGGACAAAATTGCAACGGCATGACGCAATTTTGGATTTCGCTACATATAGTGCATGAAGTATTTTATTTCCTTATAAAACCGCCTTTAAGACAAAAGGAAGTGGTCACTGACCATGAATCTGCAAAAACAATTGAACCAAATTTAACCCTTTTCGAAATACAGGCCAATCTTGGAAGAGGGGCGGCCATTTTGTTTATGTAGTTTTAGCACGGTATCCATTGTAATGTATGCATGGATCGATATGCATCGCAGTTCCTTTTTGAATATTACAAGTCTTCAAAGTAAGCAAGGAGCAATCGTTGAATACTTCAAGATTGTTGAGTTCACAGCCAGGGGTTGTGAGGGGTGGCCTGGGCTATGCGACAATTTATTTCGGGGGGGGGGGGGGGGGGGTGGAACAAGAAGGCTAGCAAGAATTGGTCCAGCCAGTGGACTCTACTAGCTAGGGTTAGGCTCGCTAGGGTTAGGGCAACTAGAGTTAGGGCAACTAGGGTTGGACTATTTTTGAGGACTCTTCGCATCTTGTTTGCAAGACTGATGTTTTTATCAAGTTTTTTCCCCGGTTTTGGGGATAGTTGACTGACTTGGGGTCAAAGAAAAGGTGCTTGATGAAGCAAACGCGCAACAATAACACTGGCCAACAGTTGCTACCCTCGTCTCGGGTAACCCTCTCTGCTATGCTCCTTTGTCTTTGCATGAATATAAAGAACTTCACTAAAAAGGCTGAAAAACAAGCACAAACAAATGAAAATCCTAACCTATATTTTTTGGCCCAAATAATTCAAACTCAGTCCACTCCAAAGCGAAAATACAGTTATTTACGCAGAGGAATCCCCAAGCATTTACACGCACGCGCGTTGACTATGGTAAACATGGCCGCCGTATGCTTTATTTCGGAAAAATCAAATTTATGGTAATTTTAATGGATTTAAAAGGAAACTAATAGTTGAAAACGACATGTCAGACAGTGCAAAAGTTGTGTCCGTCAATATTTTCTGCCTACAGTTCACTTTAGCGACATTTAAAGGACAACATTGCAACGGCATTACGCCATCTTGGATTTCGCTATATATAGTGCATGAAGTATTTTATTTCCTTATAAAACCGCCTTTAAGACAAAGGGAAGTGGTCACTGACCATGAATCTGCAAAAACAATTGAACAAAATTTAACCCTTATCGAAATACAGGCCAATCTTGGAAGAGGGGCGGCCATTTTGTTTATGTAGTTTTAGCACGGTATCCATTGTAATGCATGCATGGATCGATATGCATCGCAGTTCCTTTTTGAATATTACAAGTCTTCAAAGTAAGCAAGGAGCAATCGTTGAATACTTCAAGATTGTTGAGTTCACAGCCAGGGGTTGTGAGGGGTGGCCAGGGCTATGCGACAATTTATTTCGGGGGGGGGGGGGTGGAACAAGCAGGCTAACAAGATTTGGTCCAGCCAGTGGACTCTACTAGCTAGGGTTAGGCTCGCTAGGGTTGGGTTCGCTAGGGTTAGGGCAACTAGGGTTAGGGCAACTAGGGTTGGACTATTTTTGAGGACTCTTCGCATCTTGTTTGCAAGACTGATGTTTTTATAAAGTTTTTTCCCCGGTTTTGGGGATAGTTGACTGACTTGGGGTCAAAGAAAAGGTGCTTGATGAAGCAAACGCGCAACAATAACACTGGCCAACAGTTGCTACCCTCGTCTCGGGTAACCCTCTCTGCTATGCTCCTTTGTCTTTGCATGAATATAAAGAACTTCACTAAAAAGGCTGAAAAACAAGCACAAACAAATGAAAATCCTAACCTATATTTTTTGGCCCAAATAATTCAGACTCAGTCCAATCCAAAGCGAAAATACAGTTATTTACGCAGGGGAATCCCCAAGCATTTACACGCACGCGCGTTGACTATGGTAAACATGGCCGCCGTATGCTTTATTTCGGAAAAATCAAATTTATGGTAATTTTAATGGATTTAAAAGGAAACTAATAGTTGAAAACGACATGTCAGACAGTGCAAAAGTTGTGTCCGTCAATATTTTCTGCCTACAGTTCACTTTAGCGACATTTAAAGGACAAAATTGCAACGGCATGACGCCATATTGGATTTCGCTACATATAGTGCATGAAGTATTTTATTTCCTTATAAAACCGCCTTTAAGACAAAAGGAAGTGGTCACTGACCATGAATCTGCAAAAACAATTGAACCAAATTTAACCCTTTTCGAAAAACAGGCCAATCTTGGAAGAGGGGCGGCCATTTTGTTTATGTAGTTTTAGCACGGTATCCATTGTAATGTATGCATGGATCGATATGCATCGCAGTTCCTTTTTGAATATTACAAGTCTTCAAAGTAAGCAAGGAGCAATCGTTGAATACTTCAAGATTGTTGAGTTCACAGCCAGGGGTTGTGAGGGGTGGCCTGGGCTATGCGACAATTTATTTCGGGGGGGGGGGGGGTGGAACAAGAAGGCTAGCAAGAATTGGTCCAGCCAGTGGACTCTACTAGCTAGGGTTAGGCTCGCTAGGGTTAGGTTCGCTAGGGTTAGGGCAACTAGAGTTAGGGCAACTAGGGTTGGACTATTTTGGAGGACTCTTCGCATCTTGTTTGCAAGACTGATGTTTTTATCAAGTTTTTTCCCCGGTTTTGGGGATAGTTGACTGACTTGGGGTCAAAGAAAAGGTGCTTGATGAAGCAAACGCGCAACAATAACACTGGCCAACAGTTGCTACCCTCGTCTCGGGTAACCCTCTCTGCTATGCTCCTTTGTCTTTGCATGAGTATAAAGAACTTCACTAAAAAGGCTGAAAAACAAGCACAAACAAATGAAAATCCTAACCTATATTTTTTGGCCCAAATAATTCAAACTCAGTCCACTCCAAAGCGAAAATACAGTTATTTACGCAGAGGAATCCCCAAGCATTTACACGCACGCGCGTTGACAATGGTAAACATGGCCGCCGTATGCTTTATTTCGGAAAAATCAAATTTATGGTAATTTTAATGGATTTAAAAGGAAACTAATAGTTGAAAACGACATGTCAGACAGTGCAAAAGTTGTGTCCGTCAATATTTTCTGCCTACAGTTCACTTTAGCGACATTTAAAGGACAACATTGCAACGGCATTACGCCATCTTGGATTTCGCTATATATAGTGCATGAAGTATTTTATTTCCTTATAAAACCGCCTTTAAGACAAAGGGAAGTGGTCACTGACCATGAATCTGCAAAAACAATTGAACAAAATTTAACCCTTATCGAAATACAGGCCAATCTTGGAAGAGGGGCGGCCATTTTGTTTATGTAGTTTTAGCACGGTATCCATTGTAATGCATGCATTGATCTATATGCATCGCAGTTCCTTTTTGAATATTACAAGTCTTCAAAGTAAGCAAGGAGCAATCGTTGAATACTTCAAGATTGTTGAGTTCACAGCCAGGGGTTGTGAGGGGTGGCCAGGGCTATGCGACAATTTATTTCGGGGGGGGGGGGGGGTGGAACAAGAAGGCTAACAAGAATTGGTCCAGCCAGTGGAATCTACTAGCTAGGGTTAGGCTCGCTAGGGTTGGATTCGCTAGGGTTAGGGCAACTAGGGTTAGGGCAACTAGGGTTGGACTATTTTTGAGGACTCTTCGCATCTTGTTTGCAAGACTGATGTTTTTATCAAGTTTTTTCCCCGGTTTTGGGGATAGTTGACTGACTTGGGGTCAAAGAAAAGGTGCTTGATGAAGCAAACGCGCAACAATAACACTGGCCAACAGTTGCTACCCTCGTCTCGGGTAACCCTCTCTGCTATGCTCCTTTGTCTTTGCATGAATATAAAGAACTTCACTAAAAAGGCTGAAAAACAAGCACAAACAAATGAAAATCCTAACCTATATTTTTTGGCCCAAATAATTCAAACTCAGTCCACTCCAAAGCGAAAATACAGTTATTTACGCAGAGGAATCCCCAAGCATTTACACGCACGCGCGTTGACTATGGTAAACATGGCCGCCGTATGCTTTATTTCGGAAAAATCAAATTTATGGTAATTTTAATGGATTTAAAAGGAAACTAATAGTTGAAAACGACATGTCAGACAGTGCAAAAGTTGTGTCCGTCAATATTTTCTGCCTACAGTTCACTTTAGCGACATTTAAAGGACAACATTGCAACGGCATTACGCGATCTTGGATTTCGCTATATATAGTGCATGAAGTATTTTATTTCCTTATAAAACCGCCTTTAAGACAAAGGGAAGTGGTCACTGACCATGAATCTGCAAAAACAATTGAACAAAATTTAACCCTTATCGAAATACAGGCCAATCTTGGAAGAGGGGCGGCCATTTTGTTTATGTAGTTTTAGCACGGTATCCATTGTAATGCATGCATGGATCGATATGCATCGCAGTTCCTTTTTGAATATTACAAGTCTTCAAAGTAAGCAAGGAGCAATCGTTGAATACTTCAAGATTGTTGAGTTCACAGCCAGGGGTTGTGAGGGGTGGCCAGGGCTATGCGACAATTTATTTCGGGGGGGGGGGGGGGGTGGAACAAGCAGGCTAACAAGAATTGGTCCAGCCAGTGGACTCTACTAGCTAGGGTTAGGCTCGCTAGGGTTGGGTTCGCTAGGGTTAGGGCAACTAGGGTTAGGGCAACTAGGGTTGGACTATTTTTGAGGACTCTTCGCATCTTGTTTGCAAGACTGATGTTTTTATCAAGTTTTTTCCCCGGTTTTGGGGATAGTTGACTGACTTGGGGTCAAAGAAAAGGTGCTTGATGAAGCAAACGCGCAACAATAACACTGGCCAACAGTTGCTACCCTCGTCTCGGGTAACCCTCTCTGCTATGCTCCTTTGTCTCTGCATGAATATAAAGAACTTCACTAAAAAGGCTGAAAAACAAGCACAAACAAATGCAAATCCTAACCTATATTTTTTGGCCCAAATAATTCAAACTCAGTCCACTCCAAAGCGAAAATACAGTTATTTACGCAGAGGAATCCCCAAGCATTTACACGCACGCGCGTTGACTATGGTAAACATGGCCGCCGTATGCTTTATTTCGGAAAAATCAAATTTATGGTAATTTTAATGGATTTAAAAGGAAACTAATAGTTGAAAACGACATGTCAGACAGTGCAAAAGTTGTGTCCGTCAATATTTTCTGCCTACAGTTCACTTTAGCGACATTTAAAGGACAACATTGCAACGGCATTACGCGATCTTGGATTTCGCTATATATAGTGCATGAAGTATTTTATTTCCTTATAAAACCGCCTTTAAGACAAAGGGAAGTGGTCACTGACCATGAATCTGCAAAAACAATTGAACAAAATTTAACCCTTATCGAAATACAGGCCAATCTTGGAAGAGGGGCGGCCATTTTGTTTATGTAGTTTTAGCACGGTATCCATTGTAATGCATGCATGGATCGATATGCATCGCAGTTCCTTTTTGAATATTACAAGTCTTCAAAGTAAGCAAGGAGCAATCGTTGAATACTTCAAGATTGTTGAGTTCACAGCCAGGGGTTGTGAGGGGTGGCCAGGGCTATGCGACAATTTATTTCGGGGGGGGGGGGTGGAACAAGCAGGCTAACAAGAATTGGTCCAGCCAGTGGACTCTACTAGCTAGGGTTAGGCTCGCTAGGGTTGGGTTCGCTAGGGTTAGGGCAACTAGGGTTAGGGCAACTAGGGTTGGACTATTTTTGAGGACTCTTCGCATCTTGTTTGCAAGACTGATGTTTTTATCAAGTTTTTTCCCCGGTTTTGGGGATAGTTGACTGACTTGGGGTCAAAGAAAAGGTGCTTGATGAAGCAAACGCGCAACAATAACACTGGCCAACAGTTGCTACCCTCGTCTCGGGTAACCCTCTCTGCTATGCTCCTTTGTCTCTGCATGAATATAAAGAACTTCACTAAAAAGGCTGAAAAACAAGCACAAACAAATGCAAATCCTAACCTATATTTTTTGGCCCAAATAATTCAAACTCAGTCCACTCCAAAGCGAAAATACAGTTATTTACGCAGAGGAATCCCCAAGCATTTACACGCACGCGCGTTGACTATGGTAAACATGGCCGCCGTATGCTTTATTTCGGAAAAATCAAATTTATGGTAATTTTAATGGATTTAAAAGGAAACTAATAGTTGAAAACGACATGTCAGACAGTGCAAAAGTTGTGTCCGTCAATATTTTCTGCCTACAGTTCACTTTAGCGA
The DNA here is from genome assembly GCA_963971285.1 of Astropecten irregularis. Lineage (NCBI taxonomy): Eukaryota > Metazoa > Echinodermata > Asteroidea > Paxillosida > Astropectinidae > Astropecten > Astropecten irregularis. Next base: position 4,928,312 of record OZ020244.1, on the reverse strand, counting down.
CATTTAAAGGACAACATTGCAACGGCATTACGCGATCTTGGATTTCGCTATATATAGTGCATGAAGTATTTTATTTCCTTATAAAACCGCCTTTAAGACAAAGGGAAGTGGTCACTGACCATGAATCTGCAAAAACAATTGAACAAAATTTAACCCTTATCGAAATACAGGCCAATCTTGGAAGAGGGGCGGCCATTTTGTTTATGTAGTTTTAGCACGGTATCCATTGTAATGCATGCATGGATCGATATGCATCGCAGTTCCTTTTTGAATATTACAAGTCTTCAAAGTAAGCAAGGAGCAATCGTTGAATACTTCAAGATTGTTGAGTTCACAGCCAGGGGTTGTGAGGGGTGGCCTGGGATATGCGACAATTTATTTCGGGGGGGGGGGGGGTGGAACAAGAAGGCTAGCAAGAATTGGTCCAGCCAGTGGACTCTACTAGCTAAGGTTAGGCTCGCTAGGGTTAGGTTCGCTAGGGTTAGGGCAACTAGAGTTAGGGCAACTAGGGTTGGACTATTTTTGAGGACTCTTCGCATCTTGTTTGCAAGACTGATGTTTTTATCAAGTTTTTTCCCCGGTTTTGGGGATAGTTGACTGACTTGGGGTCAAAGAAAAGGTGCTTGATGAAGCAAACGCGCAACAATAACACTGGCCAACAGTTGCTACCCTCGTCTCGGGTAACCCTCTCTGCTATGCTCCTTTGTCTTTGCATGAGTATAAAGAACTTCACTAAAAAGGCTGAAAAACAAGCACAAACAAATGAAAATCCTAACCTATATTTTTTGGCCCAAATAATTCAAACTCAGTCCACTCCAAAGCGAAAATACAGTTATTTACGCAGAGGAATCCCCAAGCATTTACACGCACGCGCGTTGACTATGGTAAACATGGCCGCCGTATGCTTTATTTCGGAAAAATCAAATTTATGGTAATTTTAATGGATTTAAAAGGAAACTAATAGTTGAAAACGACATGTCAGACAGTGCAAAAGTTGTGTCCGTCAATATTTTCTGCCTACAGTTCACTTTAGCGACATTTAAAGGACAACATTGCAACGGCATTACGCCATCTTGGATTTCGCTATATATAGTGCATGAAGTATTTTATTTCCTTATAAAACCGCCTTTAAGACAAAGGGAAGTGGTCACTGACCATGAATCTGCAAAAACAATTGAACAAAATTTAACCCTTATCGAAATACAGGCCAATCTTGGAAGAGGGGCGGCCATTTTGTTTATGTAGTTTTAGCACGGTATCCATTGTAATGCATGCATGGATCGATATGCATCGCAGTTCCTTTTTGAATATTACAAGTCTTCAAAGTAAGCAAGGAGCAATCGTTGAATACTTCAAGATTGTTGAGTTCACAGCCAGGGGTTGTGAGGGGTGGCCAGGGCTATGCGACAATTTATTTCGGGGGGGGGGGGGGGGGGGTGGAACAAGCAGGCTAACAAGAATTGGTCCAGCCAGTGGACTCTACTAGCTAGGGTTAGGCTCGCTAGGGTTGGGTTCGCTAGGGTTAGGGCAACTAGGGTTAGGGCAACTAGGGTTGGACTATTTTTGAGGACTCTTCGCATCTTGTTTGCAAGACTGATGTTTTTATAAAGTTTTTTCCCCGGTTTTGGGGATAGTTGACTGACTTGGGGTCAAAGAAAAGGTGCTTGATGAAGCAAACGCGCAACAATAACACTGGCCAACAGTTGCTACCCTCGTCTCGGGTAACCCTCTCTGCTATGCTCCTTTGTCTTTGCATGAATATAAAGAACTTCACTAAAAAGGCTGAAAAACAAGCACAAACAAATGAAAATCCTAACCTATATTTTTTGGCCCAAATAATTCAGACTCAGTCCACTCCAAAGCGAAAATACAGTTATTTACGCAGGGGAATCCCCAAGCATTTACACGCACGCGCGTTGACTATGGTAAACATGGCCGCCGTATGCTTTATTTCGGAAAAATCAAATTTATGGTAATTTTAATGGATTTAAAAGGAAACTAATAGTTGAAAACGACATGTCAGACAGTGCAAAAGTTGTGTCCGTCAATATTTTCTGCCTACAGTTCACTTTAGCGACATTTAAAGGACAAAATTGCAACGGCATGACGCCATTTTGGATTTCGCTACATATAGTGCATGAAGTATTTTATTTCCTTATAAAACCGCCTTTAAGACAAAAGGAAGTGGTCACTGACCATGAATCTGCAAAAATAATTGAACCAAATTTAACCCTTTTCGAAATACAGGCCAATCTTGGAAGAGGGGCGGCCATTTTGTTTATGTAGTTTTAGCACGGTATCCATTGTAATGTATGCATGGATCGATATGCATCGCAGTTCCTTTTTGAATATTACAAGTCTTCAAAGTAAGCAAGGAGCAATCGTTGAATACTTCAAGATTGTTGAGTTCACAGCCAGGGGTTGTGAGGGGTGGCCTGGGCTATGCGACAATTTATTTCGGGGGGGGGGGGGGTTGGAACAAGAAGGCTAGCAAGAATTGGTCCAGCCAGTGGACTCTACTAGCTAGGGTTAGGCTCGCTAGGGTTAGGTTCGCTAGGGTTAGGGCAACTAGAGTTAGGGCAACTAGGGTTGGACTATTTTTGAGGACTCTTCGCATCTTGTTTGCAAGACTGATGTTTTTATCAAGTTTTTTCCCCGGTTTTGGGGATAGTTGACTGACTTGGGGTCAAAGAAAAGGTGCTTGATGAAGCAAACGCGCAACAATAACACTGGCCAACAGTTGCTACCCTCGTCTCGGGTAACCCTCTCTGCTATGCTCCTTTGTCTTTGCATGAATATAAAGAACTTCACTAAAAAGGCTGAAAAACAAGCACAAACAAATGAAAATCCTAACCTATATTTTTTGGCCCAAATAATTCAAACTCAGTCCACTCCAAAGCGAAAATACAGTTATTTACGCAGAGGAATCCCCAAGCATTTACACGCACGCGCGTTGACTATGGTAAACATGGCCGCCGTATGCTTTATTTCGGAAAAATCAAATTTATGGTAATTTTAATGGATTTAAAAGGAAACTAATAGTTGAAAACGACATGTCAGACAGTGCAAAAGTTGTGTCCGTCAATATTTTCTGCCTACAGTTCACTTTAGCGACATTTAAAGGACAACATTGCAACGGCATTACGCCATCTTGGATTTCGCTATATATAGTGCATGAAGTATTTTATTTCCTTATAAAACCGCCTTTAAGACAAAGGGAAGTGGTCACTGACCATGAATCTGCAAAAACAATTGAACAAAATTTAACCCTTATCGAAATACAGGCCAATCTTGGAAGAGGGGCGGCCATTTTGTTTATGTAGTTTTAGCACGGTATCCATTGTAATGCATGCATGGATCGATATGCATCGCAGTTCCTTTTTGAATATTACAAGTCTTCAAAGTAAGCAAGGAGCAATCGTTGAATACTTCAAGATTGTTGAGTTCACAGCCAGGGGTTGTGAGGGGTGGCCTGGGATATGCGACAATTTATTTCGGGGGGGGGGGGGGGGTGGAACAAGAAGGCTAGCAAGAATTGGTCCAGCCAGTGGACTCTACTAGCTAAGGTTAGGCTCGCTAGGGTTAGGTTCGCTAGGGTTAGGGCAACTAGAGTTAGGGCAACTAGGGTTGGACTATTTTTGAGGACTCTTCGCATCTTGTTTGCAAGACTGATGTTTTTATCAAGTTTTTTCCCCGGTTTTGGGGATAGTTGACTGACTTGGGGTCAAAGAAAAGGTGCTTGATGAAGCAAACGCGCAACAATAACACTGGCCAACAGTTGCTACCCTCGTCTCGGGTAACCCTCTCTGCTATGCTCCTTTGTCTTTGCATGAGTATAAAGAACTTCACTAAAAAGGCTGAAAAACAAGCACAAACAAATGAAAATCCTAACCTATATTTTTTGGCCCAAATAATTCAAACTCAGTCCACTCCAAAGCGAAAATACAGTTATTTACGCAGAGGAATCCCCAAGCATTTACACGCACGCGCGTTGACTATGGTAAACATGGCCGCCGTATGCTTTATTTCGGAAAAATCAAATTTATGGTAATTTTAATGGATTTAAAAGGAAACTAATAGTTGAAAACGACATGTCAGACAGTGCAAAAGTTGTGTCCGTCAATATTTTCTGCCTACAGTTCACTTTAGCGACATTTAAAGGACAACATTGCAACGGCATTACGCCATCTTGGATTTCGCTATATATAGTGCATGAAGTATTTTATTTCCTTATAAAACCGCCTTTAAGACAAAGGGAAGTGGTCACTGACCATGAATCTGCAAAAACAATTGAACAAAATTTAACCCTTATCGAAATACAGGCCAATCTTGGAAGAGGGGCGGCCATTTTGTTTATGTAGTTTTAGCACGGTATCCATTGTAATGCATGCATGGATCGATATGCATCGCAGTTCCTTTTTGAATATTACAAGTCTTCAAAGTAAGCAAGGAGCAATCGTTGAATACTTCAAGATTGTTGAGTTCACAGCCAGGGGTTGTGAGGGGTGGCCAGGGCTATGCGACAATTTATTTCGGGGGGGGGGGGGGGGGGTGGAACAAGAAGGCTAACAAGAATTGGTCCAGCCAGTGGACTCTACTAGCTAAGGTTAGGCTCGCTAGGGTTAGGTTCGCTAGGGTTAGGGCAACTAGAGTTAGGGCAACTAGGGTTGGACTATTTTTGAGGACTCTTCGCATCTTGTTTGCAAGACTGATGTTTTTATCAAGTTTTTTCCCCGGTTTTGGGGATAGTTGACTGACTTGGGGTCAAAGAAAAGGTGCTTGATGAAGCAAACGCGCAACAATAACACTGGCCAACAGTTGCTACCCTCGTCTCGGGTAACCCTCTCTGCTATGCTCCTTTGTCTTTGCATGAGTATAAAGAACTTCACTAAAAAGGCTGAAAAACAAGCACAAACAAATGAAAATCCTAACCTATATTTTTTGGCCCAAATAATTCAAACTCAGTCCACTCCAAAGCGAAAATACAGTTATTTACGCAGAGGAATCCCCAAGCATTTACACGCACGCGCGTTGACTATGGTAAACATGGCCGCCGTATGCTTTATTTCGGAAAAATCAAATTTATGGTAATTTTAATGGATTTAAAAGGAAACTAATAGTTGAAAACGACATGTCAGACAGTGCAAAAGTTGTGTCCGTCAATATTTTCTGCCTACAGTTCACTTTAGCGACATTTAAAGGACAACATTGCAACGGCATTACGCCATCTTGGATTTCGCTATATATAGTGCATGAAGTATTTTATTTCCTTATAAAACCGCCTTTAAGACAAAGGGAAGTGGTCACTGACCATGAATCTGCAAAAACAATTGAACAAAATTTAACCCTTATCGAAATACAGGCCAATCTTGGAAGAGGGGCGGCCATTTTGTTTATGTAGTTTTAGCACGGTATCCATTGTAATGCATGCATGGATCGATATGCATCGCAGTTCCTTTTTGAATATTACAAGTCTTCAAAGTAAGCAAGGAGCAATCGTTGAATACTTCAAGATTGTTGAGTTCACAGCCAGGGGTTGTGAGGGGTGGCCAGGGCTATGCGACAATTTATTTCGGGGGGGGGGGGGGTGGAACAAGAAGGCTAACAAGAATTGGTCCAGCCAGTGGACTCTACTAGCTAGGGTTAGGCTCGCTAGGGTTGGGTTCGCTAGGGTTAGGGCAACTAGGGTTAGGGCAACTAGGGTTGGACTATTTTTGAGGACTCTTCGCATCTTGTTTGCAAGACTGATGTTTTTATCAAGTTTTTTCCCCGGTTTTGGGGATAGTTGACTGACTTGGGGTCAAAGAAAAGGTGCTTGATGAAGCAAACGCGCAACAATAACACTGGCCAACAGTTGCTACCCTCGTCTCGGGTAACCCTCTCTGCTATTCTCCTTTGTCTTTGCATGAATATAAAGAACTTCACTAAAAAGGCTGAAAAACAAGCACAAACAAATGAAAATCCTAACCTATATTTTTTGGCCCAAATAATTCAAACTCAGTCCACTCCAAAGCGAAAATACAGTTATTTACGCAGAGGAATCCCCAAGCATTTACACGCACGCGCGTTGACTATGGTAAACATGGCCGCCGTATGCTTTATTTCGGAAAAATCAAATTTATGGTAATTTTAATGGATTTAAAAGGAGACTAATAGTTGAAAACGACATGTCAGACAGTGCAAAAGTTGTGTCCGTCAATATTTTCTGCCTACAGTTCACTTTAGCGACATTTAAAGGACAACATTGCAACGGCATTACGCGATCTTGGATTTCGCTATATATAGTGCATGAAGTATTTTATTTCCTTATAAAACCGCCTTTAAGACAAAGGGAAGTGGTCACTGACCATGAATCTGCAAAAACAATTGAACAAAATTTAACCCTTATCGAAATACAGGCCAATCTTGGAAGAGGGGCGGCCATTTTGTTTATGTAGTTTTAGCACGGTATCCATTGTAATGCATGCATGGATCGATATGCATCGCAGTTCCTTTTTGAATATTACAAGTCTTCAAAGTAAGCAAGGAGCAATCGTTGAATACTTCAAGATTGTTGAGTTCACAGCCAGGGGTTGTGAGGGGTGGCCAGGGCTATGCGACAATTTATTTCGGGGGGGGGGGGGTGGAACAAGCAGGCTAACAAGAATTGGTCCAGCCAGTGGACTCTACTAGCTAGGGTTAGGCTCGCTAGGGTTGGGTTCGCTAGGGTTAGGGCAACTAGGGTTAGGGCAACTAGGGTTGGACTATTTTTGAGGACTCTTCGCATCTTGTTTGCAAGACTGATGTTTTTATCAAGTTTTTTCCCCGGTTTTGGGGATAGTTGACTGACTTGGGGTCAAAGAAAAGGTGCTTGATGAAGCAAACGCGCAACAATAACACTGGCCAACAGTTGCTACCCTCGTCTCGGGTAACCCTCTCTGCTATGCTCCTTTGTCTTTGCATGAATATAAAGAACTTCACTAAAAAGGCTGAAAAACAAGCACAAACAAATGAAAATCCTAACCTATATTTTTTGGCCCAAATAATTCAAACTCAGTCCACTCCAAAGCGAAAATACAGTTATTTACGCAGAGGAATCCCCAAGCATTTACACGCACGCGCGTTGACTATGGTAAACATGGCCGCCGTATGCTTTATTTCGGAAAAATCAAATTTATGGTAATTTTAATGGATTTAAAAGGAAACTAATAGTTGAAAACGACATGTCAGACAGTGCAAAAGTTGTGTCCGTCAATATTTTCTGCCTACAGTTCACTTTAGCGACATTTAAAGGACAACATTGCAACGGCATTACGCGATCTTGGATTTCGCTATATATAGTGCATGAAGTATTTTATTTCCTTATAAAACCGCCTTTAAGACAAAGGGAAGTGGTCACTGACCATGAATCTGCAAAAACAATTGAACAAAATTTAACCCTTATCGAAATACAGGCCAATCTTGGAAGAGGGGCGGCCATTTTGTTTTTGTAGTTTTAGCACGGTATCCATTGTAATGCATGCATGGATCGATATGCATCGCAGTTCCTTTTTGAATATTACAAGTCTTCAAAGTAAGCAAGGAGCAATCGTTGAATACTTCAAGATTGTTGAGTTCACAGCCAGGGGTTGTGAGGGGTGGCCTGGGATATGCGACAATTTATTTCGGGGGGGGGGGGGGGTGGAACAAGAAGGCTAGCAAGAATTGGTCCAGCCAGTGGACTCTACTAGCTAAGGTTAGGCTCGCTAGGGTTAGGTTCGCTAGGGTTAGGGCAACTAGAGTTAGGGCAACTAGGGTTGGACTATTTTTGAGGACTCTTCGCATCTTGTTTGCAAGACTGATGTTTTTATCAAGTTTTTTCCCCGGTTTTGGGGATAGTTGACTGACTTGGGGTCAAAGAAAAGGTGCTTGATGAAGCAAACGCGCAACAATAACACTGGCCAACAGTTGCTACCCTCGTCTCGGGTAACCCTCTCTGCTATGCTCCTTTGTCTTTGCATGAGTATAAAGAACTTCACTAAAAAGGCTGAAAAACAAGCACAAACAAATGAAAATCCTAACCTATATTTTTTGGCCCAAATAATTCAAACTCAGTCCACTCCAAAGCGAAAATACAGTTATTTACGCAGAGGAATCCCCAAGCATTTACACGCACGCGCGTTGACTATGGTAAACATGGCCGCCGTATGCTTTATTTCGGGAAAAATCAAATTTATGGTAATTTTAATGGATTTAAAAGGAAACTAATAGTTGAAAACGACATGTCAGACAGTGCAAAAGTTGTGTCCGTCAATATTTTCTGCCTACAGTTCACTTTAGCGACATTTAAAGGACAACATTGCAACGGCATTACGCCATCTTGGATTTCGCTATATATAGTGCATGAAGTATTTTATTTCCTTATAAAACCGCCTTTAAGACAAAGGGAAGTGGTCACTGACCATGAATCTGCAAAAACAATTGAACAAAATTTAACCCTTATCGAAATACAGGCCAATCTTGGAAGAGGGGCGGCCATTTTGTTTATGTAGTTTTAGCACGGTATCCATTGTAATGCATGCATGGATCGATATGCATCGCAGTTCCTTTTTGAATATTACAAGTCTTCAAAGTAAGCAAGGAGCAATCGTTGAATACTTCAAGATTGTTGAGTTCACAGCCAGGGGTTGTGAGGGGTGGCCAGGGCTATGCGACAATTTATTTCGGGGGGGGGGGGGGGGTGGAACAAGCAGGCTAACAAGAATTGGTCCAGCCAGTGGACTCTACTAGCTAGGGTTAGGCTCGCTAGGGTTGGGTTCGCTAGGGTTAGGGCAACTAGGGTTAGGGCAACTAGGGTTGGACTATTTTTGAGGACTCTTCGCATCTTGTTTGCAAGACTGATGTTTTTATCAAGTTTTTTCCCCGGTTTTGGGGATAGTTGACTGACTTGGGGTCAAAGAAAAGGTGCTTGATGAAGCAAACGCGCAACAATAACACTGGCCAACAGTTGCTACCCTCGTCTCGGGTAACCCTCTCTGCTATGCTCCTTTGTCTTTGCATGAGTATAAAGAACTTCACTAAAAAGGCTGAAAAACAAGCACAAACAAATGAAAATCCTAACCTATATTTTTTGGCCCAAATAATTCAAACTCAGTCCACTCCAAAGCGAAAATACAGTTATTTACGCAGAGGAATCCCCAAGCATTTACACGCACGCGCGTTGACTATGGTAAACATGGCCGCCGTATGCTTTATTTCGGAAAAATCAAATTTATGGTAATTTTAATGGATTTAAAAGGAAACTAATAGTTGAAAACGACATGTCAGACAGTGCAAAAGTTGTGTCCGTCAATATTTTCTGCCTACAGTTCACTTTAGCGACATTTAAAGGACAACATTGCAACGGCATTACGCCATCTTGGATTTCGCTATATATAGTGCATGAAGTATTTTATTTCCTTATAAAACCGCCTTTAAGACAAAGGGAAGTGGTCACTGACCATGAATCTGCAAAAACAATTGAACCAAATTTAACCCTTATCGAAATACAGGCCAATCTTGGAAGAGGGGCGGCCATTTTGTTTATGTAGTTTTAGCACGGTATCCATTGTAATGCATGCATGGATCGATATGCATCGCAGTTCCTTTTTGAATATTACAAGTCTTCAAAGTAAGCAAGGAGCAATCGTTGAATACTTCAAGATTGTTGAGTTCACAGCCAGGGGTTGTGAGGGGTGGTCAGGGCTATGCGACAATTTATTTCGGGGGGGGGGGGGGGTGGAACAAGAAGGCTAACAAGAATTGGTCCAGCCAGTGGACTCTACTAGCTAGGGTTAGGCTCGCTAGGGTTGGGTTCGCTAGGGTTAGGGCAACTAGGGTTAGGGCAACTAGGGTTGGACTATTTTTGAGGACTCTTCGCATCTTGTTTGCAAGACTGATGTTTTTATAAAGTTTTTTCCCCGGTTTTGGGGATAGTTGACTGACTTGGGGTCAAAGAAAAGGTGCTTGATGAAGCAAACGCGCAACAATAACACTGGCCAACAGTTGCTACCCTCGTCTCGGGTAACCCTCTCTGCTATGCTCCTTTGTCTTTGCATGAATATAAAGAACTTCACTAAAAAGGCTGAAAAACAAGCACAAACAAATGAAAATCCTAACCTATATTTTTTGGCCCAAATAATTCAAACTCAGTCCACTCCAAAGCGAAAATACAGTTATTTACGCAGAGGAATCCCCAAGCATTTACACGCACGCGCGTTGACTATGGTAAACATGGCCGCCGTATGCTTTATTTCGGAAAAATCAAATTTATGGTAATTTTAATGGATTTAAAAGGAAACTAATAGTTGAAAACGACATGTCAGACAGTGCAAAAGTTGTGTCCGTCAATATTTTCTGCCTACAGTTCACTTTAGCGACATTTAAAGGACAACATTTCAACGGCATTACGCCATCTTGGATTTCGCTATATATAGTGCATGAAGTATTTTATTTCCTTATAAAACCGCCTTTAAGACAAAGGGAAGTGGTCACTGACCATGAATCTGCAAAAACAATTGAACCAAATTTAACCCTTTTCGAAATACAGGCCAATCTTGGAAGAGGGGCGGCCATTTTGTTTATGTAGTTTTAGCACGGTATCCATTGTAATGCATGCATGGATCGATATGCATCGCAGTTCCTTTTTGAATATTACAAGTCTTCAAAGTAAGCAAGGAGCAATCGTTGAATACTTCAAGATTGTTGAGTTCACAGCCAGGGGTTGTGAGGGGTGGCCTGGGCTATGCGACAATTTATTTCGGGGGGGGGTGGAACAAGAAGGCTAGCAAGAATTGGTCCAGCCAGTGGACTCTACTAGCTAGGGTTAGGCTCGCTAGGGTTAGGTTCGCTAGGGTTAGGGCAACTAGAGTTAGGGCAACTAGGGTTGGACTATTTTTGAGGACTCTTCGCATCTTGTTTGCAAGACTGATGTTTTTATCAAGTTTTTTCCCCGGTTTTGGGGATAGTTGACTGACTTGGGGTCAAAGAAAAGGTGCTTGATGAAGCAAACGCGCAACAATAACACTGGCCAACAGTTGCTACCCTCGTCTCGGGTAACCCTCTCTGCTATGCTCCTTTGTCTTTGCATGAATATAAAGAACTTCACTAAAAAGGCTGAAAAACAAGCACAAACAAATGAAAATCCTAACCTATATTTTTTGGCCCAAATAATTCAAACTCAGTCCACTCCAAAGCGAAAATACAGTTATTTACGCAGAGGAATCCCCAAGCATTTACACGCACGCGCGTTGACTATGGTAAACATGGCCGCCGTATGCTTTATTTCGGAAAAATCAAATTTATGGTAATTTTAATGGATTTAAAAGGAAACTAATAGTTGAAAACGACATGTCAGACAGTGCAAAAGTTGTGTCCGTCAATATTTTCTGCCTACAGTTCACTTTAGCGACATTTAAAGGACAACATTGCAACGGCATTACGCCATCTTGGATTTCGCTATATATAGTGCATGAAGTATTTTATTTCCTTATAAAACCGCCTTTAAGACAAAGGGAAGTGGTCACTGACCATGAATCTGCAAAAACAATTGAACCAAATTTAACCCTTTTCGAAATACAGGCCAATCTTGGAAGAGGGGCGGCCATTTTGTTTATGTAGTTTTAGCACGGTATCCATTGTAATGTATGCATGGATCGATATGCATCGCAGTTCCTTTTTGAATATTACAAGTCTTCAAAGTAAGCAAGGAGCAATCGTTGAATACTTCAAGATTGTTGAGTTCACAGCCAGGGGTTGTGAGGGGTGGCCTGGGCTATGCGACAATTTATTTCGGGGGGAGGGGGGGGGGGGGGGGGTGGAACAAGAAGGCTAGCAAGAATTGGTCCAGCCAGTGGACTCTACTAGCTAGGGTTAGGCTCGCTAGGGTTAGGTTCGCTAGGGTTAGGGCAACTAGAGTTAGAGCAACTGGGGTTGGACTATTTTTGAGGACTCTTCGCATCTTGTTTGCAAGACTGATGTTTTTATCAAGTTTTTTCCCCGGTTTTGGGGATAGTTGACTGACTTGGGGTCAAAGAAAAGGTGCTTGATGAAGCAAACGCGCAACAATAACACTGGCCAACAGTTGCTACCCTCGTCTCGGGTAACCCTCTCTGCTATGCTCCTTTGTCTTTGCATGAATATAAAGAACTTCACCAAAAAGGCTGAAAAACAAGCACAAACAAATGAAAATCCTAACCTATATTTTTTGGCCCAAATAATTCAGACTCAGTCCACTCCAAAGCGAAAATACAGTTATTTACGCAGGGGAATCCCCAAGCATTTACACGCACGCGCGTTGACTATGGTAAACATGGCCGCCGTATGCTTTATTTCGGAAAAATCAAATTTATGGTAATTTTAATGGATTTAAAAGGAAACTAATAGTTGAAAACGACATGTCAGACAGTGCAAAAGTTGTGTCCGTCAATATTTTCTGCCTACAGTTCACTTTAGCGACATTTAAAGGACAAAATTGCAACGGCATGACGCCATTTTGGATTTCGCTACATATAGTGCATGAAGTATTTTATTTCCTTATACATGTAAAACCGCCTTTAAGACAAAAGGAAGTGGTCACTGACCATGAATCTGCAAAAACAATTGAACCAAATTTAACCCTTATCGAAATACAGGCCAATCTTGGAAGAGGGGCGGCCATTTTGTTTATGTAGTTTTAGCACGGTATCCATTGTAATGCATGCATGGATCGATATGCATCGCAGTTCCTTTTTGAATATTACAAGTCTTCAAAGTAAGCAAGGAGCAATCGTTGAATACTTCAAGATTGTTGAGTTCACAGCCAGGGGTTGTGAGGGGTGGCCAGGGCTATGCGACAAATTATTTCGGGGGGGGGGGGGGTGGAACAAGAAGGATAACAAGAATTGGTCCAGCCAGTGGAATCTACTAGCTAGGGTTAGGCTCGCTAGGGTTGGATTCGCCAGGGTTAGGGCAACTAGGGTTAGGGCAACTAGGGTTGGACTATTTTTGAGGACTCTTCGCATCTTGTTTGCAAGACTGATGTTTTTATCAAGTTTTTTCCCCGGTTTTGGGGATAGTTGACTGACTTGGGGTCAAAGAAAAGGTGCTTGATGAAGCAAACGCGCAACAATAACACTGGCCAACAGTTGCTACCCTCGTCTCGGGTAACCCTCTCTGCTATGCTCCTTTGTCTTTGCATGAATATAAAGAACTTCACTAAAAAGGCTGAAAAACAAGCACAAACAAATGAAAATCCTAACCTATATTTTTTGGCCCAAATAATTCAAACTCAGTCCACTCCAAAGCGAAAATACAGTTATTTACGCAGAGGAATCCCCAAGCATTTACACGCACGCGCGTTGACTATGGTAAACATGGCCGCCGTATGCTTTATTTCGGAAAAATCAAATTTATGGTAATTTTAATGGATTTAAAAGGAAACTAATAGTTGAAAACGACATGTCAGACAGTGCAAAAGTTGTGTCCGTCAATATTTTCTGCCTACAGTTCACTTTAGCGACATTTAAAGGACAACATTGCAACGGCATTACGCCATCTTGGATTTCGCTATATATATTGCATGAAGTATTTTATTTCCTTATAAAACCGCCTTTAAGACAAAAGGAAGTGGTCACTGACCATGAATCTGCAAAAACAATTGAACCAAATTTAACCCTTATCGAAATACAGGCCAATCTTGGAAGAGGGGCGGCCATTTTGTTTATGTAGTTTTAGCACGGTATCCATTGTAATGCATGCATGGATCGATATGCATCGCAGTTCCTTTTTGAATATTACAAGTCTTCAAAGTAAGCAAGGAGCAATCGTTGAATACTTCAAGATTGTTGAGTTCACAGCCAGGGGTTGTGAGGGGTGGCCAGGGCTATGCGACAATTTATTTCGGGGGGGGGGGGGGGGTGGAACAAGAAGGCTAACAAGAATTGGTCCAGCCAGTGGACTCTACTAGCTAGGGTTAGGCTCGCTAGGGTTGGGTTCGCTAGGGTTAGGGCAACTAGGGTTAGGGCAACTAGGGTTGGACTATTTTTGAGGACTCTTCGCATCTTGTTTGCAAGACTGATGTTTTTATCAAGTTTTTTCCCCGGTTTTGGGGATAGTTGACTGACTTGGGGTCAAAGAAAAGGTGCTTGATGAAGCAAACGCGCAACAATAACACTGGCCAACAGTTGCTACCCTCGTCTCGGGTAACCCTCTCTGCTATGCTCCTTTGTCTTTGCATGAATATAAAGAACTTCACTAAAAAGGCTGAAAAACAAGCACAAACAAATGAAAATCCTAACCTATATTTTTTGGCCCAAATAATTCAAACTCAGTCCACTCCAAAGCGAAAATACAGTTATTTACGCAGAGGAATCCCCAAGCATTTACACGCACGCGCGTTGACTATGGTAAACATGGCCGCCGTATGCTTTATTTCGGAAAAATCAAATTTATGGTAATTTTAATGGATTTAAAAGGAAACTAATAGTTGAAAACGACATGTCAGACAGTGCAAAAGTTGTGTCCGTCAATATTTTCTGCCTACAGTTCACTTTAGCGACATTTAAAGGACAACATTTCAACGGCATTACGCCATCTTGGATTTCGCTATATATAGTGCATGAAGTATTTTATTTCCTTATAAAACCGCCTTTAAGACAAAGGGAAGTGGTCACTGACCATGAATCTGCAAAAACAATTGAACCAAATTTAACCCTTTTCGAAATACAGGCCAATCTTGGAAGAGGGGCGGCCATTTTGTTTATGTAGTTTTAGCACGGTATCCATTGTAATGCATGCATGGATCGATATGCATCGCAGTTCCTTTTTGAATATTACAAGTCTTCAAAGTAAGCAAGGAGCAATCGTTGAATACTTCAAGATTGTTGAGTTCACAGCCAGGGGTTGTGAGGGGTGGCCTGGGCTATGCGACAATTTATTTCGGGGGGGGGGTGGAACAAGAAGGCTAGCAAGAATTGGTCCAGCCAGTGGACTCTACTAGCTAGGGTTAGGCTCGCTAGGGTTAGGTTCGCTAGGGTTAGGGCAACTAGAGTTAGGGCAACTAGGGTTGGACTATTTTTGAGGACTCTTCGCATCTTGTTTGCAAGACTGATGTTTTTATCAAGTTTTTTCCCCGGTTTTGGGGATAGTTGACTGACTTGGGGTCAAAGAAAAGGTGCTTGATGAAGCAAACGCGCAACAATAACACTGGCCAACAGTTGCTACCCTCGTCTCGGGTAACCCTCTCTGCTATGCTCCTTTGTCTTTGCATGAATATAAAGAACTTCACTAAAAAGGCTGAAAAACAAGCACAAACAAATGAAAATCCTAACCTATATTTTTTGGCCCAAATAATTCAAACTCAGTCCACTCCAAAGCGAAAATACAGTTATTTACGCAGAGGAATCCCCAAGCATTTACACGCACGCGCGTTGACTATGGTAAACATGGCCGCCGTATGCTTTATTTCGGAAAAATCAAATTTATGGTAATTTTAATGGATTTAAAAGGAAACTAATAGTTGAAAACGACATGTCAGACAGTGCAAAAGTTGTGTCCGTCAATATTTTCTGCCTACAGTTCACTTTAGCGACATTTAAAGGACAACATTGCAACGGCATTACGCCATCTTGGATTTCGCTATATATAGTGCATGAAGTATTTTATTTCCTTATAAAACCGCCTTTAAGACAAAGGGAAGTGGTCACTGACCATGAATCTGCAAAAACAATTGAACCAAATTTAACCCTTTTCGAAATACAGGCCAATCTTGGAAGAGGGGCGGCCATTTTGTTCATGTAGTTTTAGCACGGTATCCATTGTAATGTATGCATGGATCGATATGCATCGCAGTTCCTTTTTGAATATTACAAGTCTTCAAAGTAAGCAAGGAGCAATCGTTGAATACTTCAAGATTGTTGAGTTCACAGCCAGGGGTTGTGAGGGGTGGCCTGGGCTATGCGACAATTTATTTCGGGGGGAGGGGGGGGGGGGGTGGAACAAGAAGGCTAGCAAGAATTGGTCCAGCCAGTGGACTCTACTAGCTAGGGTTAGGCTCGCTAGGGTTAGGTTCGCTAGGGTTAGGGCAACTAGAGTTAGAGCAACTGGGGTTGGACTATTTTTGAGGACTCTTCGCATCTTGTTTGCAAGACTGATGTTTTTATCAAGTTTTTTCCCCGGTTTTGGGGATAGTTGACTGACTTGGGGTCAAAGAAAAGGTGCTTGATGAAGCAAACGCGCAACAATAACACTGGCCAACAGTTGCTACCCTCGTCTCGGGTAACCCTCTCTGCTATGCTCCTTTGTCTTTGCATGAATATAAAGAACTTCACTAAAAAGGCTGAAAAACAAGCACAAACAAATGAAAATCCTAACCTATATTTTTTGGCCCAAATAATTCAGACTCAGTCCACTCCAAAGCGAAAATACAGTTATTTACGCAGGGGAATCCCCAAGCATTTACACGCACGCGCGTTGACTATGGTAAACATGGCCGCCGTTTGCTTTATTTCGGAAAAATCTAATTTATGGTAATTTTAATGGATTTAAAAGGAAACTAATAGTTGAAAACGACATGTCAGACAGTGCAAAAGTTGTGTCCGTCAATATTTTCTGCCTACAGTTCACTTTAGCGACATTTAAAGGACAAAATTGCAACGGCATGACGCCATTTTGGATTTCGCTACATTTATAGTGCATGAAGTATTTTATTTCCTTATACATGTAAAACCGCCTTTAAGACAAAAGGAAGTGGTCACTGACCATGAATCTGCAAAAACAATTGAACCAAATTTAACCCTTATCGAAATACAGGCCAATCTTGGAAGAGGGGCGGCCATTTTGTTTATGTAGTTTTAGCACGGTATCCATTGTAATGCATGCATGGATCGATATGCATCGCAGTTCCTTTTTGAATATTACAAGTCTTCAAAGTAAGCAAGGAGCAATCGTTGAATACTTCAAGATTGTTGAGTTCACAGCCAGGGGTTGTGAGGGGTGGCCTGGGCTATGCGACAATTTATTTCGGGGGGAGGGGGGGGGTGGAACAAGAAGGCTAGCAAGAATTGGTCCAGCCAGTGGACTCTACTAGCTAGGGTTAGGCTCGCTAGGGTTAGGTTCGCTAGGGTTAGGGCAACTAGAGTTAGGGCAACTAGGGTTGGACTATTTTTGAGGACTCTTCGCATCTTGTTTGCAAGACTGATGTTTTTATCAAGTTTTTTCCCCGGTTTTGGGGATAGTTGACTGACTTGGGGTCAAAGAAAAGGTGCTTGATGAAGCAAACGCGCAACAATAACACTGGCCAACAGTTGCTACCCTCGTCTCGGGTAACCCTCTCTGCTATGCTCCTTTGTCTTTGCATGAATATAAAGAACTTCACTAAAAAGGCTGAAAAACAAGCACAAACAAATGAAAATCCTAACCTATATTTTTTGGCCCAAATAATTCAGACTCAGTCCACTCCAAAGCGAAAATACAGTTATTTACGCAGGGGAATCCCCAAGCATTTACACACACGCGCGTTGACTATGGTAAACATGGCCGCCGTATGCTTTATTTCGGAAAAATCAAATTTATGGTAATTTTAATGGATTTAAAAGGAAACTAATAGTTGAAAACGACATGTCAGACAGTGCAAAAGTTGTGTCCGTCAATATTTTCTGCCTACAGTTCACTTTAGCGACATTTAAAGGACAAAATTGCAACGGCATGACGCCATTTTGGATTTCGCTACATATAGTGCATGAAGTATTTTATTTCCTTATACATGTAAAACCGCCTTTAAGACAAAAGGAAGTGGTCACTGACCATGAATCTGCAAAAACAATTGAACCAAATTTAACCCTTATCGAAATACAGGCCAATCTTGGAAGAGGGGCGGCCATTTTGTTTATGTAGTTTTAGCACGGTATCCATTGTAATGCATGCATGGATCGATATGCATCGCAGTTCCTTTTTGAATATTACAAGTCTTCAAAGTAAGCAAGGAGCAATCGTTGAATACTTCAAGATTGTTGAGTTCACAGCCAGGGGTTGTGAGGGGTGGCCAGGGCTATGCGACAATTTATTTCGGGGGGGGGGGGGGGTGGAACAAGAAGGATAACAAGAATTGGTCCAGCCAGTGGAATCTACTAGCTAGGGTTAGGCTCGCTAGGGTTGGATTCGCCAGGGTTAGGGCAACTAGGGTTAGGGCAACTAGGGTTGGACTATTTTTGAGGACTCTTCGCATCTTGTTTGCAAGACTGATGTTTTTATCAAGTTTTTTCCCCGGTTTTGGGGATAGTTGACTGACTTGGGGTCAAAGAAAAGGTGCTTGATGAAGCAAACGCGCAACAATAACACTGGCCAACAGTTGCTACCCTCGTCTCGGGTAACCCTCTCTGCTATGCTCCTTTGTCTTTGCATGAATATAAAGAACTTCACTAAAAAGGCTGAAAAACAAGCACAAACAAATGAAAATCCTAACCTATATTTTTTGGCCCAAATAATTCAAACTCAGTCCACTCCAAAGCGAAAATACAGTTATTTACGCAGAGGAATCCCCAAGCATTTACACGCACGCGCGTTGACTATGGTAAACATGGCCGCCGTATGCTTTATTTCGGAAAAATCAAATTTATGGTAATTTTAATGGATTTAAAAGGAAACTAATAGTTGAAAACGACATGTCAGACAGTGCAAAAGTTGTGTCCGTCAATATTTTCTGCCTACAGTTCACTTTAGCGACATTTAAAGGACAACATTGCAACGGCATGACGCCATTTTGGATTTCGCTACATATAGTGCATGAAGTATTTTATTTCCTTATACATGTAAAACCGCCTTTAAGACAAAAGGAAGTGGTCACTGACCATGAATCTGCAAAAACAATTGAACCAAATTTAACCCTTATCGAAATACAGGCCAATCTTGGAAGAGGGGCGGCCATTTTGTTTATGTAGTTTTAGCACGGTATCCATTGTAATGCATGCATGGATCGATATGCATCGCAGTTCCTTTTTGAATATTACAAGTCTTCAAAGTAAGCAAGGAGCAATCGTTGAATACTTCAAGATTGTTGAGTTCACAGCCAGGGGTTGTGAGGGGTGGCCAGGGCTATGCGACAATTTATTTCGGGGGGGGGGTGGAACAAGAAGGATAACAAGAATTGGTCCAGCCAGTGGAATCTACTAGCTAGGGTTAGGCTCGCTAGGGTTGGATTCGCCAGGGTTAGGGCAACTAGGGTTAGGGCAACTAGGGTTGGACTATTTTTGAGGACTCTTCGCATCTTGTTTGCAAGACTGATGTTTTTATCAAGTTTTTTCCCCGGTTTTGGGGATAGTTGACTGACTTGGGGTCAAAGAAAAGGTGCTTGATGAAGCAAACGCGCAACAATAACACTGGCCAACAGTTGCTACCCTCGTCTCGGGTAACCCTCTCTGCTATGCTCCTTTGTCTTTGCATGAATATAAAGAACTTCACTAAAAAGGCTGAAAAACAAGCACAAACAAATGAAAATCCTAACCTATATTTTTTGGCCCAAATAATTCAAACTCAGTCCACTCCAAAGCGAAAATACAGTTATTTACGCAGAGGAATCCCCAAGCATTTACACGCACGCGCGTTGACTATGGTAAACATGGCCGCCGTATGCTTTATTTCGGAAAAATCAAATTTATGGTAATTTTAATGGATTTAAAAGGAAACTAATAGTTGAAAACGACATGTCAGACAGTGCAAAAGTTGTGTCCGTCAATATTTTCTGCCTACAGTTCACTTTAGCGACATTTAAAGGACAACATTGCAACGGCATTACGCCATCTTGGATTTCGCTATATATATTGCATGAAGTATTTTATTTCCTTATAAAACCGCCTTTAAGACAAAAGGAAGTGGTCACTGACCATGAATCTGCAAAAACAATTGAACCAAATTTAACCCTTATCGAAATACAGGCCAATCTTGGAAGAGGGGCGGCCATTTTGTTTATGTAGTTTTAGCACGGTATCCATTGTAATGCATGCATGGATCGATATGCATCGCAGTTCCTTTTTGAATATTACAAGTCTTCAAAGTAAGCAAGGAGCAATCGTTGAATACTTCAAGATTGTTGAGTTCACAGCCAGGGGTTGTGAGGGGTGGCCAGGGCTATGCGACAATTTATTTCGGGGGGGGGGGGTGGAACAAGAAGGCTAACAAGAATTGGTCCAGCCAGTGGACTCTACTAGCTAGGGTTAGGCTCGCTAGGGTTGGGTTCGCTAGGGTTAGGGCAACTAGGGTTAGGGCAACTAGGGTTGGACTATTTTTGAGGACTCTTCGCATCTTGTTTGCAAGACTGATGTTTTTATCAAGTTTTTTCCCCGGTTTTGGGGATAGTTGACTGACTTGGGGTCAAAGAAAAGGTGCTTGATGAAGCAAACGCGCAACAATAACACTGGCCAACAGTTGCTACCCTCGTCTCGGGTAACCCTCTCTGCTATGCTCCTTTGTCTTTGCATGAATATAAAGAACTTCACTAAAAAGGCTGAAAAACAAGCACAAACAAATGAAAATCCTAACCTATATTTTTTGGCCCAAATAATTCAGACTCAGTCCACTCCAAAGCGAAAATACAGTTATTTACGCAGGGGAATCCCCAAGCATTTACACGCACGCGCGTTGACTATGGTAAACATGGCCGCCGTATGCTTTATTTCGGAAAAATCAAATTTATGGTAATTTTAATGGATTTAAAAGGAAACTAATAGTTGAAAACGACATGTCAGACAGTGCAAAAGTTGTGTCCGTCAATATTTTCTGCCTACAGTTCACTTTAGCGACATTTAAAGGACAAAATTGCAACGGCATGACGCCATTTTGGATTTCGCTACATATAGTGCATGAAGTATTTTATTTCCTTATACATGTAAAACCGCCTTTAAGACAAAAGGAAGTGGTCACTGACCATGAATCTGCAAAAACAATTGAACCAAATTTAACCCTTTTCGAAATACAGGCCAATCTTGGAAGAGGGGCGGCCATTTTGTTTATGTAGTTTTAGCACGGTATCCATTGTAATGTATGCATGGATCGATATGCATCGCAGTTCCTTTTTGAATATTACAAGTCTTCAAAGTAAGCAAGGAGCAATCGTTGAATACTTCAAGATTGTTGAGTTCACAGCCAGGGGTTGTGAGGGGTGGCCTGGGCTATGCGACAATTTATTTCGGGGGGAGGGGGGGGGGGGTGGAACAAGAAGGCTAGCAAGAATTGGTCCAGCCAGTGGACTCTACTAGCTAGGGTTAGGCTCGCTAGGGTTAGGTTCGCTAGGGTTAGGGCAACTAGAGTTAGGGCAACTAGGGTTGGACTATTTTTGAGGACTCTTCGCATCTTGTTTGCAAGACTGATGTTTTTATCAAGTTTTTTCCCCGGTTTTGGGGATAGTTGACTGACTTGGGGTCAAAGAAAAGGTGCTTGATGAAGCAAACGCGCAACAATAACACTGGCCAACAGTTGCTACCCTCGTCTCGGGTAACCCTCTCTGCTATGCTCCTTTGTCTTTGCATGAATATAAAGAACTTCACTAAAAAGGCTGAAAAACAAGCACAAACAAATGAAAATCCTAACCTATATTTTTTGGCCCAAATAATTCAGACTCAGTCCACTCCAAAGCGAAAATACAGTTATTTACGCAGGGGAATCCCCAAGCATTTACACGCACGCGCGTTGACTATGGTAAACATGGCCGCCGTATGCTTTATTTCGGAAAAATCAAATTTATGGTAATTTTAATGGATTTAAAAGGAAACTAATAGTTGAAAACGACATGTCAGACAGTGCAAAAGTTGTGTCCGTCAATATTTTCTGCCTACAGTTCACTTTAGCGACATTTAAAGGACAAAATTGCAACGGCATGACGCCATTTTGGATTTCGCTACATATAGTGCATGAAGTATTTTATTTCCTTATACATGTAAAACCGCCTTTAAGACAAAAGGAAGTGGTCACTGACCATGAATCTGCAAAAACAATTGAACAAAATTTAACCCTTTTCGAAATACAGGCCAATCTTGGAAGAGGGGCGGCCATTTTGTTTATGTAGTTTTAGCACGGTATCCATTGTAATGTATGCATGGATCGATATGCATCGCAGTTCCTTTTTGAATATTACAAGTCTTCAAAGTAAGCAAGGAGCAATCGTTGAATACTTCAAGATTGTTGAGTTCACAGCCAGGGGTTGTGAGGGGTGGCCTGGGCTATGCGACAATTTATTTCGGGGGGGGGGGGGGGAGTGGAACAAGAAGGCTAGCAAGAATTGGTCCAGCCAGTGGACTCTACTAGCTAGGGTTAGGCTCGCTAGGGTTAGGTTCGCTAGGGTTAGGGCAACTAGAGTTAGGGCAACTAGGGTTGGACTATTTTTGAGGACTCTTCGCATCTTGTTTGCAAGACTGATGTTTTTATCAAGTTTTTTCCCCGGTTTTGGGGATAGTTGACTGACTTGGGGTCAAAGAAAAGGTGCTTGATGAAGCAAACGCGCAACAATAACACTGGCCATCAGTTGCTACCCTCGTCTCGGGTAACCCTCTCTGCTATGCTCCTTTGTCTTTGCATGAATATAAAGAACTTCACTAAAAAGGCTGAAAAACAAGCACAAACAAATGAAAATCCTAACCTATATTTTTTGGCCCAAATAATTCAAACTCAGTCCACTCCAAGCGAAAATACAGTTATTTACGCAGAGGAATCCCCAAGCATTTACACGCACGCGCGTTGACTATGGTAAACATGGCCGCCGTATGCTTTATTTCGGAAAAATCAAATTTATGGTAATTTTAATGGATTTAAAAGGAAACTAATAGTTGAAAACGACATGTCAGACAGTGCAAAAGTTGTGTCCGTCAATATTTTCTGCCTACAGTTCACTTTAGCGACATTTAAAGGACAACATTGCAACGGCATTACGCCATTTTGGATTTCGCTATATATAGTGCATGAAGTATTTTATTTCCTTATAAAACCGCCTTTAAGACAAAGGGAAGTGGTCACTGACCATGAATCTGCAAAAACAATTGAACAAAATTTAACCCTTATCGAAATACAGGCCAATCTTGGAAGAGGGGCGGCCATTTTGTTTATGTAGTTTTAGCACGGTATCCATTGTAATGCATGCATGGATCGATATGCATCGCAGTTCCTTTTTGAATATTACAAGTCTTCAAAGTAAGCAAGGAGCAATCGTTGAATACTTCAAGATTGTTGAGTTCACAGCCAGGGGTTGTGAGGGGTGGCCAGGGCTATGCGACAATTTATTTCGGGGGGGGGGGGGGGGGGTGGAACAAGAAGGCTAACAAGAATTGGTCCAGCCAGTGGACTCTACTAGCTAGGGTTAGGCTCGCTAGGGTTGGGTTCGCTAGGGTTAGGGCAACTAGGGTTAGGGCAACTAGGGTTGGACTATTTTTGAGGACTCTTCGCATCTTGTTTGCAAGACTGATGTTTTTATCAAGTTTTTTCCCCGGTTTTGGGGATAGTTGACTGACTTGGGGTCAAAGAAAAGGTGCTTGATGAAGCAAACGCGCAACAATAACACTGGCCAACAGTTGCTACCCTCGTCTCGGGTAACCCTCTCTGCTATGCTCCTTTGTCTTTGCATGAATATAAAGAACTTCACTAAAAAGGCTGAACAACAAGCACAAACAAATGAAAATCCTAACCTATATTTTTTGGCCCAAATAATTCAGACTCAGTCCACTCCAAAGCGAAAATACAGTTATTTACGCAGGGGAATCCCCAAGCATTTACACGCACGCGCGTTGACTATGGTAAACATGGCCGCCGTATGCTTTATTTCGGAAAAATCAAATTTATGGTAATTTTAATGGATTTAAAAGGAAACTAATAGTTGAAAACGACATGTCAGACAGTGCAAAAGTTGTGTCCGTCAATATTTTCTGCCTACAGTTCACTTTAGCGACATTTAAAGGACAAAATTGCAACGGCATGACGCCATTTTGGATTTCGCTACATATAGTGCATGAAGTATTTTATTACCTTATAAAACCGCCTTTAAGACAAAAGGAAGTGGTCACTGACCATGAATCTGCAAAAACAATTGAACCAAATTTAACCCTTTTCGAAATACAGGCCAATCTTGGAAGAGGGGCGGCCATTTTGTTTATGTAGTTTTAGCACGGTATCCATTGTAATGTATGCATGGATCGATATGCATCGCAGTTCCTTTTTGAATATTACAAGTCTTCAAAGTAAGCAAGGAGCAATCGTTGAATACTTCAAGATTGTTGAGTTCACAGCCAGGGGTTGTGAGGGGTGGCCTGGGCTATGCGACAATTTATTTCGGGGGGAGGGGGGGGGGTGGAACAAGAAGGCTAGCAAGAATTGGTCCAGCCAGTGGACTCTACTAGCTAGGGTTAGGCTCGCTAGGGTTAGGTTCGCTAGGGTTAGGGCAACTAGAGTTAGGGCAACTAGGGTTGGACTATTTTTGAGGACTCTTCGCATCTTGTTTGCAAGACTGATGTTTTTATCAAGTTTTTTCCCCGGTTTTGGGGATAGTTGACTGACTTGGGGTCAAAGAAAAGGTGCTTGATGAAGCAAACGCGCAACAATAACACTGGCCAACAGTTGCTACCCTCGTCTCGGGTAACCCTCTCTGCTATGCTCCTTTGTCTTTGCATGAATATAAAGAACTTCACTAAAAAGGCTGAAAAACAAGCACAAACAAATGAAAATCCTAACCTATATTTTTTGGCCCAAATAATTCAAACTCAGTCCACTCCAAAGCGAAAATACAGTTATTTACGCAGGGGAATCCCCAAGCATTTACACGCACGCGCGTTGACTATGGTAAACATGGCCGCCGTATGCTTTATTTCGGAAAAATCAAATTTATGGTAATTTTAATGGATTTAAAAGGAAACTAATAGTTGAAGTCGACATGTCAGACAGTGCAAAAGTTGTGTCCGTCAATATTTTCTGCCTACAGTTTACTTTAGCGACATTTAAAGGACAAAATTGCAACGGCATGACGCCATCTTGGATTTCGCTATATATAGTGCATAAAGTATTTTATTACCTTATAAAACCGCGTTTAAGACAAAGGGAAGTGGTCACTGACCATGAATCTGCAAAAAAAATTGAACAAAATTTAACCCTTTTCGAAATACAGGCCAATCTTGGAAGAGGGACGGCCATTTTGTTCATGTAGTTTTAGCACGGTATCCATTGTAATGCATGCATGGATCGATATGCATCGCAGTTCCTTTTTGAATATTACAAGTCTTCAAAGTAAGCAAGGAGCAATCGTTGAATACTTCAAGATTGTTGAGTTTACAGCCAGGTGTTGTGAGGGGTGGCCAGGGCTATGCGACAATTTATTTGGGGGGGGGGGGGGTGGAACAAGAAGGCTAACAAGAATTGGTCCAGCCAGTGGACTCTACTAGCTAGGGTTAGGCTCGCTAGGGTTATGTTCGCTAGGGTTAGGGCAACTAGGGTTAGGGCAACTAGGGTTGGACTATTTTTGAGGACTCTTCGAATCTTGTTTGCAAGACTGATGTTTTTATAAAGTTTTTTCCCCGGTTTTGGGGATAGTTGACTGACTTGGGGTCAAAGAAAAGGTGCTTGATGAAGCAAACGCGCAACAATAACACTGGCCAACAGTTGCTTCCCTCGTCTCGGGTAACCCTCTCTGCTATGCTCCTTTGTCTTTGCATGAATAGAAAGAACTTCACTAAAAAGGCAGAAAAACAAGCACAAACCAATGAAAATCCTAACCTATATTTTTTGGCCCAAATAATTCAAACTCAGTCCACTCCAACACGAAAATACAGTTATTTACGCAGGGGAATCCCCAAGCATTTACACGCACGCGCGTTGACTATGGTAAACATGGCCGCCGTATGCTTTATTTCGGAAAAATCAAATTTATGGTAATTTTAATGGATTTAAAAGGAAACTAATAGTTGAAAACGACATGTCAGACAGTGCAAAAGTTGTGTCCGTCAATATTTTCTGCCTACACTTTACTTTAGCGACATTTAAAGTAGTCTGGTTCCCTGCCCAAAGATTCCCCGACGTCTCTTATTAAAAATCTTAGGTCAGGTATCGGCTACGGTTAAAAATAGAACATGACACAGCTGTCATGTCTGCGCAGGCGCGGAAGGTAGTTTTAGAGTTTAGCGAGATTCAATTTTAGCATTAATGTTTGCACTTTTGTAAGCACATGCAATTTTATCTGGACAGAATAAGAAATCAAAGAGTGGGAAAAAAACATACAACAAACTCCTCAAAAGTGCATAATTAGGAAAAGTGCTCTGTTGTATGTGGACAATAATTATGCTCTATTTGGGCTAACTGTAGCCGGAATGAAACATATGTACAGGACCTGTCTTTCCCTGAAGTACATGACCTCGCGTGACCTGTCGGAAGTAGCCGAAAGTCAACGTTGCTATCCGAAGTTGAACGAAAATGAGTTCGTAATGTTTCGGATTTTTCCGTAAAAAGCCAAAACTTGGTCTTTTTGGTCACGTGACCCTCCAGTACACGTAGCCGATACCGGACCCTATATTTGACAGACAATAGTCTGGCGCTTTTTGGGTCCGGGAACCAGACTACATTTAAAGGACAAACTTGCAACGGCATGACGCCATCTTGGATTTCGCGATATATAGTGCATAAAGTATTTTATTACCTTATAAAACCGCCTTTAAGACAAAGGGATGTGGTCACTGACCATGAATCTGCAAAAAAAATTGAACAAAATTTAACCCTTTTCGAAATACAGGCCAATCTTGGAAGAGGGGCGGCCATTTTGTTTATGTAGTTTTAGCACGGTATCCATTGTAATGCATGCATGGATCGATATGCATCGCAGTTCCTTTTTGAATATTACAAGTCTTCAAAGTAAGCAAGGAGCAATTGTTGAATACTTCAAGATTGTTGAGTTCACAGCCAGGGGTTGTGAGGGGTGGCCTGGGCTATGCGACAATTTATTTCGGGGGGGGGGGGGGAACAAGAAGGCTAACAAGAATTGGTCCAGCCAGTGGACTCTACTAGCTAGGGTTAGGCTCGCTAGGGTTATGTTCGCTAGGCTTAGGGCAACTAGGGTTAGGGCAACTAGGGTTAGGGAAACTAGGGTTGGACTATTTTTGAGGACTCTTCGAATCTTGTTTGCAAGACTGATGTTTTTATAAAGTTTTTCCCCCGGTTTTGGGGATAGTTGACTGACTTGGGGTCAAAGAAAAGGTGCTTGATGAAGCAAACGCGCAACAATAACACTGGCCAACAGTTGCTACCCTCGTCTCGGGTAACCCTCTCTGCTATGCTCCTTTGTCTTTGCATGAATATAAAGAACTTCACTAAAAAGGCTGAAAAGCAAGCACAAACAAATGAAAATCCTAACCTATTTCTTTTTTGGCCCAAATAATTCAAACTCAGTCCACTCCAAAGCGAAAATACAGTTATTTACGCAGGGGAATCCCCAAGCATTTACACGCACGCGCGTTGACTATGGTAAACATGGCCGCCGTATGCTTTATTTCGGAAAAATCTAATTTATGGTAATTTTAATGGTTTTAAAAGGAAACTAATAGTTGAAAACGACATGTCAGACAGTGCAAAAGTTGTGTCCGTCAATATTTTCTGCCTACAGTTTACTTTACCGACATTTAAAGGACAAACTTGCAACGGCATGACGCCATCTTGGATTTCGCTATATATAGTGCATAAAGTATTTTATTACCTTATAAAACCGCCTTTAAGACAAAGGGAAGTGGTCACTGACCATGAATCTGCAAAAAAAATTGAACAAAATTTAACCCTTTTCGAAATACAGGCCAATCTTGGAAGAGGGACGGCCATTTTGTTCATGTAGTTTTAGCACGGTATCCATTGTAATGCATGCATGGATCGACATGCATCGCAGTTCCTTTTTGAATATTACAAGTCTTCAAAGTAAGCAAGGAGCAATTGTTGAATACTTCAAGATTGTTGAGTTCACAGCCAGGGGTTGTGAGGGGTGGCCAGGGCTATGCGACAATTTATTTCGGGGGTGGGGGGGGGGGGGTGGAACAAGAAGGCTCACAAGAATTGGTCCAGCCAGTGGACTCTACTAGCTAGGGTTAGGCTCGCTAGGGTTATGTTCGCTAGGGTTAGGGCAACTAGGGTTAGGGAAACTAGGGTTGGACTATTTTTGAGGACTCTTCGAATCTTGTTTGCAAGACTGATGTTTTTATAAAGTTTTTCCCCCGGTTTTGGGGATAGTTGACTGACTTGGGGACAAAGAAAAGGTGCTTGATGAAGCAAACGCGCAACAATAACACTGTCCAACAGTTGCTACCCTCGTCTCGGGTAACCCTCTCTGCTATGCTCCTTTGTCTTTGCATGAATATAAAGAACTTCACTAAAAAGGCTGAAAAACAAGCACAAACAAATGAAAATCCTAACCTATATTTTTTGGCCCAAATAATTCAAACTCAGTCCACTCCAAAGCGAAAATACAGTTATTTACGCAGGGGAATCCCCAAGCATTTACACGCACGCGCGTTGACTATGGTAAACATGGCCGCCGTATGCTTTATTTCGGAAAAATCAAATTTATGGTAATTTTAATGGATTTAAAAGGAAACTAATAGTTGAAAACGACATGTCAGACAGTGCAAAAGTTGTGTCCGTCAATATTTTCTGCCTACAGTTTACTTTACCGACATTTAAAGGACAAACTTGCAACGGCATGACGCCATCTTGGATTTCGCTATATATAGTGCATAAAGTATTTTATTACCTTATAAAACCGCCTTTAAGACAAAGGGAAGTGGTCACTGACCATGAATCTGCAAAAAAAATTGAACAAAATTTAACCCTTTTCGAAATACAGGCCAATCTTGGAAGAGGGGCGGCCATTTTGTTTATGTAGTTTTAGCACGGTATCCATTGTAATGCATGCATGGATCGATATGCATCGCAGTTCCTTTTTGAATATTACAAGTCTTCAAAGTAAGCAAGGAGCAATCGTTGAATACTTCAAGATTGTTGAGTTCACAGCCAGGGGTTGTGAGGGGTGGCCAGGGATATGCGACAATTTATTTCGGGGGGGGGGGGGGGGGTGGAACAAGAAGGCTAACAAGAATTGGTCCAGCCAGTGGACTCTACTAGCTAGGGTTAGGCTCGCTAGGGTTATGTTCGCTAGGGTTAGGGCAACTAGGGTTAGGGCAACTAGGGTTAGGGCAACTAGGGTTAGGGCAACTAGGGTTGGACTATTTTTGAGGACTCTTCGAATCTTGTTTGCAAGACTGATGTTTTTATAAATTTTTTTCCCCGGTTTTGGGGATAGTTGACTGACTTGGGGTCAAAGAAAAGGTGCTTGATGAAGCAAACGCGCAACAATAACACTGGCCAACAGTTGCTACCCTCGTCTCGGGTAACCCTCTCTGCTATGCTCCTTTGTCTTTGCATGAATATAAATGAATATAAAGAACTTCACTAAAAAGGCTGAAAAACAAGCACAAACAAATGAAAATCCTAACCTATATTTTTTGGCCCAAATAATTCAAACTCAGTCCACTCCAAAGCGAAAATACAGTTATTTACGCAGGGGAATCCCCAAGCATTTACACGCACGCGCGTTGACTATGGTAAACATGGCCGCCGTATATGCTTTATTTCGGAAAAATCAAATTTATGGTAATTTAAATGGATTTAAAAGGAAACTAATAGTTGAAAACGACATGTCAGACAGTGCAAAAGTTGTGTCCGTCAATATTTTCTGCCTACAGTTTACTTTAGCGACATTTAAAGGACAAACTTGCAACGGCATGACGCCATCTTGGATTTCGCTATATATAGTGCATAAAGTATTTTATTACCTTATAAAACCGCCTTTAAGACAAAGGGAAGTGGTCACTGACCATGAATCTGCAAAAAAAATTGAACAAAATTTAACCCTTTTCGAAATACAGGCCAATCTTGGAAGAGGGGCGGCCATTTTGTTTATGTTGTTTTAGCACGGTATCCATTGTAATGCATGCATGGATCGATATGCATCGCAGTTCCTTTTTGAATATTACAAGTCTTCAAAGTAAGCAAGGAGCAATCGTTGAATACTTCAAGATTGTTGAGTTCACAGCCAGGGGTTGTGAGGGGTGGCCAGGGATATGCGACAATTTATTTCGGGGGGGGGGGTGGAACAAGAAGGCTAACAAGAATTGGTCCAGCCAGTGGACTCTACTAGCTAGGGTTAGGCTCGCTAGGGTTATGTTCGCTAGGGTTAGGGCAACTAGGGTTAGGGCAACTAGGGTTAGGGCAACTAGGGTTAGGGCAACTAGGGTTGGACTATTTTTGAGGACTCTTCGAATCTTGTTTGCAAGACTGATGTTTTTATAAAAAATTTTCCCCGGTTTTGGGGATAGTTGACTGACTTGGGGTCAAAGAAAAGGTGCTTGATGAAGCAAACGCGCAACAATAACACTGGCCAACAGTTGCTACCCTCGTCTCGGGTAACCCTCTCTGCTATGCTCCTTTGTCTTTGCATGAATATAAATGAATATAAAGAACTTCACTAAAAAGGCTGAAAAACAAGCACAAACAAATGAAAATCCTAACCTATATTTTTTGGCCCAAATAATTCAAACTCAGTCCACTCCAAAGCAAAAATACAGTTATTTACGCAGGGGAATCCCCAAGCATTTACACGCACGCGCGTTGACTATGGTAAACATGGCCGCCGTATATGCTTTATTTCGGAAAAATCAAATTTATGGTAATTTTAATGGATTTAAAAGGAAACTAATAGTTGAAAACGACATGTCAGACAGTGCAAAAGTTGTGTCCGTCAATATTTTCTGCCTACAGTTTACTTTAGCGACATTTAAAGGACAAACTTGCAACGGCATGACGCCATCTTGGATTTCGCTATATATAGTGCATAAAGTATTTTATTACCTTATAAAACCGCCTTTAAGACAAAGGGAAGTGGTCACTGACCATGAATCTGCAAAAAAAATTGAACAAAATTTAACCCTTTTCGAAATACAGGCCAATCTTGGAAGAGGGGCGGCCATTTTGTTTATGTTGTTTTAGCACGGTATCCATTGTAATGCATGCATGGATCGATATGCATCGCAGTTCCTTTTTGAATATTACAAGTCTTCAAAGTAAGCAAGGAGCAATCGTTGAATACTTCAAGATTGTTGAGTTCACAGCGAGGGGTTGTGAGGGGTGGCCAGGGCTATGCGACAATTTATTTCGGGGGTGGGGGGGGGGGGGGGTGGAACAAGAAGGCTCACAAGAATTGGTCCAGCCAGTGGACTCTACTAGCTAGGGTTAGGCTCGCTTGGGTTATGTTCGCTAGGGTTAGGGCAACTAGGGTTAGGGCAACTAGGGTTAGGGAAACTAGGGTTGGACTATTTTTGAGGACTCTTCGAATCTTGTTTGCAAGACTGATGTTTTTATAAAGTTTTTCCCCCGGTTTTGGGGATAGTTGACTGACTTGGGGTCAAAGAAAAGGTGCTTGATGAAGCAAACGCGCAACAATAACACTGTCCAACAGTTGCTACCCTCGTCTCGGGTAACCCTCTCTGCTATGCTCCTTTGTCTTTGCATGAATATAAAGAACTTCACTAAAAAGGCTGAAAAACAAGCACAAACAAATGAAAATCCTAACCTATATTTTTTGGCCCAAATAATTCAAACTCAGTCCACTCCAAAGCGAAAATACAGTTATTTACGCAGGGGAATCCCCAAGCATTTACACGCACGCGCGTTGACTATGGTAAACATGGCCGCCGTATGCTTTATTTCGGAAAAATCAAATTTATGGTAATTTTAATGGATTTAAAAGGAAACTAATAGTTGAAAACGACATGTCAGACAGTGCAAAAGTTGTGTCCGTCAATATTTTCTGCCTACAGTTTACTTTACCGACATTTAAAGGACAAACTTGCAACGGCATGACGCCATCTTGGATTTCGCTATATATAGTGCATAAAGTATTTTATTACCTTATAAAACCGCCTTTAAGACAAAGGGAAGTGGTCACTGACCATGAATCTGCAAAAAAAATTGAACAAAATTTAACCCTTTTCGAAATACAGGCCAATTTTGGAAGAGGGGCGGCTATTTTGTTTATGTAGTTTTAGCACGGTATCCATTGTAATGCATGCATGGATCGATATGCATCGCAGTTCCTTTTTGAATATTACAAGTCTTCAAAGTAAGCAAGGAGCAATCGTTGAATACTTCAAGATTGTTGAGTTCACAGCCAGGGGTTGTGAGGGGTGGCCAGGGATATGCGACAATTTATTTCGGGGGGGGGGGGGGGGTGGAACAAGAAGGCTAACAAGAATTGGTCCAGCCAGTGGACTCTACTAGCTAGGGTTAGGCTCGCTAGGGTTATGTTCGCTAGGGTTAGGGCAACTAGGGTTAGGGCAACTAGGGTTAGGGCAACTAGGGTTAGGGCAACTAGGGTTGGACTATTTTTGAGGACTCTTCGAATCTTGTTTGCAAGACTGATGTTTTTATAAATTTTTTTCCCCGGTTTTGGGGATAGTTGACTGACTTGGGGTCAAAGAAAAGGTGCTTGATGAAGCAAACGCGCAACAATAACACTGGCCAACAGTTGCTACCCTCGTCTCGGGTAACCCTCTCTGCTATGCTCCTTTGTCTTTGCATGAATATAAATGAATATAAAGAACTTCACTAAAAAGGCTGAAAAACAAGCACAAACAAATGAAAATCCTAACCTATATTTTTTGGCCCAAATAATTCAAACTCAGTCCACTCCAAAGCAAAAATACAGTTATTTACGCAGGGGAATCCCCAAGCATTTACACGCACGCGCGTTGACTATGGTAAACATGGCCGCCGTATATGCTTTATTTCGGAAAAATCAAATTTATGGTAATTTTAATGGATTTAAAAGGAAACTAATAGTTGAAAACGACATGTCAGACAGTGCAAAAGTTGTGTCCGTCAATATTTTCTGCCTACAGTTTACTTTAGCGACATTTAAAGGACAAACTTGCAACGGCATGACGCCATCTTGGATTTCGCTATATATAGTGCATAAAGTATTTTATTACCTTATAAAACCGCCTTTAAGACAAAGGGAAGTGGTCACTGACCATGAATCTGCAAATAAAATTGAACAAAATTTAACCCTTTTCGAAATACAGGCCAATCTTGGAAGAGGGGCGGCCATTTTGTTTATGTTGTTTTAGCACGGTATCCATTGTAATGCATGCATGGATCGATATGCATCGCAGTTCCTTTTTGAATATTACAAGTCTTCAAAGTAAGCAAGGAGCAATCGTTGAATACTTCAAGATTGTTGAGTTCACAGCGAGGGGTTGTGAGGGGTGGCCAGGGCTATGCGACAATTTATTTCGGGGGTGGGGGGGGGGGGTGGAACAAGAAGGCTCACAAGAATTGGTCCAGCCAGTGGACTCTACTAGCTAGGGTTAGGCTCGCTTGGGTTATGTTCGCTAGGGTTAGGGCAACTAGGGTTAGGGCAACTAGGGTTAGGGAAACTAGGGTTGGACTATTTTTGAGGACTCTTCGAATCTTGTTTGCAAGACTGATGTTTTTATAAAGTTTTTCCCCCGGTTTTGGGGATAGTTGACTGACTTGGGGTCAAAGAAAAGGTGCTTGATGAAGCAAACGCGCAACAATAACACTGTCCAACAGTTGCTACCCTCGTCTCGGGTAACCCTCTCTGCTATGCTCCTTTGTCTTTGCATGAATATAAAGAACTTCACTAAAAAGGCTGAAAAACAAGCACAAACAAATGAAAATCCTAACCTATATTTTTTGGCCCAAATAATTCAAACTCAGTCCACTCCAAAGCGAAAATACAGTTATTTACGCAGGGGAATCCCCAAGCATTTACACGCACGCGCGTTGACTATGGTAAACATGGCCGCCGTATGCTTTATTTCGGAAAAATCAAATTTATGGTAATTTTAATGGATTTAAAAGGAAACTAATAGTTGAAAACGACATGTCAGACAGTGCAAAAGTTGTGTCCGTCAATATTTTCTGCCTACAGTTTACTTTACCGACATTTAAAGGACAAACTTGCAACGGCATGACGCCATCTTGGATTTCGCTATATATAGTGCATAAAGTATTTTATTACCTTATAAAACCGCCTTTAAGACAAAGGGAAGTGGTCACTGACCATGAATCTGCAAAAAAAATTGAACAAAATTTAACCCTTTTCGAAATACAGGCCAATTTTGGAAGAGGGGCGGCTATTTTGTTTATGTAGTTTTAGCACGGTATCCATTGTAATGCATGCATGGATCGATATGCATCGCAGTTCCTTTTTGAATATTACAAGTCTTCAAAGTAAGCAAGGAGCAATCGTTGAATACTTCAAGATTGTTGAGTTCACAGCCAGGGGTTGTGAGGGGTGGCCAGGGATATGCGACAATTTATTTCGGGGGGGGGGTGGAACAAGAAGGCTAACAAGAATTGGTCCAGCCAGTGGACTCTACTAGCTAGGGTTAGGCTCGCTAGGGTTATGTTCGCTAGGGTTAGGGCAACTAGGGTTAGGGCAACTAGGGTTAGGGCAACTAGGGTTGGACTATTTTTGAGGACTCTTCGAATCTTGTTTGCAAGACTGATGTTTTTATAAATTTTTTTCCCCGGTTTTGGGGATAGTTGACTGACTTGGGGTCAAAGAAAAGGTGCTTGATGAAGCAAACGCGCAACAATAACACTGGCCAACAGTTGCTACCCTCGTCTCGGGTAACCCTCTCTGCTATGCTCCTTTGTCTTTGCATGAATATAAATGAATATAAAGAACTTCACTAAAAAGGCTGAAAAACAAGCACAAACAAATGAAAATCCTAACCTATATTTTTTGGCCCAAATAATTCAAACTCAGTCCACTCCAAAGCGAAAATACAGTTATTTACGCAGGGGAATCCCCAAGCATTTACACGCACGCGCGTTGACTATGGTAAACATGGCCGCCGTATATGCTTTATTTCGGAAAAATCAAATTTATGGTAATTTTAATGGATTTAAAAGGAAACTAATAGTTGAAAACGACATGTCAGACAGTGCAAAAGTTGTGTCCGTCAATATTTTCTGCCTACAGTTTACTTTAGCGACATTTAAAGGACAAACTTGCAACGGCATGACGCCATCTTGGATTTCGCTATATATAGTGCATAAAGTATTTTATTACCTTATAAAACCGCCTTTAAGACAAAGGGAAGTGGTCACTGACCATGAATCTGCAAAAAAAATTGAACAAAATTTAACCCTTTTCGAAATACAGGCCAATCTTGGAAGAGGGGCGGCCATTTTGTTTATGTAGTTTTAGCACGGTATCCATTGTAATGCATGCATGGATCGATATGCATCGCAGTTCCTTTTTGAATATTACAAGTCTTCAAAGTAAGCAAGGAGCAATCGTTGAATGCTTCAAGATTGTTGAGTTCACAGCCAGGGGTTGTGAGGGGTGGCCAGGGCTATGCGACAATTTATTTGGGGGGGGGGGGGGGTGGAACAAGAAGGCTAACAAGAATTGGTCCAGCCAGTGGACTCTACTAGCTAGGGTTAGGCTCGCTAGGGTTATGTTCGCTAGGGTTAGGGCAACTACGGTTAGGGCAACTAGGGTTAGGGAAACTAGGGTTGGACTATTTTTGAGGACTCTTCGAATCTTGTTTGCAAGACTGATGTTTTTATAAAGTTTTTCCCCCGGTTTTGGGGATAGTTGACTGACTTGGGGTCAAAGAAAAGGTGCTTGATGAAGCAAACGCGCAACAATAACACTGGCCAACAGTTGCTACCCTCGTCTCGGGTAACCCTCTCTGCTATGCTCCTTTGTCTTTGCATGAATATAAAGAACTTCACTAAAAAGTCTGAAAAACAAGCACAAACAAATAAAAATCCTAACCTATATTTTTTGGCCCAAATAATTCAAACTCAGTCCACTCCAAAGCGAAAATACAGTTATTTACTCAGGGGAATCCCCAAGCATTTACACGCACGCGCGTTGACTATGGTAAACATGGCCGCCGTATGCTTTATTTCGGAAAAATCTAATTTATGGTAATTTTAATGGATTTAAAAGGAAACTAATAGTTGAAAACGACATGTCAGACAGTGCAAAAGTTGTGTCCGTCAATATTTTCTGCCTACAGTTTACTTTACCGACATTTAAAGGACAAACTTGCAACGGCATGACGCCATCTTGGATTTCGCTATATATAGTGCATAAAGTATTTTATTACCTTATAAAACCGCCTTTAAGACAAAGGGAAGTGGTCACTGACCATGAATCTGCAAAAAAAATTGAACAAAATTTAACCCTTTTCGAAATACAGGCCAATCTTGGAAGAGGGGCGGCCATTTTGTTTATGTTGTTTTAGCACGGTATCCATTGTAATGCATGCATGGATCGATATGCATCGCAGTTCCTTTTTGAATATTACAAGTCTTCAAAGTAAGCAAGGAGCAATCGTTGAATACTTTAAGATTGTTGAGTTCACAGCCAGGGGTTGTGAGGGGTGGCCAGGGCTATGCGACAATTTATTTCGGGGGGGGGGGGGGGGTGGAACAAGAAGGCTAACAAGAATTGGTACAGCCAGTGGACTCTACTAGCTAGGGTTAGGCTCGCTAGGGTTAGGTTCGCTAGGGTTAGGGCAACTAGGGTTAGGGCAACTAGGGTTGGACTATTTTTGAGGACTCTTCGAATCTTGTTTGCAAGACTGATGTTTTTATAAAGTTTTTTTCCCCGGTTTTGGGGATAGTTGACTGACTTGGGGTCAAAGAAAAGGTGCTTGATGAAGCAAACGCGCAACAATAACACTGGCCAACAGTTGCTACCCTCGTCTCGGGTAACCCTCTCTGCTATGCTCCTTTGTCTTTGCATGAATATAAATGAATATAAAGAACTTCACTAAAAAGGCTGAAAAACAAGCACAAACAAATGAAAATCCTAACCTATATTTTTTGGCCCAAATAATTCAAACTCAGTCCACTCCAAAGCGAAAATACAGTTATTTACGCAGGGGAATCCCCAAGCATTTACACGCACGCGCGTTGACTATGGTAAACATGGCCGCCGTATATGCTTTATTTCGGAAAAATCAAATTTATGGTAATTTTAATGGATTTAAAAGGAAACTAATAGTTGAAAACGACATGTCAGACAGTGCAAAAGTTGTGTCCGTCAATATTTTCTGCCTACAGTTTACTTTAGCGACATTTAAAGGACAAACTTGCAACGGCATGACGCCATCTTGGATTTCGCTATATATAGTGCATAAAGTATTTTATTACCTTATAAAACCGCCTTTAAGACAAAGGGAAGTGGTCACTGACCATGAATCTGCAAAAAAAATTGAACAAAATTTAACCCTTTTCGAAATACAGGCCAATCTTGGAAGAGGGGCGGCCATTTTGTTTATGTTGTTTTAGCACGGTATCCATTGTAATGCATGCATGGATCGATATGCATCGCAGTTCCTTTTTGAATATTACAAGTCTTCAAAGTAAGCAAGGAGCAATCGTTGAATACTTCAAGATTGTTGAGTTCACAGCGAGGGGTTGTGAGGGGTGGCCAGGGCTATGCGACAATTTATTTCGGGGGTGGGGGGGGGTGGAACAAGAAGGCTCACAAGAATTGGTCCAGCCAGTGGACTCTACTAGCTAGGGTTAGGCTCGCTTGGGTTATGTTCGCTAGGGTTAGGGCAACTAGGGTTAGGGCAACTAGGGTTAGGGAAACTACACACAGAGAAAAATGTACACAAGATAAGTAAAATCTACCCTGTTTTACATGTAACGGGCGCACATGCGACATTACTAGGTAAAACTTACATAACAAGTGTTTGGTAAAATGTTACACAATAGTTAGGTAGATTTTTACTTTGAAATTGTGTAACAGATTTTACCGAATTTCTAGGTAAAACCCTGTTATGTAAAATTTTACACTGATATTAGGTAATTTTTTTACCACTATTCTGTGTAAGATAAATCAATTTACTTGTTAATTAAGTAAACATTTTACCATTTATCTATGTATTCTCGGCATTGTTTTTACATGTTAGATATGTAAATTTGTTTCTCTTTACCGAGTTTCTAGGTAAATCCTTTTTTCAAAATCACAAACCGTTAAACATAAATTAATACACACATAGAAATGTCAAATTTCAAACTTGAATGCTGTGAGCTTTATTTCTATTTCTGACAAACTTTAAAAATCAACATCATTAAAGGGATCAAGCAAGGTGTATTTGTGCAAAACACAAGGCCTCCCAAATTCCTCTCTTATATGAAGTAGAAAAGAAACATTAACACTGAGAGGTAATGAAATAAATCAATAAGATGGACGCTTGCATAGAACTTTCTATAAATGATACTTGCCAAATGAAACAATTGTCAGCATAATAGTAGACATTGAAACTGAACTGTCCCTTCATATTCACTGTCCTACTCATCCACTGCAGGGTTCAGGTATATTGTTTTACCTCTGTGTGATTTGGAAATCACATTTAAGAATCGACTGATAATTAATTTTCATGGCCCTTTAATTTTCAAGTTTAAAACATTATACTGAACCTGCAAGGGAATAATTATTAACAACAAAATAATGTACATGTTGTAAACATCAATATAAGACCCTAAACATCTATTGTAAGGTGCAGGAGAACATATTGACCCTTGCCTGTCTGCTACTGGTAAACAAAACCCAGATGTAAATTGAAAAAGAAATCTGGCCATTTACATGTAAATATTTCATTTTAAAGCCATAGACCTTCTCTTGATTAAGGGAAATGAGACATGAACAATGCATGATGATTACCAAGAAATGTGAACTTTCAGATAAAACAATGAATGTTAAAACAGCAAAATACCAGGAAATCTCTGATGGCACATCCCTTTACATTGTCTTTGAGCTCAAAGATGACAGACTCCATGAAGTCACATATACCTGAACAATTTTGTCTTGTTAGTGGTACTGCAAGTCTCAGACGAAGTATGTCTTAAAACAAATGTCCTATTCTTCCGATAAAGATACATCTAGGGAGGTGCTTGGCGTTCTTTAACTAGGAGCACTTGTTGAAGAGCTATTGGTGTCACCACAGGACAAGAATCAGAACGGCTGTGATTTTGTTGTTCCATCTTCTTGGTGATTGTTCCCCTGAAGGAATGGAAACAAAAATTGAAAGCAAATAATTAGACTACGTACAACGACTGTATTTATTAGAGGCACTATGGAAAAATTATTGGAAAAAAGCACACTTTAGGGTAAATTTTCATTCAAACCTGGGACACGTGAATCTTCTGCCGCATAATTATGTAGTTTTCTATGATTCATATGACCTAAATGTCTTTCAGATCCTATGAGCATTCCTGAAGTTTATTGTAGGTCTTAAGTTTTAGCGGTTTTCAGTCATGGATCCTGTTGATACATTGTAATTTTGATATTTGACTAATTCATGTAAAAAAAGACTCTGCAGCATCTTAGTGAATATTTGTACTTACCGAATGAACATCGATAAAAACTGATGAAGCCTCATGTGAAGGATTATATGTTGTCGTACACATTTCGCCTTTCGTCGGCCAGTGAACAGAGGAAGTTGGAGAGCAGATAATTCCAAGTTGCTTTCAACTGAAGAAAATTTAAAAAAATAACCCCATAATTATCTTCTGTGAACAATACTGGTTTGCACCACCACCATTATCAACTGTCCGGAAAATGGGCCCAACTAGATTCTACCTGATGATAGTTCCCCCACATCGACGTCCTTATCCTTCAGAAGATAGGTTTGCCAGGATGGAATAAATTTAAG
This sequence comes from Astropecten irregularis, assembly GCA_963971285.1. NCBI lineage: Eukaryota > Metazoa > Echinodermata > Asteroidea > Paxillosida > Astropectinidae > Astropecten > Astropecten irregularis. The sequence goes on along the minus strand of OZ020244.1, from coordinate 4,888,569 downwards.
GACGAAACTTGAATAGAAGCTCTTCAGAGACTTCTGTCCATTTAGTTTGTCCTTAAATTACTACACAGCAATCAACGCATATGCATGTCACATTTTGTAACGGACGTATAACTTCCATGGCGTAATGTATTTGACATGTTATAAATCCATATTAAATGTAGGTAAACCATTCACAAGTCAGCCATCCGTACCTTAATATTACACAAATTAACATGAAAACATTAACTAAGGTTAATTACCTTCACAAGATGACCAAACCTCTAAGCCTTCAGTTTGTTGTCCATTTCCATGCTGTTATGTACGTCAAGTGAAGCCACGCATATTCGAACTCCCGAAAGTACTTGTTTGTTGTGTAAATTAAATGTCTGTCATGTATGTATTGTAAAACTTACCATGACGTTATGAACTCTAATTTCTTACCACTTGATACATGTAAAGTACTTACTTCACTTATGTAAACTTTACACAATCATTGTAAACTTGTATGTTTACTCCCAAAATATGAAAAATTATTTTTACAAAACAAATGTGTATAGCTTTTTCATGGGATTTTACATAAATTAAGTATTTTTTTACACAATATTCTTTACATATTTTATTTTTTACATTCGTTTTCTGAGTGTAAGTGCAAGTACCAGACGTAGTCAGAGGATCGATGTCCAAAGTATTACATCGCGTAAAGGGGGGTGCAGACCAGTAAATAGGTCCAAATCAGTCCGCGGAGCTCATTCATATTTTGTGTACCCTCAACATCTTTTTAATAAAAGCATTTGCTGAGGCCGACTTGCAAAGTCTTGTAAAGGAAATGGATGGAACCCGGTCACCTGAGTTTGATGTATAAAAATGTATTATTTTAAGCATGAAGTAGGCAAACGCTCCCTACCGCAGGACGGGGTACACTCCCTGCCAAATACCCTAAAGGTTTTTTGAGCTTGGTTACACTGATGAAAAATTCAAGCTTCCCAAACTCTTAAGAGAGCATTTCTGTCTTTCCGATTTTCTGCGCTATCATGGAGGTAGAAATAGAATTCCAAGATAACTCCTTTTAACTATTTACGTGTCAAATTGTTGGCATTGTGGCCAGACCTGTTGGGTCCGTTCTCCTAGTTCGTGTAACACAGCTACATATATGATTTGCCATTCCCTCTACACACATCAAAAACTATATTTCGTTCACTACAACTTGCAACATTACATGTTTGCACTATGCATTCATGCCACATGCACACACTGTTCAGTGCGTGGTAAGTACAAGTACCAGACGTAGTCAGAGGATCGATGTCCAAATTATTACATCGCGTAAAGGGTGCAGACCAGTAAATAGGTCCAAATCAGTCCGCGGAGCTCATTAATATTATGTATACCCTAAAACAAAATTGAACTAGACATTGTGGTTGTGGGAACAACCACTAGGTGTTCGGGGTCTCATTTCGTACTGGAACTGTTATGAGAATGTCTGTTGGAACGCATGTGTGGCATATATAAATACACTTAAACTGTGTGACTGAGCAAATACTGATCACTGACTGTTAGCGTATAGAAAATGGTGTCACCTTTAAATAACGTAAAATTGTCCGGACGATAACTTCCGGTTAGTTAACCACAAACAACTGAAAATAAATTTGCAGAAATTATCGAATGCGTACCATGTAAACAATTTGCAATTTGCACCGATGTACGTCATGTAATTACCGAATAAACAGTATTTGAATAATTTCATCATGTTTCCTTTAAAAATGCATAACTTCCGGTTGAATGACGTCACAGATTTCAAACTTCACACATATGTCAAGGTGCATTAGTTCTTCACACTCACCAAATTTGGCGGAAATCCGTTGTTTACTTTTGGATTACGTAATCACTGTATATCTTTAATCCACCATAGAGGGCGCTATACAGCCCGTATGACGTCATCGTTTATATTTTCCAAAAGCTTAAGACCTATTCTATCATTTACCCAGAGGGGTTTTATGTGCCCAAATCCTTCCGTTTTCGAGTTATTTTAAGTCAAACTTCAACTTCCGGTAACACCGGAAGTGAAGGTCATTTGTACACAACACTGAATATATTAATTGTTAAGATTCACGTGTTGAGTAACATATGTCAATATCAAAATCGTAGGTCATGTGGTTCTCAAGTTATAGAGCACCAAATTTTTTCCTAAAAACGAGTGTAATTTGATACCCGATGACGTCATCATGACGTCAATCTTCTAAATACAACTTGGCATCATGACCGAAGTTCCCACCAAGTTTCAAGTCAATATCTTGTAACTGTCATATAGAAGTCGTGCTGACAAGTTTGGGAAGAAGAAAAATGAAAAAAACTAGACATTGTGGTTGTGGGGACAACCACTAGGTGTTCGGGGTCTCATTTCGTACTGGAACTGTTGAGAATGTCTGTTGGAACGCATGTGTGGCATATTGAAATACACTTAAACTGTGTGACGGAGCAAATGATCATGCTGAGTGCAGTGTATTCGTATTATGTACACTGACTGATAGCGTATAGAAAATGGTGTCACCTTTAAATAATGTAAAATTGCCCGGACAATAACTTCCGGTTAGTTCATCACAAACAACTGAAAATTTGCGAAAATCATCGTATGCGTAAGATGTAAACAATTTGCAATTTGCACTGATGTACGTCATGTAATTACCGAATAAACAGTATTTTAATAATAACATCATGTTTCCTTTAAAAACACATAACTTCTGGTTGAATGATGTCACAGATTTTAAACTTCACACACATGTCAAGGTGCATTAGTGCTTCACACTCACCAAATTTGGCGGGAATCCGTTGTTTACTTTTGGATTATGTAATCACTGTATATCTTTAATCCACCGTAGAGGGCGCTATACAGCGTGTATGACGTCATCGTTTATATTTTCTGAAAGCTTAAGACCTACTCTATCTTTTACCCAGAGAGGTTTTATGTGCCCAAATCCTTCCGTTTTCGAGTTATTTTGAGTCAAACTTCAACTTCCGGTAACACCGGAAGTGAAGGTCATTTGTACACAACACTAAATATGTTAATTGTTGAGATTCACGTGTTGAGTAACATATGTCAATATCAAAATCGTAGGTCATGTGGTTCTCAAGTTATAAAGCACCAAAGTTTTTCCTAAAAACGCTTGTAATTTGATACCCGATGACGTCATCATGACGTCAATCTTCTAAATACAACTTGACATCATGACCGAAGTTCCCACCAAGTTTCATGTTGATATCTTGTAACTGTCATATAGAAGTCCTGCTGACAAGTTTGGGAAGAAGAAAAAAAAAAAAAAGACTAGAGATTGTGGTTGTGGGAACAACCACTAGGTGTTCGGGTCTCATTTCGTAGTGGACCTGTTATGTGAATGTTTGTTGAAATGTGTGTGATCAATCGTCCCTTATACAATTCCATATGAGCAACAGCAAATAGTGATCATGCTGAGTGCATGTTTTCGTAGACAGACTGGTAGTGTATAGGAAATTGTGTCACCTTTAAATGTCTTATATTTGTTTGGATGAAAACTTCCGATTAGTTTATCATAAACAACTGAAAATTTGCAGAAATCATTAAATGCGCACGATGTAAATAATGTGCACCTTTCACTGATGTATGTTATGTATTTACTTAAATTGTGGAGTGCCCCTTTAATAGTGAAGCCAACACGAGGACGATATATTCCTATAGTCTAAAACACCCCCTTTTTATTCATAATGCATGGCTGCAACCGCATCAGACACATACTTCAAGAGAGATATTGATTATAGGGTACCCCTTTAATGTCACGTGATTTGTTATGAGATGATTCCATGGTTAATGTCTGAAGCACTTTCATCTCTTCTGTAGTGTAGGCCTATTGTATAATGCAACGAAGTTCTAATCGGTACCTGATAATCCATTCAGAAGATAATGATAAGTTTTTGTTGTTTGATGTATTTTTCAATGAGGTTAATTTTTCAGTGATCTCGTATCTTTTCTAATATTCTGTAATTAGTATGCGTTAACCTATGTCTTTGCTCGTCGTGGTTTTGAGATCGGACTTCGACTTAATATTGATCGAACAGGACTTTGGTGTATGGGGGAGCATGATCTCTACAAGCAAGTAATCAAATCAGTGATGAGGGTTTATACAGGATATAGAGCGCTCGGCGTATGGAAGTCGGAAGTGCGCCCTCTTTTACAAGGTGAGTGCAGTATAGAGTCCCTAGGGACTCGAGAGTGCAGTGAACCTAATAAAGCTGTTCATTATTTTGTGCGGTCGGCCGGATGGATCGGAGAGTGAAGCGAGATAAGCGTGGAGTGGTATGGTGCCGGCTGTTGGGTTTCTTGACTGTGGAGTTTGGTGTGGTGTCATTGTGGTACTAGATTTAGGTCGTGACATAAACACGCCGTGGCAACCTTACGGCACGGTACGGTATAAATTGAATGGTGATTTGACATGTTTTGGGGGCTGTTTTAGTTTTATGTACAGGAATTGGTTATATTGGTTGGTGTGTATGTAATTGAGTTGTTTGGATTGTCTTGTGTGCAATTATTTGGTTGTGGCATTCTTGGAGATTAGTCCACTCTGCTCGGTTAGATGGTTAGCCAGGTCCTATAGACTATCTCTTCCTTCCTCCATGTACAGACTAAGTAGGCCTACAGTGAACTAGGCCTATGCCTAGTCAACTCTAACCAGCTAACGTTAATTTAGGTGAGTTAGTAGGACCTGGGTATCAAACTACCATCTTTCCAGAGTGGATTAATCTAAAGTGCCTTGGTTATTTTATTTTCAAACAGGTATTGGACAGAATTTCACTGATGACTATTATTAAGTATTATATAATTAGGCCCTAACTCCGACAACACTAAGTTTTACTATGTTTAGTAGGCCTACTTGTCTTAGTAGGCTATAGCCTGTAGGCCCATACTAGTTTGAATACAGTAACCATGGTAACAAATTATGATGAATTTCAATCTTAGTTGTGTGACAATTGGGTAGAAATAGGCCTACCGTAGGAAAAATTTTACGGGGTTTTTCTTATACCAACAATAAATGAAACACTTGTTGTGCTGCAGCAGGCATTTATCTTAAAATGCCCTCTGCCTCTGCAGGCTTCAAAGAGTTGTGCACAAGTGATGGTTGTCAGTGGAATTCTTGTCTATTTAATGATATGTTAGACCTAGGCACTGAATTCCCTGTTTTAATTTCGGGGTCGACGGTTAGTCTAGCGGCCCAGAGAATCCCATAGAGTTTGATATTATGTGCACGGAAAAAATTATACTTCATAATACTTGTGCTGAAAAATTTCCCCAAATGACAAGACGACATGACAAATTGGTTTGAAAATCACTTGATATTTTGTACTCATAATCATTGCATGTGATGGAAATCGATGTTTGCTGATCAAAAAAACAGGCAATCCTTTACGTCATTTTGGAGCATCCACCAATTAGAAACAATTAAGCATGAAGTCAGTACATGTGTAAGGCACGTGTGTGTGGCGGAGAACCACACAAAATGGTAGATGCTCCAAAATGACTCTAAATGATCGTCTGTTTATTTGTGATCATGAGCACAAATAAATATGCTGGACTTTATGGATCACATTCAGAGAAAAGATGGAGTGATTTTCAAGTCAATTTGTGATATCTTTGTTGTCATTTGGGGACATTTTGTGAAGTAGAATTTTTTTCATGCACAAAATGTCGAACTCTATGGGATTCTCTGGGGCTAGTTACTGGGTGTACTAGATAAATATATGATGGCACAGTATATACTGACACTGTCAATGTCAACATGCTCAGAATGCATCCTATACTGTCGTACTGTGATCATACATTTTGCAAAAATGTAATATACCCTGTGTTTATTGTGATTGGGGTGTTTTCTAAACAGTTTGTTTTATTTGCCGTATTGTTTTGTTGTGGCTGCTTAATGACTTATTTAATCTTGGGCATATTTATGTCAATGATTTTAATGAGCACTAGTATGTGTGCGTGTTTTTTTGTCTTGCAGGATATGGTGAAGTCCAAGAAGACAAGGTGTAGCCTTCATTCATCTTCCCCAAGGATAACGACACCGCCTTGGGGGAGACGCCTGCCTGTGTTTCATAGGCAGTGCGCAAACCAGCTGACACATGACGATGATGTGTTCGTACTCCGAGAACAAAGGAAGCATTGTCTTTCTTGTTCTCACTTTGAGGGTACTGGGGCACGTGTGCCCTTCAGCTGGTCTTATGAAAGTCTGTGTTGTATACGATCCCAAAGTTCAAAGAAATACGTTTCCAAATGTCAAAATGAAATTGAATACCAGTATGATTTGAGTACATGCTCTTATCTGATGAGAGATGTGAGACATCTGAAGATGCAGAGAATGAAGCAGATAACAAGGCAGAGATTGAACAGTTTGAAAGCATTGAAGAAATTGAAGGTAAGAGGAAAAACATGCTGTAGCAGAAATCAAGTACTAGAGTGTCATGTAGAGTATCATCGTGAAGAAAGAAAAGTGTCAAAACCAAATAGAAAGAAAATAAGAAGAATGATGCGTAGAGAGGCATATCACAGAAAGAGAAATGGTAAAGTGATTGAAGTACGCATGAGTAAAGAAGAGAGGAGGTGCCATGCAAAAACTCAGAAATGGATACAAAGCTGTACAACAGGGTGTTTGAAAAGTGTCATGAAGAATTTGAAATTTAGAGGGAGTAATGATTTGAAATGTAAGAGAAGGAGGCATGCGAAGAATAGGACTAATGATGGTAAAATCAGAAAAGAACATGATATCCAGAAGCAAGAGAGAAAGGAATCATTTGAGCATATGATTAGAAACAATGAATCTCAAGTTGTCCATTATGCATCAGAATCTGAGATTATTCCAAAGAAAACTGCCAGGGGGAAAAAGGTTCATGTACAGAAACAACAGAGTGTTAAGCGCAAAACAAAGAATGATGTGACAGAAAGTGCATGCTGGCTCTGTGATCAAATTGAACAACCTGGGACTGTGGCATTTACAAGATTAGTTCAATGTGAAAAGTGTCAAATATGGTTACATGTGTCCTGTATGCAGTTTGTGAAGATAGAGCAATATTTGGTCAATAAGTCAGTGTCATGGGTGTGCTGTAAATGTGGCAATGCTAATTATTCTCAAAGTTTGTTCCATGATTTTAGCTTTTGCAGTGATGGCAACATGTATGAATTCTTGGAGCTTGATGAGGATGCAGAGTCATTGGAAGCTGTTCTAAATGTAAGAAAATGTGCCAAGTTATTAAAGTCTAGAGATTGTGATCAAAGTACCAATGCAAAACCTGTGATTGTACAACAATGTGGAGGTTATTCATTAAGAGAAAGAAAGAAGAAATCAAATGATTCTGATAAATCACAAGGTGTTGAGTCCAAAGGCAAGAACACAGAAACATGTAGTAAGGATACTGTCAAGATCAATGATACAAATTGTTCAAATAAAGGGAAACCAGGAAAGAGAAAAAGGGTTGATGTCATGGAATGTGAAAATACAGAGATGCGCACAACTTCGAAGAGAGTATATGCAACCCGTAGCCAGAAAAAAGTTAGACCTATTGAGAAGACGAAAGCAGCATTGTCAAGCAATGAAGTAGTCATTGAGGATGTTGACGTTTCCACATGTAATGCAAAGACAAATCAGAGAGTATATAATAAGCCAAGTAATTCTCATGCATTGAACAGTGTATTAGTACAAGGAAACTTCCATCAGGGACACCCTAAATTTGGATACAATGTCGGAAAACAATGTGTGCCAAACAGCTTGTGTGCAATAATGTATGGTTACATCAAAGATTTGAGTCGATGGACAAGTCATGATATGGATTTGATTCTGAATACTGGTGATGAACTGTATGGTTATTTATCAAAAAGCTCAACAGTAAACACAGATTATTTGTTAATAAATGAATTACCAACTGATTTAAATTTATTTAATAAGCAATTTACAATGACATATCATGAACCTGTTAATGGAGCATTTGGAGATGAGTGTAACTTACCTGAATTTAACATGATATCATTGAATAGAGCTCTTGAACAGACATTGCAGAGATACAATGCTTGCTTTATTTGTTTTCATGAAAATACATTTGCTGTAATTTGTCAAAATCAGAAGTATTTCATATGTGATTCACATTGCAGAGATCAGAATGGATGCCAAGTCAGTGAAGGAAGAAGCTTGATGAAATGTGTAGATACATGGCAAGGCATATATAGGTATTGTATTAATTTGTGGCAGTCTATGAATTTGCATAATCATGAACAGTTTGAAATTACAGGTGTGACAATGTACTGTGTTGATGCTGGGAATAATTGTACTGTTCAATATGAGGAAAGTAGACCAAAAGTTGAAGATGTCTGTGCTTGCTTAAATGAAGATGAGGGATGTACATCAAAAAATAGCACCTTGATACATAAGATGGTGGATAAAGAAACAACTAAAAGAGAAATGCCCAATGATGAGGAAGCATGTCACTCTAGCAGTAATCCAGAATTAATTACTACTAAACCAGTAATCAGTAATGAAGACAGTGCTGAATGTAGAGACAATGATATAGAAATAGTGGCAATTCATTCATGTAGTTTTCACTTTGTACCATTGCAACATGATAGTAAGATTGCATTGTGTAAGTCTCTTGGGATTTCTAAAGTGTATTCTGAGTCTGAAAGTGTATCGTGTTACAACATGGGACCTCCACATGACATTAAATCTATAAGAGGTGATGGTAATTGTTTCTATCGTGCTGTTTCGTATGCCATATCAGGTTCCGAACGTAATCATATGCGATTAAGATTAGCAGCTGTTAATTACTTGTTGAAACATGCTGATCGATACAAGTCATTCTTGCGTCAAGGCTACAATAGTGTTGAGGAATATGTTTCTAAGAAGAAAGTGTTTTGTTCAGGAGTTTGGGCTACAGAAGTTGAAATCATAGCACTAGCACACATGTTAATGACTGATATCTATACCTATACAAGTAATAGATGGCATATATTTTCAGGGAGATATAGTGAAGTTGGTACAGTAACATCTGTAACTGGAATCTATCTGAATCACACTCGGCAGATACATTATGATGTTGTGTTGTCAGTTGAGGATGAGGAATGTGTTTTAGATGAACCATGTTGTAATGATTCAGAAAAAAGTGTCGTTCAAGAAAACAGCCTACAAAGTAATGAAATCCATAGTCCAAATGTACATATGGTGGATCATAATAACAGAAATGATGTAATAAATTATATTGATGAATCTGTGGAATGTAAAAATGAGAAGAAAGATTGTACATTGGTAAGAAAAAGAAAGAAAAGAACAAATACAGCAATGAGAAGAAAGCAGAACAGGGGAAGAAAACAATTAATGCGTGAAAAGGAGAAGCAGAAAGTGGTACATGTATTTGACAAAGGTGATTCTAATGTGAATAGTCAGACCAAGCAGAAAACAACACCACAGAAGAAAATGTATAAGAAAATTAAATATTCTGCCACAGGTAATAAAACAAAATACCAGACTGATTCTGAATATAGACAGAAAGTTATTAAGAACAATATACGTAGATATCATGATAAACCTGATTACAAACAAAAACTTAGAAATGCTAGCAACAGGAAATATCATACAAATATGAGATTTAGAGAGGAAGTAATTAAAGCAGTGAAAGCAAAATATCATGGAAATCTGAAATACAGAAATGAATTACTTAGAGCAATAAAGGCAAAATATCATGGAAATGTAAAATATAGGAATGAAGTAATTAAAGCAATGAAGGCACAATATCATGGAAATGTGAAATACAGAAATGAAGTAATTAGAGCAATGAAAGCTAAATACCATGGAAATGTGAAATACAGAAATGAAGTAATTAGAGCAATGAAAGCTAAATACCATGGAAATGTGAAATACAGGAATAAATTAATTAGAGCAATGAAGGCAAAATATCATGGAAATGTGAAATACAGAAATGAAGTATTTAGAGCAATGAAGGCAAAATATCATGGAAATGTGAAATACAGGAATGAAGTAATTAGAGCAATGAAGGCAAAATATCATAATAATGTTAAATACAAGAATCAATTAATAAAGAAATTGAAAGAAAAATACCATGGAAATGTTTACTATAAAGATAAAGTTTTACAATCATTAAGAACAAAGTATAAGAATGATCCCAAATACAAATGTCAAATATTGAAAAACAAGTCAAATAGAATAGTAAAGTTGAGGAAAATGGACAAGTGTATTGATAATGTTTTGACAAAATTTAAAAGAACAATGTCAGTTGGTCCAGATTGTGTATGTGCTGTATGCCACAAACTGCTGTTCAATAACCAAGTAATGAAATGTAATAAAGACAAATACACACATTCTGAATGTATATCTGAGCAATATGTGCATAGTTGTTATGATACATGTAAAATGAACTGTGTGTTATCTAGATCAAATAGAGCATTGTTGTGGATTTGTCATACATGTCATAGGAAGTTGATTGTAAATAGAATACCAGCTGAAGCAAGTATAAATAATCTTAATCTATCAAATATTCCAGATGATTTGGAGAGATTAAATAGTCTTGAACAACACTTGATCTCTAGAAATATTGCATTCATGAAAATTGTCAATTTGCCAAAGGGTGGTCAGAAAGGAATATATGGTCCATGTGTGTGTGTTCCATCAAATACTACAGAAACTGTCAATATGCTGCCTAGACCAGGAAATGAGAATGAAATGATCCGTCTGAAATTGAAGAGGAAACTGTCATATAAAGGTTATTATGAGTATCAATTTGTTAATAAACAAAATATTTTAGATGCTTTATTGTATTTGAAACACAATAATAAATGGTACCATGATATTGAAATTGAGCATGATTGGATTAATCCTGTATGTGAATCTACAAGTGATGAAGATGATATAAATGCTAATGAATTTACAAATGAGAATGAAAATAATGACATGCAGGAAAATGATGATAATGGAGATGAAATTGATGATGACATTAATGAACGGTTATGTGGTGTACAACTGGACACTTGCTTACAACCAGCTAATATTGGACAGGAAATTTTGGATCAGTATTTTGATGATATCTTTTGTGTTGCACCATGTGAAGGCAATAATCCAGTAAGACTTTTAATGGAAGAAGGAAATGAAGCCAAATGCTTTCCAGTATTATTTCCAAATGGATCTCCAATATTTAGTGATAAACGTGATGTCAGGATAACACTTTGCAGATATTTACATAACAGACTAATGAATGCTGATAATAGATTTGCTCGGAATACAGACTATATCTTCTATGCTCAGTACTTGTCAGAAATTCAACAAGTTATGTCTAGTGTGTCTATTGCATTACGTAAAGGTTGTGGGAAGTCTCAAGATGGAGAACATATAACAGCATCAATGTTAAATGATAAAGAGAAACTGAGAGATGTGTTAAAATCTGACAGTGGATATAAATTTCTCAAGCCGATCAGAGGAACACCACCATATTGGCAATGTGCTCACAGAGATATATTAGCTATGATTACCCAACTTGGTTTACCTACATGGTTCTGTTCATTCTCAGCTGCTGATATGAGATGGCCTGAAGTGATTAATACTATACTGAAACAGAGAGGAGATTCAAGATCAATAGAGGAATTAGATTGGAATGATAAATGTGAAATATTGAGAAGTAATCCTGTCACTGCAGCTAGAATGTTCGATAGAAGATTTCATATGTTTCTGAAAAATGTTGTTATGTCAGATGCACAGCCTATTGGAAAGGTCATAGATTACTTTTATAGAGTTGAATTCCAACAGAGAGGATCACCACATACACACTGCTTATTCTGGATTGAAAATGCACCCATAGTTGGTATTGATAAAGATGAAGATGTTGTGAAGTTTGTTAACAGATATGTTAGTTGTAAATTACCATCTGCTGAGGATGATGAAGAATTACATGAAATTGTTAGTAATGTACAGCAACACAGTAAAAAACATTCCAAAAGTTGTAAAAAGAAGGGTACAGAATGTAGGTTTAATTTTCCAAGACCACCATCAGAGAGAACCTTTATTATACATAAGAAGTCAGCAAAGAAGCATGAAAATAAAAGGTCAAATGATTTTGATAATGATACATGTAATATTGATGAGGAAATAGAAGATGTGCTGAATGGTGATAAAAAAGAAGTGATATGTATTGAGATGAATACAGAACAAGCAAAGGAATTGTTGAAGTCAGTGTGGACAGAAATGCAAAATCCAAAGAAACATTATGAATCAGCAAATGAATTGTTTGAAGCTTTGGGAACAACACAACTTCACTTTGAAATAGCAAATAGAGAATTAACAAACAAAGTGAGCATTGTATTAAAGCGTAATCCTCAAGATGTCTGGGTAAATCAGTATAATCATGACTTGATACGAGCATGGAATGCTAACTTAGATATTCAGTATATTACAGATATTTATGGATGTGTAGCATATGTTGCATCATATATGTCAAAAGCTGAACGTGAAATGGGACAATTGCTTAATCACGCACAGAATGAAGCACAAAGGGGAAACATGGATGCTAAAGCAAGTATGAAAGAAGTTGGATATGTATATTTGCAAAATCGTGAAGTTTCAGCTCAAGAGGCAGTATATCGTGTATGTACTTTGAGATTAAAGGAATGTTCAAGGAAAGTAGAGTTCATACCTGTAGGAGATAATCCAGTCAGAATGAGTAAGCCTCTGAGAATGATCCAAAATAGACCAGATGAAGATGATGAAGATATATGGATGACATCAAAAATTGATCGTTACAAGGCAAGACCCAAGTCTAATGAATTTGATATGATGTGCTTAGCCTCATTTTGTTCAGAATTCAGAATTTTATCAACAACAGAAGCATGCAAATTGAACAGTGGAAGGAGATATGAACATGTGTTTACATTACAAAATGATTTGGGACACATTCAGCGACGTACTCGAAGTAATCCAGCTGTGATTAAATATCCTAAATTTTCAGTGACAAAATCTCCTGAAAAATATTATCAGAGTATTCTGCAGTTATTCCTTCCATATCGTGTTGATGCACAGTTGAAGCCATCACAGTATGAAACATATGAAGACTTCTATATGAATGCAAGTGTCAAACTAATTGATGATAATGTACAGTGTGTGAAGAATGTTATTGACTTGAATCGAAGGAAATTTGAAGCTAATATTGAATCAATTGAAGACGCTGAAGAGTATCTGCATAAATTTGGTGATCAGGAAGATGCATGGGCTTTAATATGTCCAGAGACTGAATCAGTAAGACTTGAATGTATGAATGATAAGGAGCAAGTTGAGCAGGACAGTGAGGATGAATTTGCTATACCAGACTTAAAATCAAATGACAAAGATGATTCAAAATATAGTTTTGAATACCATACACCTAAATTGCATAGAGAAGAAGCACATAGTTTAATGAGATCATTGAATAGCGAACAGAGTAAAATATTCTATAAAGTTAGACAATGGTGTCTTGATAAAGTCAATGGTAAACATCCTGAACCATTTCATGTCTTTGTAACTGGAGGAGCAGGATCTGGCAAGAGTCATGTGATTAAATGTATATATAATGAAGCTGTACGTATACTTGGAAGATTGATGCATAATCCTGACGATGTGAGTGTATTATTGACTGCTCCTACTGGTGTTGCTGCATATAATATCAATGGATTTACAGTACACAGTGCTTTGTCAATAGGAATTGATGTATCTTTACCATATCAACCACTTGGTGATGAGAAAATGAGCACATTACGTATGAAATTGGAACAGTTGCAAATATTGATTATAGATGAAATTTCTATGGTAGATCAGAAAATGTTATGTTATATACATGGACGATTGCGACAAATCAAACAAACAAGAACACAGTGTGCTTTTGGTAATGTAAGTGTGATTGCAGTTGGTGATTTTTATCAGTTACCTCCAGTGAAAGGGAAATCATTGCATCATAACACACTAGAATCTAGTCTGTGGCATGAGCAATTCAAAATAGTGGAACTTCAAGAGATAATGAGACAAAGAGATAACATGCAATTTGCAGAGGTATTAAACAAGTTGAGAATTAAAAGCAAGAAAGATACCTTGACTGATGAAGAAACAGCTATGCTAACAAAATGTGAAACTGGGGAAATATGGGAAGATGCAGTTCATATTTATCCAACGAATAAACAAGTAAATAATTTCAATGTTGACATATTACGGAAAAAATGTCCTGATTGTTTTTGCATTGAAGCCAAGGATTATGAGAAAGACAGTAGTAGTAGCCAGATGAAACAAAGAGCACATCCTTTACAATCAACACGTAAATGTAGTTTGACTAGCTCACTATGGATTGGAATTGGTGCAAGAGTTATGCTTACTAAGAATATTGATGTATCTGATGGACTTGTAAATGGTGTGTTTGGAACTGTGATTCATATAGAATTATTACCTGATAAATCAGCACCCAAATACATTTTAATAAATTTTGATGATAACCAGGTTGGATGTAAACAAAGAAGGCAGTCAGTTTCAAGATTCCCAAATGCTGTGGCTATTGAGATACAAGAAGAGAATATTGGCAAGAAATGTATTCGGAAACAATTCCCATTGAAGCTTGCCTATGCATGTACAGCTCACAAAGTGCAAGGAACAACATTGAATAAAGCAGTAGTATGTTTAGACAAGACATTTGCAGCTGGTCAAGCATATGTTAGTTTGAGTCGAGTCACAGACATAAAGAACTTGGTTATTGAAGGATTTGATCAGAAACGTATCTATTGTGATAAATCAGTTGGGGAAGCATTCAGTAATATGCCTAAATTTATTGAAAATGTAGATTTTGATGTGAGAGATGGAAACACTACTTCTATTACACTGCACAATATTCAAGGATTGAAGCCACATATTGAAGATTTAAAATGTCATAATGAAATAATGCAGTCTGATTTTATATGCTTGACTGAAACATGGATTAAGCAGGATGAAATGATTGAAATGGGTATTGATAATTTCAAGAGCTATCATCAAACAAGAGCTTCATCATATGATAATACAATGAGATTACAACAGCAGAGCCGTGGAGGTGTTTCAGTATATGGCAAACAAGATAAACACTTTAGCAGATTATATTTTGATGTTAATAACCTTGAGTATATTGCATTTCACATCATATCTGAAATGTCTGTTGTAATTGTTGTTATATATCGACCACCATCTTACAAGATTCATGAATTTATTGACAATTTGAGCAAACTGATTTCTGAAATACATGCTGTAAGTAACAGATGCATTGTTATTGGTGATTTCAATGAGAATATTTTGAGTATGAATTCCCACATTGAGAGAGTAATGAAAGAACATGGTTATAGGCAATATGTAACTGATGCAACCACAGAAAATGGTACATTAATTGATCATGTTTATGCAAGAGGTTTGGATCATATAGAAACTATTGTTACACCCACATATTACAGTTATCATGAAGCTGTCAGAATAGTGTATGAATATGAGTAATTTTGTGATAATATAAAGACACATGTATTCAAGAACTGCAGACAAGTACAGATAAGTTCAAACAGTGCAAAGACATGATAGATAAAATAAAAAAAGAGAATGTTATTTACAATTGTGACACTCAGTAAAAAATATATATTTATACACCTGGCCATGTATTGATAATTAAACTACATTTCCTAAGCTATATGCAGATACCCATACAAGGAAAATAATAAATTGTATCAATCAGAAAAATATACATATAAACAAAACTATGGAACAAATCACGATGATAACAGTATGCAACCAGTCAGGATGATGACAGTATGTAACCAGTCAGGATGATCACAGTATGTAACCAGTCATGATGATGACAGTATGTAACCAGTCAGGATGATCACAGTATGTAGCCAGTTAGGATGATAACAGTATGTAACCAGTCAGGATGATCACAGTATGTAACCAGTCATGATGATGACAGTATGTAACCAGTCAGGATGATAACAGTATGTAACCAGTCAGGATGATAACAGTATGTAACCAGTCAGGATGATAACAGTATGTAACCAGTCAGGATGATAACAGTATGCAACCAATCATATGTAACCAGTCAGGATGATAACAGTATGTAACCAGTCAGGATGATCACAGTATGTAACCAGTCAGGATGATCACAGTATGTAACCAGTCAGGATGATAACAGTATGTAACCAGTCATGATGATAACAGTATGCAACCAGTCATATGTAACCAGTCAGGATGATCACAGTATGTAACCAGTCAGGATGATAAAAGTATGCAACCAGTCATATGTAACCAGTCAGGATGATCACAGTATGTAACCAGTCAGGATGATAACAGTATGTAACCAGTCATGATGATCACAGTATGCAACCAGTCATGATGATAACAGTATGCAACCAGTCAGGATGATCACAGTATGTAACCAGTCATGATGATAACAGTATGCAACCAATCATATGTAACCAGTCATGATGATAGCAGTATGTAACCAGTCACGATGATAACAGTAAATGTAAAATATAACCAAGGATGGGACCTTATGGAGAATTTCCCATAGGGTCATGCACAAACTTTACTTACCTATTTCTAAACATCCTCCAAACCAATGAACTTGAAATTGGCATAATGTTCATATTGAGAGCATTCTCTGTCATCTATTAAAATGTTTTAATATAGACATTAAAATATGTCTTTATAAGGTGGGTGGTACCTTAGGGAGACATCAAAACGTTTGTCCCGATGTCTCCCTAATGTCCACTTTTAGACACTTATGTGTCTCCCTATTACTCCATTTGTAATGGGAGACTGTGCAGAACCGGTCTTCAAGTCAACAGCGCACGCGCAATACAACGCGCGCATGCTCACAATTGTGCAAGTATGGTTTACATGTGTGCTGTTGACTCAAGACCGACTCTCCAAAAGTCTCCCATTATATACTCATGTACATGTGCGAGTACACTGTACATGAAACACTTGATGATTGCATGGCAAGTAAGTTGCCCTAGTGTTCTGGGAACATTGTACGTCCCAGCTATTTTGATCATGCAATCAAGATTTCAGGTCAAATGATGTCCACAGAATTCATAATCAAATGAAGTTCTGTGGACATGTTCAGAAGATTTATTTGCATCATACACGGAATTATCACTGTTTTCTATAATTTGATTACTGTGCACTTATTGACATGCATGTCATGCTTCAAACTGTTACATACATGTATATTGTTCAGTGTACATTTTCAACTACTTTATTAAGGATTTGTATGATGTTAAAATTATCACAACTTAAAGTTCATGATGAAATTTGTATGCACATGTATGACATGCATGTCATTTTGATGTATGAGGTATGGAATCAGCTCTCATTTAAGTTAACAAAGTACTGGTATTTACATCATGTTAAGTCAAAGTTAAAGGTGTCCACAAATAAAAAAAAAAAATATTATTTCAATAAAAAGTTTGATAGTAAGTAAAACAAACAATTTCATTTTCAGTTAAGAAGGTATAAACAAAAGTAAAGCATGTCACCGACACCGACCATCCCTCATACATTCTTATCAGTGCAAAATATACAAATACCGGTACATGTACTCTAAATTGTAATACTTACAAAATTTGGTAATGGTCATGATGATGATTGTGTTTATAAACTGACTGATTGTGTGGAATAGTTGTACTTTTTGTAGTGTAATTTAAGGTGATTATGCCCCTAAAGAACCAGATTTCAAACCTGAGAATGTGTGTAGTTCTTCATATACACAATACACATTATATGGTTGTTTTGTTTACTAAACATTCATGTAAATATATTACACATGACTTGTGTATTATAATGGCATGTGTAATGCTTACTTTAAAGGTAATATCATACTTTGGTTTTTGTCAAAGAAGTACAGATTCATAGGCAAAAATATCAAGGAAGATAGAGGCACAGTCATCTGTGAAAATTTCAGTCCCATACGTTGCCCACTTTTTGAGAAAATCGTGAAAAACGGCCACATAATTTCTTAAGTCTTTTCTCTTTTATTTTTGATCTTTTAAAAGATCAAAAAGATTTTAGGTCATTGTTTTACTAATTTCTGGTTAAATACACCATTTCAAGTAGAGCAATTTTAACGGCAGGTTTCTATACCAGCACATCTTCATTCCCTGAAAGTTACAGGTAAATCTGTGAACATTTCTGTTTTGGTGTCTTACCAAAGTATGATACTACCTTTAATACATGTAAATTGTAAATGCATACTTGAAATGAAGATTTCCCCTTGAAGATAGACCAACTTGTCTATACGGTAATATGTGTGTAGTACATAATGCTGAATAGGTCTATAAGGGAAGACAAGGGTAATGGTGGCCAGACTGTTGTAGTGTGATTATAGGCCAAGAAATCATGGCCCTTATTAGACCCTGCATATATTTTTGTATTCATTGATATTTATAAAGCCAATTTCAAATGTATATCTATCCCTACTTGATAAAATGATTTTAACTGCATTTTTATATTTTTGATAAAGATCATAGATTTAACATTACTTTGTATTATGTATCTGCCTTCTTGTTCATCACATATGGTGTAATACATTTCTGAATGTGAAACAAATACATTAATGAACACCATGCTGATAGGCAAGTTGCTATGCCATTATTGCCATACAACGCCATCACCAGCTTCAACTACATGTACATTAACATGTTAGCTGCATGTGAATTGATCTTCTACTGAAATGACTTTGTATTGTGGAAATGACCATAGCCAGGATCGGGGGAATACTTGAACTGCTTCAAACTTCAAGAATGTGTTTCATCTGAAGTGACTCTTGCCTGAACTGAACATGAACACAGTAGTTTATTTGGCATGGAATCCAAGATTCCTTATATATCCTGTGCCTGTACAGCAAGCCACACTAACATCACATGGGAAGCAACGAAGGTCCTTCATTTCTTCATTGGCTTTTCCACCAATCGACCCAGAATAATGTTTGCATTGATGTTGCTATCATTTCTGAGCAGTTTCATCAGACTTCAAACAATATTCGGACTTGTCACATGCTGGAGGTCTCACGGATGTACACCTGTGCTTGTTTGAGCTGTGCACCAGTCATCATGTGCATAAGGTAAATATATCTGGCTTGTGTTACTTGTAAGTGTCCATTAAGTAAAATCTATCAACACTTGCATTTTATTATGAAGTGAACAATGAAAGATGAATTTCATTGCAGATGCATCTCGCACATGTATGAATGTAAATCATAAATGGCAATGCCAATGAGACTGATATACATTTGATACAGTTGATGAGACCCAGTATGACCTCCAGGTGAATTCAACTGAAAAATTTGTTATTTATAGTTACTTTGTTTTGTTCAGTTTGAAATCATATGTACATGTAATAACCATGCTGTTAATTTCTTTGTTTTATTTTCCCATGCAGATTTCACTTATGCTTCAAACTCCATGGAAATCACCAATGTGCTGAAGACAACATGTAGCAACAAGGCATGCATGAACAAAAACTTGTGATAAAGATCAGTTACTAAATCATGATTGTTGACAGAATGTTTGTCTGAATGATACTAAGTACTTATTAAGTAGGGATAGAATATTTTTGAAATATAGTCCAAGTGATAATGTACACGAAAATGTTCATGTAGCATGTATTGTATTGAATATCACACAGATTTTAGCTGTTAAGAATATCAGCAATACTCTGATATAACACAAGCTTTGCAAGAAGATTCAATCCTCAATCCAGCATTCCAGCTTGTAGTCAGTTGCGTGTATGGGTCATTCACAGAAAATCTCGCATGATGTCCAAGTGGTACTCCTATATTTTGTTCAAATTCCACATCATGCAGTCAATTTTTTTGCTTAGCATATTTTTTGTGTCAATGATTACTTGCATACTGGTTTGAATGTTAATGGTCGAGTTTGAAATAAATTTATCACTTCAACTGTCATCGTACAACAAATATGTATCCCGAGTTTCTTTACAAGTCATAGGCCCTGTACAAAACCACGGCTTGGGCAGTTCGCTTAGGCTCCATCATCTATGACCTAAATACAGGTTGTGGTTTTCCCCTGAGGATGAAGCTCATTTGTCTTGTTCGAAACACAGTATCTACTTCGAAACCATACTCAAAACCTGTTTGTTACCCGTTACTTAAAAATGGACGTGAAAAATGTAGCCAAACCCCAAGCCGAGGTTTCCTTAACACCCATGCTTCTCCTTAGGCTCAGGCTGCATCCGAATCTGTTGTCTAGAGCTAGGTCTAGGTCTTAGCTCCATTGCAAATATGCAGAGACACCTAGACAATAGACCTAGCCGTAACTCTGGAAGCCCGTTTCGGACACGGCCTTAGTCTCCAACATGTTCACAAAAACGTTTTCGGTAATATCAGTTAATTAAATTAATTAATTTGTCCTAGCAATCCCACAATTCATGTTTGGACAAGAGTACTACTTATCTTTCGTTTATTCAGCAAATATGTGTTCCTAGAGGGCGCTATTTACAACAGATAAACATTCGATGGCATAACCACTGTAGGAATTCACCTGAGCGTAAAACATTGATGTACCTGGAGCCTGTTTGTCGCACGGGATCCCAAATCTGCGGATCCATGTCCGATATGTAGGATACGCTAAAATGGATCAGTAGGATCCTTGATCATCATGTGCGTGAAACAAATTGTTGTACATGTATATTCGTACACTGACTGAGTGATAATGTGGACAATAAGGTCCTAATTATAAACATGCAACGGACAAGCTGTTCACATTGTAATAGTTTACGGATCCCAAAGTAGCAATAAAAAAAACACAATACAATAGGATGGCCGCAATGTTGGTGGTAACTGGTAAATTATTCGGAAGTGGTAATGACTATAAATTAACATTTTGTATCACGAGAGAGTGCTTCAGCATAACGTTAAAAGAGCATTAAAACAATGGATGTGTGATGTCAATATACACCGATCCGACGGCGCGTACATGGAGGTAAAAAAACACCCGCCATTACTGGTGTGTCCCCGCCCTTATTTTGTCCGGTAACAAAAGAACACGCTCTGCTGCACATCATACTGCAGTGCGTACATCCCCCAATCATGGGACGTACACCCTGCAACTATAGAGTAGCGGAGCGTAAATTCTTTTGTTACCGGACAAAATACGTATATATTGTATTATAAAGTTATCACTTTGAATTGATGAAATAGTACATAAATTATGTCCGAGGTTGCATTTACAATTAACATTCACAATCCATTCTATTTTAAAATTGAAATGGTGTCACTTTTAAATATGCAATATTGTCTTGACGATAACATCATGGTTTTTCATCACAAGTAACTGAACATTTAAAGAAGTCATGTGCATGCGATGTAAATATTTTGCAATTTTCACTGATGTACGTCATGTAATAATTAACTGAGTAACAGCATTTGAATAATAACGTCATTTTCCCGTTTAAAGCGCATAACTTTCGGTTGAACGACGTCACAAATTTAAAACTTCACATACATGTCAAGGTGCATTTGTTCTTTACACCCACGAAATTTGGCAGAAATCCAT
The DNA here is from genome assembly GCA_963971285.1 of Astropecten irregularis. NCBI lineage: Eukaryota > Metazoa > Echinodermata > Asteroidea > Paxillosida > Astropectinidae > Astropecten > Astropecten irregularis. Next base: position 4,866,989 of record OZ020244.1, on the reverse strand, counting down.
TGTTTACTTTCGGATTACGTAATCATTGTATATCTTTACCCAACCGTAGAGGGCGCTATATAGCTCGCATGACGTCATCGTTTATATTTTCTGAAACCCTAAGACCTTCTCTATCTTTTAGCCAAAATATTTTATGTGCCCAAATCCTTCCGTTTTAGAGTTATTTTGAGTCAAACTTCAACTTCCGGTTACACCGGAAGTGGAGGTCATTTGTACACAACATTGAATATATTAATTGTTCAGATTCATGTTGTGAGTAACATATGTCAATATCAAAATCGTAGGTCATGTGGTTCTCAAGTTATAAAGCACCAAACTTTTTCCTAAAAACGCGTGTAATTTGATACCCGATGACGTCATCATGACGTCAATCTTCTAAATACAACTTGACATCATGACCAAAGTTCCCACCAAGTTTCATGTCAATATCTTGTACCTGTGACCAAGAAGTCCTGCTGACAAGTTTGGGGAAAAAAAAATAAAAATAAAAAAAAAAAAAATAAAAAAAAAAACTCTAACAATAACAATAGGTGTTCGGCTTGAACCCGAACACCTAAAAAAAAAAAAAAAAAAAAAAAACTCGAACAATAACAATAGGTGTTCGGCTTGAACCCGAACACCTAAATAAAGGGAATTTGCTGAGGCCTACACGCAAAGTCTTGTGTCGAAAATGGATGTAACCCGGTCACCGGAGTTTGGACTTTCAGTTTTGAGCTGTTTGGGTAGAATCAGGCCCCAAAGTCGCTCTATTTGGGCATGCAATGGAGGGGTACATTTTTGTTTAGTCTGGCACCAGCCAACATGGCCGTTTTCATGGTGTTTGTCTTTGGATGGATTTTTCTCAAAAAGTCATTGGTTACCCTATAGAAAATTGAACAGAAAATGAAAATTGAAGCTTTTACCTTTATTTTGCTGTATTGCTGGTTACCTGAGAAACTTCTGAGTATTTTTTATATTTTTTTTAAGTTGGCATTTTGCATGAGAGCTTATGGGAAATGCTTTACTGAAAAGAAGTATTACAATACTTCTGCAGAAAGAGTATTATGAAGTCTAGTATTCCGACTCCAAATAATGGGACTTAAATCTCGAATCGTTCATTTTGTTGCGCACTATCTATTGCATGGTCTGGCTGTTGCAGACAACACTATGGAAAGGATTTTTTAAAGAAGAAAACGGTTGGACCTGATACGATTTTGGCGCGAAAGGTGTTTTTCAAGTTTCATTGTACTCAAGCTTAAGATAACGCTACGCACGGTCATTTCGAATATTACATGTCATAATCTTCCCAATCACCTGAGTGAAAGACTGGAGCTACCATCAACTATACAGTGAATGAAGTTACTTTTAATGTCAACCAACGCAGCAAAAAGTAGTTTTGTTTTTTTTACTACTGGCTTTTTTAAGAATTTGTTATCCAATGCAGTAACTGGCTGAAGTCAGACCACTGACGTGTTAAAGGTAATATCATACTTTGGTTTTTGTCGAAGAAGTACAGATTCATGGTCAAAAATATCAAGGAAGATACAGTAACAGTCATCTGTAAAAATTTCAGTCCCATACGGTGCCCACTTTTTGAGAGAATCGGGAAAAACGACCACAGTATTTCTTAAGTCTTTTCTCTTTTATTTTAGATCTTTTAAAAGATCAAAAAGATTTTCGGTCGTTGTTTTACTAATTTCTGGATAAATACACAATTTCAGGCGGAAATATTTTAACAGTATGTTTCTACCACCACCATCTTCATACCCTGTAATTTATACGAAAATCTGTGAACATTTCTGTTTTGGTTTCTTCCCAAAGTATGATACTACCTTTAATGATGAATAAAATATAATATTATATAGAAATTGGCCCAGATTTGGCACCAACCAAGGCGACCTAAATTTGTGAAAATTAAAGCCGCTGGAAAGAGCGCGAGTCTGTATTGTATTAAACTGCACGTGATACAGTAGGCTGTTTATGGCTTGTTTTTTCGTCGCCGTCACCACGAACTGACACCCACCTAACAAGAAAACGTATCAATATTTTGAGATATGGCCGTTTGGCCGTTCGCGACTTTTTTAAACCGGTATTATTCAAATAAAATCTAAATGTTACGACCTCTCAAAAATGTTTATTCATTGCACTAGTTGACGTATTTTAAGTTGTTTACGTGTGTTAATTAACTAGTAATTAAGCCTAAAACATGCTTGTCAGTTTGTGAAAACGAACAATTATGTATAAAACGTTATTAATTCGGTTCCACAAAGTGACACGCGTGCGCATAAAAGCATAGGCGCACTGTAAACATGGATAGAATCGGTTTCACAAACTGACACTGAGATGCGTGTCAGTTTGTGAAACCGATTTTAAGCAGACGCACACATTTTTCAATATTCAGTATTCACATAAACATTTATTTCATACTTCTCAATGGAATAAAAATAGTACAGTAGATCACACAGTTATTGAAAAAAAAAATTGGAAATACAGTTTCTATAGCAAGCAAAGAAAGAAGAAAGATGGATGGGTGTGTTGTCCAAAATAATAATGTTATTATTGTTAATGAAAAATGTTGAAGTTTTTTCTATTGTTTCAAAATGTTGAATTTCTTTATGGGTGTGTGTGCGATGGATGGGTGTTTGCTATCATGTTTGTAACTGCACATAAGGCTGCAGCGAGCCATGACAGCTCGCTGTTCTAGTCTCAGCTACATAATTGAAAGACAAGAGCTACCATAAACCACACAGTGAATGGAGTTGCTTTTAATATCAACCCACACAGCGAAACGCAGTGCGCCTTTTTTTAGTGTAATTGTTTACTCGAAAAACCCACATCCAACGCAGGAACTGGCGGAAGTCAGACCACTGACGCGTTAATGATGAATAAAATATAATATTATATAGAAATTGGCCAATATTTAGCACCGACCAAGGTTGCTTATTATTGAATATAGAAACCTCTGGAAACGGCGCGAGTCTGTTTTGTATTAAACTGCTCATGATACAGTAGGCTGTGTAAATTTATTTTCTATAACTCATATAATCATGAAATAACCACAGGGGAAACTATCTGAATTTGAATTCATTGAAAAGTGAACAAAGAAAAATTGACTGGAGCATGATTCGAACCGGCGACCCCCGAATACCGTACAGGCGCTCTACCAACTGAGCTTCTTATATTTTTAACTCCTCATATCTTATTTTATTAGGAGGGGCGGGGAACTTTCAAAAGTTGGGCAAATGAAATCATCCCCATGCATATTTTGGGGATACAAGTATCATATATGGCAGAAAATGACTTCTCCTCGTTGTTAAATTATATAGATAAATTTCACTGTTAAATGCATCACAATGTATGATTTTAAGCATGAAGTAGGCAAAAGACCCCTACCGCAGGACGGGGTACACTCCCTGCCAAATACCCTACACGTTTTTTGAGCTTGGTTACACTGATGAAAAATTCAAGCTTTCCAAATTTTTAAGAGAGATTTCCGGTCTTTCCGATTTCCTGCGCTATCATGGAGGTAGAAATAGAAAACTAAGATGACTCCTTATAACTATTTGTCCGTCAAATTGTTGGCATTGTGGCTAGACCATTTAAGGTCCGTTCTCCTAGTTCGTGTAACACAGCTACATGTATGATTTGTCATTCCCTCTACACACATCACAACCTGCCATATTTCGTTCACTACAACTTGCAACATTACATGTATGCACTATGCATTCATGCCACATGCACACAGTACACTGTTTAGTGCATGGTAAGTGCAAGTACCAGACGTAGTCAGAGGATCGATGTCCAAAGTATTACATCGCGTAAAGGGGGGTGCAGACCAGTAAATATAGGTCCAAATCAGTCCGCGGAGCTCATTCATATTCTGTGTACCCTCAACATCTTTTTAATAAAAGCATTTGCTGAGGCCGACTTGCAAAGTTTTGTAAAGGAAATGGATGGAACCCGGTCACCTGAGTTTGGACTTTCAGTTCTAAGCTGTTTGGGTGGAATCAGTCCCCAAAGTCGCTCTACTTTTGCATGCAATGGAGGGATACATTTTTGTTTAGTCTGGCACCAGTCAACATGGCCCTTTTCATCGTGTTTGTCTTTGGATGGATTTTTCTCAAAAAAGTCATTGGTTACCCTATAGAAAATTAAAAAGAAAATGAAAATTGAAGATTACAGCTTTTTTTGCTGTAGGCTCGATTGCCTGAGAAACTTCTGAGTATTTTCAATATTTTTTTGTAATTTGTTTTTTTCCATGGGAGCTGAAAAAAAAACCTAAATTGGCCATGACCTTTTGTTTATTCATAATCGAGATGAAAGTGCCTTTGACAAATCGGCCAAAAATGTATACTGTTGTTACAAAAACTGCAAAATAGGGACATATATACATGTATATCTGCCACCCAAACCTTGGGTTTCTTGTTTTTGCTTAGCTGGAAGTTCATGCCTAGCAATTAAAGGGTGCACAAAAAGAAACTTCTGTTGATCTTGACGCCCTAACCCTTAGGGCACATCTTAAGCTGCATTTTTTTTCCACCCTACTTGATGCCAAGGACTCAATACTGTTCAATAAACACAACATTGGTATTGGAATTATCACGAATTACCATGACGTCGACACTCAAGTCATATTATTACAATCAAACACCTTATTCTGTCAACGACAACTGCAACTTATCATGAAATGAAAATCAATGAAGAAAAAATAAACGTAATAATCCGATAACCACATGGGAAACTGACTGAAATTAAAGTCATTGATGATTATATTAAATAAAAAGCCGTATCCTCTTTGCTTTATCCAAGCAAATACTCATGAACATCAAACAAACACATAATAAACAAATCCACCACGAATCTAACCAACAAATCAATAAACCAAACATGGATTTGAATCCTAGGGATTTTTCCGGTAGGTATTCCCCCTTATTTGTTTCTTCGAGGATTCCTACCCAGCGCAGTAACTGACGGAATTCAGACAGCTGACGCGTCAATGGTAAATAACATATAGTATTATATAGGAATTGTCTAGATTTACCACCAACCACAGTGACTTGAATTCGTGAATATTAATGCCGTTAGAAACATGTAGGGAGTCAGTAAACTATTAAACTGCACGTAGGTTGTTTATGGCTTGTTAAATTTCTCCTCAGAATTCTTTTATTAGGAGGGGGATGGGGGACTTTCAAAAGTCGTGGCCAATCCCCATGCTTATTTTGGGGATAGAAGTATCATATATGTCAGAAAATCACTTGTCCTCGTAGTTGAATGATGTAGATCAAGTTCACTGTTAAATGTATAAAAATGTATTATTTTAAGCATGAAGTAGGCAAACGCTCCCTACCGCAGGACGGGGTACACTCCCTGCCAAATACCCTAAAGGTTTTTTGAGCTTGGTTACACTGATGAAAAATTCAAGCTTCCCAAACTCTTAAGAGAGCATTTCTGTCTTTCCGATTTTCTGCGCTATCATGGAGGTAGAAATAGAATTCCAAGATAACTCCTTTTAACTATTTACGTGTCAAATTGTTGGCATTGTGGCCAGACCTGTTGGGTCCGTTCTCCTAGTTCGTGTAACACAGCTACATATATGATTTGCCATTCCCTCTACACACATCAAAAACTATATTTCGTTCACTACAACTTGCAACATTACATGTTTGCACTATGCATTCATGCCACATGCACACACTGTTCAGTGCGTGGTAAGTACAAGTACCAGACGTAGTCAGAGGATCGATGTCCAAATTATTACATCGCGTAAAGGGTGCACACCAGTAAATAGGTCCAAATCAGTCCGCGGAGCTCATTAATATTATGTATACCCTAAAACAAAATTGAAATAAAGGGAATTTGCTGAGGCCTACACGCAAAGTCTTGTGTCGAAAATGGATGTAACCCGGTCACCGGAGTTTGGACTTTCAATTTTGAGCTGTTTGGGTAGAATCAGGCCCCAAAGTCGCTCTATTTGGGCATGCAATGGAGGGGTACATTTTTGTTTAGTCTGGCACCAGCCAACATGGCCGTTTTCATGGTGTTTGTCTTTGGATGGATTTTTCTCAAAAAGTCATTGGTTACCCTATAGAAAATTGAACAGAAAATGAAAATTGAAGCTTTTACCTTTATTTTGCTGTATTGCTGGTTACCTGAGAAACTTCTGAGTATTTTTTATATTTTTTTTAAGTTGGCATTTTGCATGAGAGCTTATGGGAAATGCTTTACTGAAAAGAAGTATTACAATACTTCTGCAGAAAGAGTATTATGAAGTCTAGTATTCCGACTCCAAATAATGGGACTTAAATCTCGAATCGTTCATTTTGTTGCGCACTATCTATTGCATGGTCTGGCTGTTGCAGACAACACTATGGAAAGGATTTTTTAAAGAAGAAAACGGTTGGACCTGATACGATTTTGGCGCGAAAGGTGTTTTTCAAGTTTCATTGTACTCAAGCTTAAGATAACGCTACGCACGGTCATTTCGAATATTACATGTCATAATCTTCCCAATCACCTGAGTGAAAGACTGGAGCTACCATCAACTATACAGTGAATGAAGTTTCTTTTAATGTCAACCAACGCAGCAAAAAGTAGTTTTGTTTTTTTTACTACTGGCTTTTTTAAGAATTTGTTATCCAATGCAGTAACTGGCTGAAGTCAGACCACTGACGTGTTAAAGGTAATATCATACTTTGGTTTTTGTCGAAGAAGTACAGATTCATGGTCAAAAATATCAAGGAAGATACAGTAACAGTCATCTGTAAAAATTTCAGTCCCATACGGTGCCCACTTTTTGAGAAAATCGGGGAAAACGACCACAGTATTTCTTAAGTCTTTTCTCTTTTATTTTAGATCTTTTAAAAGATCAAAAAGATTTTCGGTCGTTGTTTTACTAATTTCTGGATAAATACACAATTTCAGGCGGAAATATTTTAACAGTATGTTTCTACCTCCACCATCTTCATACCCTGTAATTTATACGAAAATCTGTGAACATTTCTGTTTTGGTTTCTTCCCAAAGTATGATACTACCTTTAATGATGAATAAAATCTAATATTATATAGAAATTGGCCCAGATTTGGCACCAACCAAGGCGACCTAAATTTGTGAAAATTAAAGCCGCTGGAAAGAGCGCGAGTCTGTATTGTATTAAACTGCACGTGATACAGTAGGCTGTTTATGGCTTGTTTTTTCGTCGCCGTCACCACGAACTGACACCCACCTAACAAGAAAACGTATCAATATTTTGAGATATGGCCGTTTGGCCGTTCGCGACTTTTTTAAACCGGTATTATTCAAATAAAATCTAAATGTTACGACCTCTCAAAAATGTTTATTCATTGCACTAGTTGACGTATTTTAAGTTGTTTACGTGTATTAATTAACTAGTAATTAAGCCTAAAACATGCTTGTCAGTTTGTGAAAACGAACAATTATGTATAAAACGTTATTAATTCGGTTCCACAAAGTGACACGCGTGCGCATAAAAGCATAGGCGCACTGTAAACATGGATAGAATCGGTTTCACAAACTGACACTGAGATGCGTGTCAGTTTGTGAAACCGATTTTAAGCAGACGCACACATTTTTCAATATTCAGTATTCACATAAACATTTATTTCATACTTCTCAATGGAATAAAAATAGTACAGTAGATCACACAGTTATTGAAAAAAAAAAATTGGAAATACAGTTTCTATAGCAAGCAAAGAAAGAAGAAAGATGGATGGGTGTGTTGTCCAAAATAATAATGTTATTATTGTTAATGAAAAGTGTTGAAGTTTTTTCTATTGTTTCAAAATGTTGAATTTCTTTATGGGTGTGTGTGCGATGGATGGGTGTTTGCTATCATGTTTGTAACTGCACATAAGGCTGCAGCGAGCCATGACAGCTTCGCTGTTCTAGTCTCAGCTACATAATTGAAAGACAAGAGCTACCATAAACCACATAGTGAATGGAGTTGCTTTTAATATCAACCCACACAGCGAAACCCAGTGCGCCTTTTTTTAGTGTAATTGTTTACTCGAAAAACCCACATCCAACGCAGGAACTGGCGGAAGTCAGACCACTGACGCGTTAATGATGAATAAAATATAATATTATATAGAAATTGGCCAATATTTAGCACCGACCAAGGTTGCTTATTATTGAATATAGAAACCTCTGGAAACGGCGCGAGTCTGTTTTGTATTAAACTGCTCATGATACAGTAGGCTGTGTATATTTATTTTCTATAACTCATATAATCATGAAATAACCACAGGGGAAACTGTATGAATTTGAAGTCATTGAAAAGTGAACAAAGAAAAATTGACTGGAGCATGATTCGAACCGGCAACCACCAAATACCGTACAGGCACTCTACCAACTGAGCTTCTTTTATTTTTTAAGTCCTCATATCTTATTTTATTAGGAGGGGCGGGGAACTTTCAAAAGTTGGGCAAATGAAATCATCCCCATGCATATTTTGGGGATACAAGTATCATATATGGCAGAAAATGACTTCTCCTCGTTGTTAAATTATATAGATAAATTTCACTGTTAAATGCATCACAATGTATGATTTTAAGCATGAAGTAGGCAAAAGACCCCTACCGCAGGACGGGGTACACTCCCTGCCAAATACCCTACACGTTTTTTGAGCTTGGTTACACTGATGAAAAATTCAAGCTTTCCAAATTTTTAAGAGAGATTTCCGGTCTTTCCGATTTCCTGCGCTATCATGGAGGTAGAAATAGAAAACTAAGATGACTCCTTATAACTATTTGTCCGTCAAATTGTTGGCATTGTGGCTAGACCATTTAAGGTCCGTTCTCCTAGTTCGTGTAACACAGCTACATGTATGATTTGTCATTCCCTCTACACACATCACAACCTGCCATATTTCGTTCACTACAACTTGCAACATTACATGTATGCACTATGCATTCATGCCACATGCACACAGTACACTGTTTAGTGCATGGTAAGTGCAAGTACCAGACGTAGTCAGAGGATCGATGTCCAAAGTATTACATCGCGTAAAGGGGGGTGCAGACCAGTAAATATAGGTCCAAATCAGTCCGCGGAGCTCATTCATATTCTGTGTACCCTCAACATCTTTTTAATAAAAGCATTTGCTGAGGCCGACTTGCAAAGTCTTGTAAAGGAAATGGATGGAACCCGGTCACCTGAGTTTGGACTTTCAGTTTTAAGCTGTTTGGGTGGAATCAGTCCCCAAAGTCGCTCTACTTTTGCATGCAATGGAGGGGTACATTTTTGTTTAGTCTGGCACCAGTCAACATGGCCCTTTTCATGGTGTTTGTCTTTGGATGGATTTTTCTCAAAAAAGTCATTGGTTACCCTATAGAAAATTAAAAAGAAAATGAAAATTGAAGATTACAGCTTTTTTTGCTGTAGGCTCGATTGCCTGAGAAACTTCTGAGTATTTTCAATATTCTTTTGTAATTTGTTTTTTTCCATGGGAGCTGAAAAAAAAACCTAAATTGGCCATGACCTTTTGTTTATTCATAATCGAGATGAAAGTGCCTTTGACAAATCGGCCAAAAATGTATACTGTTGTTACAAAAACTGCAAAATAGGGACATATATACATGTATATCTGCCACCCAAACCTTGGGTTTCTTGTTTTTACTTAGCTGGAAGTTCATGCCTAGCAATTAAAGGGTGCACAAAAAGAAACTTCTGTTGATCTTGACGCCCTAACCCTTAGGGCACATCTTAAGCTGCATTTTTTTTCCACCCTACTTGATGCCAAGGACTCAATACTGTTCAATAAACACAACATTGGTATTGGAATTATCACGAATTACCATGACGTCGACACTCAAGTCATATTATTACAATCAAACACCTTATTCTGTCAACGACAACTGCAACTTATCATGAAATGAAAATCAATGAAGAAAAAATAAACGTAATAATCCGATAACCACATGGGAAACTGACTGAAATTAAAGTCATTGATGATTATATTAAATAAAAAGCCGTATCCTCTTTGCTTTATCCAAGCAAATACTCATGAACATCAAACAAACACATAATAAACAAATCCACCACGAATCTAACCAACAAATCAATAAACCAAACATGGATTTGAATCCTAGGGATTTTTCCGGTAGGTATTCCCCCTTATTTGTTTCTTCGAGGATTCCTACCCAGCGCAGTAACTGACGGAATTCAGACAGCTGACGCGTCAATGGTAAATAACATATAGTATTATATAGGAATTGTCTAGATTTACCACCAACCACAGTGACTTGAATTCGTGAATATTAATGCCGTTAGAAACATGTAGGGAGTCAGTAAACTATTAAACTGCACGTAGGTTGTTTATGGCTTGTTAAATTTCTCCTCAGAATTCTTTTATTAGGAGGGGGATGGGGGACTTTCAAAAGTCGTGGCCAATCCCCATGCTTATTTTGGGGATAGAAGTATCATATATGTCAGAAAATCACTTGTCCTCGTAGTTGAATGATGTAGATCAAGTTCACTGTTAAATGTATAAAAATGTATTATTTTAAGCATGAAGTAGGCAAACGCTCCCTACCGCAGGACGGGGTACACTCCCTGCCAAATACCCTAAAGGTTTTTTGAGCTTGGTTACACTGATGAAAAATTCAAGCTTCCCAAACTCTTAAGAGAGCATTTCTGTCTTTCCGATTTTCTGCGCTATCATGGAGGTAGAAATAGAATTCCAAGATAACTCCTTTTAACTATTTACGTGTCAAATTGTTGGCATTGTGGCCAGACCTGTTGGGTCCGTTCTCCTAGTTCGTGTAACACAGCTACATATATGATTTGCCATTCCCTCTACACACATCAAAAACTATATTTCGTTCACTACAACTTGCAACATTACATGTTTGCACTATGCATTCATGCCACATGCACACACTGTTCAGTGCGTGGTAAGTACAAGTACCAGACGTAGTCAGAGGATCGATGTCCAAATTATTACATCGCGTAAAGGGTGCACACCAGTAAATAGGTCCAAATCAGTCCGCGGAGCTCATTAATATTATGTATACCCTAAAACAAAATTGAAATAAAGGGAATTTGCTGAGGCCTACACGCAAAGTCTTGTGTCGAAAATGGATGTAACCCGGTCACCGGAGTTTGGACTTTCAATTTTGAGCTGTTTGGGTAGAATCAGGCCCCAAAGTCGCTCTATTTGGGCATGCAATGGAGGGGTACATTTTTGTTTAGTCTGGCACCAGCCAACATGGCCGTTTTCATGGTGTTTGTCTTTGGATGGATTTTTCTCAAAAAGTCATTGGTTACCCTATAGAAAATTGAACAGAAAATGAAAATTGAAGCTTTTACCTTTATTTTGCTGTATTGCTGGTTACCTGAGAAACTTCTGAGTATTTTTTATATTTTTTTTAAGTTGGCATTTTGCATGAGAGCTTATGGGAAATGCTTTACTGAAAAGAAGTATTACAATACTTCTGCAGAAAGAGTATTATGAAGTCTAGTATTCCGACTCCAAATAATGGGACTTAAATCTCGAATCGTTCATTTTGTTGCGCACTATCTATTGCATGGTCTGGCTGTTGCAGACAACACTATGGAAAGGATTTTTTAAAGAAGAAAACGGTTGGACCTGATACGATTTTGGCGCGAAAGGTGTTTTTCAAGTTTCATTGTACTCAAGCTTAAGATAACGCTACGCACGGTCATTTCGAATATTACATGTCATAATCTTCCCAATCACCTGAGTGAAAGACTGGAGCTACCATCAACTATACAGTGAATGAAGTTTCTTTTAATGTCAACCAACGCAGCAAAAAGTAGTTTTGTTTTTTTTACTACTGGCTTTTTTAAGAATTTGTTATCCAATGCAGTAACTGGCTGAAGTCAGACCACTGACGTGTTAAAGGTAATATCATACTTTGGTTTTTGTCGAAGAAGTACAGATTCATGGTCAAAAATATCAAGGAAGATACAGTAACAGTCATCTGTAAAAATTTCAGTCCCATACGGTGCCCACTTTTTGAGAAAATCGGGGAAAACGACCACAGTATTTCTTAAGTCTTTTCTCTTTTATTTTAGATCTTTTAAAAGATCAAAAAGATTTTCGGTCGTTGTTTTACTAATTTCTGGATAAATACACAATTTCAGGCGGAAATATTTTAACAGTATGTTTCTACCTCCACCATCTTCATACCCTGTAATTTATACGAAAATCTGTGAACATTTCTGTTTTGGTTTCTTCCCAAAGTATGATACTACCTTTAATGATGAATAAAATCTAATATTATATAGAAATTGGCCCAGATTTGGCACCAACCAAGGCGACCTAAATTTGTGAAAATTAAAGCCGCTGGAAAGAGCGCGAGTCTGTATTGTATTAAACTGCACGTGATACAGTAGGCTGTTTATGGCTTGTTTTTTCGTCGCCGTCACCACGAACTGACACCCACCTAACAAGAAAACGTATCAATATTTTGAGATATGGCCGTTTGGCCGTTCGCGACTTTTTTAAACCGGTATTATTCAAATAAAATCTAAATGTTACGACCTCTCAAAAATGTTTATTCATTGCACTAGTTGACGTATTTTAAGTTGTTTACGTGTATTAATTAACTAGTAATTAAGCCTAAAACATGCTTGTCAGTTTGTGAAAACGAACAATTATGTATAAAACGTTATTAATTCGGTTCCACAAAGTGACACGCGTGCGCATAAAAGCATAGGCGCACTGTAAACATGGATAGAATCGGTTTCACAAACTGACACTGAGATGCGTGTCAGTTTGTGAAACCGATTTTAAGCAGACGCACACATTTTTCAATATTCAGTATTCACATAAACATTTATTTCATACTTCTCAATGGAATAAAAATAGTACAGTAGATCACACAGTTATTGAAAAAAAAAAATTGGAAATACAGTTTCTATAGCAAGCAAAGAAAGAAGAAAGATGGATGGGTGTGTTGTCCAAAATAATAATGTTATTATTGTTAATGAAAAATGTTGAAGTTTTTTCTATTGTTTCAAAATGTTGAATTTCTTTATGGGTGTGTGTGCGATGGATGGGTGTTTGCTATCATGTTTGTAACTGCACATAAGGCTGCAGCGAGCCATGACAGCTTCGCTGTTCTAGTCTCAGCTACATAATTGAAAGACAAGAGCTACCATAAACCACACAATGAATGGAGTTGCTTTTAATATCAACCCACACAGCGAAACGCAGTGCGCCTTTTTTTAGTGTAATTGTTTACTCGAAAAACCCACATCCAACGCAGGAACTGGCGGAAGTCAGACCACTGACGCGTTAATGATGAATAAAATATAATATTATATAGAAATTGGCCAATATTTAGCACCGACCAAGGTTGCTTATTATTGAATATAGAAACCTCTGGAAACGGCGCGAGTCTGTATTGTATTTAACTGCTCATGATACAGTAGGCTGTGTATATTTATTTTCTATAACTCATATAATCATGAAATAGCCACAGGGGAAACTGTCTGAATTTGAATTCATTGAAAAGTGAACAAAGAAAAATTGACTGTAGCAGGATTCGAACCGGCAACCACCAAATACCGTACAGGCGCTCTACCAACTGAGCTTCTTATATTTTTAACTCCTCATATCTTATTTTATTAGGAGGGGCGGGGCACTTTCAAAAGTTGGGCAAATGAAATCATCCCCATGCATATTTTGGGGATACAATTATCATGTATGGCAGAAAATGACTTCTCCTCGTTGTTAAATTATGTAGATAAAGTTCACTGTTAAATGCATCACAATGTATGATTTTAAGCATGAAGTAGGAAAAAGCTCCCTACCGCAGGACGGGGTACACTCCCTGCCAAATACCCTAAACGTTTTTTTAGCTTGGTTACACTGATGAAAATTTTAAGCTTCCCAAATTTTTAAGAAAGATTTCCGGTCTTTCCAATTTTCTGCGCTATCATGGAGGTAGAAATAGAAAACTAAGATGACTCCTTATAACTATTTGTCCGTCAAATTGTTGGCATTGTGGCTAGACCATTTAAGGTCCGTTCTCCTAGTTCGTGTAACACAGCTACATGTATGATTTGTCATTCCCTCTACACACATCAAAACCTATATTTCGTTCACTACAACTTGCAACATTACATGTTTGCACTATGCATTCATGCCACATGCACACACTGTTCAGTGCGTGGTAAGTACAAGTACCAGACGTAGTCAGAGGATCGATGTCCAAATTATTACATCGCGTAAAGGGTGCAGACCAGTAAATAGGTCAAAATCAGTCCGCGGAGCTCATTAATATTATGTATACCCTAAAACAAAATTGAAATAAAGGGAATTTGCTGAGGCCTACACGCAAAGTCTTGTGTCGAAAATGGATGTAACCCGGTCACCGGAGTTTGGACTTTCAGTTTTGAGCTGTTTGGGTAGAATCAGGCCCCAAAGTCGCTCTATTTGGGCATGCAATGGAGGGGTAAATTTTTGTTTAGTCTGGCACCAGCCAACATGGCCGTTTTCATGGTGTTTGTCTTTGGATGGATTTTTCTCAAAAAATCATTGGTTACCCTATAGAAAATTGAACAGAAAATGAAAATTGAAGCTTTTGTGACACGATTTCACTTTGATGCATCTGTATTTACATAGCATTGCATTCAATTAAATTCAACAGTTATTCAGTTTAGCTATGCAAATTCGGCATTCAATTTAGCACGCTGTCAAAAGCCTTTGCGAATTTGAATGCTGTTCGAATGGAATTTTATAATTATTGAAAGGCGATTTTTTTTTATGAACATTTGCGAACATTTGCTTGCACATGAAGTGAAATCGAATGACTATTTTGAGGTGCCTTGCAGTTTCACGCGAAATGGAATGATGCAGCGTTAAAATCGTCTGCTCATTTGTCGAAAATGACCGGGAAAACCTATACATTTATTCGAAAACTGCAAATAAGAACATGTACGCTAATAACATTATATCATTGTATATGTCTTGTATTTATGCCGGTTTGACAAGTTCCAGTCTCACATGACTTGTGCCTCTGCTATTTGACGCTGTCGTGCTTTATTTGATCAGAAAATCAATGATAATCTAAAGCAAAGGTAAATATGAAAGGAATATTTGAATTGCCTTTTCTCGGTTTTACAGCTGTAATTAAGTGAACATAACAAGGAAACGAATGGCTATTATGCAACTCGATGGAAAATAAATCTGTTTTTGCTAAAAGGGAAAATAAGAAAACAATAGTTGAAACATTTTTATACGATTCAGGCACGAAATTTGTTTATTCAAGTTTCATCTTACTGGGTTCGCGTTAAGACACGGACATTTATATTATTATATGAAACTACCTTCCCAAGAGAATCCTTTCCAATGGTGATGTACAGCCATGAGACATAACATTTAAATTTTGGCGAGCTGTGAAGCAAAGTGAAGCCTATGTAGTAGTACCGTTCGTCCCGTCCGTCCGTCCGCGTGAAATGTTAAAGTTTTTTAATATGTTCTTGAACCGCCATTTTTTTTTTGATGGATGCGTTGTCCAAAATTATGTTGTTATTATTGTAAATGAAAAATGTAGAAGTTTTTTTCTATTGTCTCAAAATGTTGAAGTTTTTTCTATTGTTTCAAAATTTTGAATTTTTGTTTTTTAGATGGGTGTGTTATCCAAAATAATGTTGAAAGTATTGTAAATGAAACATGTTGACGTTTTTACTATTGTTTCAAAATGTTGAGTTTTTTTCTATTGTTTCAAAATATAGATTTTTTTTTTTTTGATGGGTGTGTTGTCCAAAATAATGATGTTATTATTCTTAATGAAAAATGTTGAAGTTTTTTCTATTGTTTCATAATGTTTACTTTTTTATGGGTGTGTGTGTGTGTGTGTGATGGATGGGTGTTTGCTATCATGTTTGTAACTGCACATAAGGCTGCAGCGAGCCATGACAGCTTCGCTGTTCTAGTCTCATCTAAATAATTGAAAGACAAGAGCTACCATAAGCCACACAGTGAATGGAGTTGCTTTTAATATCAACCCACACAGCGAAACGCAGTGCGCCTTTTTTAGTGTAATTGTTTACTCGAAAAACCCACATCCAACGCAGAAACTGGCGGAAGTCAGACCACTGACGCGTTAATGATGAATAAAATATAATATTATATAGAAATTGGCCAATATTTAGCACCGACCAAGGTTGCTTATTATTGAATATAGAAACCTCTGGAAACGGCGCGAGTCTGTATTGTATTAAACTGCTCATGATACAGTAGGCTGTGTATATTTATTTTCTATAACTCATATAATCATGAAATAGCCACAGGGGAAACTATCTGAATTTGAAGTCATTGAAAAGTGAACAAAGAAAAATTGACTGGAGCAGGATTCGAACCGGCAACCACCAAATACCGTACAGGCGCTCTACCAACTGAGCTTCTTTTATTTTTTAAGTCCTCATATCTTATTTTATAAGAAGGCGAACGGGGAACTTTCAAAAGTTGGGCACATGAAATCATCCCCATGCATATTTTGGGGATACAAGTATCATGTATGGCAGAAAATGACTTCTCCTCGTTGTTAAATTATGTAGATAAAGTTCACTGTTAGGGCCGAGATCAAAAGTATTTTACCCGTTCGCACGCGGGCGCCCGCGGCCGCCCGCGTCCAACCAAGTGGGACGAGCCCATTGTTACTAATTGCCCCGGGCGCCCGCGTTCGCCCGCGGCCCGTTCCGACCGCGGGATCCCGGGACGAAAATGCATAACAAAAGAACAACAAAGGGCAACAATGAGTGACAAGATGAGTGCAGATGAATAGGTCTTCCTGCTGACACCAGAATGGTAAAGTTTGGTGTGAATTTGAGATCGTTTTTAATTTTGGCTAAACATCGATACAGATCAAGTTTTGTAACTTTCGGAATTTTATATTTCAGAAAATTGGGAGATTGTAAAAGATTTTTCATGTTTGACTAGGCTTATTTTCGACATTCAACTTTTTTGAACTGTAAATTACTGTGATTGCCTCTTCGTAAGTTCGTATTTTTCGTGCGAACGTATGCGATTGTCGGATGAATACAAATAAATAATGACCTAGCCGACTAATGACTGCGATCGGTTATGAATTCACGTTGTGTTCCGTTATTCGTGATGTTTACTGTTTTCGTAACAGTGCGACAATTAAATTCAGTTTCCATTTTGGAAGCGTAAAAAATATGAGGTTACTCACGTTCGCCAGTATCGTGATTCCGAGTGCGACGGCGGCTGACTAACCATGCCAACCAATGAGTAGTGCTTTGTGTGTAACGCGTCCATTCATTGGTCAACATCCAAGACATAGCGCGTAAGAAATTTTCCTATTGGCTGCCGATCGTATTAGTCATTGTGTGCAATTTGGGACTTCCCTGTGAGCACGCAATATCGAAGATCACGCTATCATATTTTAGTCAGCTACCCGGGTTGTAGTTGTGAGTATAGTGTTTTGTACAGCAGTATTGGTACTGGGAATAAGACGGATAATGTGGGCACAGCACAGCACGTGCAATCGGGACTTGTGCGGTACGTGTATAAATGGATAATAAACAACTAATCTCATGGGGAAAATTTATACAAGACTATAATATAAGAGAGCTAAAAACCACGGAAGAGTCTCGTTCGTACCAGAAGGAGCTGCATCACAATGCATCACAATGTATGATTTTAAACATGAAGTATGCAAAAGACCCCTACCGCAGGACGGAGTACACTCCCTGCCAAATACCCTAAACGTTTTTTTAGCTTGGTTACACTGATGCAAATTTTAAGCTTCCCAAATTTTTAAGAGAGATTTCCGGTCTTTCCGATTTTCTGCGCTATCATGGAGGTAGAAATAGAAAACTAAGATGACTCCTTATAACTATTTGTCCGTCAAATTGTTGGCATTGTGGCTAGACCATTAATTTTAAGGTCCGTTCTCCTAGTTCGTGTAACACAGCTACATGTATGATTTGCCATTCCCTCTACACACATCACAACCTGCCATATTTCGTTCACTACAACTTGCAACATTACATGTATGCACTATGCATTCATGCCACATGCACACACTATTCAGTGTGTGGTAAGTGCAAGTACCAGACGTAGTCAGAGGATCGATGTCCAAAGTATTACATCGCGTAAAGGGTGCAGACCAGTAAATAGGTCCAAATCAGTCCGCGGAGCTCATTCATATTTTGTGTACCCTCAACATCTTTTTAATAAAAGCATTTGCTGAGGCCGACATGCAAAGTCTTGTAAAGGAAATGGATGGAACCCGGTCACCAGAGTTTGGACTTTCAGTTTTGAGCTGTTTGGGTGGAATCAGTCCCCAAAGTCGCTCTACTTTTGCATGCAATGGAGGGGTACATTTTTGTTTAGTCTGGCACCAGTCAACATGGCCCTTTTCATCGTGTTTGTCTTTGGATGGATTTTTCTCAAAAAAGTCATTGGTTACCCTATAGAAAATTAAAAAGAAAATGAAAATTGAAGATTACAGCTTTTTTTGCTGTAGGCTCGATTGCCTGAGAAACTTCTGAGTATTTTCAATATTTTTTTGTAATTTGTTTTTTTCCATGGGAGCTGAAAAAAAAAACCTTAATTGGCCATGACCTTTTGTTTATTCATTATCGAGATGAAAGTGCCTTTGAGAAATCGGCCAAAAATGTATACTGTTGTTACAAAAACTGCAAAATAGGGACATATATACATGTATATCTGCCACCCAAACCTTGGGTTTCTTGTTTTTGCTTAGCTGGAAGTTCATGCCTAGCAATTAAAGGGTGCACAAAAAGAAACTTCTGTTGATTTTGACGCCCTAACCCTTGGGGCACATCTTAAGCTGCATTTTTTTTCCACCCTACTTGATGCCAAGGACTCAATACTGTTCAATAAACACAACATTGGTATTGGAATTATCACGAATTACCATGACGTCGACACTCAAGTCATATTATTACAATCAAACACCTTATTCTGTCAACGACAACTGCAACTTATCATGAAATGAAAATCAATGAAGAAAAAATAAACGTAATAATCAGATAACCACATGGGAAACTGACTGAAATTAAAGTCATTGATGATTATATTAAATAAAAAGCCGTATCCTCTTTGAGTGATCCCCTATGTGCCGTTCCCAGGTTGCAGCGTTGCTGCGTGTATCATTGAAACGATCCTTGGGGTATGGCGGTGTTTGCGTGGTTTCATTGCTTCTGACTGCCAAACGAACAAAGATAATTGACTATTTGGGACACCACCAATGTAGGGCTGGATAGCTCAGTTGGTAGAGCGCCTGTACGGTATTCAGAGTTTGCTGGGTCTAATCCCACTCCAGTCAATTTTTCTTTGTTCACTTTTCAATAAAAGAATAAGCGGAAGACACTGAGCAAGTAAACACAGATATTAAACAAGAAACTATCATTGTGAGCCATCGAGCAACATTTCTGATAGCGAAATGTCGTGGAAACGTTGTTGAATCGATCGACTATTACAATACGACTGCAGAAAGAGTATTATGAAGTATAGTATTCCGACTCAAAATAATTGGACTTAAATCTCGAATCATTTTAGCTCTTGCATGGTCTGGCTGTTGCATACAACTCTATGGAAATGTATGTTTACAAAAAAAAAAAGACGAAAGAAATTGGACCTGGTACGATTGGGCACGAAAAGTGTTTTTCAAGTTTCATTTTACTCAAGCTTAAAATAACGTTACGCACGATCATTTCGAATATTACATGACATAATCTTCCCAACCACCTTAGTGAAAGACCGGAGCTACCATAAAGTACACAGTGAGTGAAGTTACTTTTAATTTCAACCGACGCAGCAAAAAGCAGTGAATTTTTCTTTTTACTACTGGCTTTTCGAGGATTTGTTATCCAACGCAGAAACTGGCGGAAGTCAGACCACTGACGCGTTAATGATGAATAAAATATAATATTATATAGGAATTGGCTCAGATTTGGCACCAACCAAGGCGATCTAAATTAGTGAATATTAGAGCCGCTGGAAAGAGCGCGAGTCTGAATTGAATTAAACTGCACGTGATACAGTAGGCTGTTTATGGCTTGTTATTTGCATGACTGCAAAACTGGAGGTCAGTTTGGAACACCTTTGATTTGATTAATTATTCTTTTATTTTCATTATTTTCGGCCAAACAGTCTCCTTCAGTCAGAACTAGGCTAAACCCCCGATAAATGTTATATTATACGAAGGAATACGAGAAAACCCAAACCAGACCAAAGTCCAAGCTAATAATCATGAACATCAAACAAACAAACAAACCCCCCCCCCCCCCAAAAAAAAAAAAAAAAAAAAACACCCCAACAAACAAACAAACAAACAAATCTATCACGAATCTAACCAACAAGCCAAACATGGCTGTAAATCGTAAGGGTTTTGGCAGTAGATATTCCCTCTCATTTGTTTGTTTTTTCTTTCTTTCATCAAACCCCGAATTCATGATTTAAAACTGAAGAAAAAAAGCGACGTTAACTGCAAAATCATGGTTTTATATGTCACAATTCCAATGAAATTAGACTCATGCATGTTATTGAATCTAAGCACATCTTAGTTATCTAAGGCCGATAACCGAATAATCGATTTTTACAGAAAATAAGGATTTTAGACAATAATGAAATTCCTTTTTAGCTGTTACATCTTTGGAGGGAGGTTTGTAACATCTTCTGGGGTTTTCATCTAACATTAGAAGCATACATACTAAAGTGGGACTGATGGTCACCAACGTATTATCAGCAATCAGTCACCTGAGACCATCCGAAGTATTTCCTTAATGCAGAAATATGAATACAAACCAGGGGCGTAGCTACTGGGAAGGGGGGGGGGTTCTGCCCCCCCCCCCCCCCCACCCACCCACCCCTTTTGACCCCCACAAAAATCATAATTTTGACTTCCAGCAAATGTGCCAGAGTCCTTAAAACCCCAGACAGAAGAAGTCTGTGCAACATTTCAGAGCAAAAATAAAATTTTCTTACGCGCTTACGGCTGCGAACTTCAAAACATCCCGTCTGCCATTTTGTCTGGTCTGGCTAGTCTAGTTAGTCTGGTCCCCTGACCCAACAGATCAAGAGTCATCAAAACGAGAGCGGGAACCAGACTACATTCTCGTCTGCGGCCGTCCGTGCGGCCGTGAAGAATTGCATCTTCGTTACCGATACATGTAGCTATATGTAGCTACGCTCACAATACCTATGTATTGTCAACAATTTCCAAATTCTTCCGCTCTCCCACTTGGGTTAAAATTTCTCCCGCTCAAGAGTGTTTCATTAAAAAAAGGAAGTAATAATACAAATAGGCCTACATGAATACATTTATTGGAACAAATGCTCCCAAAATAGGGCTCAGATTGCACCAGAGAATATGTAGAACCCCTGAGCTTCAAGGGCCCTGAAACGGGCTCAGGACCCCGGATCTCCGGCCACATGAAAATTAAAGGTTTCAGCTCTATTTTGCTGTGTGGCTCGATTGCCTAAGAAACTTCTGAGTAGTTTAAATATTGTTTTTGGAAATTTGCCATTTTCCATGGGAACCTATGGGAAAGTATTTACTGGTCTGCACCCTGAAAAGAACTTAATGGGGCCATGACCTTTTTGTTTATTCATACTCGAGATGAAAGCGCCTTTGAGAAATCCGCCAAAATGTATTCTTTTATTACAAAAACTGCAAAATAGGGACATGCATACTGAAATTTGAGTCATTGATGATTATATCAATTAAAAAAGCCGTATCCTCTTTGAGTGATCCGCATGTACCGTTCCCAGGTTGCAGCATTGCTGAAATGATCCTTGGGATATGGCGGTATGTGTGTGATTTCACGGCTTCTGACTGCCAAACGAACAAAGATAATTGACTATTGGGGACAACACCAAAGTTGGGCTGGATAGCTCAGTTGGTAGAACTTATGTACGGTATTCAGGAGGTCGCCGGTTCGTATCCCGCTCCAGTAAATTTTTCGTTGTTCACTTTTCAATAAAAGAATAAGCGGAAGACACTGAGAAAGTAAACACGGATATTAAACAAGAACGTAATAGTGAGCCATCGAGCAACATTTCTGACAGGCGAAATGTCGTGGAAACGTTGTAAGTTGATTCGATCGACTATTACAATACGACTGCAGAAAGAGTATTATGAAGTATAGTATTCCGACTCCAAATAATTGGACTTAAATCTCGAATCATTCATTCTGTTGCGCACTAGCTCTTGCATGGTCTGGCTGTTGCAGACAACTCTATGGAAAGGTATGTTTACAAAAATACGAAAATGGTTGGACCTGATACGATTTTGGCACGAAAGGTGTTTTTCAAGTTTCATTTTACTCAAGAATTAGATAACGTTACGCACGGTCATTTCGAATATTACATGACATAATCTTCCCAATCACTTTAGTGAAAGCCTGGAGCTACCATAAACTACACAGTGAGTGAAGTTACTTTTAATGTCAACCCACGCCGCAAATAGCAGTGCATATTTTTTTACTACTGGCTTTTCGAGGATTTGTTATCCAACGCAGAAACTGGCGGAAGTCAGACCACTGACGCGTTAATGATGAATAAAATATAATATTATATAGGAATTGGCTCAGATTTGGCACCAACCAAGGCGACCTAAATTAGTGAATATTAAAGCCGCTGGAAAGAGCGCGAGTCTGTATTGTATTAAACTGCACGTGATACAGTAGGCTGTTTATGGCTTGTTATTTGCATGACTGCAAAACTGGAGGTCAGTTTGGAACACCTTTGATTTGATTAATTATTCGTTTATTTTCATTATTTTCACAAAAACAGTCTCCTTCAGTCAGAACCAGGCTAAACCCCGAGAGATGTTATATTATACCAAGGAATACAAGAAATCCCAAACCATACAAAAGTCCAAGCTAATAATCATGAACATCAAACAAACAAACAAACACCCCCCCCCCCCCCAACAAACAAACAAACAAATCTATCACGAATCTAACCAACAAGCCAAACATGGCTGTAAATCGTAAGGGTTTTGGCGGTAGATATTCCCTCTCATTTGTTGGTTTTTTCTTTTTTTCATCCAACCCCGAATTCATTATTTAAAACTGAAGAAAATCAAGCGACGTTAACTGCCAAATCATGGTTTGATATGTCACAATTCCTATGAAATTAGACTCATGCATGTTATTGAATCTAAGCACATCTTAGTTATCTAAGGCCGATAACCGAATAATCGATTTTTACAGAAAATAAGGATTTTAGACAATAATGAAATTCCTTTTTAGCTGTTACATCTTTGGAGGGAGGTTTGTAACATCTTCTGGGGTTTCATCTAACATTATAGGAGCATACATACTAAAGTGGGACTGATGGTCACCAACTTATTATCAGCAATCAGTCACCTGAGACCACCCGAAGTATTACCCTAATGCAGAAAAATGAATACAAAACCAGGTGCGTAGCTAAGGGGGAGGGCTGCCCCCCCCCCAAAAAAAAATATCGGTGCCCCCCCCCCCCAACAAAAATCATGGGTAGGAAACAAATGGTAAACGTTGTTTGCAGACGAACGAATACAAAACCAGGGGCGTAGTTACGGGGTGGGGGGGGGGGGGGTGGGGGCACGTCCCCCCAAAAAATAAATAAATAAAAATAAATAAACATCTGCGGCCCCCCCTGCCCCACCCCCCACAAACATCATGGGTAAGAAAAAAGGGTAAGCGTTATCCGTAGGTATAGCTATAAATGAAATAAAACAACTTAATAGTTTCTATTGTTCCAAAATTAAATTTTTGACTTTCCAGAAATGTTCCCGAGTCCTTAAAACCACAGTTTTGCAACATTTCAGAATACAAAAATATAATTTTCTTACGTGCTTACGGTTGCAAACTTCAAAGCAGCGCGTGTGCCATTTTGTCTGGTCTGGCAAGTCTAGTTAGTCTGGTCCCTTGACACAACTGTTTTTGAGTCATCAAAACGAGAGCGGGAACCAGACAACATTCTCGTCTGCGGCCGTCAGTTCGGCTGTGAACAATTGCATCTTCGTTTAATACCGATACATGTAGCTATATGTAGCTCCGCTCTGTATACCTATGTATTGTCAACAATTTCAAAATTCTTCCGCTCTCCAACTTGAGTTTACATTTCTCCCGCTCAAGAGTATTTGATTTAAAAAAAAAAGGAAGTAATAATCAGTGTTGTAGTACTCGTACTCAGTACTCGCACTCGAGTACTACTCGAGCATCTTTGTACTCGTACTCGAAAAAGAGTACTCGACCTGTCTTGGTACTCGGCAGTCAAAGTACTCGGCAGTACTTGGTACTCGGAAAAAATACTCGACTACAACACTGGTAATAATATAAATACATGAATATATTTATTGGAACAAATGCTCCCAAAATAAGGCTCAGATTGCACAAGAGAATACATGTATCTAAAACCCCTGAGCTTCCAGGGCCCTAAAGCGGGCACTGGACCCCGGCCGCATGGACTTCCCGCTTCGCGCTCATTTCTCATATTTTTTTAAATTCTTCCGGATGCCCCCACCGTCATTCCAAGCCCACCCCCGCGCCCCCTTACATAAGACACCGGTACATGTGTTAAGATTAAAGCCAGTGTAGGCCTATAACATTTTTAAAACAACCAAACCTGTGGTCGTTTTCACCAAACTCATCGTAACTTACTATCGATCGTAGGACTTATGATACATTGCAGACCTATGTAGGATACGATTGGATATACTTCGTAACTCGAGTTACGATCGATCGTAGGGCTTCGTAAAACCGTCCCCAGGACACACATCAGAAACTGTGTTCAGCATTCAATTATCATTCATATCACTTTCATGACCATTAATCTGTTTACACTCATTTTAAACTCTAAACTATGTTAAGCATTTGTAGTGTGTTATTTGGCAATTTGATATTTCACGCATAAGTCTATATTGATGCTAATAATATGACGATGCAAAATTATTTGACATGAACTGCGTGTTTTATTAGTATAACACGAACTGTGTGAAAAAAGGAGTTTTGACTGGATCAGTGGAATTGCATTTATTTTCTACTTTATAAATTTAAAAACCAAAACAAGTTGCAAAGTCGTGGCTTCATTTCCCCCTGTTTATCGTCTTGATATCTGTCTGAATTGAAATCGTGAAAGTCTACCAAGAAAAGACCATAAAGGTACATTAAGATGCTGTACAACACAGCAATGCTGAACGAATCTGCGCACCACTTGATGCAACTTTGCATATGTGATGGTGGTGTTGCCATGGTAGCCGGTCGTTGTGGAAAAACAAATTGTTTTGTTAAATGACTTTACCATGGTAACCACCTTCTCCCTGCTGGGCGTAGCGTCTATAAAACCAGGTAATACCAGGCCAGTTTCAATCATTTCATCTGCAGTCATACACGGGTGAAGGTGGAGTCGGATCGTCCGTCTGCTTATCGCCGCATTTGATTGTTTCACGCATCGCACAAGGATATAAGGTAAGACAAACAACTGTTCTCCACTTTTGACATTCATCCCGCTTGGTTTGTTACACATAACTGGAATAATAACCACCAACAATAAATAGCAAACTACATATTAACGGATGTAACTCAATGAATGTAATCTGATATAGAACCGAATGCTTGGAGGGAAGGTTTATGAACAGAAATGAAAGGTAGTACGATATCTGATTGTGTATATCTTCACATTGCTTCATAATTCAATCAACACAGGCCTCATTCATGCTGCCTTCCGTTCTAGTTTTTATAATATATTATTTCCCGGCTGATTTTGAATTTTTACTGTTTAAACTATTTTACCGTCTGACTATTCAAATTCACACTAAAAAGATGGACCATGAAAAGTGCGATTTTGAAAAAGGTGCATGCAATTACATAAAACACGCATTTCATTTTCTGTAACAGTCATTCATTTCTAAAAAAAAAAAAAAAAAAAAAAATTATGAGCACCTGATTTCATAAAAAGGTCAGCAATTGTTGTCTTTTTATTCAAATTCGCTGAGGAAAAATTTTAGCAAATAGTTTGAAATTCTAGGTCTTGTTTTGCCATTAAAAATGTGAAGTTTGAGTATTCATTTGTGGCAAGTATCCAAAATTAGTATTATGTGTGGTTCGTATAGGAAAATATCAATACAAAGTATTTCAAGCCTTAACAAATTAGTACAAACAAAAAAGGAATTTTGTACAGAAGGGAATGTCAAAAAAGTAAACAAGTTCTCAGTGTCGATCAAACTGTTATATTTTGATACATTTTCACCACTGGATCTTCTCCGAACTTGCTATTTTGTTTTAAAGAAAATCTTCATTAAGTGTTCTTGAAATATTGTGTTATACTCTGCAATGTTGATTTTTAGAACTTTGAAGCCGTCGTGTTCCTTTAAAATCAACCATTTCTTGTCAAACCGGAAAAGGCTCCTCGTTTAAAAGTGGAAAGAGCTAGGATCATGATTCTTTCGCCAAACGTCATTGTTAGAGAAAGTCTTTCTTTGTGACACATTGGTTGACCTCTGTGACCTCTACTTCCGGTCAAACAGAAAGTAGCTCCTCGTTTAAAAGCGGATAGATCTAGGATCATGGTTCTTTTGCCAAATGTCAATATAAGGGAAGATCTTTCCTTGTGGATTAATATTTCACCTTCTTTACCCAAATAACATCCATGCATATTTATATAATGTCGCTAGAAAATACCATAGATATAAATAGGTTATTTATGTCTGTGGAAAATACGCTACGTTCGATCAACCAGAGTGCACCCTTTATTCCCACAATGCCTAGCGGTGCCGTGCCCGTATCTCCCTTCGTATTCTCCCTTCGAGTTAGACCAGACGTAGTCAGAGGATCGATGTCCAAATTATTATTTCGCGTAAAGGGTGCAGACCAGTAAATATGTCCAAATCAGTCCGCGGAGCTCATTCATATTTTGTGTACCCTCAACATCTTTTTAATAAAAGCATTTGCTGAGGCCTACATGCAAAATCTTGTAAGGAAAAAGGATGGAATCCGGTCACCAGAGTTTGGGATTTCAGTTTTGAGCTGTTTTAGTGAAATCAGGCCCTAAACTCGCTCTACTTTGGCCTATAGGGGTGCAGTAATCCCAAAATCCGTCCGCCGAGCTCATTACTAATAAGAGAGTTGTGAGAGCTATGAAAATGAAGGATTGAAGAAATATGGCACTGGACCTCCTGCATGGACTCTGGGCTTCCATTTGTGACCATTTTTGGGTGAGAAAGTGGGTCTATTTCAGCCGCTTTGCAGAGGGATGTTTTTTGAAAATGGCTTCTTTGACTGGAGTGATCCATACCTTGTTTTAGGGGTGGTTAGCTGAGAATGAGTATATCTCAAAAATTCAATGGTCATCCTACCATAAAATGAAAAGAAAATGAAAGGTGACATGTTCATCATCATTTTTCTGTGCAACTTGAACAGCTGTGAGAGTTCTGTATATTTGTAAATGATTTTTGAAGTTTGAGGATTTATCACAGTTGTCTATTGGAGTTTATTTACTTCGGGTCAACCTATAGATCCACATGCACCAGCAGAATGGAGGCGTCCATTCTGTTTTGGATGGTGATGTAAACATGTGTTTTTTGCTGCTGTCTCTCTATGGGTGCATTCGTTTAGCTCCCCCGGGTCGACACCAGTCAACCTCGTCCTCATTCTCTCCCTTCTTTTGTGCAGTAAAACACGACCATTCCCAGAAAGGGCTGACCCGGGGGAGCTAAACGAATGCACCCTATAACAGGCTCCAAAAAGACATACAACTGGAAATGACATGAAAACCAGGCTTTTGGCATGTTGTATCTCTGGGTTTTACTGTTTTATTGAAAAAAAGCACAGTGGAGTAAACATTTTTTGTGTCAACAACTGCACAAAGTAAACACAAGGTACATGTGCAAGGCAATTGGGTGGAATCATAACATGGTATGTAATGCACAGAAAATGGTGTGTATTTTTGTAGTTTTGAGGTTTTCTGTGGGTGGAAATAATCTTGGACTGTAGTACACCGAGGGTGTGTTACTTCATACATGTATTTCACTACTAGGCTGTCTAAAAGAGATCACCTTGTGCATTAAATGAGTGTGTGTCCTCAAAATCTTTGACAAGTCTCCCCCCCCCCCTCTCCCATCCTTGATCCACCCCCAAAGTGGGACCCCAAAGTGGCTATGTCCACTGCAAAATGATCCCAGATGAACACATGAAGCAAGAAATGTGTGTTACAGCGAGGATTTACAGCAGATTTGGTGTTGTGGAATGGAGAAATCTAATGTTCAAAATCTTAGCATGTTAATAAGCTATATGCTTTCCCATATAAAACTGTACACAAAACATGGCCGCCACCCAAGATGCGAACCCCTGCCATTTCGCAGAGGAGCAATATTTTTCAATTTTTTTTCAAATAAGTGACCTTTGGAATATTCTGCTTCCCCTCAGTGTGGTATGGTGTCAAAATATGAAAAATGTCTGCTCTTATAGGGTGCACCCAAGTAAATAGTACCAAAATCCGTCCGCCGAGCTCATTAATAAAAGTTAAGCATTCAATATATTTTAAATAAGAGAGTTGTGAGAGCTATGAAAATGAAGGATTGAAGAAATATGGCACTGGACCTCCTGCCTGGACTCTGGGTTTCCATTTGTGACCATTTTTTGTGTAATTGGGTGAGAAAGTGGGTCTATTTCAGCCGCTTTGCAGAGTGATGTTTTTTTTTAAATGGCTTCTTTGACTGGAGTGATCCATACCTTGTTTTAGGGGTGGTCAGCTGAGAATGAGTATAATTATCTCAAAAATTCAATTTTCACCCTACCATAAAATGAAAAGAAAATGAAAGGTGACATGTTCATCATCATTTTTCTGTGCAACTTGAACAGCTGTGAGAGTTCTGTATATTTGTAAATGATTTTTGAAGGTTTTCAGGGTATTTTCCTTTGGAATGATTTTTTTTTAATCCTTTTTTTTTAATTGACCATTGGAAATTATTTACTTGTCTGCACCCCTCTGTATACGCCGGCCAATGCGCTTTCCAATGTATTGAATATTACGGAGCCTTTTCTTTTAATGATAAGGCTCCGTAATGTGACGTCACGAAATCACACAGATTTGTCTGCTGCCCCCATTGACGAAATTCAGACAGTTTCAATTTTGGGGTAAGCTTGCGGGTTGAGCAGGTTGAGAGAAAAATCATCAAAAAGACTCTCTTAATATCATTATTTTTTTCTCATTTTAAGAAATTTAATGATTATAGTTCTAACAAATAAAGCGAGGTGTGTTGGGTGTTGAACATCCTCTTTAACTAAGGAAGAAAATGGTTGGACCTGATACGATTTTGGCACGAAAGGTGTTTTTCAAGTTTCATTTTACTCAAGCTTAAGATAACGTTACGCACGGTCATTTCAAATATTACATGACATAATCTTTCCAACCACCTTAGTGAAAGACCGGAGCTACCATAAACTACACAGTGAGTGAAGTTACTTTTAATGTCAACCCACGCAGCAAAAAGCAGTGCATATTCTTTTACTACTGGCTTTTCTAGGATTTGTTATCCAACGCAGAAACTGGCGGAAGTCAGACCACTGACGCGTTAATGATGAATAAAATAAAATATTATATAGGAATTGGCTCAGATTTGGCACCAACCAAGGCGATCTAAATTAGTGAATATTAAAGCCGCTGGAAAGAGCGCGAGTCTGAATTGTATTAAACTGCACGTGATACAGTAGGCTGTTTATGGCTTGTTATTTGCATGACTGCAAAACTGGAGGTCAGTTTGGAACGCCTTTGATTTGATTAATTATTCATTTATTTTCATTATTTTCGCACAAACAGTCTCCTTCAGTCAGAACCAGGCTAAACCCCGAGAGATGTAATATTATACCAAGGAATACAAGAAATCCCAAACCATACGTCCAAGCAAATAATCATGAACATCAAACAAACAAACAAACACCTCCCCCCCCCCCCCCCCCCAACAAACAAACAAACAAATCTATCACGAATCTAACCAACAAGCCAAACATGGCTGTAAATCGTAAGGGTTTTGGCGGTAGATATTCCCTCTCATTTATTTGTTTTTTCTTTCTTTCATCCAACCCCGAATTCATGATTTAAAACTGAAGAAAATCAAGCGACGTTAAAGGGATTGCATACGTTTGGTAATTTGAGCCTACTGTTTGTTTCAAACCAATATAATTGTATATATATACCATAAAACTAACCTGTGAAAGTTTCAATTCAAAAGGTGGTAGCGTTTTTGAGATTTTGGCGACAAACTAGAGCGGTTATTTCACGCCAGAGAACAGTTAGTCAATAGCTGAGAAGCGTTACGGCCATAACGCTTCTCAGATTCATAATTTTTGGAGATAAAAAGTGACATATTTTTCCGTAACCGCGGTACTTCGAATTGAGCGTTTCTCAATATGCATTATACTATCCAAAGCAGCTGTACTTCTCACCAAGTAAGTTTTTATTGCCATAAATTTTCAGAGTCATTACCAAACGTATGCAATGCCTTTAACTGCCAAATCATGGTTTGATATGTCACAATTCCTATGAAATTAGACTCATGCATGTTATTGAATCTAAGCACATCTTAGTTATCTAAGGCAGATAACCGAATAATCGATTTTGACAGAAAATAAGGATTTTAGACAATAATGAAATTCCTTTTTAGCTGTTACATCTTTGGAGGGAGGTTGGTAACATCTTTGGGGGTTTCATCGAACATTAGGAGCATACATACTAAACTGGGACTGATGGTCACCAACTTATTATCAGTAATCAGTCACCTGAGACCACCCGAAGTATTTCCTTAATGCAGAAAAATGAATACAAACCAGGGGCGTAGCTACTGGGAAGGGGGGGGGGGGGTTCTGCCCCCCCCCCCCCCCCCACCCCTTTTGACCCCCACAAAAATCATAATTTTGACTTCCAGCAAATGTGCCAGAGTCCTTAAAACCCCAGACAGAAGAAGTCTGTGCAACATTTCAGAGCAAAAATAAAAATTTTCTTACGCGCTTACGGCTGCGAACTTCAAAACAGCCCGTCTGCCATTTTGTCTGGTCTGGCTAGTCTAGTTAGTCTGGTCCCCTGACCCAACAGATCAAGAGTCATCAAAACGAGAGCGGGAACCAGACTACATTCTCGTCTGCGGCCGTCCGTGCGGCCGTGAAGAATTGCATCTTCGTTACCGATACATGTAGCTATATGTAGCTACGCTCACAATACCTATGTATTGTCAACAATTTCCAAATTCTTCCGCTCTCCCACTTGGGTTAAAATTTCTCCCGCTCAAGAGTGTTTCATTAAAAAAAGGAAGTAATAATACAAATAGGCCTACATTAATAAATTTATTGGAACAAATGCTCCCAAAATAGGGCTCAGATTGCACCAGAGAATATGTAGAACCCCTGAGCTTCCAGGGCCCTTAAACGGGCTCAGGACCCCGGATCTCCGGCCACATGAAAATTAAGGGTTTCAGCTCTATTTTGCTGTGTGGCTCGATTGCCTAAGAAACTTCTGAGTAGTTTAAATATTGTTTTTGGAAATTTGCCATTTTCCATGGAAACCTATGGGAAAGTATTTACTGGTCTGCACCCTGAAAAGAACTTAATGGGGCCATGACCTTTTTGTTTATTCATACTCGAGATGAAAGGGCCTTTGAGAAATCCGCCAATATGTATTCTTTTATTACAAAAACTGCAAAATAGGGACATGCATACTGAAATTAAAGTCATTGATGATTATATCAATTAAAAAAAGCCGAATCCTTTTTGAGTGATCCTCCATGTACCGTTCCCAGGTTGCAGCATTGCTGAAATGATCCTTGGGATATGGCGGTATGTGTGTGATTTCACGGCTTCTGACTGCCAAACGAACAAAGATAATTGACTATTGGGGACAACACCAACGTTGGGCTGGATAGCTCAGTTGGTAGAACTTATGTACGGTATTCAGGAGGTCGCCGGTTCGTATCCCGCTCCAGTAAATTTTTCGTTGTTCACTTTTCAATAAAAGAATAAGCGGAAGACACTGAGAAAGTAAACACGGATATTAAACAAGAACGTAATAGTGAGCCATCGAACAACATTTCTGACAGGCGAAATGTCGTGGAAACGTTGTAAGTTGATTCGATCGACTATTACAATACGACTGCAGAAAGAGTATTATGAAGTCTAGTATTCCGACTCTAAATAATTGGACTTAAATCTCGAATCATTCATTTTGTTGCGCACTAGCTCTTGCATGGTCTGGCTGTTGCATACAACTCTATGGACAGGTATGTTTACAAAAATACGAAAATGGTTGGACCCGATACGATTTTGGCACGAAAGGTGTTTTTCAAGTTTCATTTTACTCAAGAATAAGATAACGTTACGCACGGTCATTTCGAATATTACATGACATAATCTTCCCAATTCACCAAACTACACAGTGAGTAAAGTTACTTTTAATGTCAACCCACGCAGCAAAAAGCAGTGCATATTTTTTTACTACTTGCTTTTCTAGGATTTGTTATCCAACGCAGAAACTGGCGGAAGTCAGACCACTGACGCGTTAATGATGAATAAAATATAATATTATATAGGAATTGGCTCAGATTTGGCACCAACCAAGGCGATCTAAATTAGTGAATATTAAAGCCGCTGGAAAGAGCGCGAGTCTGTATTGTATTAAACTGCACGTGATACAGTAGGCTGTTTATGGCTTGTTATTTGCATGACTGCAAAACTGGAGGTCAGTTTGGAACACCTTTGATTTGATAAATTATTCTTTTATTTTCATTATTTTCGCAAAAACAGTCTCCTTCAGTCAGAACCAGGCTAAACCCCCGAGAGATGTTATATTATACCAAGGAATACGAGAAAACCCAAACCATACAAAAGTCCAAGCAAATAATCATAAACATCAAACAAACAAACAAACCCCCCCCAAAAAAAAAAACAAACAAACAAACAAACAAACAAACAAATCTATCACGAATCTAACCAACAAGCCAAACATGGCTGTAAATCGTAAGGGTTTTGGCGGTAGATATTCCCTCTCATTTGTTTGTTTTTTCTTTCTTTCATCAAACCCCGAATTCATGATTTAAAACTGAAGAAAAAAAGCGACGTTAACTGCCAAATCATGGTTTTATATGTCACAATTCCTATGAAATTAGACTCATGCATGTTATTGAATCTAAGCACATCTTAGTTATCTAAGGCCGATAACCGAATAATCGATTTTTACAGAAAATAAGGATTTTAGACAATAATGAAATTCCTTTTTAGCTGTTACATCTTTGGAGGGAGGTTGGTAACATCTTCTGGGGTTTCATCGAACATTAGGAGCATGCATACTAAAGTGGGACTGATGGTCACCAACTTATTATCAGTAATCAGTCACCTGAGACCACCCGAAGTATTACCCTAATGCAGAAAAAATGAATATAAGATAACCCATTTGTTACTGTATACCTATATTCAAGTACGTGGGAAAACATAAAAGCTAGTGTATTTTAAAACAACCAAACCCGGGGTCGATTTAACCAAACTCATCTTAACTTACTATCGATACATTGCAGCCATATGTAGGATAAGATGGGTAATATCTTTCGTAACTCGAGTTACGATCGATCGTAGGGCTTCTTAAAACCGACCCCAGGACACACATGAGAAACTGTGTACATTATTCATTTAGTATTCATACCACTTTCATGATCATTACTCTGTTGACACTCATTTCAAAATAAAAACTATGTTTAACATTTGTAGTGTGTTATTTGGCAATTTGATATTTCACGCATAAGTCTATATTGATGCTAATAATATGACGATGCAAAATTATTTGACATGAACTGCGTGTTTTATTAGTATAACACGAACTGTGTGAAAAAAGGAGTTTTGACTGGATCAGTGGAATTGCATTTATTTTCTACTTTATAAATTTAAAAACCAAAACACGTTGCAAAGTCGTGGCTTCATTTCCCCCTGTTTATCGTCTTGATATCTGTCTGAATTGAAATCGTGAAAGTCTACCAAGAAAAGACCATAAAGGTACATTAAGATGCTGTACAACACAGCAATGCTGAACGAATCTGCGCACCACTTGATGCAACTTTGCATATGTGATGGTGGTGTTGCCATGGTAGCCGGTCGTTGTGGAAAAACAAATTGTTTTGTTAAATGACTTTACCATGGTAACCACCTTCTCCCTGCTGGGCGTAGCGTCTATAAAACCAGGTAATACCAGGCCAGTTTCAATCATTTCATCTGCAGTCATACACGGGTGAAGGTGGAGTCGGATCGTCCGTCTGCTTATCGTCGCATTTGATTGTTTCACGCATCGCACAAGGATATAAGGTAAGACAAAAACTGTTCTCCACTTTTGACATTCATCCCGCTTGGTTTGTTACACATAACTGGAATAATAACCACCAACAATAAATAGCAAACTACATATTAACGGATGTAACTCAATGAATGTAATCTGATATAGAACCGAATGCTTGGAGGGAAGGTATATGAACAGAAATGAAAGGTAGTACGATATCTGATTGTGTATATCTTCACATTGCTTCATAATTCAATCAAAACAGGCCTCATTCATGCTGCCCTCCGTCTTTGCTTTAATAGTTTATTATTTCCCGGCCGATTTAGAATTTTTACTGTTTAAACCATTTTACCGTCTGACTCTTCAAATTTACACTAAATTGATGGACAATGAAACGTGTATTTCGATTTTAGAAAAGATGCATGCAAATACATACAACGCGCATTTCATTTTCTGTAACAGCTATTTCATTTCTAAAAACGAAGCACCTGATTTCATAAAGCAAATTTATATTATGTCATTCTGGACTTTGTCGGCGGCATTTGTTTTTTCTTTGTTCGGAGCCCAAAATATGGGTTGGTCGGAAATACACAGTAATAAAAAGGGGCGCCCTTATAGAAAACCTTTGGTACATGGTGCATGGTGAAAACCTTACCTAATCAAGTATACTTTCACCATGCCTAGCTTTAAAGGTAATATCATACTTTGTTTTTTGTCAAAAATATATCAAGACAGATAAAGAAATAGTCATTTGAGAAAATGTCAGTCCCATACGGTGCCCACTTTGAGAGAAAACAGGGAAAAACGGCCACAGTATTTCTTAAGTCTTTTCTCTTTTATTTTTGATCTTTTAAAAGATCAAAACGATTTTCGGTCCTCGTTTTACTCTTTTCTGGATAAATACAGCTTTTCAGGCGGAATAATTTTAACGGTATGTTTATAACATTACCATCTCCATACCCTGTAAGTTATACGTAAATCTGTGAACATTTCTGTTTTGGCTTCTTCCCAAAGTATACTACTACCTTTAAAGGTAACGCCGGCCTCGTTGGGCGATTTTGGGCGCTTTTTGGCGCCAATGCATGCCTTTATAATGACTAGAAATGTCTTCCAAAGGTAGAATAGAACAATCCACACAAATAAAAGGTATAATTTAGCCGTTTTCATGATAAATACGAAAAAAGGTAAGTTACATGTGTTTTCTGAGTCAAATTTGTGGCTGGCCACGTGTTTTCCGAGTCACATTTTTGACTCAGAAAACCCACGTGATGATGTGTTAGTTTCACTTCCAGTGTTTGAAACTGCTGTTCTTACAAAAAAAAAATGGAGTATTACGTTTTGTTTAATAGCTGGTTTTTTTAAGTAAAGCTTAGCTGGTCGACCTGAGTATTTCCTTTTTAAAATTAAGAATTTCCAACAAGATAAAGCAACGTTTACATGCCAAATTAAGCCCGAGGCATGGGCCCGTGTTAACCAGTGCAGTCCACGCACCCCCGTACGGACGTGTAGCATTTTTTGTGCGAGACCGCGCGGCCTGCAAGTTGAGTCACTCACCCGGTCCCCGTTGCATTATTTTTTTTTGGGGGGGGGGAATGATTTTCGAGCGCAGCTGGAAAGCCTTGAGATAATTTTTTGTCATACATGAAAATCATTTTATGGCATGAAAATCTTTTTGTAATGTTCAAATAACCACAAGGGTAACTGACTGAATTTAAAGTCATGGAAAAATTAACAAAGTTGGTGGTGCTCCCAAAAGTCAATGCTCTTTGTTCGTTAAGCAGTCAAAAGCTATGAAACCACGCACACACCGCCATACCCCAAGGATCCTTTCAATGAAACACGCAGCAATGCTGCAACCTTTGCTACTACTGTTACTTGTGAAAATCAAAACAGACACACCTCTGCCTAATTCTTCCCCGATGTAGACTTTTCCTTGACGACATCATCAAAAGAACTGCAACCGATATCACTTCCATGTCGCCTGATACCATTTTCAGCTAGGGCTTGCTTGTCCGAATACGAACGATGCGACCGGCCGACATGTAATGCACTTACCGGACCAGCCAGCGCGCTCGAAAGTCTGGCTGTGCCAAACCCTGCTTGTAGTGTGAATGTGCAAAGCGTTAACCCGGGGCAGTGTTACCCCGGGTTTATAAAAACTCCGGGTTAATGAAACAAGTGGGAACGCATCTCTGGGTAAGAACATTTGGGGTATGAACCCCGGGGTAAGAACATTTTAACCCGGGGCAGAAAATCTCGGGGTTAAGCAATTTGTAGTGTGAAAAGGGTATTAAATGTCGTTAGACAATACGGAATACGCCAAGTTCGATCAACCGCCTTCTTTTTCTTAGCATTAAAACAAACGGAGGTGAATTTTCACAATCTCGAATTCTTCGAGCTTTCCGACTTCATCGCGGCGTTAAATCGATTAACCGTAGATAATAAAGAAGTAGAGATTTGAGTGTTTTTTTTTATTTTTGTCTTCTTGAGTTTGGTAAGAGATATTTTCACTGATTTTCATACGTTATTTCTTCCGTTAACCTTCGCGCGTCGGACCACACTCGTGCCTCCAGCTCATCGGGCCAAACCATACGGTCAAGTAGGCTCGCCACTCTTGGTCACGAGCTTTCCTTTACAGCGAAAGTAGACCAGTCTTTCGTTCTTATTTTACTTTCAGGGGTCGAAGTAGTCCCCTGTTCCTTCGATATTTTAGGAGTTTTTCTCCTCTCTTAATTTTCAATAATTTGATCTAAGAGAAACGTAGTGAAATAAATTAATGAATAAATAAATAAACATGTCAGTACTAATGGGCTCCGTCTCGAAGCCCATTCTGCTCCCGAGGGAGAGGTGGTCGGGGTATCGCCTTTCCCGTTCCAGACGCCTCGCCGCCTCATCGAGTTCCCTGTCCAAGGAACAGAGTTTTCTCGGTACGGGGGACTATTACACGGTGATAATTAAGCACACCGAGCCTTGCCGGTGAGAGCTCAATCTCCCGGTGTACTGCACCGGTAGGCGGGCCTACTACGGATCAACCACGGTCGCTCATATCGCCTCGTACCCACGGTTCTAGCCACCTCACATGCAGGCTGCAGTGAGGCCCCCGTACGGGAAAAGGGTTCCGTTCTTTTCCAATCGGGGCGCTACCTAAACGCGCCGATCAGGCGTTGAGCTCAGCTCCTCCGCACCGCTACCTCAGTGCCGTTCGGCGTCTGCCGTAGGTCGCGGTCAATCTTCCGCTACACAACTGCCTCACCCCAATATGGCTCAGATGGGATCATCGGGGACACGTCGTCCACCGCCCCATGACCCCGCTTGCATCGACCGGCAAGGGGCCCGCAGTCATGAAGACCAGAAAAACGATCTGCTGCTGGCGGCCCCAGGGCTAAGGCCCCGAAGGAGGGGAAGGCCAGCCGGACCAACAACCACCCATCGAACCCCCGAGATACTCGAGGGTCTGGAGACGGCCACTCACGGGTCACCAGCGGCGGACACAGCACTGCTCCCTTGACTTGAACCCACAACATGCCCGGTGCAAGCATTCTAAATATTACTGGTTCATTATCCGGGGCGAACCCGAGCCAGTCTCCTGATGGACTTAAGCTTGAGTACAGACAGTTATCGTGGATCCCGGCGGTGGATATACCTCCGGGTATCACCACCAGCCGCGCCAGTAAAGCCAAGAAACATAAACAGAAGCGGATTTCTTCGGATAAATCCCAGAGGAAGAAAACTTGCCGCTCCTACTGCTAGTATGTCAATGGGTGACCCTGCGGACTTCATGCTCGCTTTCCAAAACATCAGCAACGCTTTGTCAGCCTTGACGCAAAGACCGGGCGGACCGATGGTGGACCCGTACCACGCACCCCCGTGACTACCTTCCCCAATCCGCGATCTCAAATTGCCGAGATGGGGGGGGGGGGCAGGGCGTGACCTCACCAGACCGGCAACACCACCGCCCGCTTCCGGAAACAATACCCTCGGACGTCCGTGGCATGCACCGGGATCAGTGATACTCGGACATTCTGCTGATGAGTTTGGAATTGAAGATGATGATGCCATCACAGCCATCACAGCCATCAGTGGCCTCATCTCTGGAGAATTCACATGATGTTCCTTCGGACCAGACGGGATCACTAGATGCAGGCAGCCTGAGCTTTTCTTCATAAGAGACCCAGTTCCGCTTTAATAGTGCAGAGAGATATGGTCAGGGTATACTTAAACTTCCAACCGTGAAGAAGCCTGAGGAAGAAACAAAACATCAGTCTTTCCAGCAACATACGGCTCCAGCAAAGGTGAAGTCACTATAAACCTTTCCCGAACTCCCATTCGACCGCCTCTGCGTAGAACGAATGGAAACCTTGGCTAAGGCAAGGACGTGGCGACCATGTCTGCCACGGGCACGTTCATACTTTCAATTACCGCTTTCAATTGTGGCTACGATTGTGGCCCTGAATATCTCAATACATGGCTAGCCCAAACTCATGGACCTGCCGGCAGCCGTCTAAGCCTTTATGTAGGGTCCTGGCAAGAAATCACAGCGGACAGATGGGTCCTCGCCACGATGAATCAAGGATACAAACTCGAGCTCACGAGCACCCCTCCGTCCGACACAAAACTCCGCGCTATACAAACCCCGACCGACGAAGGGAAGTGCGCAACGCTAGAGAGTGAGGTTTCCTTTCTCCTAGAGAAACAGGCAATAGAGAGACTCAACACAAATCAGGGATTTGGATTCCTTCAACCTTCCGTTTTAACCCTCCCCCCAAAGGGGTCAGGCAAATCAATCAATCAGTGTGAGCAGGCGCCGCGGCAGCGGGTTGCCGCATCGACCTTCGAGCGGTACTCCTTCGGTCTCCTGATAGCCATCCCTAGGCAAACACACGACCCATTCCCATCCAAGCAAAACAACGTTCTATCTGACGTAACCACGCGTCATGCGGACGCCCTACCAGGCGAGTCCTACCAGTAGGTTCTCTTATAGAGAGAATTCGCCTGGTAATGGTCGCTTCTTTCCCTCAAAGCCCATTCTGCTCCCAGGAAGAGGTGGTCGGGGTGCTTACTAAACGGCGCGTCGAGCAGGCAGCGGTCGTTAAGCTCAGCTCCTCCGAACCGCTAACTCAGTGCCATTGGGCGTTCGACGTAGGTCGCGGTTAGTCTCCCGCTACACAACTGCCTCACATGGGTAGGGCTCAGACGGGTTTGCCGGGGGAAACGTCGTCCACCGCCATCATAACCCCGCTAGCATCAACCAGCAAGGGACCCGCAGTCAAGAAGACAGGAACACGATCTGCTGCCGGCAGCCCCGTGGTTAAGGCTCTGAAGAAGGGCAATTAAGACCCAGCCGGACCAACAACCACCCACCGAACCACCTTGAATGCTCAAGTTTCCGGTGACACAAACATAAACAGAAGCGGAGCTCGTTGATTTCTTGGGACGAATCCCAGGGGAACAAAACACGCCGCTCCGACTGCAAGAATGTAGGTCAAAGTGAGACCCCTGCAGGCGTTCCGAAACATTGTCAGTCTTGACGTAGGCATAAAAGACTGGGCGTACCTACGGCGAACCGGACCACGCATCCCCGAAGGGGCAGGACGTGACCTCACCCGACTGACCGAACAACTCGAAGCTCAGAGTATCAACAGCACCCACGAGCAGCACACCTCACGACACTCTCGGTACCTGAATGTAGTTTGAACAGTAGAGTCATCAGAGTCTGTGGTAGCCACGGGAACACATAAGCCGCCAGAGGGCACCTCGATCTACTGAGTAGAATGCCTTGCGGAGATCGATATAGGCTGCAAAGAACTTACTAAGATATTCACGCATGTGGTTCGAGAGAACCCGCGGTGCCAAAATACGGTCAATCATTGATCTCTTTGGATTGAACCCAGACTGCCCAGGTCGCTGATGTAACGCAGAAGAATCTTGGCAAGAACCTTCCTGGGCACATAGAGCAATGTCACACCTCGATATGCATTGCAATCCTTGCGACCCCCCCCCCCCCCCCCCCCCTTGCCCGTCCAGAGAGGAACTATTAATACCACTCTTCCAGTTAGACGGAATCTCGCCAGTGGTCCATAAGGAACCTAGTATGTCATGCAATGTCTCAACTGCATTGTCCCCACCAGCATTCAAAAATCCTGCATGGATACCACAAATCCCTGCTGCCTTCCCACTTTTCAGACTGTTCACCGCATCCCTCGTTTCCAAGAGCGTAGGTGGATAACAGTCGATTGGTGGGTTGGCAACCATTGGTGGACCCTAATATTCATAAGTATGATGCCAAAAAAAACTTACCTCGGACTCCTCCGTCAGCAACTCGCCGCTTGCAGATCTGACCCACCTTACCCCCGATGCAGAGTTAGAGGAACGCGATGCTCTCGATTCGCTCACATACAGACCGTACATGCGCCTCCTTGTCAGCCCTAAGGGATCGCACAGCAAAGTGCCTCAACTTCCTCGCCTCTAGGTGGTCATTCAGAGACAAAGGTCTTCCTGGACACTCTTGGAGCTCCAAGCCTCTCACCAGCAACAGGCAGAGTGGTGTCCCTGAAGAAACACCACATCACCTCAGGGCGCTCCAGATTAGGCATTCCCCCAAGCAGGTCACGAAGACCGCATGCAAAATCATCCGCCACGGCTCCCGAAGACGACTCACATCAAGCCTTGGCTGAGATGGAGACAGCCTCCTGGCTGCACTCGAAGAAGTTGCAATGAGCAAGCGGTAATTATTGTTGAGGAACTGCGCACTCCGAAAAACCCGTCAGTTCTCTGAAGTATCCTCCAATGGCGGCCCATTATCAACTTAAAGCCGCTCAACATATTTAATCGCCCGCAGGTCGGACATCATCTCACAGCTGAGGTCAGGGATCATGCATCCGAAACCATAGGATCGTCACCTGACCTGCTGGCCTCTCTGCAATGAACGTGTCAGGCAGCAGGCCTTTCTACAAGGCAAGGCAAGTCTACAGTAGCAGGCTATACGACATTTTAAGTCATGGTGCAGGGAACGATCTCTGAATCCAAACTCACGGTGGCTGGTTTTCTGCTCTACATGTTTAAGTCAGGCCTCACTGAAGCAATCGTAAAGAACTACCGTTCGGCCGCTACCGCCATCCAACAAGGTTTTCCTGATGGCTCCACTGTTTCGGACAAACAACCGTTGATACACCTGGCACGCGGCATGTTCACTGAGCGACTACCTGTGGCGCTATCAATCAAGTGGGCTTCCTCGTGACTGACATGCATGTTATGTGCTGTAGGGGCTCCGACCTCTGACCTTTTCATCTTCAGACTCACCCAAGTGTATTTTTCTTCAAGCAATGTAAAAAGTCAAAATATCTGAATTCATTTCGTCGAACCGATACAAGGTTGCAAGAGGGACACAACGCATGGAGGATAACAATGTGAACTGGGCAGAGT
Organism: Astropecten irregularis; assembly: GCA_963971285.1. NCBI lineage: Eukaryota > Metazoa > Echinodermata > Asteroidea > Paxillosida > Astropectinidae > Astropecten > Astropecten irregularis. The sequence goes on along the minus strand of OZ020244.1, from coordinate 4,825,311 downwards.
TACCAAAGGCTAGGGGCCGAATTTCCAGTGTGATATTATGAAGGTATGAACTCGGGTGAACTGGGGTGTTGGGATGGTCAGGATGGATATTACCTTTGGCCATTGAGCAGCCGCCCCAATTTTTTTGGGGCCCTAACCTTTGGTTCCAACTGACCACCCTAGCTCATGTATGGCTCCTCGGATTCTGCTTGTGTACAGCAGTGGCCACAACCCGGTTCCTGACCTCGGCTGGTCAGCAAAATGTAATACATGAGTGAACCTGCTGGTGCATTCCAGCAGGTGGGGAACATTTTCCTCTAGTACACATGTCGTCAGCTCGGCAGCAGGGGCTGGCAGGTGCAATCATGGCGTCACAACATTTGTGTCCTCGGCATGTTGCAGCCGATCGTCACGCGGAGGAACTCCTTCTCGAGTCAACGGTTGCTGGTCACAATGTGTAGTTAGTTCGCCACTGCGGGGCAACCTTCTTTCACCCCAGCCGTCACGCTTCGCGTTCCGCTGGATACGATGATTGCAAGGTCCAGAGGGGAGCACCACATTCATGTTTCCAAATCAGTTTCAGCGACTGGCAAAACGGGGGTCTTCCAGTTCTGGGACTCTCGTTGCCCGGCAAGGATTGCGTTCCAGGCAGGCGCATCCGGGTCGTCATCCTGCTACTGCCTCCTTTGTGTTAGCATGCTGGAATGTTCGCTCCATGAGTATTCGTACTGTCCAGCAATCTTTCCTGCGAAAGTCTACTATGATTGACCTTGAACTCGACATAGCGTTTGTGCTCTCAGTGAGACTTGGCTCACTGGCAATGGCTCCATTCGTGAAGCAAACTTCACCTTCTTTTGGAGTGGTCACCCAGATGGAACAAAACCTATGCATGGAGTTGGCCTTGCAATTCGAAACTCCCTGCTACCATGCATTCAACAACCTGTTTCCCTCTCTCCTCGACTCATGTCAATGCGGATCTGCCTTAGTAGTGGCGCTGTCACCGTCATCTCTGCATATGCTCCTACTCCGTTGGCTGATTCTACAGAAAATGACACATTCTACCAACTGCTTGAAGACACTCTGCTCAGTATACCAGCCGGGGATAGCATTATACTTGCCGGTGACTTCAATGCCCGTACTGGTTCTGACCATGGGTCCTGGTGCGGTGTGATAGGTCCTCACGGCTTTGGCAACATGAACGATAACAGTTAACATTTCCTGGGGTGTTGTGCCGGCCATGAACTGTATCTAACTAGCACCTTCTTTACTGGCTCACCTCGTTCCAATCCACGTGGATACACCCTCCATTTGCATCAACTGGACCACATCATCGTCAGAAAGAGTCAGCTGCGTGATGTCAAACAGTGCCGTAGTATGCACTCCGCAGACTGTAACACCGAGCATGCTTTTGTCCGTTGCAAGCTGAGTATGCAGCCTAAAAAGTTTTATCAGGCTCGGTTAAGATCATCCGTCGTCGACACCTCCACCACTCTGGACATCAACTGTGTCACCAAGTTTCAGGATCTCATCAATGAACAGCTTTGCTCATCTCCTTCACCAAATTGCCCTGGTCCTGCATGGTCCAGGTTTAAGCTCACAATCATGAACTGTGCTCTCTCCGCTTTTGGTCGACGTACTCAAACACAACCCAACTTCTTTCGTGATAGTGCTGACATCTTGCTCCATGCACTTGAGGCAAAACGTGCAGCAAGATCAAAAGCCTTCATGCTCCACACACGCTCCTCCAAGTCTGCGCTTCGTGCCGCTAAGAGAAACGTCCAGCGCTTGACTCGTATTGCCCTGCGTCGCTACTGGGCTGATCTCAGCGGTCGCATCCAACACTGCGCCAACTTCGGGGATCTACGGGCTCTGTACTTCGGCATCAAAGAAACAATAGGCCCTACCCAAAAGAAGAGTGTCCCAGGCTGCTGTCGGCTACACGTGAAGTCCTCACTGATCCCTCTACACAGCTTCATCGTTGGGCAGAGCATTTCTGCTCGCCCTATGCTGTCGATTCTGTAGTGAGCCCTGACGCACTGGACTCTCTTCCACGTCTTCCCATCCTGCATCAGCTTGACACTGACATCACCTTGGCTGCAGTAAAATGTGCTCTTGATGGGCTAAAGAACAACAAATCTCCTGGTGCCGATGGCATTCCTCCAGAGGTCTTGAAGTGTGGTTGAGCTGATCTCATGGCTGAGCTGTGCAACATCTTCCAGCTGTGCTGACACTCTCGGTGTCTCCCACAGGACTTAAAAGATGCAAACATTATCACCCTCTACAAAAATAAAGGCAGCCGTCAAGACTGCAATAACTACAGGGGCTTTTTCTGTTGAGCATCGCTGGAAATGTCCTTGCTTCCCCGGCTGTAGGTCATCGCCAACAGAATTCTACCTGAGAGTCAATGTGGTTTCCGTCCATCTCGCTCCACTGTCGACATGGTGTTTTCTCTGAGACAGCTTCAGGAAAAGTGTGTAGAGCAGCAGCGTCCGCTTTACGTCGTCTTCATCTACTTGACAAAGGCTTTCGACTCCGTTAGCCGTTCAGGCCTGTTCTCTATACTGAAGCGTCTTGGATGCCCGAATACACTTCTGGCTATCCTCATGGACTTCCACAATGACATGCAAGCCACGGCACAATTCAACGACGACCGTCGTCAAGAACGCCGTCTCCACTCCTTCCACTTCCGTTGCCTACGCTCCATTTTAGGCATCTATCTCCTGGCGTGACCACATCCCAAATGTCACAATCTTGCAGCTCACTGTGGCAACAGATATGTTCATTTTGAGACAGCGCCGTCTTCGGTGGGTTGGTCTTCGGTGGGCTTGCTGATGCTGCCCGACCTCGCGGTCGACCAAGACTGCGCTAAAAGGATGTCCTGAAACGTGACATCACCGCTTTCGTAATACCTAGCACAACATGGGAGACAACAGCTCCCAACCGCTCCCAGTGGGGCTCTGCCACTCTTAATGGTTGCTCCATCTCAACCAAACACTACGTAGATTACTGTGTGAAACTTCGACTCCATCGTTGATTACGACGGGATGGGCCATGATGTTGAACTCGCGATAAAGGACGATAAACAGGTTAATCGATGAATATAAAACTCAGAACAGTGGCATCTGCCTCTCTAGATTGAACATCAAGCACGAAATGATAGACACCACATTCACCAAGCGATCTTTGAGCGTGAATTAGGCGTACACGGCAAAGCAGCAATGACCATTACGTATCCAAGTAACATTGTTCCAAAATGTTATTTCCCCTCCACAGTCACCACGAGAAAAAGGGAATCATGGAGATGTGTCTCCCCTTGGCCTTGGTGACAGTTCTGACCACCATCCTTGGTAAGTTAATCAGTTAATCACCATTTAATCTAGTTCCGGGCTTTACTTGAAATCCTGGGTTTACCAGTTTCGTTGGTACAAGCTTTTGCTAAAAGCCATAACAAAACATACACTCCTTTGCCGCTTTTTCATAGTTCATTCTAAGCAAATCTTGTTACAATCGTTCGTGCAAAACCATCAACTCTCGAGTATGACACAGTGCATTATGGTACATATATTACTACATATTGTTGGCATACCACTTAAGGAATAGAAACAAATATCTGTCAAATACCCCAACAATTTTCACCCCAAAAAATGTTTTGATAACTCAACTTCACTTCACTTCATAACCGAGACTCTTCGATGTTTACGCTCGACGAAGTCCAAACCGGATCTTAGTCTTGATCAGCCCATGTATGTGTATTCCACCTCGCTCTCGTAGACTTCCAAAAAACAGCTCACCCTATCCATGACCCTTGGGAATGATGTTTACAATGTTTGGTTGTGGTTTGCTCGACAGCCAATTTAGATGGTCTGGAAAGTAAGTTGGTGGCTCGTCACTTCGGCCCTCCTCCTGAGCCGGTTCCCGGTGAACACTGGATGAAAGCAGCCGTGCGACAGCTGAGCAAACAATGCCCCCGCCCTAAAAAGGCCGGACAAGGTGAGTTTGATTTTCAATACATTTCTGGGGCCTTTTGAAAGCTCGGCTTAGGTTCAGGTTCAGGCTCCAGCTCCAGTTCTAGCTCCAGCTCCACTTCGTGAATCCATTTTTAAATAACGGGTATACAAAAGAGACCGGTACCTTTGGCTGCGGTTCAGAAGTAGATTCTCTGGTTTGAAAAAAAACAACAGAGATTCAGCTTCGATGAGGAACCACAACCTATATGTTCACCATATGGATTACAGAAATGAAGCCGGAGCTTGAGCAAGAGCCGGGCTATAATTGAGGTCTCCGATCTCCCCTCTTCTTTTAGTCTGGTTCCTTTCCCGGAGATACTCTGGCGACTCTTATTACAAATCTTATGTTTCATTTCGGCTCTCATTTTTGAAATGTTGCCTGGGCAAAGTAAGAGTTAAAAGAGTTGGAAGGAAACATGCAACAAAAGCCCTAATAGTGCATAACAAGAGTACTGTATTGTGTGTGGAAAATAATTATGATCTTATTATTTAACCGTAGCACAGAACTAAACTAAACATGTCTTATCATGTGCATGACCCCGCGTGACTTGTCGGAAATGTCCGACATTTCATGTTACTATCTGGAATTAAATTATGTTTCGGGTATTTCCGTAAACAAATCAAAACTGACCTTTTTGGTCACGTGCCCCTTTTGTGCATTTAGCCGATACCGGACTCTGGGCCCTTTTCCAAATCTCGGCTCCGGCTTCAGGCTCCGGCTCCGGCTCCGGCTCCACGAAGCTTCGACTTCACGCGGCTTCAGTTCGAAGTCGCCGTGCTTGCGCGGCTCCACGTTTGAAACATGGAAATTTGTCTATCAATTTACACTGAACTCGTTGCAACAAGTTTCCCAAAATATCCTACTGTAGTTTCCATAATTTCACTATTTTCAGTATTTAAATAGACAACAATGAAAAGGTGTCAAAGTTCACTTTTTATTACTGTCACGTGACTTTGTACTCAGTGTTTCAAAGGGTGACGTCACGAAGCCCCACGAAGCCACCTCTTCGGTAGACTTCATCAGGCTTTGTTTTTCGGCAAATTCTGAAGCCCCAAAATGAAGCCCAAGCCGGAGTCTAAATTTGGTTTGCGGCTCCAATATGGCGCCCAAAGTTTGGAGCCGGAGCCGGCATAGATATATAAAAAAAAACTAGGGGCCTGTTTGTTTCACGCAAAGGATCATGAATCCTTCGGATCCGGATCCCATTTTAGCGTACCCTGCATAGGAGAAGGATCCGAAAAATGGGATCCGGATCCGCAGATTCGTCCGAAACAAACAGGGGCCAATTTCATAAAACTGTTAAGCACAAAAAGTTGCTTAGCACAAAAATGTCTCGCCCAATAAAACAAACCACCATTGAACATTTTATTTGAAATTCATGGTCAGCGAACAACAGCCAAAGAACAATCACAAGTGATACACAACACGTGGAAATTTGGTTGTTAACCCTGTTTTTATTAAGACAGAAATGTCATGCTTAGCACATTTTTCTGCTTAACAGTTTTATAAAATTGGCCCCAGGCCCTAGATGACGCATTGGCTGCTCGTGGATGCGTCTTTCACGGGGCCATTTTTAAAGGGAGTTTAAAATCTGTTTTTATGGAACGCCTTAGCTATCTTTTTAGATTGTTTGCTTCGGTAATTCCATCACTCATTTTGCCAAATTGAATGATGAAATTTTCGAACAGAATGACAGAATGATAAACTGGATGATGAAATTGCCGACCGGAATGACAAAACGGCAAATAAAATGATGAAATTGGCAAATTAAAATGATGGAATTACCGACAAACAATTTTAGCCACCGCGAATATAGCTACGGCGAAGTTCCATCATGTTTCTTGGTGCATGGCTTACCGCGTAACGCGTAACGGCGCGGCTTGCGCGGTTTGTTATTAGCGCGTGAGCGTAGTGCAACCCCCATTCGTTTATACACGGGTGCGTCATCTAGTTTTGTTTTATGGGTGCAGACCAGTAAATAAATTCACATAGGCTCCCACGCAAAATGGCCAATTAAAAAAAATATTAAAAATACTCAGAAGTTTCTGAGGCAACCGACCAATACGGCAAAATAAAGGTGAAAACTTCAATTTTCATTTTCTTTTTAATATTCTATAGGTTAACGGATGACTTTTTGCCGAAAAGTACATTTAAAGAAAAATACCCCTAAAACGCCCGAATTGACCGGTGCCAGACCAAAAATAGTACCCCTCCACTACAGGGCAAAAATAGAGCAAAATTTAACCCCTTTTGAAATACAGGCCAATCTTGGAAGAGGAGCGGCCATTTTCTTTATGTAGTTTTAGCACGGTATCCATTGTAATGCATGCATGGATCGATATGCATCACAGTTCCTTTTTGAATATTACAAGTCTTCAAAGTAAGCAAGGAGCAATCGTTGAATACTTCAAGATTGTTGAGTTCACAGCCAGGGGTTGTGAGGGGTGGCCAGGGATATGCGACAATTTATTTCGGAGGGGGGGGGGGGTGGAACAACAAGGCTAACAAGAATTGGTCCAGCCAGTGGACTCTACTAACTAGGGTTAGGCTCGCTAGGGTTAGGTTCGCTAGGGTTAGGGCAACTAGGGTTAGGGCAACTAGGGTTGGACTATTTTTGAGGACTCTTCGCATCTTGTTTGCAAGACTGATGTTTTTATAAAGTTTTTTTCCCCGGTTTTGGGGATAGTTGACTGACTTGGGGTCAAAGAAAAGGTGCTTGATGAAGCAAACGCGCAACAATAACACTGGCCAACAGTTGCTACCCTCGTCTCGGGTAACCCTCTCTGCTATGCTCCTTTGTCTTTGCATGAATATAAAGAACTTCACTAAAAAGGCTGTAAAACAAGCACAAACAAATGAAAATCCTAACCTATATTTTTTGGCCCAAATAATTCAAACTCAGTCCACTCCAAAGCGAAAATACAGTTATTTACGCGGAAGAATCCCCAAGCATTTACACGCACGCGCGTTGACTAAGGTATACATGGCCGCCGTATGCTTTATTTCGGAAAAATCAAATTTATGGTAATTTTAATGGATTTAAAAGGAAACTAATAGTTGAAAACGACATGTCAGACAGTGCAAAAGTTGTGTCCGTCAATATTTTCTGCCTACAGTTCACTTTAGCGACATTTAAAGGACAAAATTGCAACGGCATGACGCCAACTTGGATTTCGCTATATATAGTGCATAAAGTATTTTATTTCCTTATAAAACCGCCTTTAAGACAAAGGGAAGTGGTCACTGACCATGAATCTGCAAAAAAAATGAACAAAATGGAACCCTTTTCGAAATACAGGCCAATCTTGGAAGAGGAGCGGCCATTTTGTTTATGTAGTTTTAGCACGGTATCCATTGTAATGCATGCATGGATAGATATGCATCGCAGTTCCTTTTTGAATATTACAAGTCTTCAAAGTAAGCAAGGAGCAATCGTTGAATACTTCAAGATTGTTGAGTTCACAGCCAGGGGTTGTGAGGGGTGGCCAGGGCTCTGCGACAATTTATTTCGGGAGGGGGCGGGTGGAACAAGAAGGCTATCAAGAATTGGTCCAGCCAGTGGACTCTACTAGCTAGGGTTAGGCTCGCTAGGGTTAGGTTCGCTAGGGTTAGGGCAACTAGGGTTAGGGCAACTAGGGTTGGACTATTTTTGAGGACTCTTCGCATCTTGTTTGCAAGACTGATGTTTTTATAAAGTTTTTTTCCCCGGTTTTGGGGATAGTTGACTGACTTGGGGTCAAAGAAAAGGTGCTTGATGAAGCAAACGCGCAACAATAACACTGGCCAACAGTTGCTACCCTCGTCTCGGGTAACCCTCTCTGCTATGCTCCTTTGTCTTTGCATGAATATAAAGAACTTCACTAAAAAGGCTGTAAAACAAGCACAAACAAATGAAAATCCTAACCTATATTTTTTGGCCCAAATAATTCAAACTCAGTCCACTCCAAAGCGAAAATACAGTTATTTACGCGGAAGAATCCCCAAGCATTTACACGCACGCGCGTTGACTAAGGTATACATGGCCGCCGTATGCTTTATTTCGGAAAAATCAAATTTATGGTAATTTTAATGGATTTAAAAGGAAACTAATAGTTGAAAACGACATGTCAGACAGTGCAAAAGTTGTGTCCGTCAATATTTTCTGCCTACAGTTCACTTTAGCGACATTTAAAGGACAAAATTGCAACGGCATGACGCCAACTTGGATTTCGCTATATATAGTGCATAAAGTATTTTATTTCCTTATAAAACCGCCTTTAAGACAAAGGGAAGTGGTCACTGACCATGAATCTGCAAAAAAAATGAACAAAATGGAACCCTTTTCGAAATACAGGCCAATCTTGGAAGAGGAGCGGCCATTTTGTTTATGTAGTTTTAGCACGGTATCCATTGTAATGCATGCATGGATAGATATGCATCGCAGTTCCTTTTTGAATATTACAAGTCTTCAAAGTAAGCAAGGAGCAATCGTTGAATACTTCAAGATTGTTGAGTTCACAGCCAGGGGTTGTGAGGGGTGGCCAGGGCTCTGCGACAATTTATTTCGGGAGGGGGCGGGTGGAACAACAAGGCTAACAAGAATTGGTCCAGCCAGTGGACTCTACTAGCTAGGGTTAGGCTCGCTAGGGTTAGGTTCGCTAGGGTTAGGGCAACTAGGGTTAGGGCAACTAGGGTTGGACTATTTTTGAGGACTCTTCGCATCTTGTTTGCAAGACTGATGTTTTTATAAAGTTTTTTTCCCCGGTTTTGGGGATAGTTGACTGACTTGGGGTCAAAGAAAAGGTGCTTGATGAAGCAAACGCGCAACAATAACACTGGCCAACAGTTGCTACCCTCGTCTCGGGTAACCCTCTCTGCTATGCTCCTTTGTCTTTGCATGAATATAAAGAACTTCACTAAAAAGGCTGTAAAACAAGCACAAACAAATGAAAATCCTAACCTATATTTTTTGGCCCAAATAATTCAAACTCAGTCCACTCCAAAGCGAAAATACAGTTATTTACGCGGAAGAATCCCCAAGCATTTACACGCACGCGCGTTGACTAAGGTATGCATGGCCGCCGTATGCTTTATTTCGGAAAAATCAAATTTATGGTAATTTTAATGGATTTAAAAGGAAACTAATAGTTGAAAACGACATGTCAGACAGTGCAAAAGTTGTGTCCGTCAATATTTTCTGCCTACAGTTCACTTTAGCGACATTTAAAGGACAAAATTGCAACGGCATGACGCCATCTTGGATTTCGCTATATATAGTGCATAAAGTATTTTATTTCCTTATAAAACCGCCTTTAAGACAAAGGGAAGTGGTCACTCACCATGAATCTGCAAAAAAAAATGAACAAAATGGAACCCTTTTCGAAATACAGGCCAATCTTGGAAGAGGGGCGGCCATTTTGTTTATGTAGTTTTAGCACGGTATCCATTGTAATGCATGCATGGATCGATATGCATCGCAGTTCCTTTTTGAATATTACAAGTCTTCAAAGTAAGCAAGGAGCAATCGTTGAATACTTCAAGATTGTTGAGTTCACAGCCAGGGGTTGTGAGGGGTGGCAAGGGCTATGCGACAATTTATTTCGGGGGGGGGGGGGGGGGTGGAACAAGAACGCTAAAAAGAATTGGTCCAGCCAGTGGACTCTACTACCTAGGGTTAGGCTCGCTAGGGTTAGGTTCGCTAGGGTTAGGGCAACTAGGGTTAGGGCAACTAGGGTTGGACTATTTTTGAGGACTCTTCGCATCTTGTTTGCAAGACTGACGTTTTTATAAAGTTTTTTCCCCGGTTTTGGGGATAGTTGACTGACTTGGGGTCAAAGAAAAGGTGCTTGATGAAGCAAACGCGCAACAATAACACTGGCCAACAGTTGCTACCCTCGTCACGGGAAACCCTCTCTGCTATGCTCCTTTATCTTTGCATGAATATAAAGAACTTCACTAAAAAGGCTGAAAAACAAGCACAAACAAATGAAAATCCTAACCTATATTTTTTGGCCCAAATAATTCAAACTCAGTCCACTCCAAAGCGAAAATACAGTTATTTACGCGGAAGAATCCCCAAGCATTTACACGCACGCGCGTTGACTAAGGTATACATGGCCGCCGTATGCTTTATTTCGGAAAAATCAAATTTATGGTAATTTTAATGGATTTAAAAGGAAACTAATAGTTGAAAACGACATGTCAGACAGTGCAAAAGTTGTGTCCGTCAATATTTTCTGCCTACAGTTCACTTTAGCGACATTTAAAGGACAAAATTGCAACGGCATGACGCCATCTTGGATTTCGCTATATATAGTGCATAAAGTATTTTATTTCCTTATAAAACCGCCTTTAAGACAAAGGGAAGTGGTCACTCACCATGAATCTGCAAAAAAAAATGAACAAAATGGAACCCTTTTCGAAATACAGGCCAATCTTGGAAGAGGGGCGGCCATTTTGTTTATGTAGTTTTAGCACGGTATCCATTGTAATGCATGCATGGATCGATATGCATCGCAGTTCCTTTTTGAATATTACAAGTCTTCAAAGTAAGCAAGGAGCAATCGTTGAATACTTCAAGATTGTTGAGTTCACAGCCAGGGGTTGTGAGGGGTGGCCAGGGCTATGCGACAATTTATTTCGGGGGGGGGGGGGGGGGGGTGGAACAAGAACGCTAAAAAGAATTGGTCCAGCCAGTGGACTCTACTACCTAGGGTTAGGCTCGCTAGGGTTAGGTTCGCTAGGGTTAGGGCAACTAGGGTTAGGGCAACTAGGGTTGGACTATTTTTGAGGACTCTTCGCATCTTGTTTGCAAGACTGACGTTTTTATAAAGTTTTTTCCCCGGTTTTGGGGATAGTTGACTGACTTGGGGTCAAAGAAAAGGTGCTTGATGAAGCAAACGCGCAACAATAACACTGGCCAACAGTTGCTACCCTCGTCACGGGAAACCCTCTCTGCTATGCTCCTTTATCTTTGCATGAATATAAAGAACTTCACTAAAAAGGCTGAAAAACAAGCACAAACAAATGAAAATCCTAACCTATATTTTTTGGCCCAAATAATTCAAACTCAGTCCACTCCAAAGCGAAAATACAGTTATTTACGCGGAAGAATCCCCAAGCATTTACACGCACGCGCGTTGACTAAGGTATACATGGCCGCCGTATGCTTTATTTCGGAAAAATCAAATTTATGGTAATTTTAATGGATTTAAAAGGAAACTAATAGTTGAAAACGACATGTCAGACAGTGCAAAAGTTGTGTCCGTCAATATTTTCTGCCTACAGTTCACTTTAGCGACATTTAAAGGACAAAATTGCAACGGCATGACGCCATCTTGGATTTCGCTATATATAGTGCATAAAGTATTTTATTTCCTTATAAAACCGCCTTTAAGACAAAGGGAAGTGGTCACTCACCATGAATCTGCAAAAAAAAATGAACAAAATGGAACCCTTTTCGAAATACAGGCCAATCTTGGAAGAGGGGCGGCCATTTTGTTTATGTAGTTTTAGCACGGTATCCATTGTAATGCATGCATGGATCGATATGCATCGCAGTTCCTTTTTGAATATTACAAGTCTTCAAAGTAAGCAAGGAGCAATCGTTGAATACTTCAAGATTGTTGAGTTCACAGCCAGGGGTTGTGAGGGGTGGCCAGGGCTATGCGACAATTTATTTCGGGGGGGGGGGGGGGTGGAACAAGAACGCTAAAAAGAATTGGTCCAGCCAGTGGACTCTACTACCTAGGGTTAGGCTCGCTAGGGTTAGGTTCGCTAGGGTTAGGGCAACTAGGGTTAGGGCAACTAGGGTTGGACTATTTTTGAGGACTCTTCGCATCTTGTTTGCAAGACTGACGTTTTTATAAAGTTTTTTTCCCCGGTTTTGGGGATAGTTGACTGACTTGGGGTCAAAGAAAAGGTGCTTGATGAAGCAAACGCGCAACAATAACACTGGCCAACAGTTGCTTCCCTCGTCACGGGAAACCCTCTCTGCTATGCTCCTTTATCTTTGCATGAATATAAAGAACTTCACTAAAAAGGCTGAAAAACAAGCACAAACAAATGAAAATCCTAACCTATATTTTTTGACCCAAAATAATTAAAACTCAGTCCACTCCAAAGCGAAAATACAGTTATTTACGCAGGGGAATCCCCAAGCATTTACACGCACGCACGTTGACTATGGTAAACATGGCCGCCGTATGCTTTATTTAGGAAAAATCAAATTTATGGTAATTTTAATGGATTTAAAAGGAAACTAATAGTTGAAAATGACATGTCAGACAGTGCAAAAGTTGTGTCCGTCAATATTTTCAGCCTACAGTTCACTTTAGCGACATTTAAAGGACAAAGTTGCAACGGCATGACGCCATCTTGGATTTCGCTATATATAGTGCATAAAGTATTTTATTTCCTTATAAAACCGCCTTTAAGACAAAGGGAAGTGGTCACTGACCATGAATCTGCAAAAAAATATTTAACAAAATTTAACCCTTTTCGAAATACAGGCCAATCTTGGAAGAGGGGCGGCCATTTTGTTTATGTAGTTTTAGCACGGTATCCATTGTAATGCATGCATGGATCGATATGCATCGCAGTTCCTTTTTGAATATTACAAGTCTTCAAAGTAAGCAAGGAGCAATCGTTGAATACTTCAAGATTGTTAAGTTCACAGCCAGGGATTGTGAGGGGTGGCAAGGGCTATGCGACAATTTATTTCGGGGGTTGGGGGGTGGAACAAGAAGGCTAACAAGAATTGGTCCAGCCAGTGGACTCTACTAGCTAGGGTTAGGCTCGCTAGGGTCAGGTTCGCTAGGGTAAGGGCAACTAGGGTTAGGGCAACTATGGTTGGACTATTTTTGAGGACTCTTCACATCTTGTTTGCAAGACTGATGTTTTTATAAAGTTTTTTCCCCGGTTTTGGGGATAGTTGACTGACTTGGGGTCAAAGAAAAGGTGCTTGATGAAGCAAACGCGCAACAATAACACTGGCCAACAGTTGCTACCCTCGTCTCGGGTAACCCTCTCTGCTATGCTCCTTTGTCTTTGCATGAATATAAAGAACTTCACTAAAAAGGCTGAAAAACAAGCACAAACAAATGAAAATCCTAAGCTATATTTTTTGGCCCAAATAATTCAAACTCAGTCCACTCCAAAGCGAAAATACAGTTATTTACGCAGGGGAATCCCCAAGCATTTACACGCACGCGCGTTGACTATGGTAAACATGGCCGCCGTATGCTTTATTTAGGAAAAATCAAATTTATGGTAATTTTAATGGATTTAAAAGGAAACTAATAGTTGAAAACGACATGCCAGACAGTGCAAAAGTTGTGTCCGTCAATATTTTCTGCCTTCAGTTCACTTTAGCGACATTTAAAGGACAAAGTTACAACGGCATGACGCCATCTTTGATTTCGCTATATATAGTGCATAAAGTATTTTATTTCCTTATAAAACCGCCTTTAAGACAAAGGGAAGTGGTCACTGACCATGAATCTGCAAAAAAAAAATTGCACAAAATTGAACCCTTTTCGAAATACAGGCCAATCTTGGAAGAGGGGCGGCCATTTTGTTTATGTAGTTTTAGCACGGTATCCATTGTAATGCATGCATGGATCGATATGCATCACAGTTCCTTTTTGAATATTACAAGTCTTCAAAGTAAGCAAGGAGCAATCGTTGAATACTTCAAGATTGTTGAGTTCACAGCCAGGGATTGTGAGGGGTGGCAAGGGCTATGCGACAATTTATTTCGGGGGTTGGGGGGTGGAACAAGAAGGCTAACAAGAATTGGTCCAGCCAGTGGACTCTACTAGCTAGGGTTAGGCTCGCTAGGGTTAGGTTCGCTAGGGTAAGGGCAACTAGGGTTAGGGCAACTATGGTTGGACTATTTTTGAGGACTCTTCACATCTTGTTTGCAAGACTGATGTTTTTATAAAGTTTTTTCCCCGGTTTTGGGGATAGTTGACTGACTTGGGGTCAAAGAAAAGGTGCTTGATGAAGCAAACGCGCAACAATAACACTGGCCAACAGTTGCTACCCTCGTCTCGGGTAACCCTCTCTGCTATGCTCCTTTGTCTTTGCATGAATATAAAGAACTTCACCAAAAAGGCTGAAAAACAAGCACAAACAAATGAAAATCCTAAGCTATATTTTTTGGCCCAAATAATTCAAACTCAGTCCACTCCAAAGCGAAAATACAGTTATTTACGCAGGGGAATCCCCAAGCATTTACACGCACGCGCGTTGACTATGGTAAACATGGCCGCCGTATGCTTTATTTAGGAAAAATCAAATTTATGGTAATTTTAATGGATTTAAAAGGAAACTAATAGTTGAAAACGACATGCCAGACAGTGCAAAAGTTGTGTCCGTCAATATTTTCTGCCTTCAGTTCACTTTAGCGACATTTAAAGGACAAAGTTACAACGGCATGACGCCATCTTTGATTTCGCTATATATAGTGCATAAAGTATTTTATTTCCTCATAAAACCGCCTTTAAGACAAAGGGAAGTGGTCACTGACCATGAATCTGCCAAAAAAAAATTGCACAAAATTGAACCCTTTTCGAAATACAGGCCAATCTTGGAAGAGGGGCGGCCATTTTGTTTATGTAGTTTTAGCACGGTATCCATTGTAATGCATGCATGGATCGATATGCATCACAGTTCCTTTTTGAATATTACAAGTCTTCAAAGTAAGCAAGGAGCAATCGTTGAATACTTCAAGATTGTTGAGTTCACAGCCAGGGATTGTGAGGGGTGGCAAGGGCTATGCGACAATTTATTTCGGGGGTTGGGGGGTGGAACAAGAAGGCTAACAAGAATTGGTCCAGCCAGTGGACTCTACTAGCTAGGGTTAGGCTCGCTAGGGTTAGGTTCGCTAGGGTAAGGGCAACTAGGGTTAGGGCAACTATGGTTGGACTATTTTTGAGGACTCTTCACATCTTGTCTGCAAGACTGATGTTTTTATAAAGTTTTTTCCCCGGTTTTGGGGATAGTTGACTGACTTGGGGTCAAAGAAAAGGTGCTTGATGAAGCAAACGCGCAACAATAACACTGGCCAACAGTTGCTACCCTCGTCTCGGGTAACCCTCTCTGCTATGCTCCTTTGTCTTTGCATGAATATAAAGAACTTCACTAAAAAGGCTGAAAAACAAGCACAAACAAATGAAAATCCTAAGCTATATTTTTTGGCCCAAATAATTCAAACTCAGTCCACTCCAAAGCGAAAATACAGTTATTTACGCAGGGGAATCCCCAAGCATTTACACGCACGCGCGTTGACTATGGTAAACATGGCCGCCGTATGCTTTATTTAGGAAAAATCAAATTTATGGTAATTTTAATGGATTTAAAAGGAAACTAATAGTTGAAAACGACATGTCAGACAGTGCAAAAGTTGTGTCCGTCAATATTTTCTGCCTACAGTTCACTTTAGCGACATTTAAAGGACAAAATTGCAACGGCATGACGCCATCTTGGATTTCGCTATATATAGTGCATAAAGTATTTTATTTCCTTATAAAACCGCCTTTAAGACAAAGGGAAGTGGTCACTGACCATGAATCTGCAAAAAAAAAATTGAACAAAATTGAACCCTTTTCGAAATACAGTCCAATCTTGGAAGAGGGGCGGCCATTTTGTTTATGTAGTTTTAGCACGGTATCCATTGTAATGCATGCATGGATCGATATGCATCGCAGTTCCTTTTTGAATATTACAAGTCTTCAAAGTAAGCAAGGAGCAATCGTTGAATACTTCAAGATTGTTAAGTTCACAGCCAGGGATTGTGAGGGGTGGCAAGGGCTATGCGACAATTTATTTCGGGGGTTGGGGGGTGGAACAAGAAGGCTAACAAGAATTGGTCCAGCCAGTGGACTCTACTAGCTAGGGTTAGGCTCGCTAGGGTTAGGGCAACTAGGGTTAGGGCAACTAAGGTTGGACTATTTTTGAGGACTCTTCACATCTTGTTTGCAAGACTGATGTTTTTATAAAGTTTTTTTCCCGGTTTTGGGGATAGTTGACTGACTTGGGGTCAAAGAAAAGGTGCTTGATGAAGCAAACGCGCAACAATAACACTGGCCAACAGTTGCTACCCTCGTCTCGGGTAACCCTCTCTGCTATGCTCCTTTGTCTTTGCATGAATATAAAGAACTTCACTAAAAAGGCTGAAAAACAAGCACAAACAAATAAAAATCCTAAGCTATATTTTTTGGCCCAAATAATTCAAACTCAGTCCACTCCAAAGCGAAAATACAGTTATTTACGCAGGGGAATCCCCAAGCATTTACACGCACGCGCGTTGACTATGGTAAACATGGCCGCCGTATGCTTTATTTCGGAAAAATCAAATTTATGGTAATTTTAATGGATTTAAAAGGAAACTAATAGTTGAAAACGACATGTCAGACAGTGCAAAAGTTGTGTCCGTCAATATTTTCTGCCTACAGTTCACTTTAGCGACATTTAAAGGACAAAATTGCAACGGCATGACGCCATCTTGGATTTCGCTATATATAGTGCATAAAGTATTCTATTTCCTTATAAAACCGCCTTTAAGACAAAGGGAAGTGGTCACTGACCATGAATCTGCAAAAACAATTGAACAAAATTTAACCCTTTTCGAAATACAGGCCAATCTTGGAAGAGGGGCGGCCATTTTGTTTATGTAGTTTTAGCACGGTATCCATTGTAATGCATGCATGGATCGATATACATCGCAGTTCCTTTTTGAATATTACAAGTCTTCAAAGTAAGCAAGGAGCAATCGTTGAATACTTCAAGATTGTTGAGTTCACAGCCAGGGGTTGTGAGGGGTGGCCAGGGCTATGCGACAATTTATTTCGGGGGGGGGGGGGGTGGAACAAGAAGGCTAACAAGAATTGGTCCAGCCAGTGGACTCTACTAGCTAGGATTAGGCTCGCTAGTGTTAGGCTCGCTAGGGTTAGGGCAACTAGGGTTAGGGCAACTAGGGTTGGACTATTTTTGAGGACTCTTCACATCTTGTTTGCAAGACTGATGTTTTTATAAAGTTTTTTCCCCGGTTTTGGGGATAGTTGACTGACTTGGGGTCAAAGAAAAGGTGCTTGATGAAGCAAACGCGCAACAATAACACTGGCCAACAGTTGCTACCCTCGTTTCGGGTAACCCTCTCTGCTATGCTCCTTTGTCTTTGCATGAATATAAAAAACTTCACTAAATAGGCTGAAAAACAAGCACAAACAAATAAAAATCCTAAGCTATATTTTTTGGCCGAAATAATTCAAACTCAGTCCACTCCAAAGCGAAAATACAGTTATTTACGCAGGGGAATCCCCAAGCATTTACACGCACGCGCGTTGACTATGGTAAACATGGCCGCCGTATGCTTTATTTAGGAAAAATCAAATTTATGGTAATTTTAATGGATTTAAAAGGAAACTAATAGTTGAAAACGACATGTCAGACAGTGCAAAAGTTGTGTCCGTCAATATTTTCTGCCTACAGTTCACTTTAGCGACATTTAAAGGACAAAATTGCAACGGCATGACGCCATCTTGGATTTCGCTATATATAGTGCATAAAGTATTTTATTTCCTTATAAAACCGCCTTTAAGACAAAGGGAAGTGGTCACTGACCATGAATCTGCAAAAAAAAAATTGAACAAAATTGAACCCTTTTCGAAATACAGGCCAATCTTGGAAGAGGGGCGGCCATTTTGTTTATGTAGTTTTAGCACGGTATCCATTGTAATGCATGCATGGATCGATATGCATCGCAGTTCCTTTTTGAATATTACAAGTCTTCAAAGTAAGCAAGGAGCAATCGTTGAATACTTCAAGATTGTTGAGTTCACAGCCAGGGATTGTGAGGGGTGGCAAGGGCTATGCGACAATTTATTTCGGGGGTTGGGGGGTGGAACAAGAAGGCTAACAAGAATTGGTCCAGCCAGTGGACTCTACTAGCTAGGGTTAGGCTCGCTAGGGTTAGGGCAACTAGGGTTAGGGCAACTAAGGTTGGACTATTTTTGAGGACTCTTCACATCTTGTTTGCAAGACTGATGTTTTTATAAAGTTTTTTCCCCGGTTTTGGGGATAGTTGACTGACTTGGGGTCAAAGAAAAGGTGCTTGATGAAGCAAACGCGCAACAATAACACTGGCCAACAGTTGCTTCCCTCGTCTCGGGTAACCCTCTCTGCTATGCTCCTTTGTCTTTGCATGAATATAAAGAACTTCACTAAAAAGGCTGAAAAACAAGCACAAACAAATAAAAATCCTAACCTATATTTTTTGGCCCAAATAATTCAAACTCAGTCCACTCCAAAGCGAAAATACAGTTATTTACGCAGGGGAATCCCCAAGCATTTACACGCACGCGCGTTGACTATGGTAAACATGGCCGCCGTATGCTTTATTTCGGAAAAATCAAATTTATGGTAATTTTAATGGATTTAAAAGGAAACTAATAGTTGAAAACGACATGTCAGACAGTGCAAAAGTTGTGTCCGTCAATATTTTCTGCCTACAGTTCACTTTAGCGACATTTAAAGGACAAAATTGCAACGGCATGACGCCATCTTGGATTTCGCTATATATAGTGCATAAAGTATTCTATTTCCTTATAAAACCGCCTTTAAGACAAAGGGAAGTGGTCACTGACCATGAATCTGCAAAAACAATTGAACAAAATTTAACCCTTTTCGAAATACAGGCCAATCTTGGAAGAGGGGCGGCCATTTTGTTTATGTACTTTTAGCACGGTATCCATTGTAATGCATGCATGGATCGATATACATCGCAGTTCCTTTTTGAATATTACAAGTCTTCAAAGTAAGCAAGGAGCAATCGTTGAATACTTCAAGATTGTTGAGTTCACAGCCAGGGGTTGTGAGGGGTGGCCAGGGCTATGCGACAATTTATTTCGGGGGGGGGGGTGGAACAAGAAGGCTAACAAGAATTGGTCCAGCCAGTGGACTCTACTAGCTAGGGTTAGGCTCGCTAGGGTTAGGCTCGCTAGGGTTAGGGCAACTAGGGTTAGGGCAACTAGGGTTGGACTATTTTTGAGGACTCTTCACATCTTGTTTGCAAGACTGATGTTTTTATAAAGTTTTTTCCCCGGTTTTGGGGATAGTTGACTGACTTGGGGTCAAAGAAAAGGTGCTTGATGAAGCAAACGCGCAACAATAACACTGGCCAACAGTTGCTACCCTCGTCTCGGATAACCCTCTCTGCTATGCTCCTTTGTCTTTGCATGAATATAAAAAACTTCACTAAAAAGGCTGAAAAACAAGCACAAACAAATAAAAATCCTAACCTATATTTTTTGGCCCAAATAATTCAAACTCAGTCCACTCCAAAGCGAAAATACAGTTATTTACGCAGGGGAATCCCCAAGCATTTACACGCACGCGCTTTGACTATGGTAAACATGGCCTCCGTATGCTTTATTTCGGAAAAATCAAATTTATGGTAATTTTAATGGATTTAAAAGGAAACTAATAGTTGAAAACGACATGTCAGACAGTGCAAAAGTTGTGTCTGTCAATATTTTCTGCCTACAGTTCACTTTAGCGACATTTAAAGGACAAAATTGCAACGGCATGACGCCATCTTGGATTTCGCTATATATAGTGCATAAAGTATTTTATTTCCTTATAAAACCGCCTTAAAGACAAAGGGAAGTGGTCACTCACCATGAATCTGCAAAAACAATTGAACAAAATTTAACCCTTTTCGAAATACAGGCCAATCTTGGAAGAGGGGCGGCCATTTTGTTTATGTAGATTTAGCACGGTATCCATTGTAATGCATGCATGGATCGATATGCATCGCAGTTCCTTTTTGAATATTACAAGTCTTCAAAGTAAGCAAGGAGCAATCGTTGAATACTTCAAGATTGTTGAGTTCACAGCCAGGGGTTGTGAGGGGTGGCCAGGGCTATGCGACAATTTATTTCGGGGGGGGGGGGGGGGTGGGGGTGGAACAAGAAGGCTAACAAGAATTGGTCCAGCCAGTGGACTCTACTAGCTAGGGTTAGGCTCGCTAGTGTTAGGCTCGCTAGGGTTAGGGCAACTAGGGTTAGGGCAACTAGGGTTGGACTATTTTTGAGGACTCTTCACATCTTGTTTGCAAGACTGATGTTTTTATAAAGTTTTTTCCCCGGTTTTGGGGATAGTTGACTGACTTGGGGTCAAAGAAAAGGTGCTTGATGAAGCAAACGCGCAACAATAACACTGGCCAACAGTTGCTACCCTCGTCTCGGGTAACCCTCTCTGCTATGCTCCTTTGTCTTTGCATGAATATAAAGAACTTCACTAAAAAGGCTGAAAACAAGCACAAACAAATAAAAATCCTAACCTATATTTTTTGGCCCAAATAATTCAAACTCAGTCCACTCCAAAGCGAAAATACAGTTATTTACGCAGGGGAATCCCCAAGCATTTACACGCACGCGCGTTGACTATGGTAAACATGGCCGCCGTATGCTTTATTTCGGAAAAATCAAATTTATGGTAATTTTAATGGATTTAAAAGGAAACTAATAGTTGAAAACGACATGTCAGACAGTGCAAAAGTTGTGTCCGTCAATATTTTCTGCCTACAGTTCACTTTAGCGACATTTAAAGGACAAAATTGCAACGGCATGACGCCATCTTGGATTTCGCTATATATAGTGCATAAAGTATTCTATTTCCTTATAAAACCGCCTTTAAGACAAAGGGAAGTGGTCACTGACCATGAATCTGCAAAAACAATTGAACAAAATTTAACCCTTTTCGAAATACAGGCCAATCTTGGAAGAGGGGCGGCCATTTTGTTTATGTAGTTTTAGCACGGTATCCATTGTAATGCATGCATGGATCGATATGCATCGCAGTTCCTTTTTGAATATTACAAGTCTTCAAAGTAAGCAAGGAGCAATCGATGAATACTTCAAGATTGTTGAGTTCACAGCCAGGGGTTGTGAGGGGTGGCCAGGGCTATGCGACAATTTATTTCGGGAGGGGGCGGGTGGAACAAGAAGGCTATCAAGAATTGGTCCAGCCAGTGGACTCTATAGCTAGGGTTAGGCGCGCTAGGGTTAGGTTCGCTAGGGTTAGGGCAACTAGGGTTGGACTATTTTTGAGGACTCTTCACATCTTGTTTGCAAGACTGATGTTTTTATAAAGTTTTTTCCCCGGTTTTGGGGATAGTTGACTGACTTGGGGTCAAAGAAAAGGTGCTTGATGAAGCAAACGCGCAACAATAACACTGGCCAACAGTTGCTACCCTCGTCTCGGGTAACCCTCTCTGCTATGCTCCTTTGTCTTTGCATGAATATAAAGAACTTCACTAAAAAGGCTGAAAACAAGCACAAACAAATAAAAATCCTGACCTATATTTTTTGGCCCAAATAATTCAAACTCAGTCCACTCCAAAGCGAAAATACAGTTATTTACGCAGGGGAATCCCCAAGCATTTACACGCACGCGCGTTGACTATGGTAAACATGGCCGCCGTATGCTTTATTTCGGAAAAAGCAAATTTATGGTAATTTTAATGGATTTAAAAGGAAACTAATAGTTGAAAACGACATGTCAGACAGTGCAAAAGTTGTGTCCGTCAATATTTTCTGCCTACAGTTCACTTTAGCGACATTTAAAGGACAAAATTGCACCGGCATGACGCCATCTTGGATTTCGCTATATATAGTGCATAAAGTATTTTATTTCCTTATAAAACCGCCTTTAAGACAAAGGGAAGTGGTCACTGACCATGAATCTGCAAAAACAATTGAACAAAATTTAACCCTTTTCGAAATACAGGCCAATCTTGGAAGAGGGGCGGCCATTTTGTTTATGTAGTTTTAGCACGGTATCCATTGTAATGCATGCATGGATCGATATGCATCGCAGTTCCTTTTTGAATATTACAAGTCTTCAAAGTAAGCAAGAAACAATCGTTGAATACTTCAAGATTGTTGAGTTCACAGCCAGGGGTTGTGAGGGGTGGCCAGGGCTATGCGACAATTTATTTAGGGGGGGGGGGGGAGTTGAACAAGAAGGCTAACAAGAATTGGTCCAGCCAGTGGACTCTACTAGCTAGGGTTAGGCTTGCTAGGGTTATGTTCGCTAGGGTTAGGGCAACTAGGGTTAGGGCAACTAGGGTTGGACTATTTTTGAGGACTCTTCGCATCTTGTTTGCAAGACTGATGTTTTTATAAAGTTTTTTTCCCCAGTTTTGGGGATAGTTGACTGACTAGGGGTCAAAGAAAAGGTGGTTGATGAAGCAAACGCGCTACAAAAACACTGGCCAACAGTTGCTACCCTCGTCTCGGATAACCCTCTCTGCTATGCTCCTTTGTATTTGCATGAATATAAAGAACTTCACTAAAAAGGCTGAAAAACAAGCACAAACAAATTAAAATCCTAACCTATATTTTTTGGCCCAAATAATTCAAACTCAGTCCACTCCAAAGCGAAAATACAGTTATTTACGCAGGGGAATCCCCAAGCATTTACACGCACGCGCGTTGACTATGGTAAACATGGCCGCCGTATGCTTTATTTCCGAAAAATCTAATTTATGGTAATTTTAATGGATTTAAAAGGAAACTAATAGTTGAAAACGACATGTCAGACAGTGAAAAAGTTGTGTCCGTCAATATTTTCTGCCTACAGTTCACTTTAGCGACATTTAAAGGACAAAATTGCAACGGCATGACGGCATCTTGGATTTCGCTATATATAGTGCATACAGTATTTTATTTCCTTATAAAACCGCCTTTAAGAGAAAGGGAAGTGGTCACTGACCATGAATCTGCAAAAAAAAAATTAAACAAAATTGAACCCTTTTCGAAATACAGGCCAATCTTGGAAGAGGGGCGGCCATTTTGTTTATGTAGTTTTAGCACGGTATCCATTGTAATGCATGCATGGATCGATATGCATCGCAGTTCCTTTTTGAATATTACAAGTCTTCAAAGTAAGCAAGGAGCAATCGTTGAATACTTCAAGATTGTTGAGTTCACAGCCAGGGGTTGTGAGGGGTGGCAAGGGCTATGCGACAATTTATTCCGGGGGGGGGGGGGGCTGGAACAAGAAGGCTAACAAGAATTGGTCCAGCCAGTGGACTCTACTAGCTAGGGTTAGGCTCGCTAGGGTTAGGGCAACTAGGGTTAGGGCAACTAGGGTTAGGGCAACTAGGGTTGGACTATTTTTGAGGACTCTTCGCATCTTGTTTGCAAGACTGATATTTTTATAAAGTTTTTTCCCCGGTTTTGGGGATAGTTGACTGACTTGGGGTCAAAGAAAAGGTGCTTGATGAAGCAAACGCGCAACTATAACACTGGCCAACAGTTGCTACCCTCGTCTCGGGTAACCCTCTCTGCTATGCTCCTTTGTCTTTGCATGAATATAAAGAACTTCACTAAAAAGACTGAAAAACAAGCACAAACAAATGAAAATCCTAACCTATATTTTTTGGCCCAAATAATTCAAACTCAGTCCACTCCAAAGCGATAATACAATTATTTACGCAGGGGAATCCCCAAGCATTTACACGCACGCGCGTTGACTATGGTAAACATGGCCGCCGTATGCTTTATTTCCGAAAAATCAAATTTATGGTAATTTTAATGGATTTAAAAGGAAACTAATAGTTGAAAACGACATGTCAGACAGTGCAAAAGTTGTGTCCGTCAATATTTTCTGCCTACAGTTCACTTTAGCGACATTTAAAGGACAAAATTGCACCGGCATGACGCCATTTTGGATTTCGCTATATATAGTGCATAAAGTATTTTATTTCCTTATAAAACCGCCTTTAAGACAAAGGGAAGTGGTCACTGACCATGAATCTGCAAAAACAAATTGAACAAAATTTAACCCTTTTCGAAATACAGGCCAATCTTGGAAGAGGGGCGGCCATTTTGTTTATGTAGTTTTAGCACGGTATCCATTGTAATGCATGCATGGATCGATATGCATCGCAGTTCCTTTTTGAATATTACAAGTCTTCAAAGTAAGCAAGGAGCAATCGTTGAATACTTCAAGATTGTTGAGTTCACAGCCAGGGGTTGTGAGGGGTGGCCAGGGCTATGCCCTAATTTATTTCGGGGGGGGGGGGTGGAACAAGAAGGCTAACAAGAATTGGTCCAGCCAGTGGACTCTACTAGCTGGGGTTAGGCTCGCTAGGGTTAGGGCAACTAGGGTTAGGGCAACTAGGGTTAGGGCAACTAGGGTTGGACTATTTTTGAGGACTCTTCGCATCTTGTTTGCAAGACTGATATTTTTATAAAGTTTTTTCCCCGGTTTTGGGGATAGTTGACTGACTTGGGGTCAAAGAAAAGGTGCTTGATGAAGCAAACGCGCAACTATAACACTGGCCAACAGTTGCTACCCTCGTCTCGGGTAACCCGCTCTGCTATGCTCCTTTGTCTTTGCATGAATATAAAGAACTTCACTAAAAAGGCTGAAAAACGAGCACAAACAAATGAAAATCCTAACCTATATTTTTTGGCCCAAATAATTCAAACTCAGTCCACTCGAAAGCGAAAATACAGTTATTTACGCGGGGGAATCCCCAAGCATTTACACGCACGCACGTTGACTATGGTAAACATGGCCGCCGTATGCTTTATTTCGGAAAAATCAAATTTATGGTAATTTTAATGGATTTAAAAGGAAACTAATAGTTGAAAACGACATGTCAGACAGTGCAAAAGTTGTGTCCGTCAATATTTTCTGCCTACAGTTCACTTTAGCGACATTTAAAGGACAAAATTGCAACGGCATGACGGCATCTTGGATTTCGCTATATATAGTGCATAAAGTATTTTATTTCCTTATAAAACCGCCTTTAAGACAAAGGGAAGTGGTCACTGACCATGAATCTACAAAAAAAAATTAAACAAAATTGAACCCTTTTCGAAATACAGGCCAATCTTGGAAGAGGGGCGGCCATTTTGTTTATGTAGTTTTAGCACGGTATCCATTGAAATGCATGCATGGATCGATATGCATCGCAGTTCCTTTTTGAATATTACAAGTCTTCAAAGTAAGCAAGGAGCAATCGTTGAATACTTCAAGATTGTTGAGTTCACAGCCAGGGGTTGTGAGGGGTGGCCAGGGCTATGCGACAATTTATTTCGGGGGGGGGGGGGGGGGGGGGTGGAACAAGAAGGCTAACAAGAATTGGTCCAGCCAGTGGACTCTACTAGCTAGGGTTAGGCTCGCTAGGGTTAGGTTCGCTAGGGTTAGGGCAATTAGGGTTAGGGCAACTAGGGTTGGACTAATTTTGAGGACTCTTTGCATCTTGTTTGCAAGACTGATGTTTTTATAAAGTTTTTTCCCCGGTTTGGGGGATAGTTGACTGACTTGGGGTCAAAGAAAAGGTGCTTGATGAAGTAAACGCGCAACAATAACACTGGCCAACAGTTGCTACCCTCGTCACGGGTAACCCTCTCTGCTATGCTCCTTTGTCTTTGCATGAATATAAAGAACTTCACTAAAAAGGCTGAAAAACAAGCACAAACAAATGAAAATCCTAACCTATATTTTTTGGCCAAAATAATTCAAACTCGGTCCACTCCAAAGCGAAAATACAGTTATTTACGCAGGGGAATCCCCAAGCATTTACACGCACGCACGTTGACTATGGTAAACATGGCCGCCGTATGCTTTATTTAAGAAAAATCTAATTTATGGTAATTTTAATGGATTTAAAAGGAAACTAATAATTGAAACAACATGTCAGACAGTGCAAAAGTTGTGTCCGTCAATATTTTCTGCCTACAGTTCACTTTAGCGACATTTAAAGGACAAAATTGCAACGGCATGACGCCATCTTGGATTTCGCTATATATAGTGCATAAAGTATTTTATTTCCTTATAAAACCGCCTTTAAGACAAAGGGAAGTGGTCACTGACCATGAATCTGCAAAAAAAAATTAAACAAAATTGAACCCTTTTCGAAATACAGGCCAATCTTGGAAGAGGGGCGGCCATTTTGTTTATGTAGTTTTAGCACGGTATCCATTGTAATGCATGCATATAATAAAAAATACTCAGAAGTTTCTGAGGCAACCGACCAATATGGCAAAATAAAGGTGAAAACTTCAATTTTCATTTTCTTTTCAATTTTCTATAGGTTAACCGATGACTTTTTGCCGAAAAGTACATTCAAAGTAAAATACCCCTAACACCATAGCCTAAAACGGCCGAATTGACCGGTGCCAGACCAAAAATAGTACCCCTCCACTACAGGGCAAAAATAGAGCGAATTTTTGGCCTGATTTCATCCAAACGGCTCAAAGGTGAAAGTCCTAACTCTGGTGATCGGGTTCCATCCATTTTGTCTACAAGACTTACCACGTAGGGCTCACCAGACGCTTTAAGAGAAAAGATTTTGAGGGTATACAGAAAATTAATGAGCTCCGCGGACCGATTTGGGCCTATTTACTGGTCTGCACCCTTATATATCGATGGTTCTGGTACATAACTGCGTACCGCGTAACGGCCGGAACCGCGCGGTTTGTGCGATCGTTCTAAATAAGCGCTTGAATGTTTAGGTTCGTTTTTGTCCTACATAAAATCACCGCGTCCTGCATGACGGATATAGCTCCCATTGGTTTGTGCACGGGTGCGTCTTCTAGGGCCTGTTTGTTTCGGACGAATCCTCGGATCCGGATCCCATTTTTCGGATCCACCTCCTATGCAGGGTACGCTAAAATGGGATCCGGATCCGAAGGATTCATGATCCTTTGCGTGAAACAAACAGGCCCCTAGTTTTTATATAATCTATGGGAGCCGGAGCCGGAAAAGGGCCCTGGAATAGACAGATTCTTGGTCTGGGAACCAGACTACTCCTCTTATTGGTCCTCTTGTACCGTCCCCTCCAAAGAAAAGACCAACAAAACAAAACAACAATTAAAACAAGGGGAATAATTTTTTCATGTCTGACACGTGCAAGATTGGTCATTTCTAAACGAAGAATCGTTAAAAAAAATGTAATATTGTCATTTATAGCTATAGTATTTTGTAGGATTGTAAAATTGTATGTGAATATTCAGAAAATTCGCAAAAAGTTGGCGTCGATTCCATGTGATAATAATACATTGGTGATTTTGATTCCGCAGGTGTCCCTGTTTGTAATGATGCAGGGCCTCTTGGTATGAAGGATGGCAGCATTCCAGATAGCAGCATCACAGCTTCATCTGATGCGGGTGGTGGCTTCCTGCCTCATTATGCACGTCTTGATAATCCAGGTAAGTTACATGATGATACCTACCACAGTAGTCAATGCAATCTTGTCTGCATCGTTCTTCCCAACCACTGCAGCTCAAAGGATCACACAGTGTTCAATAAGATTACAAAGGACTGTATACAGAAATGAAAAACTGTCATATAGTCAACCAGCTTCAGAGACTCGAAAAGTAGAACTGCAACCTACATTGAATCATACAATCATTTCAAATAGATGAGATACATGAACGTCTTGATATAAGACTGTGATTGTCACTTTCTGTTGTTGTGCAGGTGGGTCCTGGGAACCTACGAGCAGCACCAATGAATGGATACAAGTCAGCTTCAATGCTCCGGTGTCCATCACTGGCCTCATCACTCAAGGAAGTGACTATGGCTATTGGGTACAGGAGTACGAGGTCATGTACAGCAATGACGGTCAATCATGGGCTACCGTGACTGATACTGATGGCACATCAACCAAGGTCCGTTTATTCAAATGTTGCCTCAAACGGCTCCTTTATTTTATAGCCTCCCAGTTGAGATTAGAAGTTCGGTGTTTTATTTATTAGTTATTTACATGAATACGGGTACGGTATTCTCGAGATCGTTGGTTCGAATCCCGCTTCGGTAAATTTTCCTTTGTGCACTTTTCAATGACTTTCATTAATTTTGTTTTTGAATGAATGCCGGTACGGTATTTCGGATGTCGTTGGTTCGAATCCTGCTCCAGTCCATTTTCCTTTGTTCACTTTTCAATTACTTTCATTTATTTTGATAAAAAGATTTTTATAATAAAAAAGTAATAATCTTTTATATTTGAAATGAAAGGAAATGCAGGTATTTTTCTGCCTTCCCGCCATCCGCAGAAACAATAATCACAAAAAATAATAATTTTACAATTCAACCAACGAGAGCGATGATTATATTAGTTTATCAAATTATACAAAAAACCTGAATTGCAATGAAAGTGATTTAGTCCTCTCAGTTCAGACTGCTAACGACCCGAAAAAACTTATTGCATCTACAGTAAATCCATTCAATAATTCAATAATCATTCATTTCTTCAATATGTTTCATTGACAGTTCGTTGGTAACACCGATTGGACGAGCCACGTGGAGGTGACTTTCATGACGGCATTGTACACCAAGTTTATACGCATTGCGCCCACTGCCTGCAGGAACTGGTGTGCTTTGCGCTTTGAGCTGATTGGTTGCTATTAATCACATCAAAACCAATCAGATTAAAGAATGGTAATCACTATTCAGCTGATTGCACCATTCAAATTAATTCAAGTAATGCAATGATTACACTGAAGCACTTCAGTGCTATGATAATACACAACAAGATTCATATCATTGCGAGTTAGTTGTTTGATGTGTATAATACATGTATTGTGTGGTGAAATATATTATTACTAATATATTGCTTTATATGACTACTTATTGATTTTTTTGAGCTTTTAAATCTGAAAAAATATTGTCAAGCTTGAATACGATCCTGTTGCTTGATTATACCGCCCTCTTGTTTTGCAAATACTTTTTGGAAAGACCGTTCAATAGACTTCAAACACGAGGACTATATTTAACCTGATCGCTGAGATAAAATTAATCAACGTTGTGTGGAAGACCAATCAGCCTGATGAAAGTTACTAGCGATTTTGCACACTGAATTGAATTTAAATTCTACTGCAAAAACCTTGGTCAATTATTTTGGCATTTTTTGATGGGAAAAGTAATTTCCTCGATTTGTTGGTCGAGACTTGCCCAACAAAATTGATATTTCCTGTTTTTAGGCAATTATGTACTCCCACTCAACTTTGTCATGCAAGTGAAACAAACGTTTGGCAAAATGTTGGGTAAATAATGTTTTAATTTGTATTCATCCCATTGGATCATTCCGGCTTTGCTTTTAAACCCCGCCCACGTGTGTATTACATACCGCATGTGACTGAGTTTGGGCAAGGCTTTCATGGTCACCTGATTAAAAGGCGTCATGCAATTGGTCAATACCCACAGTTTGATTGAGAAGCCGGAAGGGTCCATTTTTGGTCACATCATGGTTACATTATTCCACATAAATTGGGAATATTTTTTTCTTCATACTTTGAATTCATCCCATCTGTTGGTCAACATTGTGCAAGAGATTGGGCAACGATATGTTGATCAACCATTTGGCGAAGTTCCTGCTTTCGCGTGTCATGACTCATGATGTCCTTTGAATCATACTCGCATACGGGACATGCATGTTGTGCATAATACGTGTGCACATCGCATTGACAAGCAGCCGATTTCACGAAATGTTGCGTACCTTTAATGTTGCCTAAGTTTCGTGAAACGGGCATTACTTGTGCAATCAAAGGCAGGAAAATGTTGCGTAACTTACGCAACATTTTGTTGCAACATTTCAAGTCATTTTCAGGATGGCGCGAGTGGTTGTTGCAAGGACGTCGTATCCGTGGCGTCCCTGCATTCCGAATCAGGTTGCTCAAGGGTTACAGACAATTGTTGGGGTTAGTTTTTCTTTATATTTGAAGTTTTGTTTTCTGGTGTCGTTGCGAAATTTTTGCTAATTTGCAAGTAACATGATACCGTGATATGAATGGAACAGGAGTAGAGATAGGCCTACGATTACATGCTGCAACGTTTCATATATCATTAGGCACAACGACAAGTCACATTGCTATACAGACTCACAGAAAGCATTCTACGTTTTTTTTTCTATGGGTTTTGAAATAATTGGTAGCTGAAATTGATGAAACGCTGCAGCACCCACCAATATACTCCTACCCCACAGCTCAAAAAAATTAATTTCCGTATCACAATCTTACTGCAACCTAGCATTATCACACTAAATTTAAGAGCTAAACAGGAATTCAAAACTCCATAAATACAGAAAAACTAACCATTAGTTGGTAAAAAAAAAAAAGAATAAAAATCCCAAACAATTTGTCCGTTTTAACTATTTATTTGGTTATTGAAAAGTGAACAAAGAAAAATTGACTGGAGCGGGATTCGAACCGGCGACCTCCTGAATACCGTACAGGCGCTCTACCAACTGAGCCATCCAGCCCTATGTTGGTGGTGACCCCAATAGTCAACTATCCTTGTTCGTTTGGCAGTCAGAAGCCATGAAACCACGCACACACCGCCACACCCCAGGGATCGTTTCAATGATACACGCAACAATGCTGCAACCTGGGAACGGTACTTGGGGGATCACTCAAAGAGGATACGGCTTTTTTAATTATTCGGTTCGAATCCCGCTCCAGTCAATTTTTCTTTGTTCACTTTTCAATGACTTAAAATAACTCAGTCAGTTTCCCTTGTGGTTATTTCACGAATATTTATTTGGTTATTATAATATATTTTGAGCAACACTGTAATAAGCTAAAGGTCTCCAACAATTGGTCAAGCAATATTAAGCAAAATGACCAACATTATTCCACCGATATGTTGGTTAAAATATTTACCCAACTTCGTTGATCACAATTTTATTTTAGTGAGTTCATATAAGACCTAATATGGTTGTCAAAATCTTACCAATATTTTTTTCAGTAACTTTAGATTTCGGATTCAAGACTTTAAATCAATCAAAAATATGCCGACATTTTGAAAATAATAAAAGCAGCATGAAATGAAATCTGTGTTTACACGAAGAGACACATTTGGCAGAAATTGATTTTTTTTCTTCAGTTTCTCCCAAAATCGGTGAAGGGTATTGCGACGGATGTTTTTGACGAATTCGTTTTGTCAAATTCAAATGAAGTCATTCAGACCCTGAGATTTACTAATTGTGTGCGTATTTGCATCAGGGAGATTGTGAGCTTTCACCAAGAGACAAAATACACTCATTCAACTCCAAAATAATAGTGCGCCTCCAAGAGTTTTCAACGCGTTGGCCAATCACAGCGCACTGAATTTGTCGACAGATTCCGCGCATTGTGATTGGCCAACGCTTTGCAACCTCTTGGAGGCACACTATTTAGTACAGCCTGATTAATTGACTTTTAATTAGTACACCATGTACGTAAGTGTAATATTTTTACCTTACTATCCCTGAGGAAATATAATCAAAATATCCTCTAGTAGGCGAAATGTTTTTTAAAAGGGGGCCAACTTTAAAGTCGATTTCAAAACAAACTTCTTTCTTCGTGTAAACACTGAAGGCTTTTTTGGTCAATATTTCTGCAAAAAAAAAATCAGTATACACACACCAACATTTATTAAAAATGCATTTATATTTCGTGGTATCTTGTACGTGAACTTTTGAAAATATATTAGGAATTTTCTCTAGCTAGGATCTTTCTCAAAGGCTAAAATGGTCAGAGTTGGGAGGGCCTGACGTTTTGGTCCTAGCAGGGTGTTTCTCAAAGGCTAAATGCTTTAGCCTTTGAGAAAGATCCTGCTAAGATCGGAACGTCAGCCCCTCCTAACTCCAAGCATTTTCCTTTTCTTGTCAATATTTTGGTGGAATTACTTGCATTGTTTAATACGTGTCACTAGTAATAGATTGCCAATGTTCAAATGTTGCACTACCTACACACTAAAGTTACACCACACACACCAAACCCACGAACGTAAACCAAAAAACAACATGAACTTGAATATGGACATTAAAGTTAGTATCATACTTTGGTAGCATACCGAAATAGAAATCTCCACAGATTTACCTATATAACTTGCACGGTACAAAGATGATGATGGTAGAAACATACCGTTAGAAATGTTCCGCCTGAAATGGTGTATTTATCCAGAAAAGAGGGAAAACCAGTGACCAAAAACAATTTTGATCTTTTAAAGATAAAAAATAACGGGGAAAACATTTTCAAAATACTGTGGGCGTTTTCATTGTTTTTCCCAAAAAGTGGGAACCTTATTGGACTAAAAGTTTCACGGATGACTCTTAGGCCTACTGTATCTTTCTTGATATTTTTGCACAGGAATTTGCATTTCTTTGACAAAAAAACAAAGTATGATATTACCTTTATCCGGACCAATTGAGCAACAGCATGGACTTGTTGAATATCTGATACGGACCTAAATTTCCTGACCAAAATCTTACGCTCACCAACCATGTAAACTTTAACAAAAAATGATAAAAATAACTAGAAATGTGTTTGCACTGACAAAAACTAGAATGTGTTCGAAGCTTAATGTGTCGACTTAATCTTGAAAATTGTGTTATCTGTGGAAATTATTATAAGCAATTGCACTTAAAAAAAAAGTTAAAAAATTAAAGGTACAGTACAGGATTGGTGACATACCCAAACAGAAATGTTCACATATTTGCGTATACCTTTAGGATATGCAGATCAATAAAATATGTCCGCCTGAAATGGTGTATTTATCCACAAAATAGTAACACAAAGACCGAAAACAGTTTTCACTGTTAAATACAGTTTCCGATAATGACATGAGCTTAAAATTTCACAGGTTTGTTTATATTCCATGACAAATCGAATTATGAACAGTCTGTAGCTGTTCTGTGACCTTTACCAATCCTGTATTATGCCTCTAAGTGTGTGTATGTGTAAGCCGACATCGGATTATTAATAGAATTGTCGTCTTTTCCAATTTTATTCAGGGCTTGGAAGCCTGATTTGACCCATTTTCAGGTTGCTTGGAAAATACATATTTGTGTCTAAGCTTCAAAGCGCATACAAATACTAAACTTCACATTATAAGGTTGCGCTATTAACACTAAATAGGCTAATATAACTATACGCCAACCTTATT
The DNA here is from genome assembly GCA_963971285.1 of Astropecten irregularis. Taxonomy (NCBI): domain Eukaryota; kingdom Metazoa; phylum Echinodermata; class Asteroidea; order Paxillosida; family Astropectinidae; genus Astropecten; species Astropecten irregularis. The sequence continues at coordinate 4,792,395 of OZ020244.1, read as the reverse complement.
ATCATAATTTGTGTACCCTCGACGATTGTTGAATGACAATTTCTTAGGGTCGTGAAATTGTTATGTAGCGTGATTATGATAAGTTATAAACAACTTGGGGCTTCTGTGCTTCAATGTTTGAGGATACTTTTTTTGGCTCTGAAGTTGGCTCTATTTTGTCGTGAAAGCGGAGAGATACTTCTTAGAACTGACGGTTAGTCGGTTTTGGGAAAAAGGTTTTTTTTTCTTGTGGTAATTTGCAAACCTTCTCACCTGCAAACTTACTCAAAATTGAAAAGAATTTGAGATATTAAAAATGAACGACAATTTTCTGTATCGTTGCAAAACCTGAGAGACTCCTGAATGGGCATTTCCAGTGCGAAGTTTGGGAGGTTTACACTTTGGTCAATTGAAGTATAAATCTCTTTAACATAGAGGATTTAGGGTATCCAGAGGTTTGGAACCTCGAATGTTCTGAAGATAACAAGTGGAAAACCAAAATTACCGAAAAGGTGAACAATAAAATGAAATTGTGAAATAGAGTGAAATTCTTTTGGGGTTAAATATACTTTCGATTTCAACGTAAAACAGTGTGTTACCAATTACAGAACTTTACAGGAAAATACTGTCAACTTAATTACGGTAACAGTAACACGGACATATTTATGTATTTTTTCCAGTACATCATTGGCGCCCGTGCTGCCAGTAATGTACTGTAAAATTTTACAGTAATTATTTTACAGTGCACAAGGAATTTTTGTTTCATCATCCATCATGTTATACATACTGTTTGGTAATTAGAACGATTGATGTAAAGGAACTACATAATCAACCCACAGTTTTTTTGCAGCTTTTGCAGGAGACCGACTCAGCTGAAATCCGAAAAAAAAATGTATTCTCCATTTTATCAGATTGATTTCCTGGCGATATTCTCAATATCTTTCCAAAATGAGGAACCTCAATGTAGAAAATGTGCATATGATTATTTATGTGAGTGCAATATACTGGCTTCAAACAAACAAACTGAAACATCAGAGCAATTGAAGACATTAAAGACATGCCATTCTGACTTTATTTACTCCTATTATTTCTATTCCCATATTGAATGTATCTCACTTGATATTAGGTTCTTTGCTTTGCTTTGTCTATTGTATGTAAGTGTGTATTTAGTGCTTGTCGTCGGAACCACGTAGCACATGCAGTTAATTATCGTGTATAATAATCATTCTTATAATTGTCAAATTGTCAAAGTTTTCAGATGTGGATGCACCCTTACCCCCACCACACCCCTCCTGTTGACCATTAAACAACAATTCAGGATTTGTTCTTGTCTGCTCAAATGGCCACTAGATTGAGACCCTATGGCACTACCACATTTGACAGGAAATAGCTGGAGATCGCATCTCCAGCCTGCTCAATTTTATCTGATCCCCCTCAGCGGCGTAGCTAGGATTTTTTCAGCAGGGGGGCACTGGGGGGGCATTGGAATTTTGTGGGGGGGCACCCGGAATTTTTTCAAAACTGGAGATTTGCAAAATATGAGAAATGCAGGGGGGGGGCTGATCCAGCGGGCGTGGGGCAACCTTTTCTTTAAGCAAAAAAAAAAAAAAAAAGGAAACAGAAAAAAAATAAATAAATAAAAGGGAAACACAAAGACTCCAAAAGAGCTGAAAAAGAGGGGGAAGACAAAATTAGCTAGCTTTAATCTCCCCGAAACGCATCCATCGCTATTGAATTGGTGCATTTTATTTCCACGCTCCCTGGAAAATCATGGATAAGCGCGAAGGCCTTGCGGCCGGGGTCCAGGGCCCGCTTAAGGGCCCTGGAAGCTCAGGGGTTCTAGATATTCTCTGGTGCAATCTGAGCCTTATTTTGGAAGCAATTGTTCCGATAAATTTATTCATTTATTTATATTATTACTTCATTATTTCTTTTTAATCCAACACTCTTGAGCGGGAGAAATTCAATCTGGGGACCAGATTAACTAGCCAAACCAGACAAAATGGCAGATGGGCTGTTTTGAAGTTCGCAACCGTAAGCGCGTAAGAAAATTGCATTTTTACACTGAAATGTTGCACAGATTTCTTCACTGTAAAGTTTTAAGGACTCGGGAACATTTGCTGAAAGTAAAAAATATCATTTAGGAATAGTAGAAGCTGTTAAGTTGTTTTTTTCCCCTTATAGCTAGCATAGCCTGCAGATAACGCTTAATTATTTTTCTATACCCACGATTTTTTGTGGGGGGGCACCTGGGGGGGCACACAGAATTTGTGGGGGGGCACGTGCCCCCCCAGGCCCCCCCGTAGCTACGCCGCTGATCCCCCTCCCCAACGAAAAATCCTAGATTCGCCCATGCTTGAAAATCGCTACTGGTAATCCAACTGCAGTTATCCATTAAAATCCATCCGCAATATCAGTGTTAAATCCCTAATTATTATGTATACTTCGTTCGGATGATCCTACAGTAATAAGCCTTTCAACAATGTACACTGAATTCTTTCACTGTATATAAACACCAATCCTGAATTTTCCAGACGAAAGACACTGTTGCTTTAATGGATAAGAATGGCACAAAGGAAACAAACCATTCCAGAGATGGGTATCGCTGTGGAAAAGCTTTATAACAAATTCACGTGTCATAGCAACAGAGTCTTTAGTCTGGGAAATTCAACCTTGGGTGTTTATGTGCAATGAAAGAAGTCTGTGTACCATATACTATTTAGATATAACTCGAAAATCGCTTATTGTCCAAAATAATCGTTCTGATAATTTCCTAAATCATAATTATAATTATTTCACAGATGAAAAACACAACGCCCTCAGCCCTTTCCTAAACAAGTTATTATAAGAGTGCCATATGAGGCACGTCTGTTTGTATGCATCCAACATTGAGAATAAACACAGTATGACTACTAGAGAAAACAGAATTTGAGCAGTCCGCCTCCTTTCCTATTGGACCTGTGTGTTATCCCCGCTTTTGACCATCTCACTTCCAGCAGGAAAGCCACCTCAGCCCCCAGCACTGACCTACGATGAGCCCCGGTCATCCTTCCTTCCTACTCTATATCACAGCAATTCCACCACTCCGCATATACCACCCCATCCCACTCACAAGACTGACTCTAGGCCTCAATTTGGACCGAAGAATTCTGATAATCCATCACCAGCTTAATTCATTATGAGAAAAACATCACTATTTCCGTTTTCCCCCTGGGGTCAATCTAGTGGTTTATAAGCCAATTTAAGCCACAAAGTACAAAAAAATAGGTTTTATACCCAATGTTTTCTCATAATTAATTACACTTATGATTGATTATCAGAATTCGAAAATGTGTCCTTGTTAAATGCCCATAGACAATTGTACATGAAAATTTCACTTTTTTGCACCAGCCTAATTAATTATGAGAAACAAAATCAGTAATTTACCCCGGTATGACGGGTAAACCGAGGTGTATTTGGCCGCATATTACAGGAAAATAAGTTTCTATGACCAAAGAGAGTTTTCTCATAATTAATCAGGCTGATGATAGATTCACGGAATTCGGAAGGTATTTGTCCGTGTGACATCCCTCTGCAAAAAACTTAAAGAAAAATCACCCTTTTCTCCGGAAATAGAGGGCATACCAGGGTTTATAAGCAAATTTCGACATGAAAATACACTGAATAAAAGCATTTAATAAAATTTGCGAGTTTCCCCATTCATAATTACACTAATGGCGGAATATTGCAATTGGGAAAATAATTTCCCTGTGTTACAGGGTCCTCGTACTTTGGTGAAGCACCTGTAAAGAGAAACAAATCGTCTGAAGAAAAACAAATTAAAAACAAATATACAAAAGGCAATTGATAGAAACGATAACAAGTCAAATTTCAGAAAAGTGTACAACTGGTTCTGCTGACTAGCGCCCTCTTGTCATTTATCTCATCCAAGCCTTACTACCAGGAAGCATAGAGGGCGCCCTTATTACAGCTTCATTCCGTTTCCATTCACGTTTTCCACATTACCATTAATACGATTCCAATTCTTAGCTGGCAATTTCTGCTTTTAGATAAACAAATCCCATCCAAGGTTATCCTTCAAACATCTAAGATCATTCCTGTGCGTGCATTTGATAGGGACAGTCTTTCTGATGTTTTATGAGTACGTAACCATCATGCGAAAGAATAACGTCAAAAATGTTCCTGTTGATTAGAAATCAGCAGAAATCGTAGACAAAATTCGTTGGAAATTGTGGCCAGCTAGCGGTTGGTACAAGCTGTGAAAGAGGGCGCGCTTTTAAAATTACGACCACAGTGCTGTATCCTCGAACTGACTGTGAATGTATTCGACGATCTGGATGAAAATACCCTGAGCGTTTTGTACTGTTTACTCAGAAAATATATTTCTAGGTTAAATCCCTACCCCGTGTTCGCCTGGAAAGAGTTACCCATGTAAACGTGTCCCAGCCTGATAAGTCTGCCCCGAGTTCAAGCTGTCCCCCTTCGTGTAATTGTGTCCACCCTAGTATTTCATGGATAATGGGCTATTCCGATACTAGTAAGTATTAAATGAATTCACCCCACATTAGATACGAATTTCGACTGGTTTTAACCATTGCTTGAAAAAGATCCTTACTACACACGATACGTGCTAGCCCCTGTACACAGCACATATTGCTGGTATACTGTTATGAAGAAGCCCACTGGTGAGGTCGTTAGCACTGCTTGGATAGCGACCCTGACATTGAACTTTGAAGTGTCCAGCGGCAATATCGGAATGCTGAACGCGATACGGTCGTCAAGCTCTTTACATATTATTCGGTCAAGAATAACTCATGGATAGGCTATTAAAAACAAATACCATAATTATTTTGAGCTCAAACTGCACTGGTGCATGTTGTATCCACTCCTACTGTCATAGTCCTATACGTTGAGCGATATTCGAGCTGCAGTACGATGCTATAGGCCCTAATTTCATACTATCCTGTATAGTTCTATTCTTGCATGCAAAACATTTAACAATCTTAAACCTCACACTTGATTCTAAAGAGAGAGAGAGGCAAAACCTGGGTAATATGAAAATACTCCCAAACCAGTATGTCTGTGTGTTGACTTCTTCGACTTAAGTCAGGTATGATGTAATTGATGCACAGTCATGTTATAATTTCCATCGCTCCAACAAAGAGTCAGTTTGGATGTAAATTATTCAGAGAAATAATGGTCTGGAACAATCACTTATTAAACCTGAAGACCATTTTTCAAATTTCCCCAAACGTCCTGTGGGCATTTTTTGAGCATTTGAAAAAGCATTGCCTACAAATGAATCTTTCTATTTTTATATCAGGTTTAAGCATTACAGTTTATGATGTTTTTCATATTGTGAAAAGATGACACAAACATTGCTTAATATAGATATAATGTCTTTGTGAATTTGTCCAATTGGTACCTACTGATCTTGAGGGCATTTGGTCATTAGATACGGGTGCATAGTTTGAGCCCCCTTTAAACCCCGTGTAGTGAAGGCACACCTTCTGTGTATTTGCATCAACTGCACATCCATTTGCAGTTGTTATTTAGAAAGTTCTATAGTTTGAAGCTCTCCTAAGCTGCCTTAGAATGTTAAGACCCTATTGACTTTGATCACCTTTTCCCTTGCCCTATTGACTTCCCTGCAGAGCCAATCTTTAACTGCAATTGGGAATTCCTTTGTTGTATAGTCAAGGCAATCAAAGGTAGTACGTGTGCAGTCAAGCACGAGGGCGTGGTGTAGGGCGTAACCCAAAGGCAGTAATCCCATGCACTTGCCACCGTGTGAGAAGGATGTCTTGGTTCTTCTTGCCTTACGGTCCTTGAGTTTGTCAACATTCATTTTGTTTCGTGGACTGACTACTGGGAAGCCTCGCCTTCTCTTGCCCTTTGCTATGCAGGACCGAGTAAGCCTATCGGTAAGCCAACCTTTCATGTCATTTTCTTATTTCTAATAAGGTATACACTGATCCTACGGCGTGACATACCATCCGCCATTACAGCGATGTCCCCGCCAGCCTTTTCTATGAGAACAAAAGAATTTACGCTCCGCCGCACTTATAGTGTGGCTGTACCACAGACATATAAAATGCATAGACCGCCAGATCCTATTCAAAACTACATTGGGTTTCATGATCTCCACGGCGCCCGACCTAAAATCAAAACTATGGGCAAATTCACTCCTCGGTATAGTGAATTTACGCACAGTTGAAGAATTCCAGCCAAAAAAATCCATGAAGCAAAACAAAATTTCATATTTACTTAGTTAGGCTCATGTACTTCAATTAAGGCGATGCCAACGTTTATACCTGGAAATCAAGAGCTAGCAAGACAAAAAAAATCCAAAGATCTTTGCAAACTTATGCTCTTATGACAGTTACGTGCGTTGCGCGTCACATGCTCGCGGTTTTCACGCGCAGCGATTGACCGGTTTGCCGATACTTTTCAGAATCACGGATTAGTGTACACGACTGGCGGTCTATGCGTTTATATGTCTGTGGGCTGTACGTCCCCTCGGCCTCATACATCGCGGGGCCAATTACATGAATCGCGCGTCGGATTCGTGTAGATATGATTCACAAGTCGTACGTACGACATATAACTCGTACGTACGACATATAACTCGTACAAATAAATCTTTTCAGCATGTCCCTAATACAGCTTCGTAGATTACTGACCACTTTAGTATGCATGCTCATAATATTCGGTTCAACCCCAAAGATATTTCCGACTTCCCTCCAAAGATGAAATAGCTGATAGTCAGTTGGCTTATCGCCAATAATACCTCCCTCATGCAATTTCGTGTATATTCTTAGAACATTTTATGAATTATTCCTTAAACCCCACGGAATCCAAATCCATTTCATGCCAACTTCTCCTTTTTTCAATGTACCGGAATGCCGACTATGGAATAAATTGCGTTTAATAACCCAATTTAGGAGTACTTACTATTTAATTGAGAATACTTTCTATAATGACTGCATCTAGATAATTATTCGTAAATGGGCTAGTTCTCTAAACGGTCAAGTGTTTTGGTGCTGCATATAGCGCACAGCATACACCAGTTATGTGCTTTCATTACGTATAGCGCTATTTGCAGCACCAAGTACAGTTGACTATTTGCAAAACAGGCCAAATTACGAAAGTATTCATGCAGACGTCAGTAATGTAATACTCAATTGGGATATTTAACTCGATGCATTTTATAGTCTACATTACGGCTCGATAAAATCCACCTTAAAATCACTTTTCCAGTCTACTGTATCACATACAGCCAAGTGTTAATAAAATACAGAGTCTCGCTGTTTCCAGCAGTTCCTATATTCACTCTGTATGCCACATACGTTGGTGCAATTTCTATTTCAATATTATATTGTATTGATCAGTAACACGTCAGTGGTCTGACTTCCCCCGGTTACTGCGCTGGATACAATTTCTCGAGTTAAAAATATAGCGAAAAAGGCGTACAGTATTTTGCTGTGTAGAATGATATAAAATGCACCTCCAAGGATGTTGATCCCGGGGGGTGGGGGATATATCCCCCTCCCCAATATTTGAGATGGGGGTGGCGTGTATTATCACCCCCAATATTTCGAGGTTGAATGTCATTTAATATGTACAAAATATTTGAAGTACCAACAAAATAATGAATAAATAGCATGCTTGGAATGTAGAAAGACAATGAACTATAATATCGTTCTTAAATGCCCTGAAATGTGATTTTCCGACTCTGTTTTTTTTTTAGTCCCTGGAGGGAGGGGGGTATCCCACCAACCAACACCCCCCCTCCCCCTCGATCCCTCGCATAGGACACCAATCATCCCCCCTATCATGAACAGAAATCGACACCTATGTGCACCTCCATTCAATGTGTGGTTTATGATACCTCCGAAACTTTCATTTTTGGTGGTTAAAATGAAATGTTATGCTTTAGGCCTATGGCTGTACAGCACCATTGGAGACAGGTCTTTTGGGAGGAAGTTTTGTATAATAAAAATGCTACTTGTATTTTCCTATTTATATTGTTATCTGACCGACACGGCCATAATTGCAATAACCTTGTTAGGTCCAACTATTGTTTTATTTTCCATTCTATAAACATAAATTTCCATCGAGTTGAATACGATAGCCAATTTATAGCTTTTTATGGTCACATGAATTCATGCAATGTGAGAGAAAAGGCAATTTAAATAATCACCATTTGCTTAAGAATCATGGATTTTCGGATGAAAACGGATTTCGGCCTAAGGCGTGAAATAGCAGTGACACAAGTCGACATCGGTATACGTGTTCAAAAAAGGCGGTGTCTGAAATAATAGCACATCCAAATATGCACTGGCTTTGGTATTCTCACGGGTATTTGAATTAGAGACCTATAATTACTAGAGCGCTAGCTCCGTGTACATAGTAATGCCTGTTGGTCGAATCCATGTTTGTACACAAGCCTATGGAAGAACAAAATTGTATACGTCTTTTGTACGTCTATTTGCTATATGTGTTTGTATTCTTTACAGGTGTGTCATCGAAGTCCAAAGTCCAACGTACCTTCAAGACGTGCGCTTCCGGTAACGTTCGCGCGTACGGTGTACTTGCGCGTTTAGAGTAGGCCCTACGTTCTTCGAAGGACATTCCACTCAAAGTTATCTTGTTTAATACACAGACACGCACACACATTCAAAATGACTGCGCCCAGGATGGCTTCAAATCGTCTACGCACGAAGTTTTGCTTGGAAAGCATATAAAATGCATCTTGTTTCTTTCTTAAATTTAAAAGAGGTACAAAATAATCTACAACTAGTCAACGAGCTATCAAAAAACAACCACCATGTAAACACACGCGATCGATACTGTACAGCTACATTGTATATTGCACTGTATTGCATGGGACATGGATCCGCAGATCTAGGATCCCGTGTGTTAAACAAACAGGCATATTGATATAAAGGAAACCTAGATGACGCACGTTTGCCAACGTTGACCAACAATTTCGTTTGGGACGAGTTGTGAGCTGTCAACGTTGACGGGCTTTAGCAACAGTCGGCGAACATAATTCTGAGGTGTTCGCGGGTCATTTCAAAATGGCCCATACTTCCAAGATGGCGGAGGATTACGTTCTTATTGTACTTAGGTGATTAGGCCCTGCATCTCCCACAAATCCCTGCACACGTAGTGACTCCTACTTGATTTGCAGCAGTATAAGAATTATCAGAAATCTCATCAATTGGTAACGAGGGTTACGACTGGGCGCCGCCATTTTAACGTTGTGTAGCACGCGCGCTCGCGCTCACATCGGTTCTGGTTGTACGCAAAAGTTGCCGCAATCCTGAGACACAAACGCGCAAGCGGAACGCAACCCTGCAATGCCTTCCGAAAAAATATATACATCAACATTTTACGCAATGCACACAAACAAATTGCGGAACGCCGTTGCTATATTCGGTGGCTTAGATTGTTTGTCGGTAATTCCATTATTCGATTCGCCAATTTCATCATTCAATTTGTCATTTTGTCATTCTCTTCGCCAAGATTTCAAGATTCAATTTGGCGAATTGAATGATGGAATTGCCACGGACCATACCTATGGTTGGTACAAGCAGCGTTTACATTTATAACATGCAAACATGTACACATTATTGTTTCTTCGTGACAACTAGAAATACGACTTGCGTGAAATGTTCGCAAAATCTCAGGATGTGATTTTGACAAAATGATATTTTGCAATATCCGTTGCAATACATTTAATCGCTTTCGGGAAAAAATACTAATGAAAAAAATAATAGAAAATTACATGAGCAAATGACTGCAAACCCAGATCTATTGACATGTTTCTGTTGTTCTTAAACATTGTCATGTCATAATTATTATAATTATTGATACCAGAGTACTGTATACCGATTGCAATCACAACCGAGGTAAAGAACAATTGGTTGTTTGGTCTGTTCCCGTATTCAGCTGACTTAAGGCCGCTTTTTGAGGCCACCATTTTTTCCGAACGTATTGAAGCATTCATAATAGGACATGTAAAATCGGCACCGAAGGGATGGTATGATTGATTTGACATATTACTGACACCGTGGCCATAGAAACCAGCACAAATATTTGGATGCAGATTTTTACCTCGAAGAGAGTGAAGGACGAGACGTCTCCACGCCAACACAATGTCGATTTCACGCATCAAACTAAAAAAATCAATTCGACGTTACGTGGCTGAGTTTACAGATAATAATTTTAGCTTTACCAAGCCTTCGAATACACACACATTATTTTACATGAGAATATTATCCCCGATGGAGATATTTATGACTTGTGTTGAATTTTCAAATAATGTATGTATTGGTTTATCTCGGCACTTGATTGATATTTTGAGAAGGCAATTAAGAAATGGAACTTTATGGACGACCTCCACATTCCCCAAACCAGTGGACACTACCTGTGTCTTCCAGCCATATCCCGAGGGTGGACAGGAACACAAAACCGTAATAACAATGGTGATAATAATTACCGGGAATGGGTCATTGGGGAGACTTTCTCATAGGGTCGTGCACAAACTTTACTTATGACATGACAATGTTTAAGAACAACAGAAACATGTCAATAGATCTGGGTTTGCCGCATAGAGCTATATTAAAATTACTAGAGCTCTAGCTCCGCGTTCTCCGCGCGTAGACGATTTGAAGCCGTTCTGGGCGCAGTCATTTTGAATGTGAGTGCGTGTCTGTGGAACGGTACCCGTAGCGCGTCTTTGTGACGCTTGCAATCATTGCGTGACTGAAGTGCGGAGCGTGTGTGCGCACGGCGATAAATGAAACGCGCTTTTACGAAAGGTGCGATTTTGGGCGTATTTGGCTTCGATAACGCACCTGTATAGAACATAACGCAGGTATGCAAATGAACGTACACAAAACGTACACAATTTTGGGCTTTCCTTAGGTTTGTGCACAAACATGGATGCGCCCAGCAGGCATCACTTTCTACACGGAGCTAGCGCTCTAGTAATTTTATTATAGCTGTATGGTTTGCCGTCATTTGCTCATGTAATGTTCTATTATTTTCTTCATTTTTTTTCCCCGGAAACGATTAAAGGTATTGCAACGGATATCTTGGTGCGGGACTGTGTCAAAAAAGTCTTGTTTGGCCCAAAAGAGCTATAGGCCTATTAAAATTACTAGAGCACTAGCTTCATGTTTAAAGGGATGCCTGCTGGGCGCATCCATGTTTGTGCACAAACCTAGGGAAAACACACAATTTTGTACGTTTTGTGTACGTTCATTTGCACATCTGCGTTGTGTTCTATACAGTGTGTATCAAAAAAAACGCAACAGGATTTAAATTCAAATTTCTGAAGATTGCGTTAATTTTACAGCAAAGTGAATGGTATCATGTTAAAGCCACATTTCTCTTCTTTCCAATGATATGCTTTTTTATTCATACACGGTCACGGATGGCTGAGTAATCATTGTTTTTGGACAATGGGTCAGAATAGACTTGTGACTAAGTTTTACACACGACTTAGAGCATCAAACACATCAATGATTCTTTGTCGGAGAGTTGCAATATCAGGTGGAGGGTAATAAACACTTTGCTCTTGAGATAACCCCAGAAGAAAAAGTCACAACAACAAGTCAGATCCGGAGATCGCGATGGCCACTCCACATCATGATACAAGCAATCACTCGATGTCCAAAAACCTCAGCCAATCTGTTTCTTACTGCAACTAGTCGATGGACTGATGCACCATCCTGAGCCCATCTGAACACACCCCTTTGTTGCATAGGAAAGTTTTCCATTAATTCAGTAATCCCAATCACATTTTCATTTAAAATCTGTAAGTATCCATTTCCAGGTCTGATTTGTAACTCTTTCTTTGGGAAAGTGTTTATTACCCCTTCACCTGATATTGCAACTCTCCGACAAAGAATCATTGATGAGTTTGATGCTCTAAGCCGTGTGTAAAACTTGGTCCCAAGCCCATTCTGACCCATTGTCCAAAAAGAATGATTATTCAGCCATCCGTGACCGTGTATGAATAAAAAAAACATATCATTGGAAAGAGGAGAAATGTGGCTTTAACATGATACTATTCACTTTGCTGGAAAGATAACACAATCTTCACAATTTTGAATTTAAATCCTGTTGCGTTTTTTTATACACACTGTACAGGTGCGTTATAGAAGCCCAATGCGCCCAAAATCCGACGCACCTTCGGTAAATGAGTGTTTCATTTTGCGCAGTGCCCGCAAACGCTTTGCACGTCAGTCACGCAATGATTGCTCGCGTCATCAAGACGCGCTACAGGTACTGTTAGCGCGTACTTTTGCGTTGTATAAAGAGTACACCCTTCGAAAGGCATTCCCGTCAAAGTGTTCTTGTTCCACAGACATGCACACAAATTCAAAATGACTGCGCCCAGGACGGCTTCAAATCGTCTATATCTACGCACGGAGAACGCGGAGCTAGCGCTCTAGTAATTTCTATATAGCTCTATGTTTGGCCCAATTCACGTTACTTATTTGGACAACAAGAAAAGTTTGTACACATTGTATGGTGCGTGCGGACGCGTGTCCAATCCATATATATCGGAAGAATAAAACAATAGATGGGAAACTGTTGTTCTTAAACATTGTCATGACATAATTTTAATAATTATTGATACCAGAGTAGTGTATACTGATTGCAATCACAACCGAGGTAAAGAACAATTGGTTGTTTGGTCTGTTCCCGTATTCTGCTGACTTAAGGCCGCTTTTTTAGGCCACCATTTTTTTCGAACGTATTGAAGCATTCATAATAGGACATGTAAAATCGCCACCGAAGGGATGGTATGATTGATTTGACATATTACTGACACCGTGGCCATAGAAACCAGCACAAATATTTGGATGCAGATTTTTACCTCGACGAGAGTGAAGGACGAGACGTCTCCACGCCAACACAATGTCGATTTCACGCATCAAACTAAAAAAATCAATTCGACGTTACGTGGCTGAGTTTACAGATAATAATTTTAGCTTTACCAAGCCTTCGAATACACACACATTATTTTACATGAGAATATTATCCCCGATGGAGATATTTATGACTTGTGTTGAATTTTCAAATAATGTATGTATTGGTTTATCTCGGCACTTGATTGATATTTTGAGAATGCATGTAAGGCAATTAAGAAATGGAACTTTATGGACGACCTCCACATTCCCCAAACCAGTGGACACTACCTGTGTCTTCCAGCCATATCCCGAGGGTGGACAGGAACACAAAACCGTAATAACAATGGTGATAATAATTACCGGGAATGGGTCATTGGGGAGACTTTCTCATAGGGTCGTGCACAAACTTTACTTATGACATGACAATGTTTAAGAACAACAGAAACATGTCAATAGATCTGGGTTTGCCGCATAGAGCTATATTAAAATTACTAGAGCTCTAGCTCCGCGTTCTCCGCGCGTAGACGATTTGAAGCCGTTCTGGGCGCAGTCATTTTGAATGTGAGTGCGTGTCTGTGGAACGGTACCCGTAGCGCGTCTTTGTGACGCTTGCAATCATTGCGTGACTGAAGTGCGGAGCGTGTGTGCGCACGGCGATAAATGAAACGCGCTTTTACGAAAGGTGCGATTTTGGGCGTATTTGGCTTCGATAACGCACCTGTATAGAACATAACGCAGGTATGCAAATGAACGTACACAAAACGTACACAATTTTGGGCTTTCCTTAGGTTTGTGCACAAACATGGATGCGCCCAGCAGGCATCACTTTCTACACGGAGCTAGCGCTCTAGTAATTTTATTATAGCTCTATGGTTTGCCGTCATTTGCTCATGTAATGTTCTATTATTTTCTTCATTTTTTTTCCCCGGAAACGATTAAAGGTATTGCAACGGATATCTTGGTGCGGGACTGTGTCAAAAAAGTCTTGTTTGGCCCAAAAGAGCTATAGGCCTATTAAAATTACTAGAGCACTAGCTTCATGTTTAAAGGGATGCCTGCTGGGCGCATCCATGTTTGTGCACAAACCTAGGGAAAACACACAATTTTGTACGTTTTGTGTACGTTCATTTGCACATCTGCGTTGTGTTCTATACAGTGTGTATCAAAAAAAACGCAACAGGATTTAAATTCAAATTTCTGAAGATTGCGTTAATTTTACAGCAAAGTGAATGGTATCATGTTAAAGCCACATTTCTCTTCTTTCCAATGATATGCTTTTTTATTCATACACGGTCACGGATGGCTGAGTAATCATTGTTTTTGGACAATGGGTCAGAATAGACTTGTGACTAAGTTTTACACACGACTTAGAGCATCAAACACATCAATGATTCTTTGTCGGAGAGTTGCAATATCAGGTGGAGGGGAATAAACACTTTGCTCTTGAGATAACCCCAGAAGAAAAAGTCACAACAACAAGTCAGATCCGGAGATCGCGATGGCCACTCCACATCATGATACAAGCAATCACTCGATGTCCAAAAACCTCAGCCAATCTGTTTCTTACTGCAACTAGTCGATGGACTGATGCACCATCCTGAGCCCATCTGAACACACCCCTTTGTTGCATAGGAAAGTTTTCCATTAATTCAGTAATCCCAATCACATTTTCATTTAAAATCTGTAAGTATCCATTTCCAGGTCTGATTTGTAACTCTTTCTTTGGGAAAGTGTTTATTACCCCTTCACCTGATATTGCAACTCTCCGACAAAGAATCATTGATGAGTTTGATGCTCTAAGCCGTGTGTAAAACTTGGTCCCAAGCCCATTCTGACCCATTGTCCAAAAAGAATGATTATTCAGCCATCCGTGACCGTGTATGAATAAAAAAAACATATCATTGGAAAGAGGAGAAATGTGGCTTTAACATGATACTATTCACTTTGCTGGAAAGATAACACAATCTTCACAATTTTGAATTTAAATCCTGTTGCGTTTTTTTATACACACTGTACAGGTGCGTTATAGAAGCCCAATGCGCCCAAAATCCGACGCACCTTCGGTAAATGAGTGTTTCATTTTGCGCAGTGCCCGCAAACGCTTTGCACGTCAGTCACGCAATGATTGCTCGCGTCATCAAGACGCGCTACAGGTACTGTTAGCGCGTACTTTTGCGTTGTATAAAGAGTACACCCTTCGAAAGGCATTCCCGTCAAAGTGTTCTTGTTCCACAGACATGCACACAAATTCAAAATGACTGCGCCCAGGACGGCTTCAAATCGTCTATATCTACGCACGGAGAACGCGGAGCTAGCGCTCTAGTAATTTCTATATAGCTCTATGTTTGGCCCAATTCACGTTACTTATTTGGACAACAAGAAAAGTTTGTACACATTGTATGGTGCGTGCGGACGCGTGTCCAATCCATATATATCGGAAGAATAAAACAATAGATGGGAAACTGTTGTTCTTAAACATTGTCATGACATAATTTTAATAATTATTGATACCAGAGTAGTGTATACTGATTGCAATCACAACCGAGGTAAAGAACAATTGGTTGTTTGGTCTGTTCCCGTATTCTGCTGACTTAAGGCCGCTTTTTTAGGCCACCATTTTTTTCGAACGTATTGAAGCATTCATAATAGGACATGTAAAATCGCCACCGAAGGGATGGTATGATTGATTTGACATATTACTGACACCGTGGCCATAGAAACCAGCACAAATATTTGGATGCAGATTTTTACCTCGACGAGAGTGAAGGACGAGACGTCTCCACGCCAACACAATGTCGATTTCACGCATCAAACTAAAAAAATCAATTCGACGTTACGTGGCTGAGTTTACAGATAATAATTTTAGCTTTACCAAGCCTTCGAATACACACACATTATTTTACATGAGAATATTATCCCCGATGGAGATATTTATGACTTGTGTTGAATTTTCAAATAATGTATGTATTGGTTTATCTCGGCACTTGATTGATATTTTGAGAATGCATGTAAGGCAATTAAGAAATGGAACTTTATGGACGACCTCCACATTCCCCAAACCAGTGGACACTACCTGTGTCTTCCAGCCATATCCCGAGGGTGGACAGGAACACAAAACCGTAATAACAATGGTGATAATAATTACCGGGAATGGGTCATTGGGGAGACTTTCTCATAGGGTCGTGCACAAACTTTACTTATGACATGACAATGTTTAAGAACAACAGAAACATGTCAATAGATCTGGGTTTGCCGCATAGAGCTATATTAAAATTACTAGAGCTCTAGCTCCGCGTTCTCCGCGCGTAGACGATTTGAAGCCGTTCTGGGCGCAGTCATTTTGAATGTGAGTGCGTGTCTGTGGAACGGTACCCGTAGCGCGTCTTTGTGACGCTTGCAATCATTGCGTGACTGAAGTGCGGAGCGTGTGTGCGCACGGCGATAAATGAAACGCGCTTTTACGAAAGGTGCGATTTTGGGCGTATTTGGCTTCGATAACGCACCTGTATAGAACATAACGCAGGTATGCAAATGAACGTACACAAAACGTACACAATTTTGGGCTTTCCTTAGGTTTGTGCACAAACATGGATGCGCCCAGCAGGCATCACTTTCTGCACGGAGCTAGCGCTCTAGTAATTTTATTATAGCTGTATGGTTTGCTGTCATTTGCTCATGTAATGTTCTATTATTTTCTTCATTTTTTTTCCCCGGAAACGATTAAAGGTATTGCAACGGATATCTTGGTGCGGGACTGTGTCAAAAAAGTCTTGTTTGGCCCAAAAGAGCTATAGGCCTATTAAAATTACTAGAGCACTAGCTTCATGTTTAAAGGGATGCCTGCTGGGCGCATCCATGTTTGTGCACAAACCTAGGGAAAACACACAATTTTGTACGTTTTGTGTACGTTCATTTGCACATCTGCGTTGTGTTCTATACAGTGTGTATCAAAAAAAACGCAACAGGATTTAAATTCAAATTTCTGAAGATTGCGTTAATTTTACAGCAAAGTGAATGGTATCATGTTAAAGCCACATTTCTCTTCTTTCCAATGATATGCTTTTTTATTCATACACGGTCACGGATGGCTGAGTAATCATTGTTTTTGGACAATGGGTCAGAATAGACTTGTGACTAAGTTTTACACACGACTTAGAGCATCAAACACATCAATGATTCTTTGTCGGAGAGTTGCAATATCAGGTGGAGGGTAATAAACACTTTGCTCTTGAGATAACCCCAGAAGAAAAAGTCACAACAACAAGTCAGATCCGGAGATCGCGATGGCCACTCCACATCATGATACAAGCAATCACTCGATGTCCAAAAACCTCAGCCAATCTGTTTCTTACTGCAACTAGTCGATGGGCTGATGAACCATCCTGAGCCCATCTGAACACACCCCTTTGTTGCATAGGAAAGTTTTCCATTAATTCAGTAATCCCAATCACATTTTCATTTAAAATATGTAAGTATCCATTTCCAGGTCTGATTTGTAACTCTTTCTTTGGGAAAGTGTTTATTACCCCTTCACCTGATATTGCAACTCTCCGACAAAGAATCATTGATGAGTTTGATGCTCTAAGCCGTGTGTAAAACTTGGTCCCAAGCCCATTCTGACCCATTGTCCAAAAAGAATGATTATTCAGCCATCCGTGACCGTGTATGAATAAAAAAAACATATCATTGGAAAGAGGAGAAATGTGGCTTTAACATGATACTATTCACTTTGCTGGAAAGATAACACAATCTTCACAATTTTGAATTTAAATCCTGTTGCGTTTTTTTATACACACTGTACAGGTGCGTTATAGAAGCCCAATGCGCCCAAAATCCGACGCACCTTCGGTAAATGAGTGTTTCATTTTGCGCAGTGCCCGCAAACGCTTTGCACGTCAGTCACGCAATGATTGCTCGCGTCATCAAGACGCGCTACAGGTACTGTTAGCGCGTACTTTTGCGTTGTATAAAGAGTACACCCTTCGAAAGGCATTCCCGTCAAAGTGTTCTTGTTCCACAGACATGCACACAAATTCAAAATGACTGCGCCCAGGACGGCTTCAAATCGTCTATATCTACGCACGGAGAACGCGGAGCTAGCGCTCTAGTAATTTCTATATAGCTCTATGTTTGGCCCAATTCACGTTACTTATTTGGACAACAAGAAAAGTTTGTACACATTGTATGGTGCGTGCGGACGCGTGTCCAATCCATATATATCGGAAGAATAAAACAATAGATGGGAAACTGTTGTTCTTAAACATTGTCATGACATAATTTTAATAATTAATGATACCAGAGTAGTGTATACTGATTGCAATCACAACCGAGGTAAAGAACAATTGGTTGTTTGGTCTGTTCCCGTATTCTGCTGACTTAAGGCCGCTTTTTTAGGCCACCATTTTTTTCGAACGTATTGAAGCATTCATAATAGGACATGTAAAATCGCCACCGAAGGGATGGTATGATTGATTTGACATATTACTGACACCGTGGCCATAGAAACCAGCACAAATATTTGGATGCAGATTTTTACCTCGACGAGAGTGAAGGACGAGACGTCTCCACGCCAACACAATGTCGATTTCACGCATCAAACTAAAAAAATCAATTCGACGTTACGTGGCTGAGTTTACAGATAATAATTTTAGCTTTACCAAGCCTTCGAATACACACACATTATTTTACATGAGAATATTATCCCCGATGGAGATATTTATGACTTGTGTTGAATTTTCAAATAATGTATGTATTGGTTTATCTCGGCACTTGATTGGTATTTTGAGAATGCATTTAAGGCAATTAAGAAATGGAACTTTATGGACGACCTCCACATTCCCTAAACCAGTGGACACTACCTGTGTCTTCCAGCCATATCCCGAGGGTGGACAGGAACACAAAACCGTAATAACAATGGTGATAATAATTACCGGGAATGGGTCATTAGGGAGACTTTCTCATAGGATCGTGCACAAACTTTACTTACCTATTTCTTTATATCCTCCGAATCAATGAACTTGAAATTGACATATGTTAATTTCGAGAGCATTATCGGTCTTCTATTAAAATATGGACAGTACAAATATGAAAAGTCCCCTTAAGTCCCGATGTATCCATAATGTCCACTTTTTAGATGATAACGTCTATCCATAATACCCCATGTGTAAATTTAATCGAATATTATGAGCGTGCATACTAAAGTGGGACGTATGGCCACCAACAGGTGTCACCCGAGCCAGTACACCCAAAGTCCGACGCACCTTTGGTTAATGCGCGTTTCATTTTGCGCAGTGGACTTACATGCGCTCATAGCGCTAAGCCGTGTCTGACATTTCTGGCTGCGGCTGCAAATTACACACGCACCTATGACATCCACTAGCCAGTTACTGCCGCCGTTTCCATAGACTTGTGTGTTATTTGCGGTCGCAGCCAGAGAATTGGGACACGGCCCTATATTAAAATTTCGAGTTCTAGCTCCGCGTTCTCCGTGTGTAGACGCTTTGAAGCCGTCCTGGGCGCAGTTATTTTGAACAAGAACACTGGAATGCCTTTCGAAGAGTGTCCTCTATATGCAACGCGCAAGTATGCGCGTACGGTACCGATAACGCGTCTTGATCATAGATTTCAAAAGAATAAATAACTAGATGGGAAACGCGTATCAGACGCGTATTCAGTGTGGGGGCTGCCATTAGTCACGTGAATGAGGCTAAAAAAAATTAAAATGTGTTTAAAGTTCCAATGGCTATTCAAGTCTGAATGGGAATTTACCTTGAGCAACTTAATATGGATATAAAGACATTAGCCCTTTTACTCTGCTAATTTGATGTTGTTTATTCCATTTTACCATTGCGCGTCGCCTCATTCACGTGACTTTTTAGCGCGTCAATGAGCAGCAAAAAAGGTTTCTGCACAAGTAATGGCAGGCACGCACGCGCTTCCCATCTAGTATTTTATTCTTCCGATATATATGGTCTTGATGAGGCATGCAATAATTGCGTGACTGAAGTGCGGAGCGTGTGTGCGCACGGCCCAAAATGAAACGCGCATTTACCGGAGGTGCGTCGGAATTTGGGCATGTTTGGCTTCGATAATGAACGTACACAAATCGTACACAATTTTGTGTTTTCCATAGGTTTGTGCACAAACATGGATGCGCCCAGCATCTTTAATATAGCTCTATGCATGCGCTGCAGTCACGCAATTATTGCATGCATCATCAAGACGCGCTACCGGTACCGTTTGTACGTACTTGCGCGTTGCATATAGATTACACTATTCGAAAGACATTCCAACAAGTTTTCTTGTTTCACAGACACGCAATTAAATTCAAAATGACTGCGCCCACTGCCCAATTTCATGGAATCCGTTTCGGCCTATTTTGTGCTTACGGGCACTGCTACGCATGAAATCTAGTTCATGGAATCCGTAAGCAAGACTCTCGATTAGCGAAGAATTTCTAGGGTAACCGTGATCATTTTCTGCTAACGCGCTGTCGTATGCATTCTGCACAAATTCCTTGCTTACAGTTACCAAAAGGGAAACTCTTCCGTGAAATACGCTAACCGTAACCAACAAAATTATGCTATCATAAGCGAAGAATGTTTGCTAACTGTGACGGATTCAATGAAATTGGCCCCAGGACGGCTCCAAAGCGTCTACGCATGGAGAAAGCGGAGCTAGCACTCTTGTAATTTTAATATAGCTCTATGGAACGCAACTAATATTAACAAGAGATATTATAGAACTTAAATATTATTTAAGTTCTATATCTATGATATCAACCCACGCAGCAATGAGTAGAACGCACCCCTGGCATCATCCCTGGAACCTTTATCTCATCGGCGCTCAGTTGCTTCAATTAGTCTTTGTATACAGGTACTACTATAGAATGTGTTCCAATGGTCTTTCAATGGTTGTACCACCTAATTGGTCATTTGGTCGCACAACTCACTTTTACTGTAGTTCCCATCCTTTATCTGTTACTGTCCCCAAATCAAATACCTGAATTCTACAAGTTTCTTCCCACGCACTGCCTCACTCTGGAATTCCATACCCTCATCCTGTTTTCCTTCTGGATACAATCTGTCTCAATTCAAACGAAATGTTAATAGTTTTCTTGCAAACAGATCTTCCTAATGGCTCTGTGTTTCTCTCTCCTTTCCTTTAGCCCCGACCTTTGAGTGGCCCTCTCGGGTCTTGTGTTGAGCAATATTTGAAAAAAAAAAAAATCTCGCAAAAAGTCAGACCACCAAGGCGATAACGATGAGTAAATTATTATATAGGAATTGCCACCAACCTAGGAGACTCAATGAGTGAATATTGGAACTGCTGGAAACACCGTGAGTCTGTATTGATTAGGCTGCACGAGATACAGTATGCTGTTTATGGCTTGTTATATGGATGACTGCACAGAGGGAGGTCAAATTGAAGACTTTTGATTGTGCAATATTGTCATTCTGGTATCTGTATGATTTTGCTCGACAAGAGTCCCTCCTTCAGTCAGAACCAGTGTAAACAACCGATCGCGTGTTCTAATATCATACATGACAAGAAAACCCGCAACAAGACGCAAATCCAAGTAAATAATTATAACAATCAACTAAAAAAAACGTCCACCGCGAAACTACAATTAAACCGATGAACCAGACAGGAGCGCGAATCCTACTAGGGGTTTTGGCTGTAGATATTTCCTCTTTCATTTGTTGGCTTTGTTTTAGGAATCGTGGTCTTTATAATAACCCTACCCCGATTATTGATTTCTAACTAAAAACAAAAAGCGATGTAAGCTGCCAAATAATGGTTTTATATGTCATAATTCCGTTGAAATTCGACTCAAGCATGTTATTGAAGATAAGCACATCTTAGTCATCAAAGGCCGATAGCCGAACATTTGGTTTGGAGTGAAAAAAGCATTTTAGACCATACTGAGATTCCTATTCAGCTTTTACATCTTTGGATGGAGGTTTGTAACATCTTCTGGGGTTTCATCTAACATTAGGGGCATACTAATTGGGACTGATGGTCACCAACTTATTATCAGTAATCAGTCACCTGAGACCACCCGAAGTATTACCCTAATGCAGAAAAATGAATATAAGATAACCCATTTGTTACTGTATACCTATATTCAAATACGCGGGAAAACGTAAAAGCCAGTGTATTTTAAAACAACCAAACCCGGGGTCGATTTAACCAAACTCATCTTAACTTACTATCGATACATTGCAGCCATATGTAGGATAAGATGGGTTATATTTCGTAACTCGAGTTACGATCGATCGTAGGGCTTCGTAAAACCGACCCCAGTACACACATGAGAAACTGTGTTCAGCATTCATTTAGTATTCGTATCACTTTCATGATCATTACTTTGTTGACACTCAGTTTAAACTAAAAACTATGGTTAGCATTTGTAGTGTGTTGTTTGGCAATTTGATATTTCACGCATAGGTCTATATTGATGCAAATAATATGACGATGCAAAATTATTTGACATGAACTGCGTGTTTTGTTAGTATAACACGAACTGTGTGATAAAGGTAGTTTGGACTGGATCAGTGGAATTGCCATTATTTTCTACTTTATACATTTAAAAACCAAAACACGTTGCAAAATCGTGGCTTTATTTTCCCCTTTTTATCGTCTTGATATCTGTCTGAATTTAAATCGTGAAAGTCTACCAAGAAAAGACCATAAAGGCACATTAAGATGCTGTACAACGCAGCAATGCTGAACGAAACTGCGCACCACTTGTTGCAACTTTGCATTCATGTATGTGACGGCGGTGTTGCCATGGTAGCCTGTCGTTCACGATAAACAAATTGTTTTGTTAAATGACTTAACCATGGTAACCACCTCCTCCCTTCTGAGGGTAGCGTCTATAAAACCAGGTAGTACCAGGCCAGCTCCGTCATTTCATCTGCAGTCGCTTCACGGATGAAGGTGGAGTCGGATCGTCCGTCTGCTTATCGTCGCATTTGTCTGTTTCACGCAGCGTACAAGGATATAAGGTAAGACGAACAACTTTTCTCCACTTTCGCCAATTCAGCCCACTTGATTTGTTACACATAACTGGAATAAAAGCCAACAATAAATAGCAAACTACATATTAACGGATGTAACTCAATGAATGTAATCTGGTATAGAACCGAATGCTTGGAGGGAAGGTATATGAACAGAAATGAAAGGTAGTACAATATCTGATTGTGTATATCTTCACATTGCTTCATAATTCACTGAAAACAGGCCTCATTCATGCTGCCCTCCGTCTTTGCTTTAATAGTATATTATTTCCCGGCCGATTTTGAATTGTTTCTGTTTAAACCATTTTACCGTCTGACTCTTCAAATTTACACTAAGTTGATGGACAATGAAACGTGTATTTCGATTTTAGAAAAGATGCATGCAATTACATACAACGCGCATTTCATTTTCTGTAACTTTTATTTCATTTCTAAAAACGAAGCACCTGATTTCATAAAACAAATTTATATTATGTCATTCTGGACTTTGTCGTCGGCAATTTTCTTTTCTTTGTTCGGAGCCCAAAATATGGGTTGGTCGGAAATGAGAACCACAGTAATAAAAAGGGGCGCCCTTTTAATATAGAAAAGCTTTGGTACATGATGCATGGTGAAAACCTTACCTAATCAAGTACTTCCACCATGCCTAGCTTCAAAGGTAATATCATACTTTGGTTTTTGTCAAAGAAATGCAGATTCATGGGCAAAAATATCAAGACAGATAAAGAAACAGACTTTGAGAACATTTCAGTCCCATACGGTGCCCACTTTGAGGGAAAACAGGGAAAAACGGCCACAGTATTTCTTAAGTCTTTTCTCTTTTATTTTTGATCTTTTAAAAGATCAAAACGATTTTCGGTCCTCGTTTTACTCTTTTCTGGATAAATACAGCTTTTCAGGCGGAATAATTTTAACGGTATGTTTATAACATTACCATCTCCATACCTTGTAAGTTATAAGTAAATCTGTGAACATTTCTGTTTTGGCTTCTTCCCAAAGTATGATACTACCATTAAAGGTAACGCCGGCCTCGTTGGGCGATTTGGGGCGCCTTTTGGCGCCAATGCATGCCTTAATCATGACTAGAAAGGTCTTCCAAAAGTAGAATAGAACAATCCACACAAATAAAAGGTATAATTTAGCCGTTTTCATGATAAATACGAAAAAAGGTAAGTGACATGGGTTTTCTGAGTCAAATTTTTGACTCAGAAAACCCACGTGATGATGTGTTATTTTCACTTCCAGTGTTTGAAACTGCTGTTCTTACTAAACAAAATGGAGTATAACTTTCTGTTTAATAGCTGGTTTTTTTAAGTAAAGCTTAGCGGTCGACCTGAGTATTTCCTTTTGAAAATTAAGAATTTCCTTTTGAAAATTAAGAATTTCCAACAAGATAAAGCAACATGTACATGCCAAATTAAGCCCGAGGCATGGGCCCGTGATAACCAGTGCAGTCCACGCACCCCCGTACGGACGTGTAGCAATTTTTGTGCGAGACCGCGCGGCCTGCAAGATGAGTCACTCACCCGGTCCCCGTTGCATTTTTTTTTTGGGGGGGGGGTTGATTTTCGAGCAGAGCTGGAAAGCCTTGAGATAATTTTTTGTCATACATGAAAATCATTTGATGCCATCAAAATCTTTTTGTAATGTTCAAATAACCACAATTGTGCACAAGGGTAACTGACTTACTTCAAAGTAATGAAAAAATTAACAAAGAAAAATTTACTGGAGCGGGATTCGAACCGGCGACCTCCTGAATACCGTACATGCGTTCTACCAACTGAGGCATTCAGCCCTACGTTGGTGGTGACCCCAATAGGCAATGCTCTTTGTTCGTTTGGCAGTCAAAAGTAATGAAACCACGCACACACCGCCATACCCCAAGGATCCTTTCAATGATACACGCAGCAATACTGCAACCTTTGCTACTACTGTTACTTGTGAAAATCAAAACAGACACACCTCTGCCTAATTCTTACCCGATGTAGACTTTTCCTTCACGACATCATCAAAAGAACTGCAACCGATATCACTTCCATGTCGCCTGATACCATTTTCAGCTAGGGCTTGCTTGTCCGAATACGAACGACGCGAACGGGCGACATGTAATGCACTTACCGGACCAGCCAGCGCGCTCGAAAGTCTGGCTGTGCCAAACCCTGCTTGTAGTGTGAATGTGCACAGCGTTAACCCGGGGCAGTGTTACCCCGGCTTTATAAACATCCGGGTTAATGAAACAAGTGGGAACGCATCTCAGGGTAACCCGGGGCAGAAACTCTCGAGGTTAAGCAATTTGTAGTGTGAAAAGGGTATTAAATGTCGTGAAACAATACGGAATACGCCAAGTTCGATCAACCGCCTTCTTTTTCTTAGCATTAAAACAAACGGAGGTGAATTTTCACAATCTCGAATTCTTCGAGCTTTCCGACTTCATCGCTGTGTTAAATCGATTAACCGTTGATAATAAAGAAGTAGAGATTTGAGTGTTTCTTTTATTTTTGTCTTCTTGAGTTTGGTAAGAGATATTTTCACTGATTTTCAAACGTTATTTCTTCCGTTGACCTTCGCGCGTCGGACCACACTCGTGCCTCCAGCTCACCGGGCCCAACCAAACGGTCAAGTAGGCTCGCCACTCGTGGTCACGGGCTTTCCTTTTCAGCGAAAGTAGACCCGTCTTCCGTTCTTATTTTACTTTCAGGGGTCGAAGTAGTCCCCTGTTCCTTCGAAATTTACGGAGTTTTTCTCCTCTCTTAATTTTGAATAATTTGACCTAAGAGAAACGTGGTGAAATAAATTAATGAATAAACTAGAGGTTATGGCTGTTTTGCAAACAGCACATAAGGCTTTTCCGGATATGATATAAATTGGAGAATTGTGTCACCAAGAAAGACCTTCTGATATTTGGCAAAAGAATCATGATCCTAGCTCTTACCACTTTTAAATGAGGAGCTACTTCCTGTTTGACCGGAAGTTGAGGTCACAGAGGTCAAGCACTATGTCACAAAGAAGGACCTAGCCTAACATTCACTTTTGGTGAAAGAATCATGATCGTAGCTCTTATCACTTTTAAATGAAGCGCTACTTCCTGTTTGACTGGAAGTAGAGGTCAAGCACTATGTCACAAAGAAGGACCTTGCCTAACAATCACTTTTGGTGAGAGAATCATGATCATAGCTCTTATCACTTTTAAATGAAGCGCTACTTCCTGTTTGACCGGAAGTAGAGGTCACAGAGGTCAAGCAATGTGTCACACAGAAAGATCTTGCCTAACATTGACTTTTGGTGAAAGAATCATGATCATAGCTCTTACCACTTTTAAATGAGGAGCTACTTCCTGTTTGACCGGAAGTAGAGGTCACAGAGGTCAAGCAATGTGTCAGAAAGAAAGACCCTGCCTAATAATCACTATTGGTGAAAGAATGAACTTAATATCTCAAACCGTTGATTTTTTGTTGATTTTTGAAGATTTTGATTATTAAATTCAAATCGCTTGTCACATGACACCTGGTGACGTCATGTTGACGAAAAGTTTCGGGGCACAACTACCCTATATGGACTTTGTTTACACCAAGTTTGGTTAAGATTGATTGTTTAAAAGTGACCAAAGTCCAGCGTTGAAAAAGCGTGTACAAATTCTCATAGACTTGGGGAGAAGAAGAAGAAAAGAAAACTAGACATCTATGGCTGTTGCAAACAGCACATAGGGCTTTTCCGCATATGATATTATAAATTGAATTACAAATATAAACTGTTATACAAAGAAAGGGATCCCTTAATGCACAATATTGAAAAAAGAATCATGATGCTAGATATGAGGAGCAACTTCCTGTTTAACCGGAAGTAGAGGTCACAGAGGTCAAGCATTGTGTCTCAAAGAAAGACCTTTCCTAACATTCACTTTTTGTGAAAGAATCATGATCCTAGCTCTTACCACTTTTAAATGACAAGCTACTTCCGGTTTGACCGGATGTAGAGGTCAAAGAGGTCAAGCAATGTGGCTCAAAGAAAAACCTTGCCTAACATTGATATTTGGTGAAAGAATCATGATCCTAGCTCTAACCACTTTTAAATAATGAGCTACTTCCTGTTTGACCAGAAGTATAGGTCACAGAGGTCAAGCAATGTGTCACAAATGAGAGACCTTGCCTAACACTGTCTATTGGTGAAAGAATCATGATCATAGCTCTTACCACTTTTAAATGAGGAGCTACTTCCTGTTTAACCGGAAGTAGAGGTCACAGAGGTCAAGCAATGTGTCTCAAAGAAAAACCTTGCCTAACATTGATATTTGGTGAAAGAATCATGATCCTAGCTCTTACCACTTTTAAATAATGAGCTACTTCCTGTTTGACCGGAAGTATAGGTCACAGAGGTCAAGCAATGTGTCACAAATGAGAGCCTTGCCTAACATTGTCTATTGGTGAAAGAATCATGATCATAGCTCTTACCACTTTTAAATGAGGAGCTACCTCCTGTTTGACCGGAAGTAGAGGTCAGAGAGGTCAAGCAATGTGTCACAAATGAAAGACCTTGCCTAACATTGTCTATTGGTGAAAGAATCATGATCCTAGCTCTTACCACTTTTAAATGAGGAGCTACTTCCTGTTTGACCGGAAGTGGAGGTCACAGAGGTCAAGCAATGTGTCACAAATGAGAGCCTTGCCTAACATTGTCTATTGGTGAAAGAATCATGATCATAGCTCTTACCACTTTTAAATGAGGAGCTACTTCCTGTTTGACCGGAAGTGGAGGTCACAGAGGTCAAGAAATGTGTTACAAAGAAAGACTCTACCTAACAATCATTTTTGGTGAAAGAATCAACTTAATATCTCAAACCGTTGATTTTTTTGTTGATTTTTAAAGATTTTGATTATTAAATTCAAATCGCTTGTCACGTGACACCTGATGACGTCATGATGACGAAAATTTTCGGGGCACAAGTACCCTATATGGACTTCCTTCAAACCAAGTTTGGTTAAAATCGATTGTTTTAAAGTGACCAAAGTGGCACGTAGAATGTCCCTGTACAAAGTCTATACGAAATTTGGCTGAAGAAGATTAAGAAGAAGACTAGAGTTTATGGCTGTTTGAAACAGCACATAAGGCTTTTCCGCATATTATATCAATTGCTTGTCGATCAGATCGAATTGTGTCATAAGAAAGACCTTCCCTTACATTGACATTTGGTAAAAGAATCATAATCAAAGCTCTTACCACTTTTAAATGACAAGCTACTTCCTGTTTGACCGGAAGTAAAGGTCACAGAGGTCAAGCTATGTGTCACAAAGAAAGATCTTGCCTAACATTGATATTTAGTGAAAGAATCACGATTTTAGCTCTTACCACTTTTAAATGAGAACTAACTTCCGGTTTGACCGGATGTAAAGGTCACAGAGGTCAAACAATGTGTCACAAAGAAAGACCATGCCTAACATTCACTTTTTGTGAAAGAATCATGATCCTAGCTCGAACCACTTTTAAATGAGAGGCTACTTCCGGTTTGACCGGAAGTAGAGGTCACAGAGGTCAAGCAATGTGTTTCAAAGAAAGACCCTCCCTTACTTTGATGTTTGGTGAAAGAATCATGATCCTAGCTCTAACCACTTTTAAATGAGGAGCTACTTCCTGTTTGACCGGAAGTAGGGGTTACAGAGGTCAAGTAATGTGTCACAAAGAAAGACCTTGCCTAGCATTGATATTTGGTGAAAGAATTATGATCCTAGCTCTTACCACTTTTAAATGAGGAGCTACTTCCTGTTTGACCGGAAGTAGAGGTCAAGTAATGTGTCACAAAGAAAGACCATGCCTAACATTGACCTTTGGTGAAAGAATCATGATCCTAGCTCTTACCACTTTTAAATGAGGAGCTACTTCCTGTTTGACCGGAAGTAGAGGTCACAGAGGTCAAATATTGTGTAAAAAAGAAAGACCGTCCCTAACATTGATATTTGGTGAAAGAATGAACTTAATATCTCAATCGGTTGATTTTTTGTTGATTTTTAAAGATTTTGATTATAAAATTCAAATCGCTGGTCACATGACACCTGATGACGTCATCATGACGAATTTTACGCGGGCACATCTATGCTATATGGACTTTATTTATACTAAGTTTGGTTAAGATTGACTGTTTAAAAGTGACCAAAGTGGAGCGTAGAACAATCGTGTACAAATTCTCATAGACTTGGGGAGAAGAAAAAGAAGAAGAAGAAGAAAAAAAAAAAAAAATCAGAACAAACGCAATACCTTTTCCGATTGAAATCGGAAAAGCCAAAGAAAAAAGAAAAAGCAGAACAAAAAAAAAGGCTTTTCGCTTCCGCGAAAAAGCCAAAAAAATCAGAACAAAAACAATACCTTTTCCGATTAAAATCGGAAAAGCCAATAAATAAACATGTCAGTACTAATTGGCTCCGTGAGGGGGGGTTGCTTTTCCCCTCGAAGCCCATTCTGCTCGCGAGGGACAGGTGGTCGGGGTATCGCCTTTCCCGTTCCGGGCGCCTGGCCACCTCATGGAGTTCCCTGTCCAAGGAACAGAGTTTACTCGGTACGGGGGACTAACACCGTAATAATAAAGCACACGCGCCTTGCCGGTGAGAGCTCAATCTCCCGGTGTACTGCACCGGTAGGCGGGCCTACTACGGATCAACCACGGTCGCTCATATCGCCTCGTACCCACGGTTCTAGCCACCTCACATGCAGGCTGCACTGAGGCCCCCGTACGGGAAAAGGGATCCGTTCTTTTCCAATCGGGGCGCTACCTAAACGCGCCGATCAGGCAGTGGTCGTTGATCTCAGCTCCTCCGCACCGCTACCTCAATGCCGTTCGGCGTCTGCCGAGGG
This sequence comes from Astropecten irregularis, assembly GCA_963971285.1. Lineage (NCBI taxonomy): Eukaryota > Metazoa > Echinodermata > Asteroidea > Paxillosida > Astropectinidae > Astropecten > Astropecten irregularis. The sequence goes on along the minus strand of OZ020244.1, from coordinate 4,762,622 downwards.
TCACGGTCAATCTTCCGCTACACAACTGCCTCACCCCAATATGGCTCAGATGGGATCATCGGGGACGCGTCGTCCACCGCCCCATGACCCTGCTTGCATCGACCGGCAAGGGGCCCGCAGTCATGAAGACCGGAAAACGATCTGCTGCTGGCGGCCCCAGGGCTAAGGCCCCGAAGGAGGGCAAGGCCAGCCGGACCAACAACCACCCACCGAACCCCCGAGATACTCGAGGGTCTGGAGACGGCCACTCACGGGTCACCAGCGGCGGACACAGCACTGCTCCCTTGAAGAAAGCGTGCCGCTCCCACCGCTAATTTGTCAATGAGTGACCCTGTGGACATGCTCGCTTTCCAAAACATCAGCAACGCTTTGTCAAACTTGACGCAAAGACCGGGCGGACCGATGGTGGACCCGTACCACGCACCCCCTTGACTACCTTCCCCAATCCGCGATCTCAAATTGCCGAGATGGAGGGGGCAGTGCGTGACCTCACCAGACCGGCAACACCACCGCCCGCTTCCGGGAACAATACCCTCGGACGTCGGTGGCATGCACCGGGATCACCCATCAGTGATACTTCGGAATTGAAGATGATGGTGCCATCACAGTCATCACAGCCATCAGTGGCCCCATCTCTGGAGAATTCACATGATGTTCTTTCGGACCAGACGGGATCACTAGATACAGGCAGCCTGAGCTTTTCTTCATGAGAGACACAGTTCCGCTTAGTGCAGAGAGATATGGTCAGGGTATACTTAAACTTCCAACCGTGAAGAAACCTGAGGAAGAAACAAAACATCAGTCTTTCCAGCAACATACGGCTCCAGCAGAGGTGAAGTCACCAACCTTTCCCGAACTCCCATTCGACCGCCTCTGCGTAGAACGAATGGAAAACTTGGCTAAGGCAAGGACGTGGCGACCATGTCTGCCACGGGCACGTTCATACTTTCAATTACCGCTTTCAATTGTGGCTACGACCCACATTTGATCAGTTCACAAGAATTTCTTGGCTGACAACATCCCCACGCCGAGCGAATGCCCTTAACGCTATGGGGATTTCATATGAAGGAGTGAAGAAAAGACTACATGATCTCCCCTGCTGGGTAATGATCTGTTCAATGGTCAGTTCCAAGATGCAATGGAGACAGAGGCGAAGCGATCGAATTGACACCACCAACAAGCTTTCCTTTCGCAAGGGCACTGGCAACACGGGAGGTCGTATACCATACCGAAACGAACCTCAAAACAGACCCACCTTTCGTCCCGAGACCCATAAGCCATTTAATCCGTTTAGGGATTGGAAACATCAGGCTCCGAAAGCTTCGCCAGGTTCCAACCCGAGACCGACAATGCTCAGTGGGGTACCAGGGGTCGCGGAGGTTAACAACCTACCCCGATACTCAGAAGGAGCGCGGTCCTGAATATCTCAATACATGGCTAGCCCAAACTCCTGAACCCGCCGGCAGCCGTCTAAGCCTTTATGCAGGGTCCTGGCAAGAAATCACAGTGGACAGATAGATCCTCGCCACGATGAGTCAAGGATACAAACTCGAGCTCACGAGCACCCCTCCGTCCGACACAATAAGTGCGAAGTGCTCAACGCTAGAGAGTGAGGTTTCCTTTCTCCTAGAGAAACAGGCAATAGAGAGAGTCAACACAAATCAGGGATTTGGATTCCATCAACCTTCCGTTTTAACCCTCCCCCTATGGGGTCAGGCAAATCAATCAATCAGTGTGAGCATGCGCCGCGGCAGCGCGTTGCCGCATCTATCTTCGAGCGGTCTCCTGATAGCCATCCCCAGGCAATTACACGACCCATCCCCATCCAAGCAAAATAACGTTCTATGTGACGTAACCACGCGTCATGCGGACGCCCTACCAGGCGAGTCATACCAGTAGGTTCTCTCATAGAGCGAATTCGCCTGGCATGGTCGCTATTTTCCCTCAAAGCCCATTCTGCTCCAAGGGAGAGGTGGTCGGGTATCGCTTTTTCCCGTTCCTGGCGTTAGTCGCCTCAACGAGGTCCCAGTCCAAACCGAGCTTTCTCGGTACGGGGAACGAACACCGTGATTTTTAAGCACGCCAAGCCTTGACGTGAAGAACTCAATCTCCCGGTGTACAACAACAACCTCACTTGCAGGTTGCAGTGAGGCCACTATACGGGAAAAGAATCCGTTCCTCTCCCATCGGGGTGCTATAAACTAAACGGCGCGTAAAGCAGGCAGCGGTCGTTGAGCTCAGCTCCTCCGGACCGCTACCTCAGTGCCGTTGGGCGTTCGCCGTGGATCGCGGTCAGTCTCCCGCTACACAACTGCCTCACATGGGTAGGGCTCAGATGAATCGCCGGGGGACACGTCGTCCACCGCCACCATGACACCGCTAGCATCAACCAGCAAGGGACCCGCAGTCAAAAAGACAGGAACACGATCTGCTGCCGGCAGCCCCGTGGTTAAGGCTCTGAAGAAAGGCAATTAAGACCCAGCCGGACCAACAACCACCCACCGAACCACCTTAAATGCTTGAGTTTCCGGAGACAGCCACTTATGGATCACCAGCGGCGGACAGGGAGAATCTTCTCGAGGCCCACGAGACCGGCATGGCGTCTAAATCTGGCTGGTTCATTATCTGGGGTTAACCGGAGCCAGACGCCAGATGGACTCGAGTCCGAGAACGAAAAGTTATCCGGGATCCCGTTGGTTGATATGTCTCCAGGTAGCACCACCGGCAGCACCAGTAAAGCAAAGAAACAGAAACAGAAGCGGAGCTCGTTGATTTCTTGGGACGAATCCCAAGGTTTCAAAACAAGCCGCTTCGACTGCAAGGATGTAGGTCAAAGTGAGACCCCTGCAGGCGTTCCGAAACATTGTCAGTCTTGGCGTAGGCCTTAAAGACTGGGCGTACCTACGGCGGACCGGACCACGCATCCCCGTAGCTAACTTCCCGAATCCGCGATCGCAATTTACCGATACGGAAGGGGCAGGACGTGACCTCACCCGACTGACAGAACAGCACCGCCCACTCCATAGATTGATAGAGGGGAAAGTCCCTCTACTTCCGGACACAGCAAGGGACAAGCTATCAGCTGACGGAGGAAAAGCAACACCCTATTAAGGCTGCATTGATAGGTTCGCAATTCCAACGAAAACGTTCTTACTACAGCTGCTTTACGAATATCTGGTATGTGTCACTGTCTAAGTATTGTGAGAGCCATGTTGGTGCCTTGATGAAGGGCTACGCACCATCTTTGACCAGTTAACAAGAATTTCCTGGCTAACAACTTACTCACGTCGAGCGAATGCCCTTAGCGATATGGACATTCCATATCAAGGAGAGACTGCAAGATCTTCCCTTCTGGGTAATGATGTTTTCAATGGTCACTTCCAAGATGTGATGAAGACAGCAGCGAAGCGAATTGACACCACCAAGTATATTATACCTTCGCAAGGTCACTGGCAACACGGGAGGTCGTACCGTAGGCCTACAGAAACGAAGCTCACAAACCAGATCCTCCTTTTGTCTCGAGACTCTTGTCTGAGGGGTTCGAAACATCAGGCTCCGTGAGCTTCGCCAGGTAACATTGCGGCCAAAGCACTCCCACAGTCATCCTCGCGAGATACACGTCCCAAAGCTCAGTGGGGTGCCAGGGTACTCTGGGGGGGGGGGGTTCTGGCGATGACTATCTAGCCTCAGCACCTGGACCTGTCGGGGGACGTCTAAGCCTTTGGGGGGGGGGGGGGTCCTGGCAAGAAATCACTTCGGACAGATGGGTACTCGCCACGATAAATCATGGATACAAACTCGAATTCACGAGCACCCTACCGTCGGAAACGATACCCCGCGCTACACAAACCCCGACCGTCAAGGGAAAGCGTGCGACTCTATACAGAGTGAGGTTTTTTTTCTGACGTAGCCAACGTGTCATGCGGACGCCCTACCGGGCGAGTCCTACCAGTAGGTTCTCTCATAGAGAGAATTCGCCTCATCAAGTCATTAAAAAAACCTTGGTTTTTCCAGGACACTTTTAGCCCCAGGGGCTCCAACTCGAAGCTCAGAGACTCAACAGCACCCACGAGCAGCTCAAGAGTCTCCGCGAAGGTAACATCATCATCGGCAAAGTCAAGGTCAGCTACAGTGACATCGTCGAATGATACTCCTCACGGCCACAATTCTCTACCCGGCGTCCTCCCCATGGCCCAGTGTTGAGCTTCAATCCTTCATTGTCCCACACCAGACGAAATTTGGAAGAACTCTGAGTTTGGACCCGCACAACTCACAACACTCTCGGTACCTGAGTATAGTTTGAACAGTAGAGTCATCAGAGTCAGTGGTAGCCACGGGAACACAGAAGCCGCCAGAGGGCACCTAGATCTACCGAGTAGAACGCCTTGCGGAGATCGATATAGGCTGCAAAGAACCTACTAAGATACTCGCGCATGTGGTTCGAGAGAACCAGCGGTGCCAAAATACGGTCAATCGTTGATCTCTTTGGATTGACCCAGACTGATGTTACGCAGAAGAATCTTGGCAAGAACCTTGCTGGGCACATAGAGCAATGTCACACCTCGATATGCATTGCAATCCTTGAGACCCCTCTTGCCCGTCCAGAGAGGAACTATTTAATACCACTCTTCCAGTTAGACGGAATCTCGCCAGTGGTCCATACGGAACCTAGTATGTCATGCAATATCTCAACTGTATTGTCCCACCAGCATTCAAAAATCCTGCTTGGATACCATAGATCCCTGCTGCCTTCCCACTTTTCATACTGTTCACCGCATCCCTCGTTTCCAAGAGCGTAGGTGGATAACAGTCGAATGGTGGGTTGGCAACCATTGGTGGACCCTAATATTCATACGTAACTGCTCAAAGTAGGATGCCCAACAAAACCTTACCTCGGACTCCTCCGTCAGCAACTCGCCGCTTGCAGATCTGACCCACCTTACCCCCGATGCAGAGTTAGAGGAACGCGATGCTCTCGATTCGCTCACACACAGACCGTACATGCGCCTCCTTGTCAGCCCTAAGGGATCGCACAGCAAAGTGCCTCAACTTCCTCGCCTCTAGGTGGTCATTCAGAGACAAAGGTCTTCCTGGACACTCTTGGAGCTCCAAGCCTTTCACCAGCAACAGGCAGAGTGGTGTCCCTGAAGAAACACCACATCACCTCAGGGCGCTCCAGATTAGGCATTCCCCCAAGCAGGTCACGAAGACCGCATGCAAAATCATCCGCCACGGCTCCCGAAGACGACTCACATCAAGCCTTGGCTGAGATGGAGACAGCCTCCGGGCTGCACTCGAAGAAGTTGCAATGAGCAAGCGGTAATTATTGTTGAGGAACTGCGCACTCCGAAAAACCCGTCAGTTCTGAAGTATCCTCCAATGGCGGCCCATTATCAACTTAAAGCCGCTCAACATATTTAATCGCCCGCAGGTCGGACATCATCTCACAGCTGAGGTCAGGGATCATGCATCCGAAACCATAGGATCGTCACCTGACCTGCTGGCCTCTCTGCAATGAACGTGTCAGGCAGCAGGCCTTTCTACAAGGCAAGGCAAGTCTACAGTAGCAGGCTATACGACATTTTAAGTCATGGTGCAGGGAACGATCTCTGAATCCAAACTCACGGTGGCTGGTTTTCTGCTCTACATGTTTAAGTCAGGCCTCACTGAAGCAATCGTAAAGAACTACCGTTCGGCCGCTACCGCCATCCAACAAGGTTTTCCTGATGGCTCCACTGTTTCGGACAAACAACCGTTGATACACCTGGCACGCGGCATGTTCACTGAGCGACTACCTGTGGCGCTATCAATCAAGTGGGCTTCCTCGTGACTGACATTTATGTTATGTGCTGTAGGGGCTCCGACCTCTGACCTTTTCATCTTCAGACTCACCCAAGTGTATTTTTTCTTCAAGCAATGTAAAAAGTCAAAATATCTGAATTCATTTCGTCGAACCGATACAAGGTTGCAAGAGGGACACAACGCATGGGGGATAACAATGTGAACTGGGGCAGAGTTACCAAAGGCTAGGGGCCGAATTTCCAGTGTGATATTATGAAGGTATGAACTCGGGTGAACTAGGGTGTTGGGATGGTCAGGATGGATATTACCTTTGGCCATTGAGCAGCCGCCCCAATTTTTTGGGGGCCCTAACCTTTGGTTCCAACTGACCACCCTAGCTCATGTATGGCTCCTCGGATTCTGCTTGTGTACAGCAGTGGCCACAACCCGGTTCCTGACCTCGGCTGGTCAGCAAAATGTAATACATGAGTGAACCTGCTGGTGCATTCCAGCAGGTGGGGAACATTTTCCTCTAGTACACATGTCGTCAGCTCGGCAGCAGGGGCTGGCAGGTGCAATCATGGCGTCACAACATTTGTGTCCTCGGCATGTTGCAGCCGATCGTCACGCGGAGGAACTCCTTCTCGAGTCAACGGTTGCTGGTCACAATGTGTAGTTAGTTCGCCACTGCGGGGCAACCTTCTTTCACCCCAGCCGTCACGCTTCGCGTTCCGCTGGATACGATGATTGCAAGGTCCAGAGGGGAGCACCACATTCATGTTTCCAAATCAGTTTCAGCGACTGGCAAAACGGGGGTCTTCCAGTTCTGGGACTCTCGTTGCCCGGCAAGGATTGCGTTCCAGGCAGGCGCATCCGGGTCGTCATCCTGCTACTGCCTCCTTTGTGTTAGCATGCTGGAATGTTCGCTCCATGAGTATTCGTACTGTCCAGCAATCTTTCCTGCGAAAGTCTGCTATGATTGACCTTGAACTCGACATAGCGTTTGTGCTCTCGGTGAGACTTGGCTCACTGGCAATGGCTCCATTCGTGAAGCAAACTTCACCTTCTTTTGGAGTGGTCACCCAGATGGCACAAAACCTATGCATGGAGTTGGCCTTGCAATTCGAAACTCCCTGCTACCATGCATTCAACAACCTGTTTCCCTCTCTCCTCAACTCATGTCAATGCGGATCTGCCTTAGTAGTGGCGCTGTCATCGTCATCTCTGCATATGCTCCTACTCCGTTGGCTGATTCTACAGAAAATGACACATTCTACCAACTGCTTGAAGACACTCTGCTCAGTATACCAGCCGGGGACAGCATTATACTTGCCGGTGACTTCAATGCCCGTACTGGTTCTGACCATGGGTCCTGGTGCGGTGTGATAGGTCCTCACGGCTTTGGCGACATGAACGATAACAGTTAACATTTCCTGGGGTGTTGTGCCGGCCATGAACTGTATCTAACTAGCACCTTCTTTACTGGCTCACCTCGTTCCAATCCACGTGGATACACCCTCCATTTGCATCAACTGGACCACATCATCGTCAGAAAGAGTCAGCTGCGTGATGTCAAACAGTGCCGTAGTATGCACTCCGAAGACTGTAACACCGAGCATGCTTTTGTCCGTTGCAAGCTGAGTATGCAGCCTAAACAGTTTTATCAGGCTCGGTTAAGATCATCCGTCGTCGACACCTCCACCACTCTGGACATCAACTGTGTCACCAAGTTTCAGGATCTCATCAATGAACAGCTTTGCTCATCTCCTTCACCAAATTGCCCTGGTCCTGCGTGGTCCAGGTTTAAGCTCACAATCATGAACTGTGCTCTCTCCGCTTTTGGTCGACGTACTCAAACACAACCCAACTTCTTTCGTGATAGTGCTGACATCTTGCTCCCTGCACTTGAGGCAAAACGTGCAGCAAGATCAAAAGCCTTCATGCTCCACACACGCTCCTCCAAGTCTGCGCTTCGTGCCGCTAAGAGAAACGTCCAGCGCTTGACTCGTATTGCCCTGCGTCGCTACTGGGCTGATCTCAGCGGTCGCATCCAACACTGCGCCAACTTCGGGGATCTACGGGCTCTGTACTTCAGCATCAAAGAAACAATAGGCCCTACCCCAAAGAAGAGTGTCCCAGGCTGCTGTCGGCTACACTTGAAGTCCTCACTGATCCCTCTACACAGCTTCATCGTTGGGCAGAGCATTTCTGCTCGCCCTATGCTGTCGATTCTGTAGTGAGCCCTGACGCACTGGACTCTCTTCCACGTCTTCCCATCCTGCATCAGCTTGACACTGACATCACCTTGGCTGCAGTAAAACGTGCTCTTGATGGGCTAAAGAACAACAAATCTCCTGGTGCCGATGGCATTCCTCCAGAGGTCTTGAAGTGTGGTGGGGCTGATCTCATGGCTGAGCTGTGCAACATCTTCCAGCTGTGCTGACACTCTCGGTGTCTCCCACAGAACTTAAAAGATGCAAACATTATCACCCTCTACAAAAAATAAAGGCAGCCGTCAAGACTGCAATAACTACAGATGCTTTTTCTGTTGAGCATCGCTGGAAATGTCCTTGCTTCCCCGGCTGTAGGTCATCGCCAACAGAATTCTACCTGAGAGTCAATGTGGTTTCCGTCAATCTCGCTCCACTGTCGACATGGTGTTTTCTCTGAGACAGCTACAGGAAAAGTGTGTAGAGCAGCAGCGTCCGCTTTACGTCGTCTTCATCTACTTGACAAAGGCTTTCGACTCCGTTAGCCGTTCAGGCCTGTTCTCTATACTGAAGCGTCTTGGATGCCCGAATACACTCCTGGCTATCCTCATGGACTTCCACAATGACATGCAAGCCACGGCACAATTCAACGACGACCGTCGTCAAGAACGCCGTCTCAACTCCTTCCACTTCCGTTGCCTACGTTCCATTTTAGGCATCTATCTCCTGGCGTGACCACATCCCAAATGTCACAATCTTGCAGATCACTGTGGCAACAGATATGTTCATTTTGAGACAGCGCCGTCTTCGGTGGGTTGGTCTTCGGTGGGCTTGCTGATGCTGCCCGACCTCGCGGTCGACCAAGACTGCGCTAAAAGGATGCCCTGAAACGTGACCTCACCGCTTTCGTTATACCTAGCACAACATGGGAGACAACAGCTCCCGACCGCTCCCAGTGGGGCTCTGCCACTCTTAATGGTTGCTCCATCTCAACCAAACACTACGTAGATTACTGTGTGAAACTTCGACTCCATCGTCGATTACGACGGGATGGGCCATGATGTTGAACTCGCGATAAAGGACGATAAACAGGTTAATCGATGAATATAAAACTCAGAACAGTGGCATCTGCCTCTCTAGATTGAACATCAAGTACGAAATGATAGACAACACATTCACCAAGCGATCTTTGAGCGTGAATTAGGCGTACACGGCAAAACAGCAATGACCATTACGTATCCAAGTAACATTGTTCCAAAATGTTTTCCCCTCCACAGGCAGCACGAGAAAAAGGAATCATGGAGATATTTCTCCCCTTGGCCTTGGTGACAGTTCTGACCACCATCCTTGGTAAGTTAATCAGTTAATCACCATTTAATCTAGTTCCGGGCTTTACTTGAAATCCTGGGTTTACCAGTTTCGTTGGTACAAGCTTTTGGTAAAAGCCATAACAAAACATACACTCCTTTGCCGCTTTTTCATAGTTCATTCTAAGCAAATCTTGTTACAATCGTTCGTGCAAAACCATCAACTCTCGAGTATGATACAGTGCATTATGGTACATATATTACTACATATTATTGGCAGACCACTTAAGGAATAGAAACAAATATCTGTCAAATACCCCAACAATTTTCACCCCAAAAAATGTTTTGATAACTCAACTTCACTTCACTTCATAACCGAGACTCTTCGATGTTTACGCGCGACGAAGTCCAAACCGGATCTTAGTCTTGATCCGCCCATGTATTTGTATTCCACCTCGCTCTCGTAGACTTCCAAAAACCAGCTCACCCTATCCATGACCCTTGGGAATGATGTTTACAATGTTTGGTTGTGGTTTGCTCCTCAGCCAATTTAGATGGTCTGGAAAGTAAGTTGGTGGCTCGTCACTTCGGCCCTCCTCCTGAGCCGGTTCCCGGTGAACACTGGATGAAAGCAGCCGTGCGACAGCTGAGCAAACAATGCCCCCGCCCTAAAAAGGCCGGACAAGGTGAGTTTGATTTTCAATACATTTCTGGGGCCTTTTGAAAGCTCGGTTCAGGTTCAGGCTCCAGCTCCAGTTCCAGCTCCAGCTCCACTTCGTGAATCCATTTTTAAATAACGGGTATACAAAAAAGACCGGTACCTTTGGCTGCGGTTCAGAAGTAGATTCTCAGGTTTGAAAAAAAAACAGAGATTCAGCTTCGATGAGGAACCACAACCTATATTTTCACCATATGGATTACAGAAATGAAGCCGGAGCTTGAGCAAGAGCCGGGCTATAATTGAGGTCTCCGATCTCCCCTCTTCTTTTAGTCTGGTTCCTTTCCCAGAGATTCTCTGGCGACTCTTATTACAAATCTTATGTTTCATTTCGGCTCTCATTTTTGAAATGTTGCCTGGGCAAAGTAAGAGTTAAAAGAGTCGGAAGGAAACATGCAACAAAAGCCCTAATAGTGCATAACAAGAGTACTGTATTGTGTGTGGAAAATAATTATGATCTTATTATTTAACCGTAGCACAGAACTAAACTAAACATGTCTTATCATGTGCATGACCCCGCGTGACTTGTCGGAAATGTCCGACATTTCATGTTACTATCTGGAATTAAATTATGTTTCGGGTATTTCCGTAAACAAATCAAAACTGACCTTTTTGGTCACGTGCCCCTTCTGTGCATTTAGCCGATACCGGACTCTGGGCCCTTTTCCAAATCTCGGCTCCGGCTTCAGGCTCCGGCTCTGGCTCCACGAAGCTTCGACTTCACGCGGCTTCAGTTCGAAGTCGCCGTGCTTGCGCGGCTCCACGTTTGAAACATGGAAATTTGTCTATCAATTTACACTGAGCTCGTTGCAACAAGTTTCCCAAAATATCCTACTGTAGTTTCCATAATTTCACTAGTTTCAGTATTTAAATATACAACAATGAAAGGGTGTCAAAGTTCACTTTTTATTACTGTCACGTGACTTTGTACTCAGTGATTCAAAGGGTGACGTCACGAAGCCCCACGAAGCCACCTCTTTGGTAGACTTCATCAGGCTTCGTTTTTCGGCAAATTCTGAAGCCCCAAAATGAAGCCCAAGCCGGAGTCTGAATTTGGTTTGCGTCTCCAATATGGCGCCCAAAGTTTGGAGCCGGAGCCGGCATAGATGTATAAAAAAAAAAGGGGGGCCTGTTTGTTTCACGCAAAGGATCATGAATCCTTCGGATCCGGATCCGGATCCCATTTTAGCGTACCCTGCATAGGAGAAGGATCCGAAAAATGGGATCCGGATCCGCAGATTCGTCCGAAACAAACAGGCCCTAGATGACGCATTGGCTGCTCGTGGATGCGTCTTTCACGGGGCCATTTTTAAAGGGAGTTTAAAATCTGTTTTTATGGAACGCCTTAGCTATCTTTTTAGATTGTTTGCTTCGGTAATTCCATCACTCATTTTGCCAAATTGAATGATGAAATTTTCGAACAGAATGACAGAATGATAAACTGGATGATGGAATTGCCGACCGGAATGACAAAACGGCAAATAAAATGATGAAATTGGCAAATTAAAATGATGGAATTACCGACAAACAATTTTAGCCACCGCGAATATAGCTACGGCGTTCCATCATGTTTCTTGGTGCATGGCGTACCGCGTAACGCGTAACGGCGCGGCTTGCTCGGTTTGTTATTAGCACGTGAGCGTAGTGCAACCCCCATTCGTTAATACACGGGTGCGTCATCTAGTTTTGTTTTATGGGTGCAGACCAGTAAATAAATTCACATAGGCTCCCACGCAAAATGGCCAATTAAAAAAAAATATTAAAAATACTCAGAAGTTTCTGAGGCAACCGACCAATACGGCAAAATAAAGGTGAAAACTTCAATTTTCATTTTCTTTTTAATATTCTATAGGTTAACAGATGACTTTTTGCCGAAAAGTACATTCAAAGAAAAATACCCCTAAAACGACCGAATTGACCGGTGCCAGACCAAAAATAGTACCCCTCCACTACAGGGCAAAAATAGAGCGAATTTATGGCCTGATTTCATCCAAATGGCTCAAAAAAAGTCCAAACTCTGGTGATCGGGTTCCATCCATTTTGTCTACAAGACTTACCACGTAGGGCTCACCAGACGCTTTAAGAGAAAAGATTTTGAGGGTATACAAAAAATTAATGAGCTCCGCGGACCGATTTGGGCCTATTTACTGGTCTGCACCCTTTATAGTGCATAAAGTATTTTATTTCCTTATAAAACCGCCTTTAAGACAAAGGGAAGTGGTCACTGACCATGAATCTGCAAAAAAAATGAACAAAATTTAACCCTTTTCGAAATACAGGCCAATCTTGGAAGAGGGGCGGCCATTCTGTTTATGTAGTTTTAGCACGGTATCCATTGTAATGCATGCATGGATCGATATGCATCGCAGTTCCTTTTTGAATATTACAAGTCTTCAAAGTTAGCAAGGAGCAATCGTTGAATACTTCAAGATTGTTGAGTTCACAGCCAGGGGTTGTGAGGGGTGGCCAGGGCTATGAGACAATTTCTTTCGGGGGGGGGGTGGAACAAGAAGGGTAACAAGAATTGGTCCAGCCAGTGGACTCTACTAGCTAGGGTTAGGTTCGCTAGGGTTAGGTTCGCTAGGGTTAGGGCAACTAGGGTTAGGGCAACTAGGGTTAGGGCAACTAGGGTTGGACTATTTTTGAGGACTCTTCGCATCTTGTTTGCAAGACTGACGTTTTTATAAAGTTTTTTCCCCGGTTTTGGGGATAGTTGACTGACTTGGGGTCAAAGAAAAGGTGCTTGATGAAGCAAACGCGCAACAATAACACTGGCCAACAGTTGCTACCCTCGTCACGGGTAACCCTCTCTGCTATGCTCCTTTGTCTTTGCATGAATATAAAGAACTTCACTAAAAAGGCTGAAAAACAAGCACAAACAAATGAAAATCCTAACCTATATTTTTTGGCCAAAATAATTCAAACTCAGTCCACTCCACAGCGAAAATACAGTTATTAACGCAGGGGAATCCCCAAGCATTTACACGCACGCGCGTTGACTATGGTAAACATGGCCGCCGTATGCTTTATTTCGAAAAAATCTAATTTATGGTAATTTTAATGGATTTAAAAGGAAACTAATAGTTGAAAACGACATGTCAGACAGTGCAAAAGTTGTGTCCGTCAATATTTTCTGCCTACAGTTCACTTTAGCGACATTTAAAGGACAAAATTGCAACGGCATGACGCCATCTTGGATTTCGCTATATATAGTGCATAAAGTATTTTATTTCTGTATAAAACCGCCTTTAAGATAAAGGGAAGTGGTCACTGACCATGAATCTGCAAAAAAAATTGAACAAAATTTAACCCTTTTCGAAATACAGGCCAATCTTGAAAGAGGGGCGGCCATTTTGTTTATGTAGTTTTAGCACGGTATCCATTGTAATGCATACATGGATCGATATGCATCGCAGTTCCTTTTTTAATATCTCAAGTCTTCAAAGTAAGCAAGGAGCAATCGTTGAATACTTCAAGATTGTTGAGTTCACAGCCAGGTTGTGAGGGGTGGCCAGGGCTATGCGACAATTTATTTCGGGGGGGGGTGGAAGAAGAAGGCTAAAAAGAATTTTTCCAGCCAGTGGACTCTATACTAGCTATATAGGGTTAGGCTCGTTAGGGTTAGGTTCGTTAGGGTTAGGGCAACTAGGGTTAGGGCAACTAGGGTTGGACTATTTTTGAGGACTCTTCGCATCTTGTTTGCAAGACTGACGTTTTTATAAAGTTTTTTCCCCGGTTTTGGGGATAGTTGACTGACTTGGGGTCAAAGAAAAGGTGCTTGATGAAGCAAACGCGCAACAATAACACTGGCCAACAGTTGCTTCCCTCGTCACGGGTAACCCTCTCTGCTATGCTCCTTTGTCTTTGCATGAATATAAAGAACTTCACTAAAAAGGCTGAAAAACAAGCACAAACAAATGAAAATCCTAACCTATATTTTTTGGCCCAAATAATTCAAACTCAGTTCACTCCAAAGCGAAAATACAGTTATTTACGCAGGGGAATCCCCAAGCATTTACACGCACGCACGTTGACTATGGTAAACATGGCCGCCGTATGCTTCATTTAGGAAAAATCTAATTTATGGTAATTTTAATGGATTTAAAAGGAAACTAATAGTTGAAAACGACATGTCAGACAGTGCAAAAGTTGTGTCCGTCAATATTTTCTGCCGACAGTTCACTTTAGCGACATTTAAAGGACAAAATTGCAACGGCATGACGCCATCTTGGATTTCGCTATATATAGTGCATAAAGTATTTTATTTTCTTATAAAACCGCCTTTAAGACAAAGGGAAGTGGTCACTGACCATGAATCTGCAAAAAAAAATTGAACAAAATTGAACCCTTTTCGAAATACAGGCCAATTTTGGAAGAGGGGCGGCCATTTTGTTTATGTAGTTTTAGCACGGTAGGCCTATCCATTGTAATGCATGCATGGATCGATATGCATCGCAGTTCCTTTTTGAATATTACAAGTCTTCAAAGTAAGAAAGGAGCAATCGTTGAATACTAAAAGATTGTTGAGTTCACAGCCAGGGGTTGTGAGGGGTGGCCAGGGCTATGCGACAATTTATTTTTTTGGGGGGGGGGTGGAACAAGAAGGCTAACAAGAATTGGTCCAGCCAGTGGACTCTACTAGCTAGGGTTAGGTTCGCTAGGGTTAGGGCAACTAGGGTTAGGGCAACTAGGGTTGGACTATTTTTGAGGACTCTTCGCATCTTGTTTGCAAGACTGATGTTTTTATAAAGTTTTTTCCCCGGTTTTGGGGGTAGTTGACTGCCTTGGGGTCAAAGAAAAGGTGCTTGATGAAGCAAACGCGCAACAATAACACTGGCCAACAGTTGCTACCCTCGTCTCGTGTAACCCTCTCTGCTATGCTCCTTTGTCTTTGCATGAATATAAAGAACTTCACTAAAAAGGCTGAAAAACAAGCACAAACAAATGAAAATCCTAACCTATATTTTTTGGCCAAAATAATTCAAACTCAGTCCACTCCACAGCGAAAATACAGTTATTAACGCAGGGGAATCCCCAAGCATTTACACGCACGCGCGTTGACTATGGTAAACATGGCCGCCGTATGCTTTATTTCGAAAAAATCTAATTTATGGTAATTTTAATGGATTTAAAAGGAAACTAATAGTTGAAAACGACATGTCAGACAGTGCAAAAGTTGTGTCCGTCAATATTTTCTGCCTACAGTTCACTTTAGCGACATTTAAAGGACAAAATTGCAACGGCATGACGCCATCTTGGATTTCGCTATATATAGTGCATAAAGTATTTTATTTCTGTATAAAACCGCCTTTAAGATAAAGGGAAGTGGTCACTGACCATGAATCTGCAAAAAAAATTGAACAAAATTTAACCCTTTTCGAAATACAGGCCAATCTTGAAAGAGGGGCGGCCATTTTGTTTATGTAGTTTTAGCACGGTATCCATTGTAATGCATACATGGATCGATATGCATCGCAGTTCCTTTTTTAATATCTCAAGTCTTCAAAGTAAGCAAGGAGCAATCGTTGAATACTTCAAGATTGTTGAGTTCACAGCCAGGTTGTGAGGGGTGGCCAGGGCTATGCGACAATTTATTTCGGGGGGGGGGGGTGGAAGAAGAAGGCTAAAAAGAATTTTTCCAGCCAGTGGACTCTATACTAGCTATATAGGGTAAGGCTCGTTAGGGTTAGGTTCGTTAGGGTTAGGGCAACTAGGGTTAGGGCAACTAGGGTTGGACTATTTTTGAGGACTCTTCGCATCTTGTTTGCAAGACTGACGTTTTTATAAAGTTTTTTTCCCCGGTTTTGGGGATAGTTGACTGACTTGGGGTCAAAGAAAAGGTGCTTGATGAAGCAAACGCGCAACAATAACACTGGCCAACAGTTGCTTCCCTCGTCACGGGTAACCCTCTCTGCTATGCTCCTTTGTCTTTGCATGAATATAAAGAACTTCACTAAAAAGGCTGAAAAACAAGCACAAACAAATGAAAATCCTAACCTATATTTTTTGGCCCAAATAATTCAAACTCAGTTCACTCCAAAGCGAAAATACAGTTATTTACGCAGGGGAATCCCCAAGCATTTACACGCACGCACGTTGACTATGGTAAACATGGCCGCCGTATGCTTCATTTAGGAAAAATCTAATTTATGGTAATTTTAATGGATTTAAAAGGAAACTAATAGTTGAAAACGACATGTCAGACAGTGCAAAAGTTGTGTCCGTCAATATTTTCTGCCGACAGTTCACTTTAGCGACATTTAAAGGACAAAATTGCAACGGCATGACGCCATCTTGGATTTCGCTATATATAGTGCATAAAGTATTTTATTTTCTTATAAAACCGCCTTTAAGACAAAGGGAAGTGGTCACTGACCATGAATCTGCAAAAAAAAATTGAACAAAATTGAACCCTTTTCGAAATACAGGCCAATTTTGGAAGAGGGGCGGCCATTTTGTTTATGTAGTTTTAGCACGGTAGGCCTATCCATTGTAATGCATGCATGGATCGATATGCATCGCAGTTCCTTTTTGAATATTACAAGTCTTCAAAGTAAGCAAGGAGCAATCGTTGAATACTAAAAGATTGTTGAGTTCACAGCCAGGGGTTGTGAGGGGTGGCCAGGGCTATGCGACAATTTATTTTTTTTGGGGGGGGGGGGGGTGGAACAAGAAGGCTAACAAGAATTGGTCCAGCCAGTGGACTCTACTAGCTAGGGTTAGGTTCGCTAGGGTTAGGGCAACTAGGGTTAGGGCAACTAGGGTTGGACTATTTTTGAGGACTCTTCGCATCTTGTTTGCAAGACTGATGTTTTTATAAAGTTTTTTCCCCGGTTTTGGGGGTAGTTGACTGCCTTGGGGTCAAAGAAAAGGTGCTTGATGAAGCAAACGCGCAACAATAACACTGGCCAACAGTTGCTACCCTCGTCTCGTGTAACCCTCTCTGCTATGCTCCTTTGTCTTTGCATGAATATAAAGAACTTCACTAAAAAGGCTGAAAAACAAGCACAAACAAATGAAAATCCTAACCTATATTTTTTGGCCCAAATAATTCAAACTCAGTTCACTCCAAAGCGAAAATACAGTTATTTACGCAGGGGAATCCCCAAGCATTTACACGCACGCACGTTGACTATGGTAAACATGGCCGCCGTATGCTTCATTTAGGAAAAATCTAATTTATGGTAATTTTAATGGATTTAAAAGGAAACTAATAGTTGAAAACGACATGTCAGACAGTGCAAAAGTTGTGTCCGTCAATATTTTCTGCCGACAGTTCACTTTAGCGACATTTAAAGGACAAAATTGCAACGGCATGACGCCATCTTGGATTTCGCTATATATAGTGCATAAAGTATTTTATTTTCTTATAAAACCGCCTTTAAGACAAAGGGAAGTGGTCACTGACCATGAATCTGCAAAAAAAAATTGAACAAAATTGAACCCTTTTCGAAATACAGGCCAATTTTGGAAGAGGGGCGGCCATTTTGTTTATGTAGTTTTAGCACGGTAGGCCTATCCATTGTAATGCATGCATGGATCGATATGCATCGCAGTTCCTTTTTGAATATTACAAGTCTTCAAAGTAAGCAAGGAGCAATCGTTGAATACTAAAAGATTGTTGAGTTCACAGCCAGGGGTTGTGAGGGGTGGCCAGGGCTATGCGACAATTTATTTTTTGGGGGGGGGGGGGGGGGTGGAACAAGAAGGCTAACAAGAATTGGTCCAGCCAGTGGACTCTACTAGCTAGGGTTAGGTTCGCTAGGGTTAGGGCAACTAGGGTTAGGGCAACTAGGGTTGGACTATTTTTGAGGACTCTTCGCATCTTGTTTGCAAGACTGATGTTTTTATAAAGTTTTTTCCCCGGTTTTGGGGGTAGTTGACTGCCTTGGGGTCAAAGAAAAGGTGCTTGATGAAGCAAACGCGCAACAATAACACTGGCCAACAGTTGCTACCCTCGTCTCGTGTAACCCTCTCTGCTATGCTCCTTTGTCTTTGCATGAATATAAAGAACTTCACTAAAAAGGCTGAAAAACAAGCACAAACAAATGAAAATCCTAACCTATATTTTTTGGCCAAAATAATTCAAACTCAGTCCACTCCACAGCGAAAATACAGTTATTAACGCAGGGGAATCCCCAAGCATTTACACGCACGCGCGTTGACTATGGTAAACATGGCCGCCGTATGCTTTATTTCGAAAAAATCTAATTTATGGTAATTTTAATGGATTTAAAAGGAAACTAATAGTTGAAAACGACATGTCAGACAGTGCAAAAGTTGTGTCCGTCAATATTTTCTGCCTACAGTTCACTTTAGCGACATTTAAAGGACAAAATTGCAACGGCATGACGCCATCTTGGATTTCGCTATATATAGTGCATAAAGTATTTTATTTCTGTATAAAACCGCCTTTAAGATAAAGGGAAGTGGTCACTGACCATGAATCTGCAAAAAAAATTGAACAAAATTTAACCCTTTTCGAAATACAGGCCAATCTTGAAAGAGGGGCGGCCATTTTGTTTATGTAGTTTTAGCACGGTATCCATTGTAATGCATACATGGATCGATATGCATCGCAGTTCCTTTTTTAATATCTCAAGTCTTCAAAGTAAGCAAGGAGCAATCGTTGAATACTTAAAGATTGTTGAGTTCACAGCCAGGGGTTGTGAGGGGTGGCCAGGGCTATGCGACAATTTATTTCGGGGGGGGGGGGGTGGAAGAAGAAGGCTTAATAGAATTGGTCCAGCCAGTGGACTCTACTAGCTAGGGTTAGGCTAGGGGTTGTGAGGGGTGGCCAGGGCTATGCGACAATTTATTTCGGGGGGGGGGGGGGGTGGAACAAGAAGGCTAACAAGAATTGGTCCAGCCAGTGAACTCTACTAGCTAGGGTTAGGCTCGCTAGGGTTAGGTTCGCTAGGGTTAGGGCAACTAGGGTTAGGGCAACTAGGGTTGGACTATTTTTGAGGACTCTTCGCATCTTGTTTGCAAGACTGATGTTTTTATAAAGTTTTTTCCCCGGTTTTGGGGATAGTTGACTGCCTTGGGGTCAAAGAAAAGGTGCTTGATGAAGCAAACGCGCAACAATAACACTGGCCAACAGTTGCTACCCTCGTCTCGGGTAACCCTCTCTGCTATGCTCCTTTGTCTTTGCATGAATATAAAGAACTTCACTAAAAAGGCTGAAAAACAAGCACAAACAAATGAAAATCCTAACCTATATTTTTTGGCCCAAATAATTCAAACTCAGTCCACTCCAAAGCGAAAAAACAGTTATTTACGCAGGGGAATCCCCAAGCATTTACACGCACGCGCGTTGACTATGGTAAACATGGCCGCCGTATGCTTTATTTCGGAAAAATCAAATTTATGGTAATTTTAATGGATTTAAAAGGAAACTAATAGTTGAAAACGACATGTCAGACAGTGCAAAAGTTGTGTCCGTCAATATTTTCTGCCTACAGTTCACTTTAGCGACATTTAAAGGACAAAATTGCAACGACATGACGCCATCTTTGATTTCGCTATATATAGTGCATAAAGTATTTTATTTCCTTATAAAACTGCCTTTAAGACAAAGGGAAGTGGTCACTGACCATGAATCTGCAAAAACAATTGAACAAAATTTAACCCTTTTCGAAATACAGGCCAATCTTGGAAGAGGGGCGGCCATTTTGTTTATGTAGTTTTAGCACGGTATCCATTGTAATGCATGCATGGATCGATATGCATCGCAGTTTCTTTTTTAATATTACAAGTCTTCAAAGTAAGCAAGGAGCAATCGTTGAATACATCAAGATTGTTGAGTTCACAGCCAGGGGTTGTGAGGGGTGGCCAGGGCTATGCGACAATTTATTTCGGGGGGGGGGGGGTTGGGGGGTGGAACAAGAAGGCTAACAAGAATTGGTCCAGCCAGTGGACTCTACTAGCTAGGGTTAGGCTCGATAGGGTTAGGTTCGCTAGGGTTAGGGCAACTAGGGTGAGGGCAACTAGGGTTGGACTATTTTTGAGGACTCTTCGCATCTTGTTTGCAAGACTGATGTTTTTATAAAGTTTTTTCCCCGGTTTTGGGGATAGTTGACTGACTTGGGGTCAAAGAAAAGGTGCTTGATGAAGCAAACGCGCAACAATAACACTGGCCAACAGTTGCTACCCTCGTCACGGGTAACCCTCTCTGCTATGCTCCTTTGTCTTTGCATGAATATAAAGAACTTCACTAAAAAGGCTGAAAAACAAGCACAAACAAATAAAAATCCTAACCTATATTTTTTGGCCCAAATAATTCAAACTCAGTCCACTCCAAAGCGAAAATACAGTTATTTACGCAGGGGAATCCCCAAGCATTTACACGCACGCGCGTTGACTATGGTCAACATGGCCGCCGTATGCTTTATTTAGGAAAAATCTAATTTATGGTAATTTTAATGGATTTAAAAGGAAACTAATAGTTGAAAACGACATGTCAGACAGTGCAAAAGTTGTGTCCGTCAATATTTTCTGCCTACAGTTCACTTTAGCGACATTTAAAGGACAAAATTGCAACGGCATGACGCCATCTTGGATTTCGCTATATATAGTGCATAAAGTATTTTATTTCCTTAAAAAACCGCCTTTAAGACAAAGGGAAGTGGTCACTGACCATGAATCTGCAAAAACAATTGAACAAAATTGAACCCTTTTCGAAATACAGGCCAATCTTGGAAGAGGGGCGGCCATTTTGTTTATGTAGTTTTAGCACGGTATCCATTGTAATGCATGCATGGATCGATATGCATCGCAGTTCCTTTTTGAATATTACAAGTCTTCAAAGTAAGCAAGGAGCAATCGTTGAATACTTCAAGATTGTTGAGTTCACAGCCAGGGGTTGTGAGGGGTGGCCAGGGCTATGCGACAATTTATTTCGGGGGGGGGGGGGGTTTAACAAGAAGGCTAACAAGAATTGGTCCAGCCAGTGGACTCTACTAACTAGGGTTAGGGTCGCTAGGGTTAGGTTCGCTAGGGTTAGGGCAACTAGGGTTAGGGCAACTAGGGTTGGACTATTTTTGAGGACTCTTCGCATCTTGTTTGCAAGACTGATGTTTTTATAAAGTTTTTTCCCCGGTTTTGGGGATAGTTGACTGACTTGGGGTCAAAGAAAAGGTGCTTGATGAACCAAACGCGCAACAATAACACTGGCCAACAGTTGCTACCCTCGTCTCGGGTAACCCTCTCTGGTATGCTCCTTTGTCTTTGCATGAATATAAACAACTTCACTAAAAAGGCTGAAAAACAAGCACAAACAAATGAAAATCCTAAGCTATATTTTTTTGCCCAAATAATTCAAACTCAGTCCACTCCAAATCGAAAATACAGTTATTTACGCAGGGGAATCCCCAAGCATTTACACGCACGCGCGTTGACTGTGGTAAACATGGCCGCCGTATGCTCTATTTCGGAAAAATCAAATTTATGGTAATTTTAATGGATTTAAAAGGAAACTAATAGTTGAAAACGACATACCAGACAGTGCAAAAGTTGTGTCCGTCAATATTTTCTGCCTACAGTTCACTTTAGCGACATTTAAAGGACAAAATTGCAACGGCATGACGCCATCTTGGATTTCGCTATATATAGTGCATAAAGTATTTTATTTCCTTATAAAACCGCCTTTAAGACAAAGGGAAGTGGTCACTGGCCATGAATCTGCAAAAACAATTGAACAAAATTGAACCCTTTTCGAAATACAGGCCAATCTTGGAAGAGGGGCGGCCATTTTGTTTATGTAGTTTTAGCACGGTATCCATTGTAATGCATGCATGGATCGATATGCATCGCAGTTCCTTTTTGAATATTACAAGTCTTCAAAGTAAGCAAGGAGCAATCGTTGAATACTTCAAGATTGTTGAGTTCACAGCCAGGGGTTGTGAGGGGTGGCCATGGCTATGCGACAATTTATTTCGGAGGTTGGGTGGTGGAACAAGAAGGCGAACAAAAATTGGTCCAGCCAGTGGACTCTACTAGCTAGGGTTAGGCTCGCTAGGGTTAGGTTCGCTAGGGTTAGGGCAACTAGGGTTGGACTATTTTTGAGGACTCTTCGCATCTTGTTTGCAAGACTGATGTTTTTATAAAGTTTTTTTCCCCGGTTTTGGGGATAGTTGACGGACTTGGGGTCAAAGAAAAGGTGCTTGATGAAGCAAACGCGCAACAATAACACTGTCCAATTAACAGTTGCTACCCTCGTCTCGGGTAACCCTCTCTGCTATGCTCCTTTGTCTTTGCATGAATATAAAGAACTTCACTAAAAAGGCTGAAAAACAAGCACAAACAAATTAAAATCCTAACCTATATATTTTGGCCCAAATAATTCAAACTCAGTCCACTCCAAAGCGAAAATACAGTTATTTACGCAGGGGAATCCCCAAGCCTTTACACGCACGCGCGTTGACTATGGTAAACATGGCCGCCGTATGCTTTATTTCGGAAAAATCCAATTTATGGTAATTTTAATGGATTTAAAAGGAAACTAATAGTTGAAAACGACATGTCAGACAGTGCAAAAGTTGTGTCCGTCAATATTTTCTGCCTACAGTTCACTTTAGCGACATTTAAAGGACAAAATTGCAACGGCATGACGCCATCTTGGATTTCGCTATATATAGTGCATAAAGTATTTTATTTCCATATAAAACCGCCTTTAAGACAAAGGGAAGTTGTCACTGACCATGAATCTGCAAAAACAATTGAACAAAATTGAACCCTTTTCGAAATACAGGCCAATCTTGGAAGAGGGGCGGCCATTTTGTTTATGTAGTTTTAGCACGGTATCCATTGTAATGCATGCATGGATCGATATGCATCGCAGTTTCTTTTTGAATATTACAAGTCTTCAAAGTAAGCAAGGAGCAATCGTTGAATACTTCAAGATTGTTGAGTTCACAGCCAGGGGTTGTGAGGGGTGGCCAGGGCTATGCGACAATTTATTTCAGGGGGGGGGGGGTGGAACAAGAAGGCTAACAAGAATTGGTCCAGCCAGTGGACTCTACTAGCTAGGGTTAGGCTCGCTAGGGTTAGGTTCGCTAGGGTTAGGGCAACTAGGGTTAGGGCAACTAGGGTTGGACTATTTTTGAGGACTCTTCGCATCTTGTTTGCAAGACTGATGTTTTTAGAAAGTTTTTTCCCCGGTTTTGGGGATAGTTGACTGACTTGGGGTCAAAGAAAAGGTGCTTGATGAAGCAAACGCGCAGCAATAACACTGGCCAACATTTGCTACCCTCGTCTCGGGTAACCCTCTCTGCTATGCTCCTTTGTCTTTGCATGAATATAAAGAACTTCACTAAAAAGGCTGAAAAACAAGCACAAACAAATGAAAATCCTAACCTATATTTTTTGGCCCAAATAATTCAAACTCAGTCCACTCCAAAGCAAAAATACAGTTATTTACGCAGGGGAATCCCCAAGCATTTACACGCACGCGCGTTGACTATGGTAAACATGGCCGCCGTATGCTTTATTTCGGAAAAATCAAATTTATGGCAATTTTAATGGATTTAAAAGGAAGATAATAGTTGAAAACGACATGTCAGACAGTGCAAAAGTTGTGTCCGTCAATATGTTCTGCCTACAGTTCACTTTAGCGACATTTAAAGGACAAAATTGCAACGGTATGACGCCTTCTTGGATTTCGCTATATATAGTGCATAAAGTATTTTATTTCCTTATAAAACCGCCTTTAAGACAAAGGGAAGTGGTCACTGACCATGAATCTGCAAAAACAATTGAACAAAATTGAACCCTTTTCGAAATACAGGCCAATCTTGGAAGAGGGGGGGCCATTTTGTTTATGTAGTTTTAGCACGGTATCCATTGTAATGCATGCATGGATCGATATGCAACGCAGTTCCTTTTTGAATATTACAAGTCTTCAAAGTAAGCAAGGAGCAATCGTTGAATACTTCAAGATTGTTGAGTTCACAGCCAGGGGTTGTGAGGGGTGGCCAGGGCTATGCGACAATTTATTTCGGGGGGGGGGGGGGGGTGGAACAAGAAGGCTAACAAGAATTGGTCCAGCCAGTGGACTCTACTAGCTAGGGTTAGGCTCGCTAGGGTTAGGTTCGCTAGGGTTAGGGCAACTAGGGTTAGGGCAACTAGGGTTGGACTATTTTTGAGGACTCTTCGCATCTTGTTTGCAAGACTGATGTTTTTATAAAGTTTTTTTCCCCGGTTTTGGGGATAGTTGACTGACTTGTGGTCAAAGAAAAGGTGCTTGATGAAGCAAACGCGCAACAATAACACTGGCGAACAGTTGCTACCCTCGTCTCGGGTAACCCTCTCTGCTATGCTCCTTTGTCTTTGCATGAATATAAAGAACTTCACTAAAAAGGCTGAAAAACAAGCACAAAGAAATGAAAATCCTAACCTATATTTTTTGGCCCAAATAATTCAAACTCAGTCCACTCCAAAGCGAAAATACAGTTATTTACGCACGGGAATCCCCAAGCATTTACACGCACGCGCGTTGACTATGGTAAACATGGCCGCCGTATGCTTTATTTCGGAAAAATCAAATTTATGGTAATTTTAATGGATTTAAAAGGAAACTAATAGTTGAAAACGACATGTCAGACAGTGCAAAAGTTGTGTCCGTCAATATTTTCTGCCTACAGTTCACTTTAGCGACATTTAAAGGATAAAATTGCAACGGCATGACGCCATCTTGGATTTCGCTATATATAGTGCATAAAGTATTTTATTTCCTTATAAAACCGCCTTTAAGACAAAGGGAAGTGGTCACTGACCATGAATCTGCAAAAAAAATTGAACAAAATTTAACCCTTTTCGAAATACAGGCCAATCTTGGAAGAGGGGCGGCCATTTTGTTTATGTAGTTTTAGCACGGTATCCATTGTAATGCATGCATGGATCGATATGCATCGCAGTTCCTTTTTTGAATATTACAAGTCTTCAAAGTAAGCAAGGAGCAATCGTTGAATACTTCAAGATTGTTGAGTTCACAGCCAGGGGTTGTGAGGGGTGGCAAGTGCTATGCGACAATTTATTTCGGGGGGGGGGGGGTGGAACAAGAAGGCTAACAAGAATTGGTCCAGCCAGTGGACTCTACTAGCTAGGGTTAGGCTCGCTAGGGTTAGGTTCGCTAGGGTTAGGGCAACTAGCGTTAGGGCAACTAGGGTTGGACTATTTTTGAGGACTCTTCGCATCTTGTTTGCAAGACTGATGTTTTTATAACGTTTTTTCCCCGGTTTTGGGGATAGTTGACTGACTTGGGGTCAAAGAAAAGGTGCTTGATGAAGCAAACGCGCAAGAATAACACTGGCCAACAGTTGCTACCCTCGTCTCGGGTAACCCTCTCTGCTATGCTCCTTTGTCTTTGCATGAATATAAAGAACTTCACTAAAAAGGCTGAAAAACAAGCACAAACAAATAAAAATCCTAACCTATATTTTTTGGCCCAAATAATTCAAACTCAGTCTACTCCAAAGCGAAAATACAGTTATTTTAATACGCAGGGGAATCCCCAAGCATTTACACGCACGCGCGTTGACTATGGTAAACATGGCCGCCGTATGCTTTATTTCGGAAAAATCAAATTTATGGTTCTGATAAAACCGCCTTTAAGACAAAGGGAAGTGGTCACTGACCATGAATCTGCAAAAACAATTGAACAAAATTTAACCCTTTTCGAAATACAGGCCAATCTTGGAAGAGGGGCGGCCATTTTGTTTATGTAGTTTTAGCACGGTATCCATTGTAATGCATGCATGGATCGATATGCATCGCAGTTCCATTTTGAATATTACAAGTCTTCAAAGTAAGCAAGGAGCAATCGTTGAATACTTCAAGATTGTTGAGTTCACAGCCAGGGGTTGTGAGGGGTGGCCAGGGCTATGCGACAATTTATTTCGGGGGGGGGGGGTGGAACAAGAAGGCTAACAAGAATTGGTCCAGCCAGTGGACTCTACTAGCTAGGGTTAGGCTCGCTAGGGTTAGGTTCGCTAGGGTTAGGGCAACTAGGGTTAGGGCAACTAGGGTTGGACTATTTTTGAGGACTCTTCGCATCTTGTTTGCAAGACTGATGTTTTTATAAAGTTTTTTCCCCGGTTTTGGGTATAGTTGACTGACTTGGGGTCAAAGAAAAGGTGCTTGATGAAGCAAACGCGCAACAATAACACTGGCCAACAGTAATGTTGCTACCCTCGTCTCGGGTAACCCTCTCTGCTATGCTCCTTTGTCTTTGCATGAATAAAGAACTTCACTAAAAAGGCTGAAAAACAAGCACAAACAAATGAAAATCCTAACCTATATTTTTTGGCCCAAATAATTCAAACTCAGTTATTTACGCAGGGGAATCCGCAAGCATTTACACGCACGCGCGTTTTCTATGGTAAACATGGCCGCCGTATGCTTTATTTCGGAAAAATCAAATTTATGGTAATTTTAATGGATTTAAAAGGAAACTAATAGTTGAAAACGACATGTCAGACAGTGCAAAAGTTGTGTCCGTCAATATTTTCTGCCTACAGTTCACTTTAGCGACATTTAAAGGACAAAATTGCAACGGCATGACGCCATCTTGGATTTCGCTATATATAGTGCATAAAGTATTTTATTTCCTTATAAAACCGCCTTTAAGACAAAGGGAAGTGGTCACTGACCATGAATCTGCAAAAACAATTGAACAAAATTTAACCCTTTTCGAAATACAGGCCAATCTTGGAAGAGGGGCGGCCATTTTGTTTATATAGTTTTAGCACGGTATCCATTGTAATGCATGCATGGATCGATATGCATCGCAGTTCCATTTTGAATATTACAAGTCTTCAAAGTAAGCAAGGAGCAATATCGTTGAATACTTCAAGATTGTTGAGTTCACAGCCAGGGGTTGTGAGGGGTGGCCAGGGCTATGCGACAATTTATTTCGGGGGGGGGGGGGGGGGTGGAACAAGAAGGCTAACAAGAATTGGTCCAGCCAGTGGACTCTACTAGCTAGGGTTAGGCTCGCTAGGGTTAGGGCAACTAGGGTTAGGGCAACTAGGGTTGGACTATTTTTGAGGACTCTTCGCATCTTGTTTGCAAGACTGATGTTTTAATAAAGTTTTTTCCCCGGTTTTGGGGATAGTTGACTGACTTGGGGTCAAAGAAAAGGTGCTTGATGAAGCAAACGCGCAACAATAACACTGGCCAACAGTTGCTACCCTCGTCTCGGGTAACCCTCTCTGCTATGCTCCTTTGTCTTTGCATGAATATAAAGAACTTCACTAAAAAGGCTGAAAAACAAGCACAAACAAATGAAAATCCTAACCTATATTTTTTGGCCCAAATAATTCAAACTCAGTCCACTCCAAAGCGAAAATACAGTTATTTACGCAGGGGAATCCCCAAGCATTTACACGCACGCGCGTTGACTATGGTAAACATGGCCGCCGTATGCTTTATTTCGGAAAAATCAAATTTATTGTTATTTTAATGGATTGAAAAGGAAACTAATAGTTGAAAACGACATGTCAGACAGTGCAAAAGTTGTGTCCGTCAATATTTTCTGCCTACAGTTCACTTTAGCGACATTTAAAGGACAAAATTGCAACGGCATGACGCCATCTTGGATTTCGCTATATATAGTGCATAAAGTATTTTATTTCCTGATAAAACCGCCTTTAAGACAAAGGGAAGTGGTCACTGACCATGAATCTGCAAAAACAATTGAACAAATCTTAACCCTTTTCGAAATACAGGCCAATCTTGGAAGAGGGGCGGCCATTTTGTTTATGTAGTTTTAGCACGGTATCCATTGTAATGCATGCATGGATCGATATGCATCGCAGTTCCTTTTTGAATATTACAAGTCTTCAAAGTAAGCAAGGAGCAATCGTTGAATACTTCAAGATTGTTGAGTTCACAGCCAGGGGTTGTGAGGGGTGGCCAGGGCTATGCGTCAATTTATTTCGGGGGGGGGGGGGGGGTGGAACAAGAAGGCTAACAAGAATTGGTCCAGCCAGTGGACTCTACTAGCTAGGGTTAGGCTCGCTAGGGTTAGGTTCGCTAGGGTTAGGGCAACTAGGGTTAGGGCAACTAGGGTTGGACTATTTTTGAGGACTCTTCGCATCTTGTTTGCAAGACTGATGTTTTTATAAAGTTTTTTCCCCGGTTTTGGGTATAGTTGACTGACTTGGGGTCAAAGAAAAGGTGCTTGATGAAGCAAACGCGCAACAATAACACTGGCCAACAGTAATGTTGCTACCCTCGTCTCGGGTAACCCTCTCTGCTATGCTCCTTTGTCTTTGCATGAATAAAGAACTTCACTAAAAAGGCTGAAAAACAAGCACAAACAAATGAAAATCCTAACCTATATTTTTTGGCCCAAATAATTCAAACTCAGTTATTTACGCAGGGGAATCCGCAAGCATTTACACGCACGCGCGTTTTCTATGGTAAACATGGCCGCCGTATGCTTTATTTCGGAAAAATCAAATTTATGGTAATTTTAATGGATTTAAAAGGAAACTAATAGTTGAAAACGACATGTCAGACAGTGCAAAAGTTGTGTCCGTCAATATTTTCTGCCTACAGTTCACTTTAGCGACATTTAAAGGACAAAATTGCAACGGCATGACGCCATCTTGGATTTCGCTATATATAGTGCATAAAGTATTTTATTTCCTTATAAAACCGCCTTTAAGACAAAGGGAAGTGGTCACTGACCATGAATCTGCAAAAACAATTGAACAAAATTTAACCCTTTTCGAAATACAGGCCAATCTTGGAAGAGGGGCGGCCATTTTGTTTATATAGTTTTAGCACGGTATCCATTGTAATGCATGCATGGATCGATATGCATCGCAGTTCCATTTTGAATATTACAAGTCTTCAAAGTAAGCAAGGAGCAATATCGTTGAATACTTCAAGATTGTTGAGTTCACAGCCAGGGGTTGTGAGGGGTGGCCAGGGCTATGCGACAATTTATTTCGGGGGGGGGGGGGGGTGGAACAAGAAGGCTAACAAGAATTGGTCCAGCCAGTGGACTCTACTAGCTAGGGTTAGGCTCGCTAGGGTTAGGGCAACTAGGGTTAGGGCAACTAGGGTTGGACTATTTTTGAGGACTCTTCGCATCTTGTTTGCAAGACTGATGTTTTAATAAAGTTTTTTCCCCGGTTTTGGGGATAGTTGACTGACTTGGGGTCAAAGAAAAGGTGCTTGATGAAGCAAACGCGCAACAATAACACTGGCCAACAGTTGCTACCCTCGTCTCGGGTAACCCTCTCTGCTATGCTCCTTTGTCTTTGCATGAATATAAAGAACTTCACTAAAAAGGCTGAAAAACAAGCACAAACAAATGAAAATCCTAACCTATATTTTTTGGCCCAAATAATTCAAACTCAGTCCACTCCAAAGCGAAAATACAGTTATTTACGCAGGGGAATCCCCAAGCATTTACACGCACGCGCGTTGACTATGGTAAACATGGCCGCCGTATGCTTTATTTCGGAAAAATCAAATTTATTGTTATTTTAATGGATTGAAAAGGAAACTAATAGTTGAAAACGACATGTCAGACAGTGCAAAAGTTGTGTCCGTCAATATTTTCTGCCTACAGTTCACTTTAGCGACATTTAAAGGACAAAATTGCAACGGCATGACGCCATCTTGGATTTCGCTATATATAGTGCATAAAGTATTTTATTTCCTGATAAAACCGCCTTTAAGACAAAGGGAAGTGGTCACTGACCATGAATCTGCAAAAACAATTGAACAAATCTTAACCCTTTTCGAAATACAGGCCAATCTTGGAAGAGGGGCGGCCATTTTGTTTATGTAGTTTTAGCACGGTATCCATTGTAATGCATGCATGGATCGATATGCATCGCAGTTCCTTTTTGAATATTACAAGTCTTCAAAGTAAGCAAGGAGCAATCGTTGAATACTTCAAGATTGTTGAGTTCACAGCCAGGGGTTGTGAGGGGTGGCCAGGGCTATGCGACAATTTATTTCGGGGGGGGGGGGGGGTGGAACAAGAAGGCTAACAAGAATTGGTCCAGCCAGTGGACTCTACTAGCTAGGGTTAGGCTCGCTAGGGTTAGGGCAACTAGGGTTAGGGCAACTAGGGTTAGGTCAACTAGGGTTGGACTATTTTTGAGGACTCTTCGCATCTTGTTTGCAAGACTGATGTTTTTATAAAGTTTTTTCCCCGGTTTTGGGGATAGTTGACTGACTTGGGGTCAAAGAAAAGGTGCTTGATGAAGCAAACGCGCAAGAATAACACTGGCCAACAGTTGCTACCCTCGTCTCGGGTAACCCTCTCTGCTATGCTCCTTTGTCTTTGCATGAATATAAAGAACTTCACTAAAAAGGCTGAAAAACAAGCACAAACAAATGAAAATCCTAACCTATATTTTTTGGCCCAAATAATTCAAACTCAGTCCACTCCAAAGCGAAAATACAGTTATTTACGCAGGGGAATCCCCAAGCAATTACACGCACGCGCGTTGACTATGGTAAACATGGCCGCCGTATGCTTTATTTCGGAAAAATCAAATTTATGGTTCTGATAAAACCGCCTTTAAGACAAAGGGAAGTGGTCACTGACCATGAATCTGCAAAAACAATTGAACAAAATTTAACCCTTTTCGAAATACAGGCCAATCTTGGAAGAGGGGCGGCCATTTTGTTTATGTAGTTTTAGCACGGTATCTATTGTAATGCATGCATGGATCGATATGC
Organism: Astropecten irregularis; assembly: GCA_963971285.1. Classification (NCBI taxonomy): domain Eukaryota; kingdom Metazoa; phylum Echinodermata; class Asteroidea; order Paxillosida; family Astropectinidae; genus Astropecten; species Astropecten irregularis. Next base: position 4,731,897 of record OZ020244.1, on the reverse strand, counting down.
ATCGCAGTTCCATTTTGAATATTACAAGTCTTCAAAGTAAGCAAGGAGCAATCGTTGAATACTTCAAGATTGTTGAGTTCACAGCCAGGGGTTGTGAGGGGTGGCCAGGGCTATGCGACAATTTATTTCGGGGGGGGGGGGGGGTGGAACAAGAAGGCTAACAAGAATTGGTCCAGCCAGTGGACTCTACTAGCTAGGGTTAGGCTCGCTAGGGTTAGGTTCGCTAGGGTTAGGGCAACTAGGGTTAGGGCAACTAGGGTTGGACTATTTTTGAGGACTCTTCGCATCTTGTTTGCAAGACTGATGTTTTTATAAAGTTTTTTCCCCGGTTTTGGGTATAGTTGACTGACTTGGGGTCAAAGAAAAGGTGCTTGATGAAGCAAACGCGCAACAATAACACTGGCCAACAGTAATGTTGCTACCCTCGTCTCGGGTAACCCTCTCTGCTATGCTCCTTTGTCTTTGCATGAATAAAGAACTTCACTAAAAAGGCTGAAAAACAAGCACAAACAAATGAAAATCCTAACCTATATTTTTTGGCCCAAATAATTCAAACTCAGTTATTTACGCAGGGGAATCCGCAAGCATTTACACGCACGCGCGTTTTCTATGGTAAACATGGCCGCCGTATGCTTTATTTCGGAAAAATCAAATTTATGGTAATTTTAATGGATTTAAAAGGAAACTAATAGTTGAAAACGACATGTCAGACAGTGCAAAAGTTGTGTCCGTCAATATTTTCTGCCTACAGTTCACTTTAGCGACATTTAAAGGACAAAATTGCAACGGCATGACGCCATCTTGGATTTCGCTATATATAGTGCATAAAGTATTTTATTTCCTTATAAAACCGCCTTTAAGACAAAGGGAAGTGGTCACTGACCATGAATCTGCAAAAACAATTGAACAAAATTTAACCCTTTTCGAAATACAGGCCAATCTTGGAAGAGGGGCGGCCATTTTGTTTATATAGTTTTAGCACGGTATCCATTGTAATGCATGCATGGATCGATATGCATCGCAGTTCCATTTTGAATATTACAAGTCTTCAAAGTAAGCAAGGAGCAATATCGTTGAATACTTCAAGATTGTTGAGTTCACAGCCAGGGGTTGTGAGGGGTGGCCAGGGCTATGCGACAATTTATTTCGGGGGGTTGGGGGGGTGGAACAAGAAGACTAACAAGAATTGGTCCAGCCAGTGGACTCTACTAGCTAGGGTTAGGCTCGCTAGGGTTAGGCTCGCTAGGGTTAGGGCAACTAGGGTTAGGGCAACTAGGGTTGGACTATTTTTGAGGACTCTTCGCATCTTGTTTGCAAGACTGATGTTTTTATAAATTTTTTTCCCCGGTTTGGGGGATAGTTGACTGACTTGGGGTCAAAGAAAAGGTGCTTGATGAAGCAAACGCGCAAAAATAACACTAGCCAACAGTTGCTACCCTCGTCTCGGGTAACCCTCTCTGCTATGCTCCTTTGTCTTTGCATGAATATGAAGAACTTCACTAAAAAGGCTGAAAAACAAGCACAAACAAATGAAAATCCTAACCTATATTTTTTGGCCCAAATAATTCAAACTCAGTCCACTCCAAAGCGAAAATACAGTTATTTACGCAGGGGAATCCCCAAGCAATTACACGCACGCGCGTTGACTATGGTAAACATGGCCGCCGTATGCTTTATTTCGGAAAAATCAAATTTATGGTTCTGATAAAACCGCCTTTAAGACAAAGGGAAGTGGTCACTGACCATGAATCTGCAAAAACAATTGAACAAAATTTAACCCTTTTCGAAATACAGGCCAATCTTGGAAGAGGGGCGGCCATTTTGTTTATGTAGTTTTAGCACGGTATCTATTGTAATGCATGCATGGATCGATATGCATCGCAGTTCCATTTTGAATATTACAAGTCTTCAAAGTAAGCAAGGAGCAATCGTTGAATACTTCAAGATTGTTGAGTTCACAGCCAGGGGTTGTGAGGGGTGGCCAGGGCTATGCGACAATTTATTTCGGGGGGGGGGGGGGGTGGAACAAGAAGGCTAACAAGAATTGGTCCAGCCAGTGGACTCTACTAGCTAGGGTTAGGCTCGCTAGGGTTAGGTTCGCTAGGGTTAGGGCAACTAGGGTTAGGGCAACTAGGGTTGGACTATTTTTGAGGACTCTTCGCATCTTGTTTGCAAGACTGATGTTTTTATAAAGTTTTTTCCCCGGTTTTGGGTATAGTTGACTGACTTGGGGTCAAAGAAAAGGTGCTTGATGAAGCAAACGCGCAACAATAACACTGGCCAACAGTAATGTTGCTACCCTCGTCTCGGGTAACCCTCTCTGCTATGCTCCTTTGTCTTTGCATGAATAAAGAACTTCACTAAAAAGGCTGAAAAACAAGCACAAACAAATGAAAATCCTAACCTATATTTTTTGGCCCAAATAATTCAAACTCAGTTATTTACGCAGGGGAATCCGCAAGCATTTACACGCACGCGCGTTTTCTATGGTAAACATGGCCGCCGTATGCTTTATTTCGGAAAAATCAAATTTATGGTAATTTTAATGGATTTAAAAGGAAACTAATAGTTGAAAACGACATGTCAGACAGTGCAAAAGTTGTGTCCGTCAATATTTTCTGCCTACAGTTCACTTTAGCGACATTTAAAGGACAAAATTGCAACGGCATGACGCCATCTTGGATTTCGCTATATATAGTGCATAAAGTATTTTATTTCCTTATAAAACCGCCTTTAAGACAAAGGGAAGTGGTCACTGACCATGAATCTGCAAAAACAATTGAACAAAATTTAACCCTTTTCGAAATACAGGCCAATCTTGGAAGAGGGGCGGCCATTTTGTTTATATAGTTTTAGCACGGTATCCATTGTAATGCATGCATGGATCGATATGCATCGCAGTTCCATTTTGAATATTACAAGTCTTCAAAGTAAGCAAGGAGCAATATCGTTGAATACTTCAAGATTGTTGAGTTCACAGCCAGGGGTTGTGAGGGGTGGCCAGGGCTATGCGACAATTTATTTCGGGGGGTTGGGGGGGTGGAACAAGAAGGCTAACAAGAATTGGTCCAGCCAGTGGACTCTACTAGCTAGGGTTAGGCTCGCTAGGGTTAGGCTCGCTAGGGTTAGGCTCGCTAGGGTTAGGGCAACTAGGGTTAGGGCAACTAGGGTTGGACTATTTTTGAGGACTCTTCGCATCTTGTTTGCAAGACTGATGTTTTTATAAATTTTTTTCCCCGGTTTGGGGGATAGTTGACTGACTTGGGGTCAAAGAAAAGGTGCTTGATGAAGCAAACGCGCAAAAATAACACTAGCCAACAGTTGCTACCCTCGTCTCGGGTAACCCTCTCTGCTATGCTCCTTTGTCTTTGCATGAATATGAAGAACTTCACTAAAAAGGCTGAAAAACAAGCACAAACAAATGAAAATCCTAACCTATATTTTTTGGCCCAAATAATTCAAACTCAGTCCACTCCAAAGCGAAAATACAGTTATTTACGCAGGGGAATCCCCAAGCAATTACACGCACGCGCGTTGACTATGGTAAACATGGCCGCCGTATGCTTTATTTCGGAAAAATCAAATTTATGGTTCTGATAAAACCGCCTTTAAGACAAAGGGAAGTGGTCACTGACCATGAATCTGCAAAAACAATTGAACAAAATTTAACCCTTTTCGAAATACAGGCCAATCTTGGAAGAGGGGCGGCCATTTTGTTTATGTAGTTTTAGCACGGTATCCATTGTAATGCATGCATGGATCGATATGCATCGCAGTTCCATTTTGAATATTACAAGTCTTCAAAGTAAGCAAGGAGCAATCGTTGAATACTTCAAGATTGTTGAGTTCACAGCCAGGGGTTGTGAGGGGTGGCCAGGGCTATGCGACAATTTATTTCGGGGGGGGGGGGGGGGGGTGGAACAAGAAGGCTAACAAGAATTGGTCCAGCCAGTGGACTCTACTAGCTAGGGTTAGGCTCGCTAGGGTTAGGTTCGCTAGGGTTAGGGCAACTAGGGTTAGGGCAACTAGGGTTGGACTATTTTTGAGGACTCTTCGCATCTTGTTTGCAAGACTGATGTTTTTATAAAGTTTTTTCCCCGGTTTTGGGTATAGTTGACTGACTTGGGGTCAAAGAAAAGGTGCTTGATGAAGCAAACGCGCAACAATAACACTGGCCAACAGTAATGTTGCTACCCTCGTCTCGGGTAACCCTCTCTGCTATGCTCCTTTGTCTTTGCATGAATAAAGAACTTCACTAAAAAGGCTGAAAAACAAGCACAAACAAATGAAAATCCTAACCTATATTTTTTGGCCCAAATAATTCAAACTCAGTTATTTACGCAGGGGAATCCGCAAGCATTTACACGCACGCGCGTTTTCTATGGTAAACATGGCCGCCGTATGCTTTATTTCGGAAAAATCAAATTTATGGTAATTTTAATGGATTTAAAAGGAAACTAATAGTTGAAAACGACATGTCAGACAGTGCAAAAGTTGTGTCCGTCAATATTTTCTGCCTACAGTTCACTTTAGCGACATTTAAAGGACAAAATTGCAACGGCATGACGCCATCTTGGATTTCGCTATATATAGTGCATAAAGTATTTTATTTCCTTATAAAACCGCCTTTAAGACAAAGGGAAGTGGTCACTGACCATGAATCTGCAAAAACAATTGAACAAAATTTAACCCTTTTCGAAATACAGGCCAATCTTGGAAGAGGGGCGGCCATTTTGTTTATATAGTTTTAGCACGGTATCCATTGTAATGCATGCATGGATCGATATGCATCGCAGTTCCATTTTGAATATTACAAGTCTTCAAAGTAAGCAAGGAGCAATATCGTTGAATACTTCAAGATTGTTGAGTTCACAGCCAGGGGTTGTGAGGGGTGGCCAGGGCTATGCGACAATTTATTTCGGGGGGGGGGGGGGGGTGGAACAAGAAGGCTAACAAGAATTGGTCCAGCCAGTGGACTCTACTAGCTAGGGTTAGGCTCGCTAGGGTTAGGCTCGCTAGGGTTAGGGCAACTAGGGTTAGGGCAACTAGGGTTGGACTATTTTTGAGGACTCTTCGCATCTTGTTTGCAAGACTGATGTTTTTATAAATTTTTTTCCCCGGTTTGGGGGATAGTTGACTGACTTGGGGTCAAAGAAAAGGTGCTTGATGAAGCAAACGCGCAAAAATAACACTAGCCAACAGTTGCTACCCTCGTCTCGGGTAACCCTCTCTGCTATGCTCCTTTGTCTTTGCATGAATATGAAGAACTTCACTAAAAAGTCTGAAAAACAAGCACAAACAAATGAAAATCCTAACCTATATTTGTTTGGCCCAAATAATTCAAACTCAGTCCACTCCAAAGCGAAAATACAGTTATTTACGCAGGGGAATCCCCAAGCATTTACACGCACGCGCGTTGACTATGGTAAACATGGCCGCCGTATGCTTTATTTCGGAAAAATTAAATTTATGGTATTTTAATGGATTTAAAAGGAAACTAATAGTTGAAAACGACATGTCAGACAGTGCAAAAGTTGTGTCCGTCAATATTTTCTGCCTACAGTTCACTTTAGCGACATTTAAAGTACAAAATTGCAACGGCATGACGCCATCTTGGATTTCGCTATATATAGTGCATAAAGTATTTTATTTCCTTATAAAACCGCCTTTAAGACAAAGGGAAGTGGTCACTGACCATGAATCTGCAAAAACAATTGAACAAAATTTAACCCTTTTCGATATACAGGCCAATCTTGGAAGAGGGGCGGCCATTTTGTTTATGTAGTTTTAGCACGGTATCCATTGTATTGCATGCATGGATCGATATGCATCGCAGTTCCTTTTTGAATATTACAAGTCTTCAAAGTAAGCAAGGAGCAATCGTTGAATACTTCAAGATTGTTGAGTTCACAGCCAGGGGTTGTGAGGGGTGGCCAGGGCTATGCGACAATTTATTTCGGGGGGGGGGGGGGTGGAACAAGAAGGCTAACAAGAATTGGTCCAGCCAGTGGACTCTACTAGCTAGGGTTAGGCTCGCTAGGGTTAGGCTCGCTAGGGTTAGGGCAACTAGGGTTAGGGCAACTAGGGTTGGACTATTTTTGAGGACTCTTCGCATCTTGTTTGCAATACTGATGTTTTTATAAAGGTTTTTTTTCCGGTTTTGGGGATAGTTGACTGACTTTGGGTCAAAGAAAAGGTGCTTGATGAAGCAAACGCGCAACAATAACACTGGCCAACAGTTGCTACCCTCGTCTCGGGTAACCCTCTCTGCTATGCTCCTTTGTCTTTGCATGAATATAAAGAACTTCACTAAAAAGGCTGAAGAACAAGCACAAACAAATGAAAATCCTAACCTATATTTTTTGGCCCAAATTATTCAAACTCAGTCCACTCCAAAGCGAAAATACAGTTATTTACGCAGGGGAATCCCCAAGCATTTACACGCACGCGCGTTGACTATGGTAAACATGGCCGCCGTATGCTTTATTTCGGAAAAATTAAATTTATGGTAATTTTAATGGATTTAAAAGGAAACTAATAGTTGAAAACGACATGTCAGACAGTGCAAAAGTTGTGTCCGTCAATATTTTCTGCCTACAATTCACTTTAGCGACATTTAAAGGACAAAATTGCAACGGCATGACGCCATCTTGGATTTCTCTATATATAGTGCATAAAGTATTTTATTTCCTTATACAACCGCCTTTAAGACAAAGGGAAGTGGTCACTGACCATGAATCTGCAAAAACAATTGAACAAAATTTAACCCTTTTCGAAATACAGGCCAATCTTGGAAGAGGGTCGGCCATTTTGTTTAAGTAGTTTTAGCACGGTATCCATTGTAATGTATGCATGGATCGATATGCATCGCAGTTCCTTTTTGAATATTACAAGTCTTCAAAGTAAGCAAGGAGCAATCGTTGAATACTTCAAGATTGTTGAGTTCACAGCCAGGGGTTGTGAGGGGTGGCCAGGGCTATGCGACAATTTATTTCGGGGGGGGGGTGGAACAAGAAGGCTAACAAGAATTGGTCCAGCCAGTGGACTCTACTAGCTAGGGTTAGGCTCGCTAGGGTTAGGTTCGCTAGGGTTAGGGCAACTAGGAATAGGGGAACTAGGGTTGGACTATTTTTGAGGACTCTTCGCATCTTGTTTGCAAGACTGATGTTTTTATAAAGTTTTTTCCCCGGTTTTGGGGATAGTTGACTGACTTGGGGTCAAAGAAAAGGTGCTTGATGAAGCAAACGCGCAAAAATAACACTAGCCAACAGTTGCTACCCTCGTCTCGGGTAACCCTCTCTGCTATGCTCCTTTGTCTTTGCATGAATATGAAGAACTTCACTAAAAAGTCTGAAAAACAAGCACAAACAAATGAAAATCCTAACCTATATTTGTTTGGCCCAAATAATTCAAACTCAGTCCACTCCAAAGCGAAAATACAGTTATTTACGCAGGGGAATCCCCAAGCATTTACACGCACGCGCGTTGACTATGGTAAACATGGCCGCCGTATGCTTTATTTCGGAAAAATTAAATTTATGGTATTTTAATGGATTTAAAAGGAAACTAATAGTTGAAAACGACATGTCAGACAGTGCAAAAGTTGTGTCCGTCAATATTTTCTGCCTACAGTTCACTTTAGCGACATTTAAAGTACAAAATTGCAACGGCATGACGCCATCTTGGATTTCGCTATATATAGTGCATAAAGTATTTTATTTCCTTATAAAACCGCCTTTAAGACAAAGGGAAGTGGTCACTGACCATGAATCTGCAAAAACAATTGAACAAAATTTAACCCTTTTCGATATACAGGCCAATCTTGGAAGAGGGGCGGCCATTTTGTTTATGTAGTTTTAGCACGGTATCCATTGTATTGCATGCATGGATCGATATGCATCGCAGTTCCTTTTTGAATATTACAAGTCTTCAAAGTAAGCAAGGAGCAATCGTTGAATACTTCAAGATTGTTGAGTTCACAGCCAGGGGTTGTGAGGGGTGGCCAGGGCTATGCGACAATTTATTTCGGGGGGGGGGGGGGTGGAACAAGAAGGCTAACAAGAATTGGTCCAGCCAGTGGACTCTACTAGCTAGGGTTAGGCTCGCTAGGGTTAGGCTCGCTAGGGTTAGGGCAACTAGGGTTAGGGCAACTAGGGTTGGACTATTTTTGAGGACTCTTCGCATCTTGTTTGCAATACTGATGTTTTTATAAATTTTTTTCCCCGGTTTTGGGGATAGTTGACTGACTTTGGGTCAAAGAAAAGGTGCTTGATGAAGCAAACGCGCAAAAATAACACTAGCCAACAGTTGCTACCCTCGTCTCGGGTAACCCTCTCTGCTATGCTCCTTTGTCTTTGCATGAATATGAAGAACTTCACTAAAAAGTCTGAAAAACAAGCACAAACAAATGAAAATCCTAACCTATATTTGTTTGGCCCAAATAATTCAAACTCAGTCCACTCCAAAGCGAAAATACAGTTATTTACGCAGGGGAATCCCCAAGCATTTACACGCACGCGCGTTGACTATGGTAAACATGGCCGCCGTATGCTTTATTTCGGAAAAATTAAATTTATGGTATTTTAATGGATTTAAAAGGAAACTAATAGTTGAAAACGACATGTCAGACAGTGCAAAAGTTGTGTCCGTCAATATTTTCTGCCTACAGTTCACTTTAGCGACATTTAAAGTACAAAATTGCAACGGCATGACGCCATCTTGGATTTCGCTATATATAGTGCATAAAGTATTTTATTTCCTTATAAAACCGCCTTTAAGACAAAGGGAAGTGGTCACTGACCATGAATCTGCAAAAACAATTGAACAAAATTTAACCCTTTTCGATATACAGGCCAATCTTGGAAGAGGGGCGGCCATTTTGTTTATGTAGTTTTAGCACGGTATCCATTGTATTGCATGCATGGATCGATATGCATCGCAGTTCCTTTTTGAATATTACAAGTCTTCAAAGTAAGCAAGGAGCAATCGTTGAATACTTCAAGATTGTTGAGTTCACAGCCAGGGGTTGTGAGGGGTGGCCAGGGCTATGCGACAATTTATTTCGGGGGGGGGGGGGGGTGGAACAAGAAGGCTAACAAGAATTGGTCCAGCCAGTGGACTCTACTAGCTAGGGTTAGGCTCGCTAGGGTTAGGCTCGCTAGGGTTAGGGCAACTAGGGTTAGGGCAACTAGGGTTGGACTATTTTTGAGGACTCTTCGCATCTTGTTTGCAATACTGATGTTTTTATAAATTTTTTTCCCCGGTTTTGGGGATAGTTGACTGACTTTGGGTCAAAGAAAAGGTGCTTGATGAAGCAAACGCGCAACAATAACACTGGCCAACAGTAATGTTGCTACCCTCGTCTCGGGTAACCCTCTCTGCTATGCTCCTTTGTCTTTGCATGAATAAAGAACTTCACTAAAAAGGCTGAAAAACAAGCACAAACAAATGAAAATCCTAACCTATATTTTTTGGCCCAAATAATTCAAACTCAGTTATTTACGCAGGGGAATCCGCAAGCATTTACACGCACGCGCGTTTTCTATGGTAAACATGGCCGCCGTATGCTTTATTTCGGAAAAATCAAATTTATGGTAATTTTAATGGATTTAAAAGGAAACTAATAGTTGAAAACGACATGTCAGACAGTGCAAAAGTTGTGTCCGTCAATATTTTCTGCCTACAGTTCACTTTAGCGACATTTAAAGGACAAAATTGCAACGGCATGACGCCATCTTGGATTTCGCTATATATAGTGCATAAAGTATTTTATTTCCTTATAAAACCGCCTTTAAGACAAAGGGAAGTGGTCACTGACCATGAATCTGCAAAAACAATTGAACAAAATTTAACCCTTTTCGAAATACAGGCCAATCTTGGAAGAGGGGCGGCCATTTTGTTTATATAGTTTTAGCACGGTATCCATTGTAATGCATGCATGGATCGATATGCATCGCAGTTCCATTTTGAATATTACAAGTCTTCAAAGTAAGCAAGGAGCAATATCGTTGAATACTTCAAGATTGTTGAGTTCACAGCCAGGGGTTGTGAGGGGTGGCCAGGGCTATGCGACAATTTATTTCGGGGGGGGGGGGTGGAACAAGAAGGCTAACAAGAATTGGTCCAGCCAGTGGACTCTACTAGCTAGGGTTAGGCTCGCTAGGGTTAGGCTCGCTAGGGTTAGGGCAACTAGGGTTAGGGCAACTAGGGTTGGACTATTTTTGAGGACTCTTCGCATCTTGTTTGCAAGACTGATGTTTTTATAAATTTTTTTCCCCGGTTTGGGGGATAGTTGACTGACTTGGGGTCAAAGAAAAGGTGCTTGATGAAGCAAACGCGCAAAAATAACACTAGCCAACAGTTGCTACCCTCGTCTCGGGTAACCCTCTCTGCTATGCTCCTTTGTCTTTGCATGAATATGAAGAACTTCACTAAAAAGTCTGAAAAACAAGCACAAACAAATGAAAATCCTAACCTATATTTGTTTGGCCCAAATAATTCAAACTCAGTCCACTCCAAAGCGAAAATACAGTTATTTACGCAGGGGAATCCCCAAGCATTTACACGCACGCGCGTTGACTATGGTAAACATGGCCGCCGTATGCTTTATTTCGGAAAAATTAAATTTATGGTATTTTAATGGATTTAAAAGGAAACTAATAGTTGAAAACGACATGTCAGACAGTGCAAAAGTTGTGTCCGTCAATATTTTCTGCCTACAGTTCACTTTAGCGACATTTAAAGTACAAAATTGCAACGGCATGACGCCATCTTGGATTTCGCTATATATAGTGCATAAAGTATTTTATTTCCTTATAAAACCGCCTTTAAGACAAAGGGAAGTGGTCACTGACCATGAATCTGCAAAAACAATTGAACAAAATTTAACCCTTTTCGATATACAGGCCAATCTTGGAAGAGGGGCGGCCATTTTGTTTATGTAGTTTTAGCACGGTATCCATTGTATTGCATGCATGGATCGATATGCATCGCAGTTCCTTTTTGAATATTACAAGTCTTCAAAGTAAGCAAGGAGCAATCGTTGAATACTTCAAGATTGTTGAGTTCACAGCCAGGGGTTGTGAGGGGTGGCCAGGGCTATGCGACAATTTATTTCGGGGGGGGGGGGTGGAACAAGAAGGCTAACAAGAATTGGTCCAGCCAGTGGACTCTACTAGCTAGGGTTAGGCTCGCTAGGGTTAGGCTCGCTAGGGTTAGGGCAACTAGGGTTAGGGCAACTAGGGTTGGACTATTTTTGAGGACTCTTCGCATCTTGTTTGCAATACTGATGTTTTTATAAATTTTTTTCCCCGGTTTTGGGGATAGTTGACTGACTTTGGGTCAAAGAAAAGGTGCTTGATGAAGCAAACGCGCAACAATAACACTGGCCAACAGTAATGTTGCTACCCTCGTCTCGGGTAACCCTCTCTGCTATGCTCCTTTGTCTTTGCATGAATAAAGAACTTCACTAAAAAGGCTGAAAAACAAGCACAAACAAATGAAAATCCTAACCTATATTTTTTGGCCCAAATAATTCAAACTCAGTTATTTACGCAGGGGAATCCGCAAGCATTTACACGCACGCGCGTTTTCTATGGTAAACATGGCCGCCGTATGCTTTATTTCGGAAAAATCAAATTTATGGTAATTTTAATGGATTTAAAAGGAAACTAATAGTTGAAAACGACATGTCAGACAGTGCAAAAGTTGTGTCCGTCAATATTTTCTGCCTACAGTTCACTTTAGCGACATTTAAAGGACAAAATTGCAACGGCATGACGCCATCTTGGATTTCGCTATATATAGTGCATAAAGTATTTTATTTCCTTATAAAACCGCCTTTAAGACAAAGGGAAGTGGTCACTGACCATGAATCTGCAAAAACAATTGAACAAAATTTAACCCTTTTCGAAATACAGGCCAATCTTGGAAGAGGGGCGGCCATTTTGTTTATATAGTTTTAGCACGGTATCCATTGTAATGCATGCATGGATCGATATGCATCGCAGTTCCATTTTGAATATTACAAGTCTTCAAAGTAAGCAAGGAGCAATATCGTTGAATACTTCAAGATTGTTGAGTTCACAGCCAGGGGTTGTGAGGGGTGGCCAGGGCTATGCGACAATTTATTTCGGGGGGGGGGGGTGGAACAAGAAGGCTAACAAGAATTGGTCCAGCCAGTGGACTCTACTAGCTAGGGTTAGGCTCGCTAGGGTTAGGCTCGCTAGGGTTAGGGCAACTAGGGTTAGGGCAACTAGGGTTGGACTATTTTTGAGGACTCTTCGCATCTTGTTTGCAAGACTGATGTTTTTATAAATTTTTTTCCCCGGTTTGGGGGATAGTTGACTGACTTGGGGTCAAAGAAAAGGTGCTTGATGAAGCAAACGCGCAAAAATAACACTAGCCAACAGTTGCTACCCTCGTCTCGGGTAACCCTCTCTGCTATGCTCCTTTGTCTTTGCATGAATATGAAGAACTTCACTAAAAAGTCTGAAAAACAAGCACAAACAAATGAAAATCCTAACCTATATTTGTTTGGCCCAAATAATTCAAACTCAGTCCACTCCAAAGCGAAAATACAGTTATTTACGCAGGGGAATCCCCAAGCATTTACACGCACGCGCGTTGACTATGGTAAACATGGCCGCCGTATGCTTTATTTCGGAAAAATTAAATTTATGGTATTTTAATGGATTTAAAAGGAAACTAATAGTTGAAAACGACATGTCAGACAGTGCAAAAGTTGTGTCCGTCAATATTTTCTGCCTACAGTTCACTTTAGCGACATTTAAAGTACAAAATTGCAACGGCATGACGCCATCTTGGATTTCGCTATATATAGTGCATAAAGTATTTTATTTCCTTATAAAACCGCCTTTAAGACAAAGGGAAGTGGTCACTGACCATGAATCTGCAAAAACAATTGAACAAAATTTAACCCTTTTCGATATACAGGCCAATCTTGGAAGAGGGGCGGCCATTTTGTTTATGTAGTTTTAGCACGGTATCCATTGTATTGCATGCATGGATCGATATGCATCGCAGTTCCTTTTTGAATATTACAAGTCTTCAAAGTAAGCAAGGAGCAATCGTTGAATACTTCAAGATTGTTGAGTTCACAGCCAGGGGTTGTGAGGGGTGGCCAGGGCTATGCGACAATTTATTTCGGGGGGGGGGGGTGGAACAAGAAGGCTAACAAGAATTGGTCCAGCCAGTGGACTCTACTAGCTAGGGTTAGGCTCGCTAGGGTTAGGCTCGCTAGGGTTAGGGCAACTAGGGTTAGGGCAACTAGGGTTGGACTATTTTTGAGGACTCTTCGCATCTTGTTTGCAATACTGATGTTTTTATAAAGGTTTTTTTTCCGGTTTTGGGGATAGTTGACTGACTTTGGGTCAAAGAAAAGGTGCTTGATGAAGCAAACGCGCAACAATAACACTGGCCAACAGTTGCTACCCTCGTCTCGGGTAACCCTCTCTGCTATGCTCCTTTGTCTTTGCATGAATATAAAGAACTTCACTAAAAAGGCTGAAGAACAAGCACAAACAAATGAAAATCCTAACCTATATTTTTTGGCCCAAATTATTCAAACTCAGTCCACTCCAAAGCGAAAATACAGTTATTTACGCAGGGGAATCCCCAAGCATTTACACGCACGCGCGTTGACTATGGTAAACATGGCCGCCGTATGCTTTATTTCGGAAAAATTAAATTTATGGTAATTTTAATGGATTTAAAAGGAAACTAATAGTTGAAAACGACATGTCAGACAGTGCAAAAGTTGTGTCCGTCAATATTTTCTGCCTACAATTCACTTTAGCGACATTTAAAGGACAAAATTGCAACGGCATGACGCCATCTTGGATTTCTCTATATATAGTGCATAAAGTATTTTATTTCCTTATACAACCGCCTTTAAGACAAAGGGAAGTGGTCACTGACCATGAATCTGCAAAAACAATTGAACAAAATTTAACCCTTTTCGAAATACAGGCCAATCTTGGAAGAGGGTCGGCCATTTTGTTTAAGTAGTTTTAGCACGGTATCCATTGTAAAGTATGCATGGATCGATATGCATCGCAGTTCCTTTTTGAATATTACAAGTCTTCAAAGTAAGCAAGGAGCAATCGTTGAATACTTCAAGATTGTTGAGTTCACAGCCAGGGGTTGTGAGGGGTGGCCAGGGCTATGCGACAATTTATTTCGGGGGGGGGGGGGTGGAACAAGAAGGCTAACAAGAATTGGTCCAGCCAGTGGACTCTACTAGCTAGGGTTAGGCTCGCTAGGGTTAGGTTCGCTAGGGTTAGGGCAACTAGGGTTAGGGCAACTAGGGTTGGACTATTTTTGAGGACTCTTCGCATCTTGTTTGCAAGACTGATGTTTTTATAAATTTTTTTCCCCGGTTTGGGGGATAGTTGACTGACTTGGGGTCAAAGAAAAGGTGCTTGATGAAGCAAACGCGCAAAAATAACACTAGCCAACAGTTGCTACCCTCGTCTCGGGTAACCCTCTCTGCTATGCTCCTTTGTCTTTGCATGAATATGAAGAACTTCACTAAAAAGTCTGAAAAACAAGCACAAACAAATGAAAATCCTAACCTATATTTGTTTGGCCCAAATAATTCAAACTCAGTCCACTCCAAAGCGAAAATACAGTTATTTACGCAGGGGAATCCCCAAGCATTTACACGCACGCGCGTTGACTATGGTAAACATGGCCGCCGTATGCTTTATTTCGGAAAAATTAAATTTATGGTATTTTAATGGATTTAAAAGGAAACTAATAGTTGAAAACGACATGTCAGACAGTGCAAAAGTTGTGTCCGTCAATATTTTCTGCCTACAGTTCACTTTAGCGACATTTAAAGTACAAAATTGCAACGGCATGACGCCATCTTGGATTTCGCTATATATAGTGCATAAAGTATTTTATTTCCTTATAAAACCGCCTTTAAGACAAAGGGAAGTGGTCACTGACCATGAATCTGCAAAAACAATTGAACAAAATTTAACCCTTTTCGATATACAGGCCAATCTTGGAAGAGGGGCGGCCATTTTGTTTATGTAGTTTTAGCACGGTATCCATTGTATTGCATGCATGGATCGATATGCATCGCAGTTCCTTTTTGAATATTACAAGTCTTCAAAGTAAGCAAGGAGCAATCGTTGAATACTTCAAGATTGTTGAGTTCACAGCCAGGGGTTGTGAGGGGTGGCCAGGGCTATGCGACAATTTATTTCGGGGGGGGGGGGTGGAACAAGAAGGCTAACAAGAATTGGTCCAGCCAGTGGACTCTACTAGCTAGGGTTAGGCTCGCTAGGGTTAGGCTCGCTAGGGTTAGGGCAACTAGGGTTAGGGCAACTAGGGTTGGACTATTTTTGAGGACTCTTCGCATCTTGTTTGCAATACTGATGTTTTTATAAAGGTTTTTTTTCCGGTTTTGGGGATAGTTGACTGACTTTGGGTCAAAGAAAAGGTGCTTGATGAAGCAAACGCGCAACAATAACACTGGCCAACAGTTGCTACCCTCGTCTCGGGTAACCCTCTCTGCTATGCTCCTTTGTCTTTGCATGAATATAAAGAACTTCACTAAAAAGGCTGAAGAACAAGCACAAACAAATGAAAATCCTAACCTATATTTTTTGGCCCAAATTATTCAAACTCAGTCCACTCCAAAGCGAAAATACAGTTATTTACGCAGGGGAATCCCCAAGCATTTACACGCACGCGCGTTGACTATGGTAAACATGGCCGCCGTATGCTTTATTTCGGAAAAATTAAATTTATGGTAATTTTAATGGATTTAAAAGGAAACTAATAGTTGAAAACGACATGTCAGACAGTGCAAAAGTTGTGTCCGTCAATATTTTCTGCCTACAATTCACTTTAGCGACATTTAAAGGACAAAATTGCAACGGCATGACGCCATCTTGGATTTCTCTATATATAGTGCATAAAGTATTTTATTTCCTTATACAACCGCCTTTAAGACAAAGGGAAGTGGTCACTGACCATGAATCTGCAAAAACAATTGAACAAAATTTAACCCTTTTCGAAATACAGGCCAATCTTGGAAGAGGGTCGGCCATTTTGTTTAAGTAGTTTTAGCACGGTATCCATTGTAATGTATGCATGGATCGATATGCATCGCAGTTCCTTTTTGAATATTACAAGTCTTCAAAGTAAGCAAGGAGCAATCGTTGAATACTTCAAGATTGTTGAGTTCACAGCCAGGGGTTGTGAGGGGTGGCCAGGGCTATGCGACAATTTATTTCGGGGGGGGGGGTGGAACAAGAAGGCTAACGAGAATTGGTCCAGCCAGTGGACTATACTAGCTAGGGTTAGGCTCGCTAGGGTTAGGTTCGCTAGGGTTAGGACAACTAGGGTTAGGGCAATTAGGGTTAGGGCAACTAGGGTTGGACTATTTTTGAGGACTCTTCGCATCTTGTTTGCAAGACTGATGTTTTTATAAAGTTTTTTCCCCGGTTTTGGGGATAGTTGACTGACTTGGGGTCAAAGAAAAGGTGCTTGATGAAGCAAACGCGCAACAATAACACTGGCCAACAGTTGCTACCCTCGTCACGGGTAACCATCTCTGCTATGCACCTTTGTCTTTGCATGAATATAAAGAACTTCACTAAAAAGGCTGAAAAACAAGCACAAACAAATGAAAATCCTAACCTATATTTTTTGGCCCAAATGATTCAAACTCAGTCCACTCCAAAGCGAAAATACAGTTATTTACGCAGGGGAATCCCCAAGCATTTACACGCACGCGCGTTGACTATGGTAAAAATGGCCGCCGTATGCTTTATTTCGGAAAAATCAAATTTATGGTAATTTTAATGGATTTAAAAGGAAACTAGTAGTTGAAAACGACATGTCAGACAGTGCAAAAGTTGTGTCCGTCAATATTTTCTGCCTACAGTTCACTTTAGCGACATTTAAAGGACAAAATTGCAACGGCATGACGCCATCTTGGATTTCGCTATATATAGTGCATAAAGTATTTTATTTCCTTATAAAACCGCCTTTAAGACAAAGGGAAGTGGTCACTGACCATGAATCTGCAAAAAAAAAATTGAACAAAATTGAACCCTTTTCGAAATACAGGCCAATCTTGGAAGAGGGGCGGCCATTTTGTTTATGTAGTTTTCGCACGGTATCCATTGTAATGCCTGCATGGATCGATATGCATCGCAGTTCCTTTTGAATATTACAAGTCTTCAAAGTAAGCAAGGAGCAATCGTTGAATACTACAAGATTGTTGAGTTCACAGCCAGGGGTTTTGAGGGGTGGCCAGGGCTATGCGACAATTTATTTCGGGGGGGGGGGTGGAACAAGAAGGCTAACAAGAATTTGTCCAGCCAGTGGACTCTACTAGCTAGGGTTAGGCTCGCTAGGGTTAGGTTCGCTAGGGTTAGGGCAACTAGGGTTAGGGCAACTAGGGTTGGACTATTTTTGAGGACTCTTCGCATCTTGTTTGCATGACTGACGTTTTTTAAAGTTTTTTTTCCCGGTTTTGGGGATAGTTGACTGACTTGGGGTCAAAGAAAAGGTGCTTGATGAAGCAAACGCGCAACAATAACACTGGCCAACAGTTGCTACCCTCGTCTCGGGTAACCCTCTCTGCTATGCTCCTTTGTCTTTGTATGAATATAAAGAACTTCACTAAAAAGGCTGAAAAACAAGCACAAACAAATGAAAATCCTAACCTATATTTTTTGGCCCAAATAATTCAAACTCAGTCCACTCCAAAGCGAAAATACAGTTATTTACGCAGGGGAATCCCCAAGCATTTACACGCACGCGCGTTGACTATGGTAAACATGGCCGCCGTATGCTTTATTTCGGAAAAATCAAATTTATGGTAATTTTAATGGATTTAAAAGGAAACTAGTAGTTGAAAACGACATGTCAGACAGTGCAAAAGTTGTGTCCGTCAATATTTTCTGCCTACAGTTCACTTTAGCGACATTTAAAGGACAAAATTGCAACGGCATGACGCCATCTTGGATTTCGCTATATATAGTGCATAAAGTATTTTATTTCCTTATAAAACCGCCTTTAAGACAAAGGGAAGTGGTCACTGACCATGAATCTGCAAAAAAAAAATTGAACAAAATTGAACCCTTTTCGAAATACAGGCCAATCTTGGAAGAGGGGAGGCCATTTTGTTTATGTAGTTTTAGCACGGTATCCATTGTAATGCATGCATGGATCGATATGCATTGCAGTTCCTTTTTGAATATTACAAGTCTTCAAAGTAAGCAAGGAGCAATCGTTGAATACTTCAAGATTGTTGAGTTCACAGCCAGGGGTTGTGAGGGGTGGCCAGGGCTATGCGACAATTTATTTCGGGGGGGGGGGGGGGGGTGGAACAAGAAGGCTAACGAGAATTGGTCCAGCCAGTGGACTATACTAGCTAGGGTTAGGCTCGCTAGGGTTAGGTTCGCTAGGGTTAGGACAACTAGGGTTAGGGCAATTAGGGTTAGGGCAACTAGGGTTGGACTATTTTTGAGGACTCTTCGCATCTTGTTTGCAAGACTGATGTTTTTATAAAGTTTTTTCCCCGGTTTTGGGGATAGTTGACTGACTTGGGGTCAAAGAAAAGGTGCTTGATGAAGCAAACGCGCAACAATAACACTGGCCAACAGTTGCTACCCTCGTCACGGGTAACCATCTCTGCTATGCAACTTTGTCTTTGCATGAATATAAAGAACTTCACTAAAAAGGCTGAAAAACAAGCACAAACAAATGAAAATCCTAACCTATATTTTTTGGCCCAAATGATTCAAACTCAGTCCACTCCAAAGCGAAAATACAGTTATTTACGCAGGGGAATCCCCAAGCATTTACACGCACGCGCGTTGACTATGGTAAAAATGGCCGCCGTATGCTTTATTTCGGAAAAATCAAATTTATGGTAATTTTAATGGATTTAAAAGGAAACTAGTAGTTGAAAACGACATGTCAGACAGTGCAAAAGTTGTGTCCGTCAATATTTTCTGCCTACAGTTCACTTTAGCGACATTTAAAGGACAAAATTGCAACGGCATGACGCCATCTTGGATTTCGCTATATATAGTGCATAAAGTATTTTATTTCCTTATAAAACCGCCTTTAAGACAAAGGGAAGTGGTCACTGACCATGAATCTGCAAAAAAAAAATTGAACAAAATTGAACCCTTTTCGAAATACAGGCCAATCTTGGAAGAGGGGCGGCCATTTTGTTTATGTAGTTTTCGCACGGTATCCATTGTAATGCCTGCATGGATCGATATGCATCGCAGTTCCTTTTGAATATTACAAGTCTTCAAAGTAAGCAAGGAGCAATC
Organism: Astropecten irregularis; assembly: GCA_963971285.1. Taxonomy (NCBI): domain Eukaryota; kingdom Metazoa; phylum Echinodermata; class Asteroidea; order Paxillosida; family Astropectinidae; genus Astropecten; species Astropecten irregularis. The sequence continues at coordinate 4,712,563 of OZ020244.1, read as the reverse complement.
GTTGAATACTACAAGATTGTTGAGTTCACAGCCAGGGGTTTTGAGGGGTGGCCAGGGCTATGCGACAATTTATTTCGGGGGGGGGGTGGAACAAGAAGGCTAACAAGAATTTGTCCAGCCAGTGGACTCTACTAGCTAGGGTTAGGCTCGCTAGGGTTAGGTTCGCTAGGGTTAGGGCAACTAGGGTTAGGGCAACTAGGGTTGGACTATTTTTGAGGACTCTTCGCATCTTGTTTGCATGACTGACGTTTTTTAAAGTTTTTTTTCCCGGTTTTGGGGATAGTTGACTGACTTGGGGTCAAAGAAAAGGTGCTTGATGAAGCAAACGCGCAACAATAACACTGGCCAACAGTTGCTACCCTCGTCTCGGGTAACCCTCTCTGCTATGCTCCTTTGTCTTTGTATGAATATAAAGAACTTCACTAAAAAGGCTGAAAAACAAGCACAAACAAATGAAAATCCTAACCTATATTTTTTGGCCTAAATAATTCAAACTCAGTCCACTCCAAAGCGAAAATACAGTTATTTACGCAGGGGAATCCCCAAGCATTTACACGCACGCGCGTTGACTATGGTAAACATGGCCGCCGTATGCTTTATTTCGGAAAAATCAAATTTATGGTAATTTTAATGGATTTAAAAGGAAACTAGTAGTTGAAAACGACATGTCAGACAGTGCAAAAGTTGTGTCCGTCAATATTTTCTGCCTACAGTTCACTTTAGCGACATTTAAAGGACAAAATTGCAACGGCATGACGCCATCTTGGATTTCGCTATATATAGTGCATAAAGTATTTTATTTCCTTATAAAACCGCCTTTAAGACAAAGGGAAGTGGTCACTGACCATGAATCTGCAAAAAAAATTGAACAAAATTGAACCCTTTTCGAAATACAGGCCAATCTTGGAAGAGGGGAGGCCATTTTGTTTATGTAGTTTTAGCACGGTATCCATTGTAATGCATGCATGGATCGATATGCATTGCAGTTCCTTTTTGAATATTACAAGTCTTCAAAGTAAGCAAGGAGCAATCGTTGAATACTTCAAGATTGTTGAGTTCACAGCCAGGGATTGTGAGGGGTGGCCAGGGCTATGCGACAATTTATTTCGGGGGGGGGGGGGGGTGGAACAAGAAGGCTAACGAGAATTGGTCCAGCCAGTGGACTATACTAGCTAGGGTTAGGCTCGCTAGGGTTAGGTTCGCTAGGGTTAGGACAACTAGGGTTAGGGCAATTAGGGTTAGGGCAACTAGGGTTGGACTATTTTTGAGGACTCTTCGCATCTTGTTTGCAAGACTGATGTTTTTATAAAGTTTTTTCCCCGGTTTTGGGGATAGTTGACTGACTTGGGGTCAAAGAAAAGGTGCTTGATGAAGCAAACGCGCAACAATAACACTGGCCAACAGTTGCTACCCTCGTCACGGGTAACCATCTCTGCTATGCACCTTTGTCTTTGCATGAATATAAAGAACTTCACTAAAAAGGCTGAAAAACAAGCACAAACAAATGAAAATCCTAACCTATATTTTTTGGCCCAAATGATTCAAACTCAGTCCACTCCAAAGCGAAAATACAGTTATTTACGCAGGGGAATCCCCAAGCATTTACACGCACGCGCGTTGACTATGGTAAAAATGGCCGCCGTATGCTTTATTTCGGAAAAATCAAATTTATGGTAATTTTAATGGATTTAAAAGGAAACTAGTAGTTGAAAACGACATGTCAGACAGTGCAAAAGTTGTGTCCGTCAATATTTTCTGCCTACAGTTCACTTTAGCGACATTTAAAGGACAAAATTGCAACGGCATGACGCCATCTTGGATTTCGCTATATATAGTGCATAAAGTATTTTATTTCCTTATAAAACCGCCTTTAAGACAAAGGGAAGTGGTCACTGACCATGAATCTGCAAAAAAAAAATTGAACAAAATTGAACCCTTTTCGAAATACAGGCCAATCTTGGAAGAGGGGCGGCCATTTTGTTTATGTAGTTTTCGCACGGTATCCATTGTAATGCCTGCATGGATCGATATGCATCGCAGTTCCTTTTGAATATTACAAGTCTTCAAAGTAAGCAAGGAGCAATCGTTGAATACTACAAGATTGTTGAGTTCACAGCCAGGGGTTTTGAGGGGTGGCCAGGGCTATGCGACAATTTATTTCGGGGGGGGGGGGGGTGGAACAAGAAGGCTAACAAGAATTTGTCCAGCCAGTGGACTCTACTAGCTAGGGTTAGGCTCGCTAGGGTTAGGTTCGCTAGGGTTAGGGCAACTAGGGTTAGGGCAACTAGGGTTGGACTATTTTTGAGGACTCTTCGCATCTTGTTTGCATGACTGACGTTTTTTAAAGTTTTTTTTCCCGGTTTTGGGGATAGTTGACTGACTTGGGGTCAAAGAAAAGGTGCTTGATGAAGCAAACGCGCAACAATAACACTGGCCAACAGTTGCTACCCTCGTCTCGGGTAACCCTCTCTGCTATGCTCCTTTGTCTTTGTATGAATATAAAGAACTTCACTAAAAAGGCTGAAAAACAAGCACAAACAAATGAAAATCCTAACCTATATTTTTTGGCCCAAATAATTCAAACTCAGTCCACTCCAAAGCGAAAATACAGTTATTTACGCAGGGGAATCCCCAAGCATTTACACGCACGCGCGTTGACTATGGTAAACATGGCCGCCGTATGCTTTATTTCGGAAAAATCAAATTTATGGTAATTTTAATGGATTTAAAAGGAAACTAGTAGTTGAAAACGACATGTCAGACAGTGCAAAAGTTGTGTCCGTCAATATTTTCTGCCTACAGTTCACTTTAGCGACATTTAAAGGACAAAATTGCAACGGCATGACGCCATCTTGGATTTCGCTATATATAGTGCATAAAGTATTTTATTTCCTTATAAAACCGCCTTTAAGACAAAGGGAAGTGGTCACTGACCATGAATCTGCAAAAAAAATTGAACAAAATTGAACCCTTTTCGAAATACAGGCCAATCTTGGAAGAGGGGAGGCCATTTTGTTTATGTAGTTTTAGCACGGTATCCATTGTAATGCATGCATGGATCGATATGCATTGCAGTTCCTTTTTGAATATTACAAGTCTTCAAAGTAAGCAAGGAGCAATCGTTGAATACTTCAAGATTGTTGAGTTCACAGCCAGGGGTTGTGAGGGGTGGCCAGGGCTATGCGACAATTTATTTCGGGGGGGGGGGGTGGAACAAGAAGGCTAACGAGAATTGGTCCAGCCAGTGGACTATACTAGCTAGGGTTAGGCTCGCTAGGGTTAGGTTCGCTAGGGTTAGGACAACTAGGGTTAGGACAACTAGGGTTAGGGCAATTAGGGTTAGGGCAACTAGGGTTGGACTATTTTTGAGGACTCTTCGCATCTTGTTTGCAAGACTGATGTTTTTATAAAGTTTTTTCCCCGGTTTTGGGGATAGTTGACTGACTTGGGGTCAAAGAAAAGGTGCTTGATGAAGCAAACGCGCAACAATAACACTGGCCAACAGTTGCTACCCTCGTCACGGGTAACCATCTCTGCTATGCACCTTTGTCTTTGCATGAATATAAAGAACTTCACTAAAAAGGCTGAAAAACAAGCACAAACAAATGAAAATCCTAACCTATATTTTTTGGCCCAAATGATTCAAACTCAGTCCACTCCAAAGCGAAAATACAGTTATTTACGCAGGGGAATCCCCAAGCATTTACACGCACGCGCGTTGACTATGGTAAAAATGGCCGCCGTATGCTTTATTTCGGAAAAATCAAATTTATGGTAATTTTAATGGATTTAAAAGGAAACTAGTAGTTGAAAACGACATGTCAGACAGTGCAAAAGTTGTGTCCGTCAATATTTTCTGCCTACAGTTCACTTTAGCGACATTTAAAGGACAAAATTGCAACGGCATGACGCCATCTTGGATTTCGCTATATATAGTGCATAAAGTATTTTATTTCCTTATAAAACCGCCTTTAAGACAAAGGGAAGTGGTCACTGACCATGAATCTGCAAAAAAAAAATTGAACAAAATTGAACCCTTTTCGAAATACAGGCCAATCTTGGAAGAGGGGCGGCCATTTTGTTTATGTAGTTTTCGCACGGTATCCATTGTAATGCCTGCATGGATCGATATGCATCGCAGTTCCTTTTGAATATTACAAGTCTTCAAAGTAAGCAAGGAGCAATCGTTGAATACTACAAGATTGTTGAGTTCACAGCCAGGGGTTTTGAGGGGTGGCCAGGGCTATGCGACAATTTATTTCGGGGGGGGGGGGGGTGGAACAAGAAGGCTAACAAGAATTTGTCCAGCCAGTGGACTCTACTAGCTAGGGTTAGGCTCGCTAGGGTTAGGTTCGCTAGGGTTAGGGCAACTAGGGTTAGGGCAACTAGGGTTGGACTATTTTTGAGGACTCTTCGCATCTTGTTTGCATGACTGACGTTTTTTAAAGTTTTTTTTCCCGGTTTTGGGGATAGTTGACTGACTTGGGGTCAAAGAAAAGGTGCTTGATGAAGCAAACGCGCAACAATAACACTGGCCAACAGTTGCTACCCTCGTCTCGGGTAACCCTCTCTGCTATGCTCCTTTGTCTTTGTATGAATATAAAGAACTTCACTAAAAAGGCTGAAAAACAAGCACAAACAAATGAAAATCCTAACCTATATTTTTTGGCCCAAATAATTCAAACTCAGTCCACTCCAAAGCGAAAATACAGTTATTTACGCAGGGGAATCCCCAAGCATTTACACGCACGCGCGTTGACTATGGTAAACATGGCCGCCGTATGCTTTATTTCGGAAAAATCAAATTTATGGTAATTTTAATGGATTTAAAAGGAAACTAGTAGTTGAAAACGACATGTCAGACAGTGCAAAAGTTGTGTCCGTCAATATTTTCTGCCTACAGTTCACTTTAGCGACATTTAAAGGACAAAATTGCAACGGCATGACGCCATCTTGGATTTCGCTATATATAGTGCATAAAGTATTTTATTTCCTTATAAAACCGCCTTTAAGACAAAGGGAAGTGGTCACTGACCATGAATCTGCAAAAAAAAAATTGAACAAAATTGAACCCTTTTCGAAATACAGGCCAATCTTGGAAGAGGGGAGGCCATTTTGTTTATGTAGTTTTAGCACGGTATCCATTGTAATGCATGCATGGATCGATATGCATTGCAGTTCCTTTTTGAATATTACAAGTCTTCAAAGTAAGCAAGGAGCAATCGTTGAATACTTCAAGATTGTTGAGTTCACAGCCAGGGGTTGTGAGGGGTGGCCAGGGCTATGCGACAATTTATTTCGGGGGGGGGGGGGGGGGTGGAACAAGAAGGCTAACGAGAATTGGTCCAGCCAGTGGACTATACTAGCTAGGGTTAGGCTCGCTAGGGTTAGGTTCGCTAGGGTTAGGACAACTAGGGTTAGGGCAATTAGGGTTAGGGCAACTAGGGTTGGACTATTTTTGAGGACTCTTCGCATCTTGTTTGCAAGACTGATGTTTTTATAAAGTTTTTTCCCCGGTTTTGGGGATAGTTGACTGACTTGGGGTCAAAGAAAAGGTGCTTGATGAAGCAAACGCGCAACAATAACACTGGCCAACAGTTGCTACCCTCGTCACGGGTAACCATCTCTGCTATGCACCTTTGTCTTTGCATGAATATAAAGAACTTCACTAAAAAGGCTGAAAAACAAGCACAAACAAATGAAAATCCTAACCTATATTTTTTGGCCCAAATGATTCAAACTCAGTCCACTCCAAAGCGAAAATACAGTTATTTACGCAGGGGAATCCCCAAGCATTTACACGCACGCGCGTTGACTATGGTAAAAATGGCCGCCGTATGCTTTATTTCGGAAAAATCAAATTTATGGTAATTTTAATGGATTTAAAAGGAAACTAGTAGTTGAAAACGACATGTCAGACAGTGCAAAAGTTGTGTCCGTCAATATTTTCTGCCTACAGTTCACTTTAGCGACATTTAAAGGACAAAATTGCAACGGCATGACGCCATCTTGGATTTCGCTATATATAGTGCATAAAGTATTTTATTTCCTTATAAAACCGCCTTTAAGACAAAGGGAAGTGGTCACTGACCATGAATCTGCAAAAAAAAAATTGAACAAAATTGAACCCTTTTCGAAATACAGGCCAATCTTGGAAGAGGGGCGGCCATTTTGTTTATGTAGTTTTCGCACGGTATCCATTGTAATGCCTGCATGGATCGATATGCATCGCAGTTCCTTTTGAATATTACAAGTCTTCAAAGTAAGCAAGGAGCAATCGTTGAATACTACAAGATTGTTGAGTTCACAGCCAGGGGTTTTGAGGGGTGGCCAGGGCTATGCGACAATTTATTTCGGGGGGGGGGGTGGAACAAGAAGGCTAACAAGAATTTGTCCAGCCAGTGGACTCTACTAGCTAGGGTTAGGCTCGCTAGGGTTAGGTTCGCTAGGGTTAGGGCAACTAGGGTTAGGGCAACTAGGGTTGGACTATTTTTGAGGACTCTTCGCATCTTGTTTGCATGACTGACGTTTTTTAAAGTTTTTTTTCCCGGTTTTGGGGATAGTTGACTGACTTGGGGTCAAAGAAAAGGTGCTTGATGAAGCAAACGCGCAACAATAACACTGGCCAACAGTTGCTACCCTCGTCTCGGGTAACCCTCTCTGCTATGCTCCTTTGTCTTTGTATGAATATAAAGAACTTCACTAAAAAGGCTGAAAAACAAGCACAAACAAATGAAAATCCTAACCTATATTTTTTGGCCCAAATAATTCAAACTCAGTCCACTCCAAAGCGAAAATACAGTTATTTACGCAGGGGAATCCCCAAGCATTTACACGCACGCGCGTTGACTATGGTAAACATGGCCGCCGTATGCTTTATTTCGGAAAAATCAAATTTATGGTAATTTTAATGGATTTAAAAGGAAACTAGTAGTTGAAAACGACATGTCAGACAGTGCAAAAGTTGTGTCCGTCAATATTTTCTGCCTACAGTTCACTTTAGCGACATTAAAGGACAAAATTGCAACGGCATGACGCCATCTTGGATTTCGCTATATATAGTGCATAAAGTATTTTATTTCCTTATAAAACCGCCTTTAAGACAAAGGGAAGTGGTCACTGACCATGAATCTGCAAAAAAAATTGAACAAAATTGAACCCTTTTCGAAATACAGGCCAATCTTGGAAGAGGGGAGGCCATTTTGTTTATGTAGTTTTAGCACGGTATCCATTGTAATGCATGCATGGATCGATATGCATTGCAGTTCCTTTTTGAATATTACAAGTCTTCAAAGTAAGCAAGGAGCAATCGTTGAATACTTCAAGATTGTTGAGTTCACAGCCAGGGGTTGTGAGGGGTGGCCAGGGCTATGCGACCATTTATTTCGGGGGGGGGGGGGTGGAACAAGAAGGCTAACGAGAATTGGTCCAGCCAGTGGACTATACTAGCTAGGGTTAGGCTCGCTAGGGTTAGGTTCGCTAGGGTTAGGACAACTAGGGTTAGGGCAATTAGGGTTAGGGCAACTAGGGTTGGACTATTTTTGAGGACTCTTCGCATCTTGTTTGCAAGACTGATGTTTTTATAAAGTTTTTTCCCCGGTTTTGGGGACAGTTGACTGACTTGGGGTCAAAGAAAAGGTGCTTGATGAAGCAAACGCGCAACAATAACACTGGCCAACAGTTGCTACCCTCGTCACGGGTAACCATCTCTGCTATGCACCTTTGTCTTTGCATGAATATAAAGAACTTCACTAAAAAGGCTGAAAAACAAGCACAAACAAATGAAAATCCTAACCTATATTTTTTGGCCCAAATGATTCAAACTCAGTCCACTCCAAAGCGAAAATACAGTTATTTACGCAGGGGAATCCCCAAGCATTTACACGCACGCGCGTTGACTATGGTAAAAATGGCCGCCGTATGCTTTATTTCGGAAAAATCAAATTTATGGTAATTTTAATGGATTTAAAAGGAAACTAGTAGTTGAAAACGACATGTCAGACAGTGCAAAAGTTGTGTCCGTCAATATTTTCTGCCTACAGTTCACTTTAGCGACATTTAAAGGACAAAATTGCAACGGCATGACGCCATCTTGGATTTCGCTATATATAGTGCATAAAGTATTTTATTTCCTTATAAAACCGCCTTTAAGACAAAGGGAAGTGGTCACTGACCATGAATCTGCAAAAAAAAAATTGAACAAAATTGAACCCTTTTCGAAATACAGGCCAATCTTGGAAGAGGGGCGGCCATTTTGTTTATGTAGTTTTCGCACGGTATCCATTGTAATGCCTGCATGGATCGATATGCATCGCAGTTCCTTTTGAATATTACAAGTCTTCAAAGTAAGCAAGGAGCAATCGTTGAATACTACAAGATTGTTGAGTTCACAGCCAGGGGTTTTGAGGGGTGGCCAGGGCTATGCGACAATTTATTTCGGGGGGGGGGGGGGTGGAACAAGAAGGCTAACAAGAATTTGTCCAGCCATTGGACTCTACTAGCTAGGGTTAGGCTCGCTAGGGTTAGGTTCGCTAGGGTTAGGGCAACTAGGGTTAGGGCAACTAGGGTTGGACTATTTTTGAGGACTCTTCGCATCTTGTTTGCATGACTGACGTTTTTTAAAGTTTTTTTTCCCGGTTTTGGGGATAGTTGACTGACTTGGGGTCAAAGAAAAGGTGCTTGATGAAGCAAACGCGCAACAATAACACTGGCCAACAGTTGCTACCCTCGTCTCGGGTAACCCTCTCTGCTATGCTCCTTTGTCTTTGTATGAATATAAAGAACTTCACTAAAAAGGCTGAAAAACAAGCACAAACAAATGAAAATCCTAACCTATATTTTTTGGCCCAAATAATTCAAACTCAGTCCACTCCAAAGCGAAAATACAGTTATTTACGCAGGGGAATCCCCAAGCATTTACACGCACGCGCGTTGACTATGGTAAACATGGCCGCCGTATGCTTTATTTCGGAAAAATCAAATTTATGGTAATTTTAATGGATTTAAAAGGAAACTAGTAGTTGAAAACGACATGTCAGACAGTGCAAAAGTTGTGTCCGTCAATATTTTCTGCCTACAGTTCACTTTAGCGACATTTAAAGGACAAAATTGCAACGGCATGACGCCATCTTGGATTTCGCTATATATAGTGCATAAAGTATTTTATTTCCTTATAAAACCGCCTTTAAGACAAAGGGAAGTGGTCACTGACCATGAATCTGCAAAAAAAATTGAACAAAATTGAACCCTTTTCGAAATACAGGCCAATCTTGGAAGAGGGGAGGCCATTTTGTTTATGTAGTTTTAGCACGGTATCCATTGTAATGCATGCATGGATCGATATGCATTGCAGTTCCTTTTTGAATATTACAAGTCTTCAAAGTAAGCAAGGAGCAATCGTTGAATACTTCAAGATTGTTGAGTTCACAGCCAGGGGTTGTGAGGGGTGGCCAGGGCTATGCGACAATTTATTTCGGGGGGGGGGGGGTGGAACAAGAAGGCTAACGAGAATTGGTCCAGCCAGTGGACTATACTAGCTAGGGTTAGGCTCGCTAGGGTTAGGTTCGCTAGGGTTAGGACAACTAGGGTTAGGGCAATTAGGGTTAGGGCAACTAGGGTTGGACTATTTTTGAGGACTCTTCGCATCTTGTTTGCAAGACTGATGTTTTTATAAAGTTTTTTCCCCGGTTTTGGGGATAGTTGACTGACTTGGGGTCAAAGAAAAGGTGCTTGATGAAGCAAACGCGCAACAATAACACTGGCCAACAGTTGCTACCCTCGTCACGGGTAACCATCTCTGCTATGCACCTTTGTCTTTGCATGAATATAAAGAACTTCACTAAAAAGGCTGAAAAACAAGCACAAACAAATGAAAATCCTAACCTATATTTTTTGGCCCAAATGATTCAAACTCAGTCCACTCCAAAGCGAAAATACAGTTATTTACGCAGGGGAATCCCCAAGCATTTACACGCACGCGCGTTGACTATGGTAAAAATGGCCGCCGTATGCTTTATTTCGGAAAAATCAAATTTATGGTAATTTTAATGGATTTAAAAGGAAACTAGTAGTTGAAAACGACATGTCAGACAGTGCAAAAGTTGTGTCCGTCAATATTTTCTGCCTACAGTTCACTTTAGCGACATTTAAAGGACAAAATTGCAACGGCATGACGCCATCTTGGATTTCGCTATATATAGTGCATAAAGTATTTTATTTCCTTATAAAACCGCCTTTAAGACAAAGGGAAGTGGTCACTGACCATGAATCTGCAAAAAAAAAATTGAACAAAATTGAACCCTTTTCGAAATACAGGCCAATCTTGGAAGAGGGGCGGCCATTTTGTTTATGTAGTTTTCGCACGGTATCCATTGTAATGCCTGCATGGATCGATATGCATCGCAGTTCCTTTTGAATATTACAAGTCTTCAAAGTAAGCAAGGAGCAATCGTTGAATACTACAAGATTGTTGAGTTCACAGCCAGGGGTTTTGAGGGGTGGCCAGGGCTATGCGACAATTTATTTCGGGGGGGGGGGGGTGGAACAAGAAGGCTAACAAGAATTTGTCCAGCCAGTGGACTCTACTAGCTAGGGTTATGCTCGCTAGGGTTAGGTTCGCTAGGGTTAGGGCAACTAGGGTTAGGGCAACTAGGGTTGGACTATTTTTGAGGACTCTTCGCATCTTGTTTGCATGACTGACGTTTTTTAAAGTTTTTTTTCCCGGTTTTGGGGATAGTTGACTGACTTGGGGTCAAAGAAAAGGTGCTTGATGAAGCAAACGCGCAACAATAACACTGGCCAACAGTTGCTACCCTCGTCTCGGGTAACCCTCTCTGCTATGCTCCTTTGTCTTTGTATGAATATAAAGAACTTCACTAAAAAGGCTGAAAAACAAGCACAAACAAATGAAAATCCTAACCTATATTTTTTGGCCCAAATAATTCAAACTCAGTCCACTCCAAAGCGAAAATACAGTTATTTACGCAGGGGAATCCCCAAGCATTTACACGCACGCGCGTTGACTATGGTAAACATGGCCGCCGTATGCTTTATTTCGGAAAAATCAAATTTATGGTAATTTTAATGGATTTAAAAGGAAACTAGTAGTTGAAAACGATATGTCAGACAGTGCAAAAGTTGTGTCCGTCAATATTTTCTGCCTACAGTTCACTTTAGCGACATTTAAAGGACAAAATTGTAACGGCATGACGCCATCTTGGATTTCGCTATATATAGTGCATAAAGTATTTTATTTCCTTATAAAACCGCCTTTAAGACAAAGGGAAGTGGTCACTGACCATGAATCTGCAAAAAAAATTGAACAAAATTGAACCCTTTTCGAAATACAGGCCAATCTTGGAAGAGGGGAGGCCATTTTGTTTATGTAGTTTTAGCACGGTATCCATTGTAATGCATGCATGGATCGATATGCATCGCAGTTCCTTTTTGAATATTACAAGTCTTCAAAGTAAGCAAGGAGCAATCGTTGAAAACTTCAAGATTGTTGAGTTCACAGCCAGGGGTTGTGAGGGGTGGCCAGGGCTATGCGACAATTTATTTCGGGGGGGGGGGGGGGTGGAACAAGAAGGCTAACAAGAATTTGTCCAGCCAGTGGACTCTACTAGCTAGGGTTAGGCTCGCTAGGGTTAGGTTCGCTAGGGTTAGGGCAACTAGGGTTGGGGCCACTAGGGTTGGACTATTTTTGAGGACTCTTCGCATCTTGTTTGCATGACTGACGTTTTTTAAAGTTTTTTTTCCCGGTTTTGGGGATAGTTGACTGACTTGGGGTCAAAGAAAAGGTGCTTGATGAAGCAAACGCGCAACAATAACACTGGCCAACAGTTGCTACCCTCGTCTCGGGTAACCCACTCTGCTATGCTCCTTTGTCTTTGCATGAATATAAAGAACTTCACTAAAAAGGCTGAAAAACAAGTACAAACAAATGAAAATCCTTACCTATATTTTTTGGCCCAAATGATTCAAACTCAGTCCACTCCAAAGCGAAAATACAGTTATTTACGCAGGGGAATCCCCAAGCATTTACACGCACGCGCGTTGACTATGGTAAACATGGCCGCCGTATGCTTTATTTCGGAAAAATCAAATTTATGGTAATTTTAATGGATTTAAAAGGAAACTAATAGTTGAAAACGACATGTCAGACAGTGCAAAAGTTGTGTCCGTCAATATTTTCTGCCTACAGGTCACTTTAGCGACATTCATGAAAGAACAAAATTGCAACGGCATGACGCCATCTTGGATTTCGCTATATATAGTGCATAAAGTATTTTATTTCCTTATAAAACCGCCTTTAAGACAAAGGGAAGTGGTCACTGACCATGAATCTGCAAAAACAATTGAACAAAATTGAACCCTTTTCGAAATACAGGCCAATCTTGGAAGAGGGGCGGCCATTTTGTTTATGTAGTTTTAGCACGGTATCCATTGTAATGCCTGCATGGATCGATATGCATCGCAGTTCCTTTTTGAATATTACAAGTCTTCAAAGTAAGCAAGGAGCAATCGTTGAATACTTCAAGATTGTTGAGTTCACAGCCAGGGGTTGTGAGGGGTGGCCAGGGCTATGCGACAATTTATTTCGGGGGGGGGGGGGGTGGAACAAAAAGGCTAACAAGAATTTGTCCAGCCAGTTGACTATACTAGCTAGGGTTAGGCTCGCTAGGGTTAGGGCAACTAGGGTTAGGGCAACTAGGGTTAGGGCAACTAGGGTTGGACTATTTTTTAGGACTTTTCGCACCTTGTTTGCAAGACTGATGTTTTTATAAAAAAAATTCCCCGGTTTTGGGGATAGTTGACTGACTTGGGGTCAAAGAAAAGGTGCTTGATGAAGCAAACGCGCAACAATAACACTGGCCAACAGTTGCTACCCTCGTTTCGGGTAACTCTCTCTGCTATGCTCCTTTGTCTTTGTATGAATATAAAGAAATTCACTAAAAAGGCTGAAAAACAAGCACAAACAAATGAAAATCCTAACCTATATTTTTTGGCCCAAATAATTCAAACTCAGTCCACTCCAAAGCGAAAATACAGTTATTTACGCAGGGGAATCCCCAAGCATTTACACGCACGCGCGTTGACTATGGTAAACATGGCCGCCGTATGCTTTATTTCGGAAAAATCAAATTTATGGTAATTTTAATGGATTTAAAAGGAAACTAGTAGTTGAAAACGACATGTCAGACAGTGCAAAAGTTGTGTCCGTCAATATTTTCTGCCTACAGATCACTTCAGCGACATAAATTTAAAGGACAAAATTGCAACGTCATTACGCCATCTTGGATTTCGCTATATATAGTGCATAAAGTATTTTATTTCCTTATAAAACCGCCTTTAAGACAAAGGGAAGTTGTCACTGACCATGAATCTGCAAAAAATTGAACAAAATTGAACCCTTTTCGAAATACAGGCCAATCTTGGAAGAGGGGCTGCCATTTTGTTTATGTAGTTTTAGCACGGTATCCATTGTAATGCATGCATGGATCGATATGCATTGCAGTTCCTTTTTGAATATTACAAGTCTTCAAAGTAAGCAAGGAGCAATCGTTGAATACTTCAAGATTGTTGAGTTCACAGCCAGGGGTTTTGAGGGGTGGCCAAGGCTATGCGACAATTTATTTCGGGGGGGGGGGGGTGGAACAAGAAGGCTAACAATAATTTGTCCAGCCAGTGGACTCTACTAGCTAGGGTTAGGCTCGCTAGGGTTAGGGCAACTAGGGTTAGGGCAACTAGGGTTGGACTATTTTTGAGGACTCTTCGCATCTTGTTTGCAAGACTGATGTTTTTATAAAGTTTTTTCCCCGGTTTGGGGGATAGTTGACTTACTTGGGGTCAAAGAAAAGGTACTTGATGAAGCAAACGCGCAACAATAACACTGGCCAACAGTTGCTACCCTCGTCTCTGGTAACCCTCTCTGCTATGCTCCTTTGTCTTTGTATGAATATAAAGAACTTCACTAAAAAGGCTGAAAAACAAGCACAAACAAATGAAAATCCTAACCTTATATATTTTTTGGCCCAAATAATTCAAACTCAGTCCACTCCAAAGCGAAAATACAGTTATTTACGCAGGGGAATCCCCAAGCATTTACACGCACGCGCGTTGACTATGGTAAACATGGCCGCCGTATGCTTTATTTCGGAAAAATCAAATTTATGGTAATTTTAATGGATTTAAAAGGAAACTAGTAGTTGAAAACGACATGTCAGACAGTGCAAAAGTTGTGTCCGTCAATATTTTCTGCCTACAGTTCACTTTAGCGACATTTAAAGGACAAAATTGCAACGGCATGACGCCATCTTGGATTTCGCTATATATAGTGCATAAAGTATTTTATTTCCTTATAAAACCGCCTTTAAGACAAAGGGAAGTGGTCACTGACCATGAATCTGCAAAAAAAATTGAACAAAATTGAACCCTTTTCGAAATACAGGCCAATCTTGGAAGAGGGGAGGCCATTTTGTTTATGTAGTTTTAGCACGGTATCCATTGTAATGCATGCATGGATCGATATGCATCGCAGTTCCTTTTTGAATATTACAAGTCTTCAAAGTAAGCAAGGAGCAATCGTTGAATACTTCAAGATTGTTGAGTTCACAGCCAGGGGTTGTGAGGGGTGGCCAGGGCTATGCGACAATTTATTTCGGGGGGGGGGGGGTGGAACAAGAAGGCTAACAAGAATTTGTCCAGCCAGTGGACTCTACTAGCTAGGGTTAGGCTCGCTAGGGTTAGGCTCGCTAGGGTTAGGGCAACTAGGGTTAGGGCAACTAGGGTTGGACTATTTTTGAGGACTCTTCGCATCTTGTTTGCAAGACTGATGTTTTTATAAAGTTTTTTCCCCGGTTTGGGGGATAGTTGACTTACTTGGGGTCAAAGAAAAGGTACTTGATGAAGCAAACGCGCAACAATAACACTGGCCAACAGTTGCTACCCTCGTCACGGGTAACCCTCTCTGCTATGCTCCTTTGTCTTTGCATGAATATAAAGAACTTCACTAAAAAGGCTGAAAAACAAGCACAAACAAATGAAAATCCTAACCTATATTTTTTGGCCCAAATAATTCAAACTCAGTCCACTCCAAAGCGAAAATACAGTTATTTACGTAGGGGAATCCCCAAGCATTTACACGCACGCGCGTTGACTATGGTAAACATGGCCGCCGTATGCTTTATTTCGGATTTTAATGGATTTAAAAGGAAACTAATAGTTGAAAACGACATGTCAGACAGTGCAAAAGTTGTGTCCGTCAATATTTTCTGCCTACAGTTCACTTTAGCGACATTTAAAGGACGAAATTGCAACGGCATGGCGCCATCTTGGATTTCGCTATATATAGTGCATAAAGTATTTTATTTCCTTATAAAACCGCCTTTAAGACAAAGGGAAGTGGTCACTGGCCTTGAATCTGCAAAAACAATTGAACAAAATTGAACCCTTTTCGAAATACAGGCCAATCTTGGAAGAGGGGCGGCCATTTTGTTTATGTAGTTTTAGCCATAGATATAATAAAAAAACTAGATGTCGCATTGCCTGCTCGTGGGCGCGTCTTTTTTTTTACTTAAGGCGCCATTTTTAAAAGGTATTTTTCGAATCCGTTTTTATGGAACGCCGTAGCTATCTTCTTTAGATTGTTTGCTTTGGTAATTCCATCATTCAATTTGCCAAATCGTATGATGGAATTTGCGAACAGAATGACAGAATGACAAACTGAATGATGGAATTGGCAACCGGAATGACAAAACGGCAATTAAAATGATGAAATTTGCGAATTTAATGATGGAATTTACCGACAAACAATCTAAGCCACCGATTATAGCTACGGCGTTCCATCATGTTTCTGGTGCATCGCGTACCGCGTAACGCGTAACGGCCGGCACTGCGTACCGCGCGGGTACGCGATCGTTGTAATAAGCGCTTGGATGTTTAGGTTCATTTTTTACCTTCCTTCAATGGCCGCGTCCTGCATGCGCAGATATACCTCCCATTGGTTTGTACACGGGTGCGTCATCTAGTTTTTATATATATCTATGGTTTTAGCACGGTATCCATTGTAATGCATGCATATAATTAAAAATACTCAGAAGTTTCTGAGGTAACCAACCAATAAGGCAAAATAAAGGTGAAAACTTCAATTTTCATTTTCTTTTCAATTTTCTATAGGTTAACCGATGACTTTTTGCCGAAAAGTACATTCAAAGAAAAATACCCCTTAAACGGCCGAATTGACCGGTGCCCAGACCAAAAATAGTACCCCTCCACTACAGGGCAAAAATAGAGCGAATTTATGGCCTGATTTCATCCAAACGGCTCAAAGGTGAAAGTCCAAACTCTGGTGATCGGGTTCCATCCATTTTGTCTACAAGACTTACCACGTAGGGCTCACCAGACGCTTTAAGAGAAAAGATTTTGAGGGTATACACAAAATTAATGAGCTCCGCGGGCCGATTTGGGCCTATTTACTGGTCTGCACCCTTATATATCGATCGTTCTGGTGCATAACTGCGTACCGCGTAACGGCCGGAACCGCGCGGTTTGTGCCATCGTTCTAAATAAGCGCTTGAATGTTTAGGTTCGTTTTTGTCCTACATGAAATCACCGCGTCCTGCATGACGGATATAGCTCCCATTGGTTTGTGCACGGGAGCCGGAGCCGGAAAAGGGCCCTGGAATAGACAGATTCTTGGTCTCGGAACCAGACTACTCCTCTTATTGGTCCTCTTGTACCGTCCCCTCCAAAGAAAAGACCAACAAAACAAAACAACAATAAAAACAAGGGGAATTATTTTTTCATGTCTGAAACGTGCAAAATTGGTCATTTCTAAACGAAGAATCGTTAAAAAAAAATGTAATATTGTCATTTATAGCGATAGTATTTTGTAGGATTGTAAAATTGTATGTGAATGTTCAGAATGTCCATGCGATAATAATACATTGGTGATTTTGATTCCGCAGGTGTGCCTGTTTGTAATGATGCAGGGCCTCTTGGTATGAAGGATGGCAGCATTCCAGATAGCAGCATCACAGCTTCATCTGTATATAGCTATTCCCGTTTGGCTATTTATGCACGTCTTGATAATCCCGGTAAGTTACATGATGATACCTACCACAGTAGTCAATGCAACCTTGTCTGCATCGTACTTCCCAACCACTGCAGCTCAAAGGATCACACAGTGTTCAATAAGATTACAAAGGACTGTATAAAGAAATGAGGAAACTGTCATATAGTCAACCAGCTTCAGAGACTCGAAAAGAAGAACTGCAACCTACATTGAATCATACAATCATTTCAAATAGCTGAGATACATGAAAGTCTTGATATGAGACTGTGATTGTCACTTTCTGTGGTTGTGCAGATAGGTCCTGGCTTGCTATGAGCACCGACACCAATGCATGGATACAAGTCAGCTTCAATGCTCCGGTGTCCATCACTGGCCTCATCACTCAAGGTGGCGTTGGCTGGTGGGTACTGGAGTACGAGGTCAAGTACAGCAATGACGGTCAATCATGGGCTACCGTGACTGATACTGATGGCACACCAACCAAGGTCCGTTTAATCAAATGTTGCCTCAAACAGCTCCTTTATTTTGTAGCTTCCCAGTTGAGATTAGAATTTCTGAGTGTCCTTTATTATTTGTTTACATGAATACCGGTACGGTATTCTGGAGATCGTTGGTTCGAGTCCCGCTCCAGTCAATTTTCCTTTGTGCACTTTTCAATGACTTTCATTTATTTTGTTTTTGAATGAATGCCGGTACGGTCTTCCGGAGGTCGTTGGTTCGAATCCCGCTCCAGTCTATTTTCCTTTGTTCACTTTTCAATGACCTTCATATATTTTGCTAAAAAGGTTTTTATAATAAAAAAGAAAGATAAATCTTTTATAATTGAAATGAAAGGAAATGCAGGTATATTTCTGCCTTCCCGCCATCCGCAGAAACAAAAATCACAAAATGTAATCATTTGACAATTCAACCAACGAGAGCGATAATTATATTAGTTTATCAAATTATACAAAAACCTGAATTGCAATGAAAGTGATTTAGTCCTCTCAGTTCAGACTGCTAACGACCCGAAAAATGAACTTATTGCATCTACAGTAAATCCATTCAATAATTCAATAATCATTCATTTCTTTATTATGTTTCATTGACAGTTCGTTGGTAACACCGATGGGACGAGCCACGTGGAGGTGACTTTCATGACGGCCTTGTATACCAAGATCATACGAATCGCACCCACTGCCTGCAGGGGTGGATACTGTGATTTGCGCTTTGAGCTGATTGGTTGCTATTAATCACAGAAAACCAATCAGATTAAAGAATGGCAATCACTATTCAGCTGATTGCACCATTCAAATTAATTCAAGTAATGCAATGATCACACTGAAGCACTTCAGTGCTATGATAATACACAATAAGATTCATATCATTGCTAGTTAGTTGTTTGATGTGTATAATACATGTATTGTGTGATAAAATATATTATTACTATAATATATTGCTTTATATGACTACTTATTGATTTTTTTGAACATTTAAATCTGAAAAAATATTGTCAAGCTTGAATACGATCCTGTTGCTTGATTATACCGCCCTCTTGTTTTGCAAATACTTTTTGGAAAGACCGTTCAGTAGACTTCAAACACGAGGACTATATTTAACCTGGTCGCTGAGATAAAATTAATCAGCGTTGTGTGGAAGCTTTACACAGACCAACCAGCCTGATGAAGTTACTAGCGATTTCGCACACTGCATTGAATTTAAATTCTACTGCAAAAACCTTGGTCAATTATTTTGGCATTTTTTGTTGGGAAAAGTAATTTCCTCACTTTTTGGTCGAGACTTGCCCAACAAAAGTGATATTTCCTGTTATTAGGCAATTATGTACTGCCACTCAACTTTGTCATGCAAGTGAAACAAACGTTTGGCAAAATGTTGGGTAAATAATGTTTTAATTTGTATTCATCCCATTGGATCATTCCGGCTTTGCTTTTAAACCCCGCCCACGTGTGTATTACATACCGCATGTGACTGAGTTTGGGCAAGGCTTTCATGGTCACCTGATTAAAAGGCGTCATGCAATTGGTCAATACCCACTGTTTGATTGAGAAGCCGGAAGGGTCCATTGTTGGTCACATCATGGTTACATTATTCCACATAAATTGTGAATATTTTTTCTTCATACTTTGAATTCATCCCATCTGTTGGTCAAAATTGTGCAAGAGATTGGGCAAAGATATATTGATAAACCATTTGGCGAAGTTCCTGCTTTCGCGTGTCATGACTCATGATGTCCTTTGAATCATACTCGTATACGGGACATGCATGTTGTGCATAATACTTGTGCACATCGCATTGACAAGCAGCCGATTTCACGAAATGTTGCGTACCTTTAATGTTGCCTAAGTTTCGTGAAACGGGCATAACTTGTGCAATCAAAGGCAGGAAATGTTGCGTAACTTACGCAACATTTTGTTGCAACATTTCAAGTCATTTTCAGGAGTGGTTGTTGCAAGGACGTCGTATCCGTGGCGTCTCTGCATTCTGAATCAGGTTGCTCAAGGGTTACAGACAATTGTGAGGGTTAGTTTTTCTTTATATTTGAAGTTTTGTTTTCTGGTGTCGTTGCGAAATTTTTGCTAATTTGCAAGTAACATGATACCGTGATATGAATGGAGCAGGAGTAGAGATAGGCCTACGATTACACGCTGCAACGTTTCATATATCATTAGGCACAACGACAAGTCACATTGCTATACAGACTCACAGAAAGCATTCTACGTTTTTTTTTCTATGGGTTTTGAAATAATTGGTAGCTGAAATTGATGAAACGCTGCAGCACCCACCAATATACTCCTACCCCACAGCTCAAAATAATTAATTTCCGTATCACAATCTTACTGCAACCTAGCATTATCACACTAAATTTAAGAGCTAAACAGGAATACAAAACTCCATAAATACAGAAAAACTAACCATTAGTTGGTAAAAAAAAAAAAAGAATAAAAATCCCAAACAATTTGTCCGTTTTAACTATTTATTTGGTTATTATAATATATTTTGAGCAACACTGTAATAAGCTAAAGGTCTCCAACAATTGGTCAAGCAATATTAAGCAAAATGACCAACATTATTCCACCGATATGTTGGTTAAAATATTTACCCAACTTCGTTGATCACAATTTTATTTTAGTGAGTTCATATAAGACCTAATATGGTTGTCAAAATCTTACCAATATTTTTTTCAGTAACTTGAGATTTCGGATTCAAGACTTTAAATCAATCAAAAATATGCCGACATTTTGAAAATAATAAAAGCAGCATGAAATGATATCTGTGTTTACACGAAGAGACACATTTGGCCGAAATTGATTTTTTTTTTTTCAGTTTCTCCCAAAATCGGTGAAGGGTATTGCGACGGATGTTTTTGACGAATTCGTTTTGTCAAATTCAAATGAAGTCATTCAGACCCTGAGATTTACTAATTGGGAAATGTGTGCGTATTTGCATCAGGGAGATTGTGAGCTTTCGCCAAGAGACAAAATACACTCATTCAACTCCAAAATAATAGTGCGCCTCCAAGAGTTTGCAACGTATTGGCCAATCACAACGCACTGAATTTGTCGACAGATTCCGCGCATTGTGATTGGCCAACGCTTTGCAACCTCTTGGAGGCACACTATTTAGTACAGCCTGATTAATTGACTTTTAATTAGTACACCATGTACGTAAGTGTAATATTTTTACCTTACTATCCCTGAGGAAATATAATCAAAATATCCTCTAGTAGGCGAAATGTTTTTTAAAAGGGGGCCAACTTTAAAGTCGATTTCAAAACAAACTTCTTTCTTCGTGTAAACACTGAAGGCTTTTTTGGTCAATATTTCTGCAAAAAAAATCAGTATACACACCAACATTTATTAAAAATGCATTTATATTTCGTGGTATCTTGTACGTGAACTTTTGAAAATATATTAGGAATTTTCTCTAGCTAGGATCTTTCTCAAAGGCTAAAATGGTCAGAGTTGGGAGGGCCCGACGTTTTGGTCCTAGCAGGGTGTTTCTCAAAGGCTAAATGCTTTAGCCTTTGAGAAAGATCCTGCTAAGATCGGAACGTCAGCCCCTCCTAACTCCAAGCATTTTCCTTTTCTTGTCAATATTTTGGTGGAATTACTTGCATTGTTTAATACGTGTCACTAGTAATAGATTGCTAATGTTCAAATGTTGCACTACCTACACACTAAAGTTACACCACACACACCAAACCCAGGAACGTAAACCAAAAAAACAACATGAACTTGAATATGGACATTAAAGGTAGTATCATACTTTGGTAGCATACCGAAACAGAAATCTCCACAGATTTACCTATATAACTTGCACGGTACAAAGATGGTGATGGTAGAAACATACCGTTAGAAATGTTCCGCCTGAAATGGTGTATTTATCCAGAAAAGAGGAAAACCAGTGACCAAAAATTAATTTTGATCTTTTAAAGATAAAAAATAACGGGGAAACATTTTCAAAATACTGTGGGCGTTTTCATTGTTTTCCCAAAAAGTGGGAACCTTATTGGACTAAAAATTTCACAGATGACTCTTAGGCCCACTTTATCTTTCTTGATATTTTTGCACAGGAATTTGCATTTCTTTGACAAAAAAACAAAGTATGATATTACCATTATCCGGACCAATTGAGCAACAGCATGGACTTGTTGAATATCTGATACGGACCTAAATTTCCTGACCAAAATCTTACGCTCACCAACCATGTAAACTTTAACCAAAAAAATTAATAATAACTAGAAATGTGTTTGCACTGACAAAAACTAGAATGTGTTGGAAGCTTAATGTGTCGACTTAATCTTGTAAATTGTGTTGTCTGTGGAAATTATTATAAGCAATTGCACTTAAAAAAAAAGTTAAAAATTAAAGGTACAGTACAGGATTGGTGACATACCCAAACAGAAATGTTCACATATTTGCGTATACCTTCAGGATATGCAGATCAATAAAATATGTCCGCCTGAAATGGTGTATGTATCCACAAAATAGTAACACAAAGACCGAAATTTTACAGGTTTGTTAATATTCCATGACAAATCAAATTATGAACAGTCTGTAGCTGTTCTGTGATCTTTACCAATCCTGTATTATGCCTCTAAGTGTGTGTATGTGTAAGCCGACATCGGATTATTAATAGAATGGTCGTCTTTTCGTAATTTATTCACGGCTTGGAAGCCTGATTTGACCCATTTTCAGGTTGCTTGGAAAATACATATTTGTGTCTAAGCTTCAAAGCGCATACAAATACTAAACTTCACATTATAAGGTTGCACTATTAACCTAAATAGGCTAATATAACTATACGCCAACCTTATTATCATAATTTGTGTACCCTCGACTATTGTTGAATAACAGTTTCTTTGGGTCGTGAAATTGTTATGTGGCGTGATTATGATAAGTTATCAACAACTTGGGGTTCTGTGCTTCAATTTTTGAGGAGACTTTGTAATCGTTGGCTCTGAAGTTGAGTCTATTTTGCCGACGAAGCGAAGGGATGCTTCTTGAAAACCGATGGCAAACTTGCCGAAAATTTAAAAGAATTTGAGAGATTAAAGGTATTACCATACTTTGGTACGAAACCAAAACAGAAATAATCACAAATTTACCTATAACTTACAGAATATAAAGATGGTGCTGGTGGTGCTGGTAGAAAAATTCCCTTTACATTTTTTCCGCCTGAAATGCTGTATTTATCAAGAAATTAGTAAAAGCCACGACCGAAAATAATTGTGATCTTAAAAAAATCACTGTTTTCTCAAAAAGTGGGCACCGTATATTGAACTGGAAATTTACTGTATCTTTCTTGATATTTTTGTCCATGAATCTGCATTTCTTTGACAAAAACCAAAGTATGATATTACCTTTAAGATTTGAATTTACAATAATTGTCAGTATTGTTGCAAAACCCAAGAGACTCTAGTCTTGGTTCAAGACGGTATTGGTGTGGATACCCGAACCGCACTGACCATACGTACGTACGTACAGGTAATCAGCACACACGCACACACGGAGCTATCACTAATACCTGAATGGGGCATTTCCACTGCGAAGTTAGTCTTGGTTCACGACGTTGTTATGGGGGCGGTTCGTACTCGTTGTATCCACACCAACAACGTCGTGAACCAAGACTACTGCGAACTATGGTCAGTGGAAGTATAGGCATGGGATTTATTTTGCTGCCACCATTTTGTGTTTTAAGTGAAATGAAGGGCTTGAGATACATGGGGAAGCTGGAGCCTTTCTCCGGCTTCGTCATGTGGCCTTTCAGTTTGTTTTGGGGCCGAAAAATGAATAACTCTTGCGGATTAATCCCTAGCCTAGCCTCAAGCCTCATTTCGTAGGGGTGCACGACACTAAATGACCCCTTTTGACCTTAGTGAAAACACCCCCAACTTCAGAGTTAAAAAACCTCATCCAGGATTTTCTCAGTTTTTGGTGCAATGCTAGGAGTTTGAACCCTAATCTACCCAATTCTTTTCATTTTGTTTGTTAGCAAATTAATTGTTTTGCTAATTACCCCAAGAAAATGCACACCTTTTTCAATTACCGTCTTGCTAACAGTTTTCATGAAGCAACCCTAACCCTAGATATTCAAAACAATGTATAGGCCAGATTTTAAACCAGAATTTCTCAAGTTTCCACAATAGCCTGAAGCACTGAGCCCCCAGGTTGTGATAACCAGTCATAATTACACAATATATTAATTGCATAACCCACCACCCCCCCCCCCCCCCCCCCGCCAAAAAAAAAAAAAAAAAAAAATTGAATTTTAATTACATTTATTTAGTGTATACTATGCATATGGTGCACCGTGAGTTCAATGCCCTCAAGTCAATAGCGCCCTCAACCTTAATCTTGCACTGGAGAAAATCACATGTCACGTTGAAATTTCTATGGGTGCAGACCAGTAAATAAATTCCCATAGGCTCCCATGCTAAAAAGCCAATTTAAAAAAAAAATATCAAAAATACTCTGTTTCTCAGACACTCAAGCTATACACCAAAATGAAGCTGAAAACTTCAATTTTCATTTTCGTTTCAATTTTCTATAGGGTAACCAATGACTTTTTGAGAAAAATCCATCCAAAGGAAAATACCCTGAAAACGGCCATGTTGACTGGTGCCAGACTAAAAAAAAATGTACCCCTCCCCTACAGGCCCAAGAAAAGCGAGTTTAAGGCCAGAATTCATCCAAACAGCTCAAAGTTGAAAGTCCTAACTCTGGCGACCGGGTTCCATCCATTTTCTTTGCAAGACTTTACATGGAGGGCTCAGCAAATGGTTTTATAGAAAAAGATTTTGAGGGTATACACAAAATTAATTAGCTCCGCGGACTGATCTGGACCTATTTTCTGGTCTGCAGCCCTATACATTTTGAGGCGTTTTATTAGGAAAAGTTTCGGATTTCCTGTGCACTTTATCATAAGAATGACTATGTTATTTATCACTAACAGTTGTATAATGTGGATTTAATGATTCAAATAAATATAATGTGTTAAAATATTTATGATGTGAGCTCGCTGAATATTGAAAATGTTTATGTGATTTGTATGAACATTATTAATTACGACATGTGACGTTCATTTGGCTCCACTATCAATATCCCACCCGAGTCCAATTAAAAATGGAGCCGGGGGCCTTTTTCAAAGCTCGGCTCCGGCTCAGGCTCCAGCTTCGTCTCTATGATGAAAATAATAGGTTGTGGTTTTTCATTGAAGCTCTTTTTCTTCTATTTCAAACCAGAGAATTTACTTCCGAACCGCAGTCAAAAGCCTCTATTTTGAGACTTGTTATTTGAGAATAGATTCACGAGCCGGAGCCGGAGCCGGAGCCCAGCTTTGAGAAAGACCCTCGTAACCATATAGATATTGTTTTGACAATTCCAAATTCTACATAAGGCTAGGCCTATGCTGGGTGTCCCAGAAAAAAACGCAACTGGGGCCCACTATGTTAAAATTGAACTGTTTATCACTTCAAGATTCAGATATGTGATAAAACCATGTCTTGGCTATCACCATGTAGAATTTAAGCATGGGGCTGAAATTGGCGAAAATAATGACCAATTGAAAGAGCACTCCTTAAAAACAAATTTGCAAGGATATCGCGCATAGTGGTCAAAACACACATAATGTGTATGAAAGAAAGATGAAAATCGGATTTTGAGGTTGGGTAATTCAGTCTTAGTTTTTTTCACAAAATTTTCATCAAATTTTGCTCTAAAATTCTACAAGTCATGGTGATAGCCAAGACATAGTTGTATCACATATCTGAATCTTGAAGTGATACCCAGTTTAATGTTTATATAATAGTTCTCGACACAAGTATTGCGGTGTTTTTTAGGGACACCCTGTCTATAGATTTTTATGGGTATATTTTTATCACAATACACTACAACCTCAATAAAAATATGTGTCTCGTCATGGTGCTTTGTAATTTAAAAGAAGCAGAAAAACAAACAAATTAATCAACATAATTATGGCAAAATGAACAACAACAAAAACATGATTTCAAATTTTGCAAATAGGCCTACAGGGCTTTATTTTTGGTACAGCTTTAAAGGTAGTATCATACTTTGGTAAGAACCCAAAACGTTCGCAGATTTATGTATAACTTTTAGGGTATGAAGATGGTGGTGGTAGAAACATACCGTTAACATTTTTTTCGCCTGGAATGGTGTATTTATCCAAAAATTAGTATAAAAATAAAAAGACCGAAAATCTTTTTGATCTTTTAAAAGATCAAAAATAAAAGAGAAAAGACTTAAGAAATACTTCGGCTGTTTTTCACTGTTTTCTCAAAAAGTGGGCACCGTATGGGACTGAAATTTTCACAGATGACTGTGACTGTATCTTCCTTGTTATTTTTGCCCATGAATCTGTATTTCTTTGACAAAAACCAAAGTATGATATTACCTTTAAGGTCATTGACATAATTGTAAAGACTGATGATCCAGTTGCATTATTTCTCAATATTCAGTAAATAATCGTAAGGCCACATAAAAAAAAATTGTTTAGCGTCCACCTCTTCCAAATTTTCTAGGTAGGGAGGGAGGTTTTTATTTTTATTTTTTATTTTAAGGATAGAATGGCAACATGCCTGTGGAAGAAAAGATACATGGTATTCATGGTCAGAAAACATGTTAGGAAGATACTGAAGACCATAGAAGCTTTCAAGCGAGATATCTGACCATTGGAAATTTCAGTAGACTAGAGAAACCTAAGTAAAAGTGTAGACTTGACTCAAGTCGGGTTACGGTAGTTCTAGTCATGCACTCGGCTGATATTCCTTCAGTCCGCCACATCGGTACAAATTTCCGGAACGTTGATTATCAAATGTCCCTTCCGCTTAAATTTGTACATTTTTCGCATGCTGCGGCTTCTACCCCAGGTGGCCTTCATGATGTTTAGTCCGAAAATTACGGTAGATATTAGCGCACACTGCTTTTACATACAAGAAATAATTGTTTCCCCCAATATTTATTTTTTTTGAGACAAAAAAAAAAAAATAATAATACAGGTCGGGCTCATATCGGAGGTCGGGCGGGAGACGCTAAACAAGTAATTTTTTGTATGTGGCCTAAACATGAATGATTTTTTCAGACGCCTTTTAACGAAGTATTTTTGTAGGTGTTTTTCCCTAACAAAATGAGGAACAATATGGGGTCCACGATTGTAGGCTTTTACACACTTGTGTGTGTGCAATGTGTGTATGTATTTTTTTTTGGGGGGGGGGGGTACTACGGATATATATTATTAATGAAGAATATTATGAGATTTCTTATTTATAGGCTATTCGTCTTGATTGACCACGCCCTCCACATCATTGGAGTAAAGAAATCAGCTGTTTGTTTCCTAGCAGACGATCACCTGTGTGTGGAATACAAATCTTATTATGAAATTTGCCAATAATGAGATGCAATGCGAGATGTATAGTGTGCGATATAATGCTCCCTTGTAGTACAGCGCAGCATCATTTCACGCACGGCTGTCCATAACACACGTACGGTTGTAATAATAATGCACGTATGATCATGAGCGATCTTCTGAGCGTGTGTGCTACGGGTGAAGTGACCCGTGGAGAGATTGCAGGGACACCGGAGAACGGACCGCTCGCCTCGCCGAACGCTACCGAGACTGGACGGGAAAATGGCGGGGCAAATCCTGCCTCCACCGGCGGAATGAATATATGCGAAAACGACGACCTGGCGACATCGGCCGCAGATAGAAAAAGGTGAGATTTATCAGTGCTGTAGGCCTAGTCAATATAAGAATCACTAAGATTTAGTCTTAATAATTGTTCCTTGCTATGCAAGGTGTGATGATGTCACTATGGTGATACTGACAACTCATCTTAAAGATTAATTTTAGGCCGTGTCCCAAATGTTTAACTGCAGCTGCAAATTACACACGCACCTATGGCAGCCATTAGCCAGTGACTACAACCGTTTCCATAGACTTGAGTGTTATTTGTGGCCGCAGCCAGATAATTATGGAACACGGCCTTATATTTTGTGAAATCCACTGCCCATGGGTCAATTTCACGAAGCCCTACGATGGATCGTAACTCGAGTTACGAAGGATAACCCATCGTATCCTATGTAGGGCTGCAATTCATCATAACTCCTACGATTGATATAAGTTACGATGAGTTTGATGAAATCGACCCCAGAATTGTTGTAATGTCCAGTTCCCCAGTATTTTGTAGACTAACGAGTTTACATGTGGTTTACTGAGATTTTGACAATTCTACTTTTTCGCGATAAACCAGAACTGAATGAAAAACTGATTTTAATAATATTGGAGTCATTTTAATCATGGTTTTATCTCATTATTTTTATTTTAAAAACCACACTTTTACACTCAATATTCAAGACTACCCAGCAACCTTTATTGAAAATACGACTGTTTACATTATTACAGCACGGTATCGCTAATTTTAGTACTATTTCATCCTTTAAACCGAATACCGAATTATATAATTTCGATTAACAGTACCGTGCACTTTAATGCAGCTAGCACTTAGTCCTGACTTTTCGATTATTTATAAACGACCAAAACAAAATCGATTCCTGCGCTAATGTGTTACCGTCATAGAGATCAGTGGTTAAAAATATCGATAACCGAATAGCGCGCGCGCGCCAAGATAGCTATTGCTTTTTACGCATGCGCATGATCATCACACGTGGCTCATTAATAATAAATGGCGTCCAAATCTAAACAACTCTGATCGTGTTTTTGGTAGTTAAATAGTTGTTTTTGTGCTTTTCTGGAACAGGAAAATGGCTGATTATGTTGGGAGTTCGGAAAGTGAAGTTCCACATCCAGCTATTGATGATGGTTTGAAGGGATCGGTGCTATTTACATCGGGAGATGGACTAACATACAAGTAAGAATGGATGAATTGTTTTGTGCGTGCATTTTGTGTACGGTACGGTAGCCCTATGGCGAAGCTGGTCAACTCGTACGCCGACCAACTCGTACGCCGACCAACTCGTACGCCGACCAACTCGTACGCCGACCAACTCGTACGCCAACCAACTCGTACGCCAGCCAACTCGTACGCCACGTATAATTAAGCCTGTAGTTTGTAAACTCTGGTCGTTTTTTCTTCAGTAGACGATTTTGTCATGTTGTTTTATTTTATTGGAATTGGATGTCGTTTGTGAAAATAAAAGGAAAACGGGGTAGGCCTAGGCCTACCCCGTTTACCCCTAGTGTAGTTTACGCCACCCATATTATTTTCAGTAGGCCCCTATTTATTTACCTTCTTCTGTTCCAAAATGAGATTCGTTACTTAAAGCAAATTTATTCATGGGTCCTGAAAATCCTGAAATGAACTTATTTCGGCAATATTTCAGTGAAAACAAAACAGTTTCTTACCCAAATAAATACTGAAAATAATATGGGTGGCGTAAACTAACGTTACACTAATGCCAGGAAAACATTATAAGCAAAAGTATGTTATGTAGGATTTTAGGGGAGTGTTTTAAAATTGGAATGGCAGGGCAAGGGGTAGTTGCGATGATCGTAACCCTAGGTCTGACCAGGGACTGGGACCTTAGGGTTACGATCATCGCAACTAGTAATGACGTATTATGTACAAGTGTACATGTACTGTCTACACAATGTACAATGTTGAGCGCAATCTTTCAACCTGCGCAATTTTTAACCATTTTTGTTTTTGTCCGAAGTGTAGTGCTGTGCAATTAAAAACGGATTTATGGGCTCCTGCTTAAAATCTTGCTATCCGGTTTCAAAATTTCAAAAACGGTATAACGAAACCAACATTTTAAAAAGTAGACTTACGCTTGCCCAATAAATAAACAACCCCAAAAGTGTAGACTGTATAAAACATACTTCAGTCGTTTTGGGGTCCATTTTGCCAAGCAGAAACAAACTTTTCACAAACTTGATTAAACAAATATTGCGAACAGCCTTCCGAACTCGACGATCGCTCGAAAGAAGACGTGAACATATCGCGTGCGATGCATCATGAACACCGCATGCCCACCACGTGGCCGCATGGCCCGGACCATGCAGCAGCAGCATTGCATCCAGAAAATTCCACGATGTGTAATATGCGCCGCACCATTCAAAGCATACATTGTACACCAGTACACAGTCGCCAATTCGCAATCGGGCCGGAAGTGGAAGCCTACATGTCGTATGTACAACGTGTGTATTTGGTGCATGCATTCAAGTTCCGCTCGGTACCGTGGATTTCGGCCGGCTTCAATGCAGATTTTTCGGTAACAAATGTGACATGTCACGCTGAGCAAGTTATGAAAGATTCTGACTGAATATTCTGTAAGGTAGCCGGCACCAAATCATCGCAAGATTCCCAAACACGCACGTAGATCGAGACCAAAAACTGAATGTATACGTCGGCGCAACGATCTTTGTATCATGTTTTACACACTCCTACATACAGCGCTATGCATCATTTGATCGTGCACATTATCGACACGTGCGTAATATAGCGCTATCATTCATTTTTATGAATCGGAGCTCGGGCAACTGCTAATTTTTTCAAAGCGTTTTCCGGTTTTCAAAAGCTCCGAAAATGCACAGCACTAACCTACATACATGTACTTGTTTTAGTAACCTTCTAAGTAAAAATCTATTGCCGATACATGAGAGAATGGTGTCCATGATGTGTACGGTCTGCCGTTTGAATGCATCTGTGGACTTGACTTGAAGTTCAACTCCCTCAATAATATTTATAGCAAAATATTCTATAAAAACAAACAAATATAAATGAACTCGCAATTTCATTCACAAATGTATCCAAATTCAGTGAAAATGTTTGCTATAAACTAAGGCTGAGTCATCTCGGAATTTTTTTGTTCCGGATCCCGACCAAGTTTTTTCGGTCGGGATCTGGTGTTCCGATAAATGAATTAGCGAACAATTACATGTACTTTGGTGATCCCCAAAATAAAGAAAAACATTTTTAAAATCCCGACATCGAACACGTGCGAAAACGTAACACGGTTGAAGTACCGAGTGTTGTTACACCGATCATTCTTCCTTCCTCCATGCACCGATGTAGGCCTACGCATGTAATTTTGTTGCGAGATCCCTGTAAAATATTCCTAAGTACCAAAAATCGCATTTTCCTGATCAGCCAAATCTTACTTGAATTTCAGTCAGTCATTTTTGTCCTATTGGCTAACAAGAAACATCGTGAAATCCTTCCGAAATCAATGGTCGCACTGTGACAGAGTGCATGGAGTATATTTCTTCCTCAATGGTATAGACGTAAACAATCATCGCGCAAGCCATGCCATTGAATTTCCCATGCATGATACTGGTACTCCGCGCAAAGTGCACCAGCTCAACCACGTTCATCGGCAGGAAGCTTTCCGTACATGTACACATGATGTCCACAACATGTGTACAGTACACAATGTACGTACGATGTGTGTATGTGGCATGAACGGTGAAGTAGCGCTCGGCCGCGCCGGCCCATGCAGCCGGCCATGTTTTGGGCCAATCGAGCGGTGCGTCGCACCGTTCAAGGTTCGGTGAATTATTTACCATCGACGATAACAACATTGTCAAGATGAAAAAGGGCACGACGGCCATCACAGAAAAAGGGCTCGGCCACATGTGGCCGTGAAGAGGCTAATTTTTCCAGGGGCACCACGGCCAGTAAGAGGGGCATTAAATATATATGAGGCCTGCAACCTGCGCAATTTTTAACCGTTTTTTTTTGTTGTCCGAAGTGACTTGTTTTTAAAGAAAACCTGTGATGCTAGGTCCAACATTTTTAACCTAGTCCTAGGGCTAGGCCTAACTGAAGTGAAGGTAGGTAGGTAGGGCATAGTTGTATCCAGAGCCGTAAATAAAGAGAGTTTGGCCAACTCGGTTTCAGGCATCTCATTTATGATTGGTCAATAGCCCTCACGTGACTACAAGGCGCCATGTTAGCTACCAACTTTGAGTCAATCAATTGCAATATTTCACATTTGTCTTTGCCCTATATTTAGGAGAAATGCACATTCCATGGTTTTACGATCACAACAAATGGCACACCATTGTAAAGAGGAATAACGAAGCTTTCCAATGATGTCAGTTTCACCGTTCATAGATCCGTAACAAAAAAGATATAATCCCTCAAACTTGAGTTGTAGAACTTTTTTGAGGGGTTTATTAGACAAACAACCATTGCGTGTGTACGCGCATCCCCTGTAGGTCCCTAACATGGCGTAGTTGGCCAAACTCTCTTTATTTACGGCTCTGGTTGTATCTAACGCAGCCAGCGTAAGATTTGTAAGATTTCACAACCATGAGAAAATGTACGTCTCAACGGTTGAGAGTTTTTTTGGCGTCGTGTGAAAAGGCCTTTAGAAAGATTTGTATCTAACGCTATCATTTTGTTTGTCTTTTTTCTCCCTTAGTGATTTTCTGATTTTGCCCGGTTATATTGACTTCACTTCGGATGAAGTGGTAAGTATTGAGATAGTATTTCCACTTTTTGTAGGCTTAGGGTGTATATTACGGAGGTTTCGTATGCGAACGGATACGCATATGCTTACGATGCCTGTAGTGACCAGTAGTCAGTAATATATTTTCTGTTTTTGTTGCTTTGGGTTTTTTGCTACATTTTAATGACCTACAATGCCCAAGTGACAAGAAGATACAATTTGGCAGCATTTATGGGGTTTTTAAAGCACAATGTTATGATAGTAAGATGTTATTAGGTAAAAACAATTAAGAATTTAATATAAATCAAAAAAATTGATTTAAATCAAAAAAATCTTATTAAAATCAAATAAATCAGATTTTTTGGATTTTTTTAATAAAAATCATGATTTTTATCAACCCTGCCGTAAACGTCAACAGCCAATCAGATGTTTTGCAATAGTAAAGTCTATATCCAACAACGGAGAACCACTTTTGTTCCTGACTTTGAGTTTGAGGCTAATTTGGGGGTTATTTTGTCAAGTTTTGAAATGAATAGAAATTAGTGCTGTGCAAAATAGGGTAATTTGATATTTGTTTCAGAATTTAAAAAATATAAGGTCAAGTGTTATACGATTGAATCGCCTTTTAAATGACAGGGCTAGCGCTTAGCGGGCGATCTTGCGTATTCAGTGAAGAAAAAAGTGCCTGAATAAAAGCAGTGTTGACAGACGGTATGGACAAACCCTAACCCACCTGAATCCTCCGAAATCCTCCTTTTGGAGGATTTCGGAGGACTCAGGATATAATGTCATTTTCCAAGTGAGGACCACTGAAGGATTCTTGATAAACGTAATTTTTAAGGTAGGGCCACTGAAGGATTGTGAAGGATTCAGGATTCAAGTACCTCTCATTTTGAGTATAAGTGAAATCATTGGAAGACTGCGGAGGATTCAGGATGAACGCAATTTTTGAAGTATGACCATTGGAGGATTGTGGAGGATTCAGGATGGTACACAGTATAATGCCCCCAGGGGGTTGAGTAGCTCATGAGCTACTTTTTGCGATGACCAAAACAAACAGATAACTGCAACATTTGTAGATGCTTGCGACGTTAAAAGCAGATTTCTTACCGCAAAATCTGCACTGAAGACGATCGAAATCCATGCCGTCCAGAGCGCTTATCCAGTTTTGGGCATATTGAAATATCGTGAAGAAAATGTCGCGTTATTCGATATAATCATGGTGACATCATCTTTTTCTTTTCTTAACTTTTTTATTATGTAAGCATGCACGGCGACTGATCGAAACGAGATCTCCGAAAAAATATCCTTCCAAAGTTCCGTAAAATGCATTTTCCTGACCAATTAAATCTTACTTGAATTTCGGCCGGTTATTTTTTCCATTTGGCCAAGTAGAAACACACTTTTACGAACTTCATCTGAAAATATATCGTGCAAAAACCATCTGAAAGAGACGATCACTTTGAAGAAGACGTAAACAGTCAGCACGCTGTCTGGAAATTTCCATAACTATAGTACTGTAACTAGTAAGGTTGCCCGAACATGCACGTAGAACGAGACCAGAAACTCACGTACTATAATACGTCGCCGCAACGATCGTTGTAGCATGTTTTAC
This sequence comes from Astropecten irregularis, assembly GCA_963971285.1. Lineage (NCBI taxonomy): Eukaryota > Metazoa > Echinodermata > Asteroidea > Paxillosida > Astropectinidae > Astropecten > Astropecten irregularis. The sequence goes on along the minus strand of OZ020244.1, from coordinate 4,678,944 downwards.
ACACTCCTACATACAGCGCTATGCATCCATTGATTGTGCACATTATCAACCTGTGCGTAATATAGCACTGCCAATCATTTTTATAAATCGGAGCTCGGGCAACCGATCATTTTTTCAAAGCATTGTCCGGTTTTCAAAAGCTCCAAAAATGCACAGCACTGACCTTGAATAATGTAAATTAAATTTACATACAACGTACAACATGTTGGCTCGGCTAGGCTGTAAATGCTTGTTAATATGTAATGTGCGTGCATTTATATCATTTGTAGGTTTTGATAATTTTAATCAACCTGGCCAGATAAAGATAAGGCTTATAGATCACAATAGCTTTGAGTTTATTTTCTTTACAATTCTTAAAGGTATTATCATGCTTTGGTTTTTGTCAAAGAAATACAGATCCATGGGCAGAAATATCAAAGAAGATACAGTAACAGTCATCTGTGAAAATCTCAGTCCCATACGGTGCCCACTTTTTGAGAAAACAGTGAAAAACATCCACAGTATTTCTTAAGTCTTTTGGCTTTTATTTTTATCTTTAAAAGATCAAAAATAATTGTGGTCTCTAGTTTTACTCTTTTCTAGATAAATACAGCAGTTCAGGCAGAAAAATGTTAACGGTATGTTTCTACCATCACCATCTTTATACCCTGTAAATTACAGGTTAATTTGTGAAGATTTCTGTTTCGGTATGCTACAAAATTATGATAATACCTCTAAGGGCGCCCCTTTTTATAACTTTGGTTCTCATTTCTTGTTCACCTTGAGGGAGGGTCGGTCGGTTGAAAAAAAAGAAAAGTTTGGTGGACAAAAAAACCTGGCTGAATACACAAAAACCTAAACAAAATGATGTTCATTGCATTCACTGTATTCGCGTTTGAATATTTTTTGTATTATTTCAGTGATAAAAAGTATAAAAATTGGAGGTCTATTGGCCCAAAAAAAAAAAAAAGAATTCCCAGAATTTTTGGAGACAAATTTTGTCTCCAGAAATTCTGGGAATTCTTTTCTTTTTTTTTTCATCTTTTTTTTATATTATGCCATTCTGACAGGGTCGGCGGCAAAAAAAAGAGGTTTTTTTTTTCTTCGGTCGGAGCCCAAAATATGGGTCGGTCGGTCGGAAATGAGAACCGCCAAATTAAAAAGGGACGTCCCCTAATAGTACTACAGCCTGTGTACATTATACATGTACATGTACCCTAATTTTAGTATGATTTTGCACACACCTTAGGGGGCTAAGGTGTGTGCAAAATCATACTAAAATTGGAGGATTTGGGTAAATTAATGTACATGTTTTAGAACCGCGTGTTTTACACTACAGTATTATACATTGTACACATGTACATGTACATGTACATTAATCAACGTTAAAAGCATTTTGCATGTATACCCAATACAACCTACACAAATATTAATGTGAAGAACATACATTACAAATGTACACGTATTTCAATTCCAAAACTGAGGCCATTTCATTTATTTCCATTTTTTTGTCCCTGAAAATTTTGAGCTCGATTCAGACATATCGTTATTATCTTTTTTTCATTATGTTGCCATGGCAACCATGAGGTCTTTTTTGATAATTTGTACATGTCCGCACAATGATAGCAGACGTGTTCATCTTTTTTTTTGCTTTGTGTACACAATGCACATGTGTAATAGGTATGGTAATAATGTACATCATGTACATGTAGTATGCAATGTACAATACATGTACGTGTACATTCACATAATGAAGCGCTTGTACGCATTTACCATATTTTATGCAGTTCCTTTAGAAACGGCACAAAAAACACATTTGATCCTAAATGTCATCCTTAAATATTGCATTTTGAAAGGGCATCCGGCAAAAATTCCAAGGGCTGAAGTAGTTTAATATCAAATGTGACTCGTGCTACTTGAGTTGCTATTTATTTATTTCCTTTTTACATTGATGTCATGAAAGATTAAAAGCAGCGTACAGGATTTGCAAGGCCTCCAAAAAAAAATGATTGAGTTTGAGACAGAAAATGGACTCAGCAGTTCGTTAACAGTGCAAACAGTCACCATGGGAAATCTTGGTTTATCAGATGCTGGGTTTTTCAAGCAAATCAAGATTTAGTGTCTTTTCCAAAGATCGTTTGTCCGAACGTTTTTTGGAACAAACATAAAGGACACTCTCACTTGAGTTGTTTTAGTTATCCCCTTTCATTCAAGGTATGAAGATGGTGCTGGTAGAAACATACCGTTACAATATTTCCACCTGAAATGCTGTATTTATCCAGAATTTAGTAAAACAAAAACTGAAAACAGTTTTGATCTCGGGGTAAGATCAAAACCTTTCTTCACATTTTATAAGAAAAATTGAGTCGGGTTTTGGATGTTTTCTTGTGACTCGATTGAGCTCAAATTTTCAGAGGTTTATCATTTCATCTACATATTGGATCAGACAAAGTGTGAGTGCTGTTCTCTGACATTTACCAATCATTTATTACAGGGTGCATTCGTTTAGCTCCCCTGGGTCAGCCCTTACTGAAAATGGTCGTGTTTTACTTCACAAAACAAGCGAGAGAATGGTGACGAGGTTGACTGGTGTCGACCCGGGGGAGCTAAACGAACATGCACCCACAGTTTCAGAACGCATAAAAGGTTGTTTTTTTATGGCATGTGGTCATGGTAGGGTGAGCTAAATAAACAGTATGTAAATGTGCATTGTACATCATGCATGTGTTGTGTACTTGTGAATTATAATACTGTGGAGAATTAATTTGTTTTTTTTTAACTGAACAGGGGCTAAATTCACGGCCCTGCTTAGCACGAAAATTTGCTAACCATGAAATTTCTTTCTTAATAAAAACAGGATTAACAACCAAATTTCCATGTGTGTTGTTTCACTTGTGATTGTTCTTTGGCTGTTGTTCGCTGACCATGAATATCAAGTGGAATTTGTAATGATGGTTTGTTTTATTGGGGAAGTCATTTTTGTGCTAAGCAATATTTTTGTGCTTAGCAGCTCCATGAAATTGGGCCCTGGATGCAAAATTATAGTTATTTTGGAGTAACCAACAGGCACCTTCACACACACCAAAATAATTGTGATTATTTGGGTCACAATTTGAATTGCGATTCAAAAACGGGGGCACCATATGGGACTGACAATTTCACAGATGACTCTTAAAGGGATTGCATACGTTTGGTAATTTGAGCCTACTGTTTGTTTCAAACCAATATAATTGTATATATACCATAAAACTAACCTGTGAAAGTTTCAATTCAAAAGGTTGTAGCATTTTTGAGATTTTGGCGACAAACTAGAGCGGTTATTTCACGCCAGAGAACAGTTAGTCAATAGCTGAGAAGCGTTACGGCCATAACGCTTCTCAGATTCATAATTTTTGGAGATAAAAAGTGACATATTTTTCCATAACCACGGTAGTTCGAATTGAACGTTTCTCAATATGCATTATACTATCCAAAGCAGCTGTACTTCTCACCAAGAAAGTTTTTATTGCCATAAATTTTCAGAGTCATTACCAAACGTATGCAATGCCTTTAGTGTATCTTTCTTGATATTTTTGCCAATGAATCTGCATTTCTTTGACAAAATCCAAAGTATGAAATAACCTTTAAATAGCCTAGGATTTACAGGCCTTGCCTCTGCAAATTTCAAGCAGACTTTATTTGGGGATAGCCTAGGGACTCCCAAGTCATCAAATATTAAAGGTATAATACATGATTGGTAAAGGTCACAGAACAGCACTCACACTTATCTGTGAAAATTTGAGCTCAATCAGACATCTGAGTCCCGAGAAAAAAGCGAGAACCTGACTACATTTTTCTTACAACACACAACAAAAGGTTATGATCTTACCCCGAGATCAAAACTGTTTTCAGTCTTTGTTTTGCTAAATTCAGGATAAATACACAATTTCAGGTGGGAATATTTTAAAAGGTTCTACCAGCACCATCTTCATACCCTGAAAGTTATATGTAAATCTGTGAACATTTCTGTTTGGGTACATATTGCCAATCCTTTACTGTGCCTTTAAAAAACCAAATTTGTATGGGTACTATTTTGTTTTGCGTAGGACCTGACCTCAGCGCTCACCAAGAAGATCGTCCTAAAAGCTCCACTTGTGTCTTCGCCCATGGATACAGTCACGGAATCTTCGATGGCCATTGCCATGGCGGTAAGCAAACTAATTTCTAAACCTAAAAATAGCTTTCTACACAAGAATCTTGCTATTGTTACACAATAATTTCATTTTCATTACCTATTTTCATGGAATCCGTTACGGCCTGTTTTGTGTGCTTACAAGCACCGCTATGCGGGAAATTTATTTCATGGAATCCGTAAGCAAGACTTTTGGCGCTTAATTGGTTAGCGAAAAATTTCTAGGCTATTTTTTTTTCTGCTAATGCGCTGTCAGGTGCATTCTGCAGTAAGTCTTTACTTAGCAAAGCGAGAAAGAAAACTCCCATGAAACTAACAGTAAGCAAAAAAAAGTTGTAAGCAAAGAATTTGTTTCCTAGACTTCTGAGTGATTTTCCTGACGTAAGTATAAACTCTAAACCTCTGCACGTACCACACATGACAAGAGCTCTGTTTACCACATATTACCACAGTTTCCACACGGAAACTGGATCATAAACCATGCATTACCACACAAACCACACTGTGGTGTATTGTGGTATTCAGGATACCACACTTACTACAGGAAAAACCATACTGTGTGGTAAACTGTGGTATGCAGGACGGTTAGTGTTTATAATGATGCGTACAATAAGAACATACAAGTAGTACACGTACATTTCTGGCAATACTTAAATTAACAAATTATTGAAAAGTGAACTAGGAAAATTTTACTGGAGCGGGATTTGAACCGGCGACCTCCTGAATACCGTACAGGCGCTCTACCAACTGAGCTATCCAGCCCTACGTTGGTGGTGTCCCTAATAGTCAAATACCTTTGTTCGTTTGGCAGTCAGAAGCAGTCTTTGTTCACTTTTCAATGACTTTAATTTCAGTCTGTTTCGATCCTAGCAGAATCTTTACCGAAGGTTATAATATAATTTTGTTTATTTGTCTTTTCTTTAATTGCCTCAGCTTTGTGGTGGTATCGGGATCATTCATCATAATTGTACGCCTGAATTTCAGGCCAACGAGGTGCGCAGAGTCAAAGTAAGTACATACTGTGCATTATGTAAGGGAGAGAAACGATACTGGTCAGGCCCGGCCTTTGAAAAGCCTGGTCAGACCTGGTGCCGATTTCACTAACGCTTTGCAATCATCCCTAAAGCCCAAATCCATCGCTAAATGCAGAGATGCAACTTTTCCGATTGTAATCGGAAATCCGACTTTTTTCTATTTTCCACACCATTTCCGATTTTTGTTCAGCATCAGGCTACTCTCGTAAAATGCTTTGAATTGTACATTTTATTTTGAAAAAAAAACTAAAGATCGGAACCAAACTATCATGCGCGCACGACCTGCACTGCGCGAATGAGTATTAAATCTCGCGCGTAGTCCCCATTCCAGTGTTAACGTCAGTCTTACAGGGTAATTGCGGTATGAAAATACGAAGGCTGGTGTTTTGTGGAGCCGTCAGTGACTGGAAATACGTTTATATATTGACCTTTGACACCAGTAAATGACCAATAGCGCGTGATCTCATGGGCTCACTCGATGCGATGCACACAACGAATGCATGCACATAATTACAGCACATGTTTACATATAGGCCTACAGCTGTACGTTGTTTCGTGCACGTGGAATTCATGCTGCTGATTCGTTCGCACTGCCACTTTTCGTTCGTATCAAACCAACAGGCCTACAAATTTACAGAATGCAACATTTAATTGTCGACAGAAAAAAAAAAGATCTTTGTGGTATCGAAAAAGATGTCAAAGGCAAATTACAATGAAGATACGGCTTGAAGAAAAGGAAGTTAAGTTGAGGCCTAACGCAACGTCAGGCCTTCCTTCCTCCATTATCATGGGCCTACCACGTAAGAAAACTTTGTTTGCCAGGCATGCCAGGTAGGACGCTGCCTTAGTTCTAGGGCTGAAAAGTTTGTCACGTACATTCGTAATTCTTGAGTAAAATGTAACTCATGCTGCAACTCATCATAATTGTGAAAGACCAGTGAATATTGATTAACTTCCGTCTCTATATCCTAGCCGACTGCACAGCGTGTACATTCACTCCCCAGGGTTGTGCTGTATGTCTACACGCGCGCCGCAGCGCAGCGCACAAAATATTTATACTCGCGGTCATTTTCCGATTTTTTTGGCATAGGTCAGTTGCATCTCTGTAAATGGAAAATTGCTATGCAAAAATGCGAGCGATTTTCCGCATAGCCATTGCACTTAGTGCTTAGCTCCTCATTTAAAAGTGGTAAGAGCTATGATCATGATTCTTTCACCAAATGTCAATGTTAGGGAAGATCTTTCTTTGTGGCAAAATGCTTGACCTATGTGACCTCTACTTCCGGTCAAACAGGAAGTAGCTCCTCATTTAAAACTCGTAAAAGCTACAATTAGAATTCTTTCGGGAGATGTCAATGTTAAGGAAGGGTTTTCTTAGTTACACAATTCAAATTGACAAGCAATTTATATCATATGTGGAAAAGCCTTATGTGCTGTTTCCAACAGCTATAATCTCTAGTTTTATTTTGTAACTCTTGTAGAAATACGAGCAAGGCTTTATCATGGACCCAGTCTGTATGGGCCCCGATGCCACGGTAAGGTCCGTCTTCTCAGCTAAAGTTGCTCACGGCTTTTCGGGTAAGTCTGAATGATATCTTGCATCTTCAATTCTTCATGCTTTTGTATTTCGTTATAGAAATGCAGATTCCTGGACCAAAATATCAAGAAAGATGAAAGAAAGATTTGAGGCTTTGCATGGTGACAATTGGTATGTGGATCGATTTGCGGAAACACCATGTAAGAATCGTTCGTACTCTCAGACTTCTATTTCATTCGCATTTCTCGTAAGGTCTCAACGTTTCGACTTGCCTGCTCTAGTCATCTCCTGATGGAGACTATAGCAGGCTAGTCGAAACGTTGAGACCTTACGAGAAGTACGAATGAAATAGAAGTCTGAGAGTACGAACGATTCTTACATGGTGTTTCCGCAAACAGATCTACATATGAAGTAAGATGCAGTAACAGTTAGCTGTGAAATTTTCAGTCCTATACGTTGCCTACGTTTTGAGAAAACAGTGAAAAAAACCACTCCCAGTGTTTTCGTCATGATCAGCAATTCTATGGTCAGATGTATATTTCTATTACTATTGCAGCATATGTATTCTGAACAAGCATATAAAAATGAATGCAATTTTGATAACATTCATTTGCAGGAAGGCTGCAGTTGTACACGTGTGACATGTTTTTATGTACGGACACGTGTATGATGGAAAACGTGTAGAGATCCCATACAAGTTAATTAATGTGGGTTTCACAATACCTCCCGCACGCAATGCATATGTGTTCATATGAATGGTTTCTGCGTTGTTCTGTGTTATTTGGCACGATGTATATCTTTGCCATTATTTGCGTGTGGGAGGTCGTGTGGCAATTCCAGCCATGGGCTAGTGGTGCTTGCGTCCTTGGGCAAGACGCTTTGTCACATATTGCTCCATTTCACCCAGGAGTAAATGGGTACCTGTGAGGGTAGAGATGGCTTTGTGCTTGATTAGCCTAAGTGTGCCTTACAGCAGCTGGGCTGTATACTCCCCAGGGAGTTGAGATGGTTTCAGGAATTTCACTGTTGCCCAAAGACCAGGGATGACAATTAATATGCACGATGAGCGTCTATTAGACGGATACCACAAGCCTGGAAATAAACTGAGGCCACAGAGGCCATGGCCTTCGTTGCCCTGGCTATTGGCCTTGGTGCCCCTTCAAATGTTTCCCTAGACATTATGATTTTCCAATGGAAGTGCCCCTTGCAATGGAAAATTGGCCTTGCCCTCACCAAACCTTATTTCCAGCCCTGATACCAGCATTTCGTGAAATTTTCTTAATTTTTATTATTAATATTATGAGTTTTATTAATATTATTTGCTTTGTTATTAATAATTGATTGGCAAGCCGCAAAGCACTGCAAGCCTATGTACATGTACAGTGTAAAACTTCAGTCTTTCCTTCTGTCAATATAAAAATGTTTCAGTTTTTAGATATTAGGGCGCCCCCATTTAATTCTATGGTTCTCATTTCTTTTTCACATTGAGGGAGGGTCGGTCGGTCGAAAAAAAAAAGTTTGGTAGAAAAAAAAATCTGGCTGAATGCACAAAAACATAAAGAATATGATGAGAAATGTTGACTGTATTCATTGTAAAGTCGTTTGAATATTTCTTTTTTTATTATTTCTGTGATAGAAAGTAAAAGAAAATAAAACTTATCTTTGGTCAAATGACCTCTGGTAGGAGCATAAATTCTAAGTCCTCCTACACATTCTGCACCCAAGTTGGCCGAACGATGGTTTTTTTTGCACCATACAACTCAAGAATGTTTTGACAGTGGACAGTGTGTGTTTAGTAAGTACAAAATGTAGGCATTATTGGCAAAATTTGTCTCCCGAAATTCTTGATTTTTATTGTTATTTTTATTTATATTTATATGTCATTCTGGACAGGGTCGGCGGCAAAAAAAAGTGGTTTTTTTCTTCGGTCGGAGCCCAAAATATGGGTCGGTCGGAAATGAGAACCATAGAATTAAAAAGGGGCCCCCCCGTATACAGAGTACATGTTTTCCCTACTGTATGTTCTGAGTATTATTCAAATCACGTACATGGCAGGCCATAGAGATAGGAAGAAGAATAAGAACTGCAACCTATCACTGATCCAATCACTTATCGCCCAATTAAGCCCCATTGGAAAAGCACTGCCGTTGGCCACACGCCGGTTACATAACACAACCGCAGTCGATCGTGTGTACAGGATGATCATCGTCGGAATTCCCTGGTAACCCCAAAAATGGTTCATAACTGAAATTGCATATTGGAGTAACAAAACAAACGAACCAAATATAAATGGCAAGAGCAGTTGATACTGAAAGCCCCTGCATGCTTACATGGCAAACTGAAAGATGCGCAAGAAAATTCTGTTTCGATCGGTGTGTCGTTCGTCGAAATCGGGCATTTAATGGCAATTTGTCATCTTATCTTGACATTTAAATCGAAAACCAATTATGCTTAAAAAGGGTAATTTCATGTTTCGTTATGCGGCTTGACCCGAGATTTTTCACGGTGAGGAGTCAGCCTAAATTGTAGATAATGTCCTGACAGAAAATATGGTACATGTGTGTATATGACAAATGCCCAGCCAGCTATGGCCAGTTGTTGAAAAGTCCGGTCAGTTTTTCATTTTGGCCATGTTGAGTCCACTACGTTTGTATATTACACGCGCAAGGAAATTAGACCTTTCCACAGTGCCAGGACGAAGTTGGTCAAGCCAGCTCACAGCCAGACTACCGCAATGATAAATTTGCATAATAACACCTTAGTAGATCCTTGTCATTTGATTGGAGGATTGTATGTCACGTGATATTTGATAAATACACCAATTCATGGCTTACGTCACAACCGTTGAAATTTGTTCCATCCACCGTGCATTTTTGGTGCCATCCGATTTGTACCATTGCACGCAAGGGACTTCAATACGTGATTGGTCAAGCGGCGTTCCATTTATTTGTCACTGAGTGCGCGTGTATGCGTTGGCGTGCAACGCGCGTTACTGAGCATACATTTTGCCAAGATTTAAATTTTTTTTGTCTCGCTAACTCTTAAAATGTTATCCTCCAATCAAAATCAAATGACAAAGATCTACTTAGATGTTATACATAATATAAAACAAATAATGAATGTTTCACATTCGTAGAATGGAAAAAATAATTTCATTCGGTGACAGATGGACTGTTCCATTCCACTCGGCTTCGCCTCGTGAAATTGAACTGTCCATCTGTCACCTCATGAAATTATTTTTACCATTCCACTCATAAACATTCATTATTTGTACACTATTTTACACAAAGCCTGCGGTTGCAACTTGCATGAATGCAGCGGCGATCATTGCACCATTGAAGTGCCTTGGTTCTCACTCCTTCTGTTCCTAGCTCTATGGGCAGATAACTTTCTCAAACCTACCCAACGGTATCAAAAATTGATTTTGCATCTTAGGGAAGGGGTTATTTATACATAATTTATATAATTCCCTTGCATAATATATTTATCTCGTTTGTAATCTGCTTAGCGTGAAGATTCCTATCATGATTTACATATTCAGGTATTATTAAAGCCAGGTAATATCATACTTTGGTTTTTAGCAAAGAAATACAGAAATATCAAGACAGATACAGTAACAGTAATCTGTGAAATTATCAGTCCCATACGGTACCCACTTTTTGAGAAAACAGTGAAAAACGGCCACAGTATTTCTCAAGTCTTTTCCCTTTTATTTTTTATCTTTTAAAAGATCAAAAAGATTTTCGGGCGTTGTTTTACTAATTTCTGGATAAAAACACCATTTCAGGAGGAAAAATTTGAACAGTATGTTTCTACCACCACAATCTTCATACCCTGTAAAAGTTATACGTAAATCTGTGAACATTTCTGTTAAAATGCTTTCTTACAAAGTATGATACTACCTTTAAGTTTGATTTGCATCTAGTTTGTTTACTGTTAAAATAATGCCGTTTTGAGCCATGACAGCCAAATTTCGGTTAGTAATTTGTAGACTGGCATTTGTGCATTTGGAAACAACAGTATTAAGTGCCCAATAAATGTACATGTACAATGTATGATTATTATTGGTTTTTGTTTTTGTTTTTTACAAATGGGGTATTATTTGAAGACAGATTAGTGTCTGAAAGTGAACATTTGGTTTGGGAGACATTGGGAATTATTGGGGAGACATTTTGACGTATCCTTAATTAAAGTCATGGGATGTCGTGCTGCTGGTAGCGACATTTCAGCAGCCGAAACGTCGCTACCAGCAACACGACATCTCGTGACTTTGATAACCTTTTTTCCTTATAGAACAAATTTAAAGGGATGGTACAGAACTGGTTTTTGTGACAAAACCGTTGCTGACAGTGAAAGCACATTATGTAATCCATCATATACCTTAACTGACAAACCTGTAGAAGTTTGAGGTCAATCAGCCATCTGGGTCATGAGAAAATAGTGAAAACCCGTTTACACATTTCAATGATATTATGCATTCATAATGAAACACTTCGAAGCGATTTATTCCAATCAGAAAATAGTTTCATTTATTTCTCAACGAATATGCCATTTCAGACAAAAACAATTCATGGGATTGGGATGTTTTCTCCTATCATCACCATTATACTGTGTCAGTTTTATGTGAATCTGTGATCTTGAACTGTATTTTGTCTTACCAATTCTGTACCATCCCTTTAAGTGTCGGAAATGTGTTGTTGTTCTAATAGAATCCACATATCGGTAGTCCAAAACCTTTGTCTATAAAGTTTGGTTTTGCCGGGTTTCCTAACAAGTGGAAAAAAATATTCATTTTATTGTTTTTCTGCGCACAACAGCACAACTGTCACCCAATGCGGAATTCATGATTACTTATTATTATTATTAGGGAGACTTTTTTTTTAATAACATATTTTTAATGTCCATATTTGAACATACATGTAAGATAGAGAATGCTCTCAATATGAACATATGTCAATTTCATGTTTATTGGTTTGGAGGATGTTTAGAAATAGGTAAGTAAAGTTTGTGCACGACCCTATGGGAATGTCTCCCTAAGTACCCATTCTCAGTTATAATTATTATTATTGTAAATTCAGCATTGTGGTACAAAAATGATACTTCATAGGAGCTGTGTGAGATTTATTTCCATATTATTCCAACCAATTTAACAAGAAAATTCATCTTATGCTCTGTTTACAGATGAAGAAAACCCTAAAAAGAAAGCTAAATCTATATTTGGTGGGTTAGAAATTACCATTGAATTTTTTTTTAAGTGTTCTCTAATAATTTGGAGTGAATAACTTTTAATTTTCCTCTTTTTCCTTTTTCCTGCCTTTTTTGGAATTCCCCTGATTTCTTTTAGTTATTCCTGCCACTTTTAAACAGAAAGCAGCAAAGCCCCTTCAAAATAACAAATAATTTTTTGGTAGCTGGGTTTTTTCCTTAAAAAGCTAGTCTCCTTCTCAAGCGCTGTTCAAATTCAAGATGGCGGTCATGGTAATGGAATGATTGACTAGTCTCCTTCTCAAGCGCTGTATAAATTCAAGATGACGGTCACGGTAATGGAATTATTGACTAGTCTCCTTCTCAAGCGCTGTATACATGTAAATTCAAGATGGCCGTCACGGTAATGGACTTTATTGACTAGTCTCCTTCTCAAGCGCTGTATAAATTCAAGATGACGGTCACGGTAATGGAATTATTGACTAGTCTCCTTCTCAAGCGCTGCATAAATTCAAGATGGCGGTCACGGTAATGGAATTATTGACTAGTCTCCTTCTCAAGCGCTGTATAAATTCAAGATGGCCGTCACGGTAATGGAATACACGGGTTTACACCATGGCGGCCATCTTAGATTTTGATTGCAACTTCGAAACGAGGCACTTCCACGTGTGCGCATTTTTCTAAGTGTAAACCCGTCCATTGTTGAAGACAATTCACGGGTTTACACTTCGGCAGTTTTGATCGCGACTTCTAAACGAGGCACTATCACGCATGCGCTTTTTTGGAAGTGTAAACCCGTGTATTATTGACTAGTCTCCTCCTCAAGCGCTGTATAAATTCAAGATGGCGGTCAAGGCAATGGAGTTAATGACCAACTTTTGATACACCCTCAATACTGACCATGCTGACACGTCGTGTAGCAGTTTTGTACATGCTAAATATACGTACCAGAATTTGTATCCTTGTGGAGACATGGCTTTGTTTTTGTGAACTAATGAACACTCTCCAAAATTCCAAAGAGTAGAATACATGGGTTTACACTTCGAAAAAAGCGCATGCGTGATAGTGCCTTGTTTTGAAGTCGCGATCAAAACCGCTGAAGTGTCTTTGACAATGGACGGGTTTACACTTCTAAAAGTGCGCATGCGTGGAAGTGCCTCGTTTTGAAGTTGCGATCAAAATCTAAGATGGCCGCCATGGTGTAAACCCGTGTATTGAAATCGCTCCCATTTGAACCAGAATCTTTTTTTGGGTTGACATTTCTAGTAAACATCCCTTTACGTCTTTTTGCGGCTGATAAATACATCAGTTCAGGCAGAAATATTTTAGCAGGGAGTTTCTATCATGTCCATCTTTATACCGTGTAAGTTATAGTTAAATCTGTGAACATTTCTGTTTTGGCTTGTTACCAATCCTGTACAGTACCTTTGGTCGAATTTTGGGCAATAAGCAACCCCCATTGAAACTAACCACCACAGAGTGCATAATAAGTTGTCAAAGTTGTTCTCTAAACCCTAACCTCTACGTCTACCACACAAGGCAAGAGCTGCTTACCACACATTACCACAGTCTCCACAGGGGAACTGGATCATTTAAGGGGAGCATAGGATTTGCCAAGATGTGCATTTTGGCTGAATTTGGTACTTAAACAGAAGTGAAGGTCTTAAACTTCCTTACAGATGTTGTTTCATGTACTTTTTACGCTTTGTTCATCTGGATAGCAGAAATACAGCTGAAATAATCTTGCCCCCCTCCGAATCCTTCACGGTTACACCACAACGAAATGCTACTATGTACATGTAAATGGTTCAGACAAACGATCTTTTTAAAAGACACTAAATCTTGATTTCCTTGAAAAACCCAGCATCTGATGAACCAAGATTTCTCATGGTGACTGTTTGCACTGTTTACGAACTGTTGACTCCATTTTCTGTCTCAAACTCAATAATTATTTTTGGGGGCTTTGCAAATCCTGTACGCTGCCTTTAAGCCATAATTTACCACACAAACCACACTGTGGTGTATCAGGGAATTTCATGCCATCTGCGCATATATCTGTATCGAAACCGAGGCTCTCTGTGCTGAAATTCGGCTGAACCGTTGCGCAACACTACACAGTGCAGCCTGCATGCGGTACACGAACATTACACTCTCAGCTCAGGGGCCGATTTCACTAACGCTTTGCGATCATCGCTTAAGCCCAAATCCATCGCTAAACAGATAATTGATCGCTACTTTGTGTTGTAATTTTCCGTTTAGCGATGGATTTGGGCTTAGCGATGATCGCAAAGCTTAGTGAAATCGGCCCCAGGTACAAGCTAGCATGCCTTGCAGACCGTGAAAGTGCATTGTGTACGTGTACGCACACACGTGTTTGAGGAACAGACACAAACAGTTTCAGTTTCGAATGCTGAAGTACGCATATCGATTTTTAACATGTAATATTGGGATCCTTCTATTGTAGTGTGCAGGATACCACACTTACCACAGGAAACAGTGATTGGTAGATTGTGGTATGCAGAAGGGTTAGGGTTAAAGATATAATTTATGATTGGTAAAGGACGGCAGAACAGCACACTTTATCCGACATGTACATGAAATGATAAACCGTTGAAACGTGTTTGAAACTGAGTGTCGAGAAAATAGCAAAAACCTTAGGGGCCGTCCATAAAGTACGTACGCACGAAGGGGGGGAGGGGGGTTGTTACCGATGCGTACGCCATGCGTACAGGGGAGGGGGGTTAAGGCCAATGCGTACCGTACGCAAACAAAAAATTTGCATATCAATTTCGCGCGAAAAGAGACGTAAAAAAAACGTGAAAAAAGCACCAGGATTGTTTTGTTTTTTTCCTTTTTTTTTCTTATTCCTGTTAAACCTTAGTCATTCATTTCAGAATTTGAAAGTGACGTCCCAATAACGGTACCGGCCCGGATTACGGTGACATTTTAATTATACTAAAGCAAGGGACCACGAGAAGTGAAAAACCTAATGTGGAATGCGTATGCGTACAGGGGGGGAGGGGGGAGGGGGGTTGGGACTACTGCGTACGCCATGCGTACAGAGGGAGAGGGGGGGTCAAAAAAGTCGGCATTTCATGCGTACGTACTTTATGGACGGCCCCTTAATAAAATTTTATTATAAAACATAACGAATGGTTTTGATCTTACCCCATTATCAAAACTGTTTTCGGTCTTTGACTAATTTCTGGATAAATACAGCAATTCAGGTGGAAATATTTTAATGGTATGTTTCTACCAGCACCATCTTCATACCCTGAAATTTAAACATAAATCTGTGAACATTTCTCATGGGGTATGTTCCAGTCCTGTACTTTACCTTTAGTATAATGGAAAGATTTTTGTCCCCTTGTCTTAACCCCTATTGTGTGTTTAAGCACCCCTCAGTCACTCTTGTTTTGCAGTGTATCATATTAAATGCACTATTCTGTACATTTGTGATTAAAATTTTCTCACAACTTGAATTGCTTTCAAGCTTCAATATTAGTTTGACGTGGAATTTTGTTGTATAATACATTTATTACGCAGGAATTTTGAAACACCTGGGGTCGATTTCACCAAAACTCATCGTAACTTACTATGGCCGTTTACGAAACGGAGGCTTGGTCTCTTGCTCTGGCTCTGACATCCATTCTGAAAATATGTAGGTTGTGGTTTTTTGTAGAAGCTGAAGCTCTGTTTTCCTTTTCAAACCAGAGAGTCTACTTCCGAACCGCAGCCAAAAGCGCTGTTTTGATACCAGTTATTTCAGAATGGATTCACGAAATGGAGCTGGAGCCTGAGACGGAGCCTGAGCCTCCATTTTGTAAATGCCCTATTATCGTAGTACTTGCATACATAATGCATTGCAGCTCTATCTAGGGTACTACAGGTTATCCTTCGTAACTGAGGTACGATTGATCATAGGGCTTCGTGAAATCAAACCCTGGCCAAGGTTCATGGCTCAGTGAGCCAATCAGTGAGCCACTCAGTGGATCGAGGACGGAGCCACTCAGTGAGCCACTCAGTATAAAGCTAGCCACTCAGTGAGCCACTCAGTGAGCCACTCAATGAGCCACTCAGTGAGCCACTCAGTATAAAGCTAGCCACTCACTGAGCCACTCAGTGAGCCACTCAGTGAGCCACTCAGTATAAAGCTAGCCACTCACTGAGCCACTCAGTGGGCCACTCAGTGAGCCACTCAGTGAGCCACTCAGTATAAAGCTAGCCACTCAGTGAGCCACTCAGTGAGCCACTCAGTATAAAGCTAGCCACTCAGTGAGCCACTCAGTGAGCCACTCAGTGAGCCACTCAGTGAGCCACTCAGTATAAAGCTAGCCACTCACTGAGCCACTCAGTGAGCCACTCAGGGAGCCACTCAGGGAGCCACTCAGTAAGCTACTAGTCAATGAGTGAGTCACTCAGTGAGCCATAGAGTTAACTATTGAGTGATTTAATCCATTTATTGATCCATCCCGTGTGGATTTTAAACAAAGAAACATCAAAGTTTGTACTTATTGTTTGTGTAACATTTTAAATATGGAGCGTTCATTTTCTGTTTTCCCAAACTCATCTAATAACTTAAGTTTAAACGTACGTACCCCTTTATGAATACATGTGTGTTTGAGAATTTTAAAAATTCATACAATTTTTTTGCCAAAGTGACACTTATAACAAAATGTATTTACTTGATACAGTGTATGCATGAATCGCTTCATTTCAAAACCATTTGTTTTTCCCTGATAATGTCCATGTTCTATTAGCGTTTTGTGTTTTATTTAAATAATTTTTTTCCTAGGGCCAATTTCCCTAATAAATGCTTTGCGATCATCGCTAAAGCCCAAATCCATCGCTAAACGGAAAATTGCTACGCAAAGTAGCGATCAATTTTCTGTTTAGCGTTGGATTTGGGCTTTAGCGATGATCGCAAAGCGTTAGTGAAATTTGTCACCATGATAATTATGTCGGAAAGACCTCTTTCCCTGAAATGATGACTCGGAGTCGGAAAGACGTCTTTTCTCAGAATTTAAGATGTCTTTCCTTTATTAAACTCAGAAAGAAACTTTCTGAGAGCCGGACGTTTCTGTAGTCTACAGTGTGTCCCAAAAAAAACGATATATACCAATTTTCAAAAAAATATGAGAAGAAGTTGTATGTTTTCAGCTATTTGATTTTTAGCCTACTGCATTCACTATCTCACTGGGTAAATTCTGACCAAATTTCAATGCAATGCATTCATGCATTACCGAGCAATTACTGATTGTCTTGAAAAGTCCATTTTGCTACCATTACAAATGAGTGACAGTTGTGGTCATCTTAGTGGTGATCTGCATGTAGTGAATGTGGGCGGCTAAAATGAGGGGAGATTTTCAGATCACAACTAAGAATGTTAAGATGACCACCATTGTCACTCAATTGTTATGGTAGCAAAATTGACTTTTCCAGACAATCAGTAACTGCTCAGTGATGCATAAATGGTTTGCCTTGAAATTTCATCAGAACATGGCCTGGGAGATATTGAATGCGTTAAACTAAAAATCAAATACCTATAAACATACAATTTCTTTTCATATTTTTTTGAAAATGGGTATCGTTTTTTGGGGGACACACTGTACAGCAACTTGCGTGATCTAGGGTCGATTTAATGAAGCCCTAAGATTGTTCGTAACTGAAATTAGGAAGGATAACCCATTGTAGGGGGACTATCTTACGTAGGACCACAATGCATCATAAGTCCTACGATTGACATGATTGATAGTAAGTTACGATGAGTTTGGTGAAATCGAGCCCTGTCGAGTACGGGAGATTATCATATCACGGAAAGACGTCTGTCTGAGATAATTATCGCGGAAAATCAGATAGGCACTTTAAGCTTCTGTACTTGACCGCTGTGGGGACACGAATTGAAGTTTCACTCATTCAATTAAAACTGTGAGGGCGCTTTATAACTTCTTTGTCCGTCATTTGTAATGTCATGTTTCGTATTTTGAATGTTTACAGGTATACCCATCACGGACACCGGTTCGCTAGGTGGCAAGTTGCTGGGTATCGTTACAGCACGAGATATAGACTTTCTCAAGGCGGATTCCTATGGCACTACTTTAAGAGATGTCATGACCAAACGTGAGGATCTGGTCGTAGCTTCTGCTGACATCACTCTCAAACAAGCTAACGATCTGCTACAGAAGTCCAAAAAGGGTAAGGGACATTAAAGGGATGGTACAGAACTGGTGTTTGCGACAAAACCGTTGCTGACAGTGAAAGCACATTATGTAATCCATCATACATGTATACCTTAACTGACAAACCTGTAGAAGTTTGAGGTCAATCAGCCATCTGGGTCACGAGAAAATAGTGAAAACCTGTGTACGGAGAACTGTACACATTTCAACGAATGAATAAAACGCTTCGAAGCGATTTATTCCAATCGGAAAATAGTTTCATTTATTTCTCAACGAATATGGCATTTCAGACAAAAACATTTCATATACATGTAAATGGGATGTTTTCTCCTATCATCACCATTATACTGTGTAAGTTTTATGTGAATCTGTGATTATGAAGTGTATTTTGTCTTACCAATTCTGTACCCTCCCTTTAAAGATGCATTTTTACCCGATTATTTTGTTTAGCTTTTGAGAAAGATCCTTCTAGGATTGAAATGTCAGGCCCTTTATTAAAACAGCGGTCAGCTGGGTGCAGTTAGTGGTTGTTATTCGTCCCATAATAGCCACGTTCACACACACCAAAAAACGTCACGATTTGAATCGCAAATAGTCGCGCTTTTTGGTGTGTCGATCCACACAGGCAGAAAAACCGCGACCCAAATCGCACCGGTACGTTTTCTATCAAACTGCGCGTACGCATGCCATGCATCCTGTGCTAAACTTGCGCGCCCGCCTTGCATGATGGGATAATAAAAAAAAACAGGGTTTTTCTAATTCTATTTGCAAAAAGACCCACTATTAGTGCGATTTTAATCATGCTCCAAATCACGATTATTTGTGTCCACACACAAATAAGCGCAAATAATCACGCCTTATTTTGGTGTGTGCGAACGGGCCTAATGTCATATGTCATGGCGGCCACAAAAATGCTGAAAAATATCTATTGTGAATGAGCTACATGTACATGTACCTATACACAAATGAAATACGTGTTGTATGTACAGTACATGTATGTAAGTATCTCAGTTTGCCATTGTGGACAATATTTCCATTTATAATAAGGTTACAATTCATAAATATGATAGATGTATGGTACATGTATTACTAATATGCAGTGTTGGATAGCCCATTTTGAGTGCTGGCTAAATTTACTTATTTTGAAGCATAGCAAGCGGAGCTCTCGCCCCTCACGGCCGGGGTCCAGGAGTTAATACATGGTAGCTAAATGCAAATCCGTACATACGTGAACGTATCAGCAATATTCTGTTTTGTAATACACGGGTTTACAATTCGAAAAAAGCGCATGCGTGATAGTGCCTCGTTTTGAAGTCGCGATCAAAACCGCCGAAGTGTTAACCTGTGTATTGTCTTCGACAATGGACGGGCTTACACTTCGGAAAGTGCGCATGCGTGGAAGTGCCTCGTTTCGAAGTTGCGATCAAAATCTAAGATGGCCGACATGGTGTAAACCCGTGTATTGGGGATCTGGTCAATTTATCTTTCCAAATTTGTCTCCAAGTCAAAATCTTACTGTTTTTTCAGTGAAAAAACACAGATAGAAATTTATGTTGTAACTTGTGCATTTTCTGCAGTTTTAAAGATTTTTTGTGCCGGTCGGTAACATAGTTTTACATCTCAGTGTCGGTCAGAAAGGCTGAGTGCAGGCTGTCCCCGACCGGTGCCGACCGGCGTGGCTAGAAAACTGCTAATATCAGGCATGCAACTTTTCCTCGGATCAGCTGATTTCCTCTTTTTTCACTTCAATCTTATGCCATTGAAAATAGAAAAACACTGTACAGTGTATGGTCAAGATTATAATTTCCTCGTTTTTGTTGTGTTTGAGTTGCATGCCTGTAATATGTATAAAGTATGACTTTTCTAGCGTATTACTGTATCACACGATTGTGATTGAATTTTGCCCGTTTCTGAGCGGAGCTTATCGCCAGTATGCCCCAAACCCTATGTTTTTGTTATTAATGCAGATTATCCAGAAATAATTTTTAAATGTCAAAATTTAATCTCATGAATAGTCGATGGCACAATTTTTTCATATTGATATTGCAATTATCAAGAATAAGGTGTGCAGTAAGCCAGTAAACAAATGTATAATCTTTTTTTAGTGCGTGTGGTTTCGAAAAGAGCAAGAGATTTTACGTTTTGAATAGTATCGCATGTGTACTGCATTTGGATTAAGGACGGGGATAAAAGAATGACAATGAAACCATTCTTGTCCTCGAACGGACTTCTTTTGATCAAAATCGTCCTCCGATGCACAAATGAGTGCTTAATGTATGGGAGTTTATTAACCCTAACCCTTTGCATAAGAGCTGTTTACCACACATTACCACAGTCTCCACAGAGGGACTGTATCATAAACCATGCATTAGCTTGAAAACCACGTTGTGGTGTATTGTGGTATGGAGGTCAGTTTAGGGTTAGGGTACAGAGACAATAGAAAATGCAATGTTCTATCATGCTTAAAGGTAGTATCATACTACGGTTTTTGTCAAAGAAGTACAGATTCATGGGCCAAAATAGCAAGGAAGATGCTGTCATAGTCATCTGTGACAATTTCAGTCCCGTACGGTGCCGCACTTTTTGAGAAAATCGTGAAAAACGGCCACATAATTTTTTATGTCTTTTCTCTTTTATTATTTTTTTTAAAAGATCAAAAAGATTTTCAGTTGTTGTTTTACTAATTTCTGGATAAATACACCATTTCAGACGGAAATATTTTAACGGTATGTTTCTACCACCACCATCTTTATGCCCTGTAAGTTATACGTAAATCTGTGAACATTTCTGTTTTGGCTTCTTACCAAAGTATGATACTACCTTTAAAGTATAATCGTCAAATAACTGATTGAGGAAAACTGACTGAATTTAAAGTCATTGAAAAGTGAACAAAGTAAAATTGACTGGAGAGTACATGTATGTTAAGCATAAATGTGTGTGTGCATATCTGTGCCCATTTTCATGGAATGGTTACCGTAAGCAAATATTATTCGCTTATGATAGCAGACTTTTTTGCTTCCAGTTAACATATATCAGTACATGTACTGTACATGTATTCCACGCTATGTTAGGCAAGGACTTTCTGCAGAATGTACATGATGGCGCATAAGCAGAAAAAAAACAAGGTTAGCCTAGAAATTTTTCGCTAGCCGCTTAAGCACCGAAAGTCTTGCTTACGGATTCCATGAAATAGATTTCATGCAAAGCTGTGCCCGTAAGCACAAAAATAGACTGTAACAGATTCCATGAAA
The DNA here is from genome assembly GCA_963971285.1 of Astropecten irregularis. Classification (NCBI taxonomy): domain Eukaryota; kingdom Metazoa; phylum Echinodermata; class Asteroidea; order Paxillosida; family Astropectinidae; genus Astropecten; species Astropecten irregularis. The sequence continues at coordinate 4,657,588 of OZ020244.1, read as the reverse complement.
TTAGGCCTTGACTCCTTACTGTATGCAGACCAAGCACTATAGGTTGACATGTAATATCTCCACAGGGGAATGGGAGACTTTTGGAGAGTCGGTTTTGGGTCAACAGCGCATGCACGTGCTATACTGCGGGCGCATGCTCACAATTGCGCAAGCATGGTTTGTGCTTGCGCTGTTGACTGAAGACCGACTCTCCAAAAGTCTCCCATTGTTGAGGTGTAAAGGTTTCCAGAAGGTTTTTACGAAACTCAGATTTGAAATTGAATCTGGAACTCAAAAAAGAGGAATTTCTAAGGTACTCTAGGCCCCTATCTGTCGCAAAGAGAAGGATTTTATTAGGGACGTTCGCTAGAAATGTCAACCCAGTACTGCAGAAAAGTGATTCTGGTTCAAATGAGAGCGATTTCAATAGCGCTCCACACTGATGACGTTACAAAATCCCCGGATGTCAGACAAACATTGACTCACACATGTAGTGTACATGGACCATGGACGCGCACACACACACACACACGTTTGCATGGTTGCAATGTTTGTCTGAGATTGGGTGCTATTTTTAGCGCAAGTGCGGAGCGCTATTCTGCTCTTAGGAGAGTGTTCATTAGTACATGTACCCAACAACAAAGCCATGTCTCCACAAAGATACAGTTTTGTGAGTGTGTCCACCATTATTATTGTTATTGTACTGTTAGGGCCACTGATTTTCCGCGATCGCGGGAAACAGACGGAATTCATGGAATCGGCTCCTTGAAATGGAGAATTGATTTTTAGGATGACAACATAAAATAAATTAACACATAATTTGTCCAATTTATTATCTATTTCCCGACCAAAATCATCAATATTCATGATTTACTGCGGTACCCGCCGCGTTATTGGATTCGATTCACCCTGCAGACCCCAGCTATAGCTCGGTGGCCTAGCAGGTAAGGCATCTGCACTAGTAAGCAGGAGGTCGTGGGTTCGAATCCCACCTGAGCAAGCATGTGATTTTTTCTCACGTGCTCTCACAAGCACTGAGTATACAGTGCTCATCCCCGTCGGTGAAGGGCAAGCCTAATTTGCATATTATCTATTTCCCGACCAAAATCATTTAATATTCATGAACATAAAATGAATGAACACATAATTTGTCCAATTTATTGATTCCAATATGAAATGTTGATAATTGACTGAAGAGACAGACCAAATCAGCGTGAAATTACTATTACTATTACTTAGGGAGCAGGGCGTTAATGTTGATTCGGCTTTCCCGAAAAGAGTCTTCACCGGGCCGTGACTACGTCGCGGCCCTACGGCCTTTTTAATCCCCTGAACAAATACAAAGGGCACTTCGCCAATGAATGGAGCTCGACCAGTCTCCATTGTTAGGATAGACTTGACTGGCACGTCTTGCCAGTCTTTCATCATGCCGCTAATCCGGCCGAACTGTATAACAAAGGGAACAATGGAATCTGAGTGGAAGAGTTTCCTGGCTGTAATTGAGTGACAGCTCAGTTATTCTTCTTCAAGAGGTGCAACTTTACTTCGGCCGAGCCGTGAATAATAAGTTTGGCAGTCGACTAGAGTGGACTTATTTTGCGCAACCAGTAGCAAGTTCCTGACAATTTCCATGCAGTATATCGGGCATTTTACTCTTTGTATACATGGATGTCTAAACCATCGGTACGAAGGTCTGTTTGCCGTATCCCCTGAAAGTTGATCCTTCCCCTTAAAATAAATCCTGTTCATCTGAAAAAATACATATATGTAAATAAATCCTGAGCCCCTGAAAAAAAAATCGGCCAGCAACAAATGCTGCGTGTGCGGGCCGGGTGTGTGTGCTTTTATTGTGAGGGTGAATGTAGGTCTTTATGGCAGTTTGCCGAATTTTCCTGAGTATTTTTTTTATAAAGTATTAATGTTTATATGTATATGGCTCATTTTATTTCTTTTAAATGCTTTTTGATGCCTGTAAGTGGCGGTTAACCGCTGTTGGTTTTCACTGAATAAATAGGTATATTGTAAAAAAAAATATAGGCCTTTTTATAAATACCGATATTCTTGAAAAAATCTTCGGCGCACGGGATAAAAACGATATCGGGGATCGACACTGACGGTTGCCCTGTGCTTTTAGTAATAGAAATAAGATGTCGGACGACTATTAAAAGTATTATTAAAGTTTCAGCGGCCGATCGGGCAATTAAAAAACGGCACCGCTATGTGAGATTCTGGTCTCGATGTGGGCGAGTGTTCGGGGGTATGACAATATTCTATTGCTGGAGCAACCTTACAGAATATTCAGAGTTGATCATGAGTGGAATTGCTCAGCGTGACAGGCTTTTTGGGACGAGTAAAAGCGGATTCTTACCGTAAAATTATGTAGGCCTACCGAAGCCGGCCGCGCCGCCGGTATCGGTAACGCACTAGTGACTGACTCAATTTATACGTGGTTGAAACTATTTCGCTGGTGCACGGGCCATTTAAGATCGTGGCTTTTACGGGCGCGGATACCAGGCTGACTGCTGAGCGGTGTGCGTGCATGTGGCCGTGGGTGCCCGATGTTTTCGTCTACGGCAACGCGCCGATCGGACTGGAGGCCGGGGAATTACGGCACGATATTTTTACATCAAGCACATGAAACGAATGTTTCTACCAATAGCGAATTGGAAGAAATAACTGAGTGAAATTCAAGCAAGATTTAGCTGACCAGGAATATGCGATTTCCGTCTATGGACGGTAGGCCCCTACTACCTTGGATTCGAGAACGGTCACAGCCTACCTAATTCTCGCAACGATATGCATACATATCCGTTCGGTACGTGTACACTCTGCAGGCGTGTTTTCTGTTTTCTTTATTTTTTCGGGCTTCATGATTGGGCCACAAAAAATGTTACGAAGATTTTAGTGGCCCGAATGGGTCACAAACAAACCAAATAAGTTAGTGTCGAACCCTTCCTAGAAAAAAACACATGAATTTCGATCCCCTGGAAAGTATCCGTACCCCGACCGTCTTAAAGCAACCCCGACAACTAGACAGAAAAAGACCTCCAAAAAAATTACGATCACCAAAAACCACGATCCCTAAGAAAAAAAACAGACAGTTTTTAGGTTTCTCATATATACCCCGAAACATCCCCAACTCTGATATAATCCATCCCCAAAAATATCAATTCTGATCCCCTTGAAAAAATGCTTGCCATGGGATAAAACGGTCCCCGAGAAAAAATAACAAATCCCGATGCCGTGAAAAAATAAATCCCAACCCTCTGAAACTTGATCTCTGTGAGAAAAAAAACATCACCAACTTGAAACAAAACTTGGCTCTCTTCCAAGAATGATTGACAGCTGTATTGTTAGGAACGCAGCCCTAGCCATATCAGATATTATCTGGCCTATAATAATTCCCCAAAAAGACCCCCGTGAAAAATAGAAGAAAATACCACAAGCAAGAAAAATCACGATCCTCTAAAAAAGCAAAACAAGAAAAACAAAACAAAACAGAATCCCCTGAATTGAAGACGGCTTCCCGATCCCAAATCTTCTGGATCCCACCCAATCCCCGAGAGAAATAGAAGAAATAAATGCACGACCTTCCGAAATTATGGATTAGTCAGGATCCCCTGAACCCCAACAAAACGATCTCCAGAAATATATTCATATCCCTAGAAAAATAAATTCCGATTCCAGTGGGATAGATTCATTACATGAAAAGGAAATCCGGAGCCCCTGAAACCCAATAAGAAAAAAATCATCAAACCACATCCCGGCGAAAAATAAAGTCTTCCCCTATTATAATAACTATAAATCCGGCCCGATCCCCTTGAAAATGCTTGCCAGGGGATAAAACAGGTTTTTGTTGGCTTTCTAAGAAAACAAATTAAATCCCGATCCCCTAAAACTGAATGTATCCCGTCTGAAAAAAAAACTATCAGATTTCAGAAAGTACTTTCTTCTCCTCTCCAAATAAAGTTCGAGAATATATAAATTTGCGCTTTCAGCCCCTTCGCTGAAATGTTTTATGGTATCCACGCAAGAAATAACTCGTCATATAATAATCCACCAAAAGATCCCCGTGAAAAAAATCATGACAATGAAGAGAAACCACGATCCTCTGAAAGAAAAAAAAACACAGAATCGGATTCCGTTGGTTTCCCCAACGATCTTCGGAAATATATTTCATCCCCAGAAAAAAAAAAAAATAAGACAAAAATTATCCCTGAATAAAATGCCGATCCCGAGACAAAAAAGGTGGAAACAAATCACGACCACCAAAATGCACAACGATCCGCTGAAGTAAAAATGAGTTGGGAAAAGGAAATCCCGAGCCCCTGAAGAAAGACCCCGTTGTGACTATTATTTTATACTGATGATGCTGAAGTCTTCAAGGAAATTTTGCAAAGTTCCAGCATGGGGATGACTGTAGTCGACCGCTCAAGAAATAAACCCGTCGGCAATGCCCTACCCTCAAAGAAATTCCCGTAATAGGCTGAAGTCAAGTATGAATAGGGCAGGCACAAAAGGACTCCGATAATGAGCTATGCTTGGCTGAACTCCAGGCCGGCCATCCTGAGAGATGGTGCAAACGTTCAGATTAACTGGGTCTCTTTTGTAGGGGGATTAGGGCACACAATGGACCCGAAAAAGTTTGCAGGGCCGCGGCCTGGTGAAGACTCTTCTCGGGAAAGCCGAATCAACATTAACGCCCTGCTCCCTTACATACATGTACCAAATACTACTGCTGGAGACCAAAAACCTTTAAGAACTGAGTAATATCGTACGCAGTCATGACACTTACCGACCATGCCATGCTTGTGTTCGCGCGACACAAGTTAAAATCGGCAGGCTCGCGGTGAGCTTTGACAGTTTCACTTATATTATATTAAAAATAAAAACATTTATTAAGCAACAGAATTGAAGCATGAAACTGAGACTCTTTGCTTGTTAATAATTAATCAATGTAATACTGTTTTAAATGCACTTTTATGTGCTGAAAAAGTGAAACGGAATATATTCAGCCTGAAGCGGAATTCAGGACTTTTCAAAACTGAATTTGCCGTTTTCTGAATCTGAAAATCATTGGCCCTATATTGTAATTATTTATGGACAGGGAAACTGCCGATCGTGAACGAGAAAGATGAGCTGGTGTCACTGATCTCCAGGACTGATCTGAAGAAGCACAGGGAGTTTCCTCTCGCCTCTAAGGACACACGCAAACAGCTGCTTGTTGGAGCTGCTATCGGGACCAGGGAGGAAGACAAACCTAGACTCGAGCTGCTAGCGCAGGCTGGAGTTGATGTGATAGTACTGGTAAGGACTTTTCACTTGTGGGGTGCTGTGGTCTAGTGGTCTGGTGTGTTGTACTCAAGGTCTTGTATTGGCCTAGTGGTCTGGTGTGTTGTACTCAAGGTCTTGTAGTGGCCTAGTGGTCTGGTGTGTTGTACTCAAGGTCTTGTATTGGCCTAGTGGTCTGGTGTGTTGTACTCAAGGTCTTGTATTGGCCTAGTGGTCTGGTGTGTTGTACTCAAGGTCTTGTAGTGGCCTAGTGGTCTGGTGTGTTGTACTCAAGGTCTTGTATTGGCCTAGTGGTCTGGTGTGTTGTACTCAAGGTCTTGTAGTGGCCTAGTGGTCTGGTGTGTTGTACTCAAGGTCTTGTATTGGCCTAGTGGTCTGGTGTGTTGTACTCAAGGTCTTGTATTGGCCTAGTGGTCTGGTGTGTTGTACTCAAGGTCTTGTAGTGGCCTAGTGGTCTGGTGTGCTGTACTCAAGGTCTTGTAGTGGCCTAGTGGTATGGTGTGTCGTACTTAAAGTCTTGTGGTGGCCTAGTGGTCTGGTGTGTCGTACTCAAGGTCTTGTATTGGCCTAGTGGTCTGGTGTGTTGTACTCAAGGTCTTGTATTGGCCTAGTGGTCTGGTGTGCTGTACTCAATGTCTTGTAGTGGCCTAGTGGTATGGTGTGTCGTACTTAAAGTCTTGTGGTGGCCTAGTGGTCTGGTGTGTCGTACTCAAGGTCTTGTAGTGGCCTAGTGGTCTGGTGTGTCGTACTCAATGTACTGTAGTGGCCTAGTGGTCTGATGTGTCGTACTCAAGGTCTTGTAGTGGCCTAGTGGTCTGGTGTGTTGTACTCAAGGTCTTGTTGTGGCCTAGTAGTCTGGTGTGTCGTACTGAAGGTCTTGTAGTGGCCTAGTGGTCTGATGTGTTGTACTCAAGGTCTTGTTGTGGCCTAGTAGTCTGGTGTGTCGTACTGAAGGTCTTGTTGTGGCCTAGTAGTCTGGTGTGTCGTACTCCAGGTCTTGTGGTGGCCTAGTGGTCTGGTGTGTCGTACTCAAGGTCTTGTAGTGGCCTAGTGGTCTGATGTGTCGTACTCAAGGTCTTGTAGTGGCCTAGTGGTCTGGTGTGTTGTACTCAAGGTCTTGTTGTGGCCTAGTAGTCTGGTGTGTCGTACTGAAGGTCTTGTTGTGGCCTAGTAGTCTGGTGTGTCGTACTCAAGGTCTTGTAGTGGTCTGGTGTGTTGTACTCAAGGTCTTGTTGTGGCCTAGTAGTCTGGTGTGTCGTACTGAAGGTCTTGTTGTGGCCTAGTAGTCTGGTGTGTCGTACTCAAGGTCTTGTAGTGGCCTAGTGGTCTGGTGTGTTGTACTCAAGGTCTTGTAGTGGCCTAGTGGTCTGGTGTGTTGTACTCAAGGTCTTGTAGTGGCCTAGTGGTATGGTGTGTTGTACTCAAGGTCTTGTAGTGGCCTAGTGGTCTGGTGTGTTGTACTCAAGGTCTTGTTGTGGCCTAGTAGTCTGGTGTGTCGTACTGAAGGTCTTGTTGTGGCCTAGTAGTCTGGTGTGTCGTACTCAAGGTCTTGTAGTGGCCTAGTGGTCTGGTGTGTTGTACTCAAGGTCTTGTAGTGGCCTAGTGGTCTGGTGTGTTGTACTCAAGGTCTTGTAGTGGCCTAGTGGTATGGTGTGTTGTACTCAAGGTCTTGTAGTGGCCTAGTGGTCTGGTGTGTTGTACTCAAGGTCTTGTAGTGGTCTGGTGTGTCATACTCGAGGTCTTGTAGTGGCCTAGTGGTCTGGTGTGTTGTACTCAAGGTCTTGTAGTGGCCTAGTGGTCTGGTGTGTTGTACTCAAGGTCTTGTAGTGGCCTAGTGGTCTGGTGTGTTGTACTCAAGGTCTTGTAGTGGCCTAGTGGTCTGGCGTGTGGTACTCAAGGTCTTGTAGTGGCCTAGTGGTCTGGTGTATGGTACTCAAGGTCTTGTAGTGGCCTAGTGGTATGGTGTGTTGTACTCAAGGTCTTGTAGTGGCCTAGTGGTCTGGTGTGTTGTACTCAAGGTCTTGTTGTGGCCTAGTAGTCTGGTGTGTCGTACTGAAGGTCTTGTTGTGGCCTAGTAGTCTGGTGTGTCGTACTCAAGGTCTTGTAGTGGCCTAGTGGTCTGGTGTGTTGTACTCAAGGTCTTGTAGTGGCCTAGTGGTCTGGTGTGTTGTACTCAAGGTCTTGTAGTGGCCTAGTGGTCTGGTGTGTCATACTCAAGGTCTTGTAGTGGCCTAGTGGTCTGGTGTGTTGTACTCAAGGTCTTGTAGTGGCCTAGTGGTCTGGTGTGTTGTACTCAAGGTCTTGTAGTGGCCTAGTGGTCTGGTGTGTCGTACTCGAGGTCTTGTAGTGGCCTAGTGGTCTGGTGTGTCATACTCAAGGTCTTGTAGTGGCCTAGTGGTCTGGTGTGTTGTACTCAAGGTCTTGTAGTGGGCTAGTGGTCTGGTGTGTTGTACTCAAGGTCTTGTTGTGGCCTAGTGGTCTGGTGTGTTGTACTCAAGGTCTTGTAGTGGGCTAGTGGTCTGGTGTGTTGTACTCAAGGTCTTGTAGTGGCCTAGTGGTCTGGTGTGTCGTACTCAAGGTCTTGTAGTGGCCTAGTGGTCTTGTGTGTTGTACTCAAGGTCTTATAGTGGCCTAGTGGTCTGGTGTGTTGTACTCAAGGTCTTGTAGTGGCCTAGTGGTCTGGTGTGTTGTACTCAAGGTCTTGTAGTGGCCTAGTGGTCTGGTGTGTTGTACTCAAGGTCTTGTAGTGGCCTAGTGGTCTGGTGTGTTGTACTCAAGGTCTTGTAGTGGCCTGGTGGTCTGGTGTGTTGTACTCAAGGTCTTGTAGTGGCCTAGTGGTCTGGTGTGTCGTACTCAAGGTCTTGTAGTGGCCTAGTGGTCTGGTGTGTTGTACTCAAGGTCTTGTTGTGGCCTAGTAGTCTGGTGTGTCGTACTGAAGGTCTTGTTGTGGCCTAGTAGTCTGGTGTGTCGTACTCAAGGTCTTGTAGTGGCCTAGTGGTCTGGTGTGTTGTACTCAAGGTCTTGTAGTGGCCTAGTGGTCTGGTGTGTTGTACTCAAGGTCTTGTAGTGGCCTAGTGGTATGGTGTGTTGTACTCAAGGTCTTGTAGTGGCCTAGTGGTCTGGTGTGTTGTACTCAAGGTCTTGTAGTGGTCTGGTGTGTCGTACTCAAGGTCTTGTAGTGGCCTAGTGGTCTTGTGTGTTGTACTCAAGGTCTTATAGTGGCCTAGTGGTCTGGTGTGTTGTACTCAAGGTCTTGTAGTGGCCTAGTGGTCTGGTGTGTTGTACTCAAGGTCTTGTAGTGGCCTAGTGGTCTGGTGTGTTGTACTCAAGGTCTTGTAGTGGCCTAGTGGTCTGGCGTGTGGTACTCAAGGTCTTGTAGTGGCCTAGTGGTCTGGTGTATGGTACTCAAGGTCTTGTTGTGGTCTAGTGGTCTGTTGTGTTGTACTCAAGGTCTTGTAGTGGCCTAGTGGTCTGGTGTGTCGTACTCAAGGTCTTGTAGTGGCCTAGTGGTCTGGTGTGTCGTACTCAAGGTCTTGTAGTGGTCTTGTGGTCAATGTACAGATTGTGGGTTCGAATCCAGTCATGGGTTAGTGGTGCTTGCGTCCTCGGGCAAGATGCTTCATCACACATTTCTCCTGACATTTTGATGAATTTCCCATTCTAAATTGTTTTCCTTTTCACAGGATTCTTCTCAAGGCAACTCATCTTTTCAGATCAACATGGTGAAGTACATCAAACAGAATCACCCAGACCTCCAAGTTGTTGGTGGAAACGGTAAGCGTTGATCTCGGACACTAGTAGGGCCACTGAATTTCCGCAAAAACGGAAAACGGACGGAATTCACCGAATCTGCTTCTTGAAACGGAATTCCACTTTCAAAACGGAATAAGTAAATTGTGAACTGATTGCGATACATTTCCTAGGCTAACTGAATCATTGTTTGGTCTTGCAATAGTTGACTGTTTTTTGTGACAAAACACAGTCTGACAAGTTAGTCTTCACTGTGCAAAAGTTACGACACTTTTACAGTGCATGCCCACACAGTCAGCGATTTACTGCATGTTATACAACTTTTTGGAACTGAATAGCACAAAACAGATTTGTTCACTCCGAAACTGAATTTTTCAGCCTTAAAGGGAGGGTACAGAATTGGTAAGACAAAATACACTTCATGATCACAGATTCACATAAAACTTACACAGTATAATGGTGATGATAGGAGAAAACATCCCATGGAATGTTTTTGTCTTAAATGCCATATTGGTTGAAAAATAAATGAAACTTTTTTCCGATTGGAATAAATCGCTTCGAAGCGTTTTATTCATTCGTTGAAATGTGTACAGTTCTCTGTACACGGGTTTTCACTATTTTCTCTTGACCCAGATGGCTGATTGACCTCAAACCTCTACAGGTTTGTCAGTTAAGGTATATGATGGATCACATAATGTGCTTTCACTGTCAGCAACGGTTTTGTCGCAAAAACCAGTTCTGTACCATCCCTTTAAACGGAATCCAAGAATCCTAAAATAGTGTCTGAGCACAGTTTGCACGTGGACAGCTAAACACAAGTGTCTTTTCCATTTCATGGTGTATGTTTTGCGACCATTTACGTACATGCATGCAGTTTATCTAGTAAGCTGTGTCTTAGTATTGGTAATAATATAGCAGCAATCATAATCACCCAATTCCTTTGTTTTGGCCATCCGCGCTGTTGCATAACCTTTCTGACGGTTCTGACAGCGAAACCGCATGTGAATTTGAGTACCGTATTCTTATTGCGTCCATGACCACACTGGCATTGTGACATCAACAAGGCAAAACAATGGCCGATTGCAATAAAACGGTCTTAAATTGTTGCATGGGGTGGCATGGGTGGCAAGTGCGTTAGGCACTCGCCTCTCACCAATGTGTCCCGGGTTCGAATCCGGCCTGGGTCATATGTGAGTAGAGTTGTGCGTTGGTTCTCTCCTATGCTACGAGGGTTTTTCTCCAGGTGATCCGGTTTTCCTCCCTCCACAAAAATCAAACACTTTCTATCTCAGGCTGTACTCCGTGATCATATATGGGTTGATGTGGCTGGCAGCCAAGGGCGCCCATGAAAGCCTGCTACTTGATCACGTTGAAGTCGCATCCTTCGCAATTCAGCACCCCAGCTGCCAGTAAGGATGATTAGCCTCCCAAATTATTATTATTATTATTATTATAAATGGTGGGCTTAAGGATGCAGACTAAAGCTGACTTTCTCTCTTAGCCGGTCTTGAGTAAGACCACGAAGTTAGCCCATTGCAATAAGCCAGTCTTACATAGCCCCTTGTGAAGTAAATGATTCACCCATGGCTACTGACAACTTTCCAGTCTGTTATATGAACTTTGTGTGCACATAATCACAGAAATGTTACTGAATTTATCAGGGTTGTTTGATTTAAATCACTCGATTAAAATCAATGGAAAAAAATCGCTCAAAAAAATCAATCAATCAAAGTATCATACTTTTGTTTTTGTCAAAGAAATACAGATTCATGGGCAAAAATATCAAGGAAGATACAGCCACAGTCATCTATGAAAATGTCAGTCCCATACGGTGCCCAATTTTTGAGAAAACAGGGAAAAACGGCCACAGTATTTCTTAAGTCTTTTCTCTTTTATTTTTGATCTTTTAAAAGCTCCAAAAAAAATTCAGTCGTTGTTTTACTAATTTCTGGATAAATACACCATTTCAGTTGGAAAAATGTCAACGGTAGGTTTCTACCAGGATCATCTTCATACCCTGAAAGTTATACGTAAATCTGTGAACATTTCTGTTTTGGTCTCTTACCAAAGTATGATACAACCTTTAAAGTTGATAGTTCAAGGCTAGGGATATAGAAGACCCAGGCAAAGCCCAGGCCTGGCCTGGCTTTTCAGTGGCTTGGCCTGACCAGTAAGTTTCTTTTCTTGAAACAAATTTAAATTTTGTTTTTCTGGCAGTCGTGACGGCCTCACAAGCCAAGAACCTTATTGACAGCGGAGTGGACGCCTTACGAGTTGGCATGGGTAGTGGGTCTATATGCATCACTCAGGAAGGTAAGAGATGTTGTCATTTTATGTCAGATTTTTTTTTACAATTCTGAGTTTAATTTGCATAATCCTTTCTGTCATCCAAGACCCATCGTTATTTTTATTCATTTTTGTGGCCGAAGTTAGTTTTTGAGATTTGCACATGAGCTAGGATCATGATTCTTTTGCCAAATGTGAATGTTGGGGAAGGTCTTTCTTTGTGACACATTGCTTGACCTCTGTGACCTCTACTTCCGGTCAAACAGGAAGTAGTTCCTCATCCAAAAGTGGTAAGAGCTATGATCCTGATTCTTCCACCAAATGTGAACGTTAGGCAAGGTCTTTCTTTGTGACACATTGCTTGACCTCTGTGACCTCTACTTCCGGTCAAACAGGAAGTAGCTCCTCATCCAAAAGTGGTAAGAGCTATGATCCTGATTCTTCCACCAAATGTGAACGTTAGGCAAGGTCTTTCTTTGTGACACATTGCTTGACCTCTGTGACCTCTACTTCCGGTCAAACAGGAAGTAGCTCCTCAACCAAAAGTGGATCATGATTCTTTTGCCAATTGCCAATTGTCAATTTTTTCTATTTATTTATTTTTTTTTTGATATTATTGCCCAACACAAGGCCCTAGAGGGCCACTCAAAGGTGAGGGTTAAAGGAACGGAGAGAAATTTCATGGAATCCGTTACCGTTAGCAAAAATTCTTCGCTTACTGTAGCAGATTTTTTGGGGTTACGGTTAGCGTATTTCACGGAACAGTTTCTTTTTTGGTAACGGTAAGCAAGGAATTTGTGCAAAATGCATACGACAGTGCGTTAGCAGAAAATAATCACGGTTACCCTAGAAATTCTTCGCTAACCGAGAGTCTTGCTTACGGATTCCATTAAATAGATTCCACACGTAGCAGTGCCTGTAAGCGCAAAAATAGGCCGTAACGAATTGGGCCCTGTTTGCAAGATAATTATTAACATCATGTTTGAACTGAGAGATGTCATATCCTGTAGAAAAACAGGATGAGGGTAGGGAATTCCAGAGTGAGGCAGTTCGTGGGAAGAAACTTGAAGAATATCTTGAGGTATTTGATTTGGGGACCGAAACAGAAAGGATGGGAACTGCAAGAAACGCGAGTTGTGCGACTAAATGACCGGTTAGGTGGTACAACCATTGAAAGACCATTGGAGCACATTCTGTGATAGTAAAACAGTTACAATTTCATAACATCTAGTGAGGGATAGCTGTCAACCATTCCTATTTTGGAGGAATAATTCCTCTTTTTTTTGTACAAATTTATCACTTTTTACAAGCTCTTGACAACAGATTCTGATTTTTGGCTTGGAAATACACATGTATTCCTATGTAGTTTGCTCTGTGATTCCTCTTTTTTAGAAGAAATATTCCTAATTTCCTTTAAAGGTTTTCTGTAAACAAAACTCCAGTGAAGTTAAATACATATATTGTTATAAAATTCAACCTGTTGTTTGTTTGTGTTAAAAAATATTGTATATACTGTAGAATAACAAGGTATTTCAGAGCCATAATTTAGCACCCTACTTTTCGCGACGAAAAACCTTCCTTAAGTCACATGCAGAACGCCATGCAGTGTACTGTGGTGCGAGCCTACACTAGTTTTGTAGGTGATGTCACACGTTATTGTTGCGTGGACCGGTTGCAAGGACTTTTTTAGGGGGCGGGGCATACATGTACGTACTGATTTTGTAACTTTTTGGTCAAAATTGAGCACTTACATAAAAATATAAATTTATATAGTCATTAATTATGCATTAAAGGCATTGCATACGTTTGGTAATGACTCTGAAAATTTATGGCAATAAAAACTTACTTGGTGAGAAGTACAGCTGCTTTGGATAGTATAATGCATATATTGAGAAACGTTCAATTCGAAGTACCGCGGTTATGGACAAATATGTCACTTTTTATCTCCAAAAATTATGAATCTGAGAAGCGTAATGGCCGTAACGCTTCTCAGCTATTGACTAACTGTTCTCTGGCGTGAAATAACCGCTCTAGTTTGTCGCCAAAATCTCAAAAACGCTACCACCTTTTGAATTGAAACTTTCACAGGTTAGTTTTATGGTATACAATTATATTGGTTTGAAACAAACAGTAGGCACAAATTACCAAACGTATGCAATCCCTTTAAACAATAATTTTAAAGCATTATACCCCTATTCTAAATTTGATTACAGTAGACCTTTAAGTTAGATTGGTAGCTATGCATTTTAGTGCTGGGCAAAATTGGGTAATTTCATATCCGGTTACCGATCAGGTAAAAATCAGGTTACCAGTTACATGTAACCTATGTAATCACGTTTATCATGCGTGCTCAGTGTGGAAGAATAGGGGCTGAATAAAAGCATGCGTGGTATTGAAAGAGGGTATTGACATGACCACAATGGGATTCTGTCTAAGCTTGTTCTACATGACCATATTTATTGCTTAAGGTTGGGCGGTTTTGAAAAAAATAAAAACCGACAAAACCGTGAGACCCTGACTCGGTTAAACCGTAAAACCGTAGGCTAGTAAAACATAACAAAAATAATAAGCCTACTTTAATGGGGGCCTAACGCAAATTCACCAAAAGTCTCCAAAGATCACCGTTCAAATTACAAAACGATCAAGCGAAAATATGAACAAAACCGGTATTAAAACCGCCCAAGCCTATTATCGCTGTCAAACGGTTGATTTTTTGTTGATTTGTAAATATTTTTCAAATCGCTTGTAATTTGACATCCGATGATGTCATGGTGACATAAATTTCCGCACCACATTGGGACCTTGTGTGGAACAAGTTTAGTTAAGATTGATTGCTTAAAGTGACCAAAGTGGGTGCCGCAAAAAAAACAATCGTGTACAAAGTCTATGGGACTTGACAACAAGAAAAGGTGGAAGAAAAAAACAGAAACAGAAAAAAACGGAAAGGCTTTTCTGCTTTGCTCAGAAAAGCCAACAATTTCAAGCAAAGTAGAGATCAAACTTCCTACATAACAAGGAAAAAACCTACTTCATTACTTGAGCAGTTTTTAAAAAATCTATAAAAAGAATATGAAATGAATTTGCTTGCGACCTTGCTTTTCATAAGGAGGATGTTTGAGTGATTGGATATTTTAATTAACGGGTCATGAATGACGTAGTGAATCAAGAATCTTGATTGAAATTGAGATAAAAATCTGTAAACATCTGATGTCTAATGGAAAATTCCACAAGAAATGGAAAAAAGAATGAAAAAAAATGCTTTCTTTGTGTGTGTATATCAGTGTTAAAGGTACAGTACAGGATTGGTAACATACCCAAACAGAAATGTTCACAGATTTACGTAATTTTTACGTATAACTTTCAGGGTATGAAGATACATACAGTACCAGTAAAATATTTCTGCCTGAAATGCTGTATTTATCTAGAAATTAGTTAAACAAAAACAGTTTTGATCTCGGGGTAAGATCAAAACCATTCTTTATGTTCTATAAGAAAAAAATTGAGTCAGGTTTTTGCTATTTTCTTCTGACTTTAATAGATGTCCGATTGAGCTCAAATGTTCTCAGGTTTATTATTTCATGTACATGTTTGATCAGACAAAGTGTGAGTGCTGTTCTGTGACCTTTACCAATTACCAATTTACCTTTAGAGGGTGGCCGCAATGGGTGTTTTTGCTTAAATAATGATGGAAAAAAGTTTTTAAAACATAGGTTGTGTGGCTGTCATAGTTTCAGCCTCCCTTGTGTTGGTGTTAAAATCATTTTATTAACTGGGCGGGGGGAACGTTGTGACATCATCTCGGGAACTCGGTAGCTGGTTCACAGGCCATCGAGTAAATGCTAAGCTGGTTCCCGCGTCACTGACGGCAATCAAAATCCCGTACTAGGGGGTTGGGGCGTGGACACAAAATGAATGGGGTGCGGTTTATTTCGAGAAAAAAATTCCAGATGCGGGGGAAAATAAAAAAACAAACTTTAATCAAATTTAATATATTTTTAAAAAGTTAATTAAATTGTTTCGGCGGATTTGATTAAATATCATTGCAGCCACCCTTTAAGGCCCCATATTTAGCGCTAAGCAAGCCTCACTGATAGAATGAGATTGGAAAACGTCTATGTCAACGATACAAGAGTTGGAATAATGGTACCAACACCAAATTCCACAAAACTCATATATTACTCAAGGAGATACTATACACCCATCTGACGGCTTGATATACCATCCGTTAGTAATTCGGTGTGCCCGCCTTTTGTCCGGCAACAAAATAATTTACGCTCCGCCGGACTCTATACTGCAGGGTGTAGATCATGTACATCCCCTAATCATGAGACCTACATTCTACACAATCTGTAGATTGACCACAAGGCCTTGAGTACGACACGCCAGAGCACGAAGCAAAGCGCCCCATGAAAATTTTACAATTTGTACGGGCAAACAATATCACATGTCTTGCATGACACGTGCAGAGAGTATCACGGTGCTCTGACTTATGCAAGTTTCAATCCAGGGGTTGAATCTACGGTGCACATCCCACCCTATGGTTTCTTTCTTCCTGTAATTAGGACGTGTATGAGCTCTAAGCCTCCCTTGTCTTTCTATATTCGTCCCTGATTGAATGGGTTTACGGACCCCCTCGTTGGAAATAAACAAGATCTATTTATACAATATACGTATACATGTACAGTATGTCTAAGTCTTCAGTACGTACCATGTGAAGATAACAGGCTATTGCCCTAGATAGGGTACGTTCACTGAACGTTCAGACAGCGTTTTCAATTTGCTAAAATCACTGTTTTATCCCTATCGGTTTTTATAACAAATTGTGTCTGGACGGTTTTATATGTAAAACTAATCAGCAAAAATATCAAGGAAGATACAGTAACAGTCATCTGCGAAATTTCCAGTCTCATACGGTGCCCACTTTTTGAGAAAACAGTGAAAAACGCCCACGGTATTTTTAAATTATTCGCCGTTATTTCTTATCTTTAAAAGATCAATTTAATTATTTGTGGTCACTGGTTTTAGTCTTTTCTGGACAATACAGCATTCCAGGCAGAAAAATGTTAACGGTACGTTTCTACCATCACCATCTTCATACCCTGTAAAATATAGGGATATCTGTGAATATTTCTGCTTCGGTATGCTACCAAAGTATGATATTACCTTTAACTCTTAAAGATTACATATGTATAATGCTTTTTTCCGTATAGAGGTCGTGCAGTCACGTGATCAGGATGCCATTTTGGACGGCAACGCTGTACACATGTATAATGCACGTATGTACAGTGTATACATGTAACCCACATGCGTTCGCGTAGCTTGCAAATCAACCAGACGCAGAAGTGCGTGCATATGATGCTGTCTGGTACCACTCGTACGCGTGCGTACGTGTGCCGTCCAAAATGGCTGTCAAGTGACGTCACGTGCACGCTCTCTATAGTCCGTCAGTGGAATTTTTCCCCTTTCTATATATTAACACAGATACACAGTTTCATAACAAAAAAATGTAATGCTAAATACATGTACATGTAGCATGTGTAGTTACTTATTAAACAAATCACATGTATTTTGCAAGCCCGGAAATAAATGGAGGCCACGAAGGCCATGGTTCGTTGCCCTGGTTTTTGGCCTTGGTGCCCTCTTCAAATATTTCCATTTTTACATGTAAGACATGATTTTCCAATGGAAGTGCCCCTTGCAATGGAAAATTGGCCTTTCCCTCAGCAAACCTTATGTCCAGCCCTGATTTTAGCATTAAATCTGTACATGGGTATGGACTTTCAGATAGGCCTACAGGTATTTTTGCTCTCTGCTAACCAAATATTTATTAGCCTTGTGCAAAATAAGCACAGAATTGGTTTAAATGTTTAGTTTCTGGTTAAGTTTGATGTGGTTGGTAGAATTTATTTTTGTATGGATGAATTGGCAAAGTATCTCAAAACCGCAACTATGAACTACACATTTTCAATAAAAGCTGGAAGAATTGTGCTGTTTTGTTTTTTTCTTTGTAAGAAGACGACCAGGGGCTAATTTCATAGAGCTGCTTAAGCACCAAAATTGCCTAAGCACCAGAAGCCTTGCTAAATAAAATCAGTATACCAGCCAAAACTCTGAATCTTATGCTCAGCAAACAATGGCCGAATACAAGTCAAAAGCAGTGAACATCACATGAGAATTTGGTTGGTAATCCTGTTTGATCTAGGAAGACTTTTCATGCTTAAGCAAATGTTGTGCTTAAGCAGCTCTATGAAATTGGCCCCTGTTCTTATTTGGTTCAATATTTGTTGACTCTCCTATCATGAAGTAAGAATCAAATAACCACAAGGGATTTGAACCTGCGACCCCTGAAATACTGTACCACCACTCTACCAACTGAGCTATCCAATCCTATATGTTGGTGGTGTCACAAATAGTCAATTAACTTTGTTCGTTTGGTAGTCAGAAGCCATGAAACCACCCACATATGTACATGTGTAAGATACATGTATGTAAGAAAGAAGAGTTGGGAAATTGAGAAAATATTCTGACCAAATTTTGTTTTAAATACTACAAGAGTTAAGCTACATGTACACCATCAAGTTTTTGAAAAAATTTCAGTATATAAGAACACGTACTTCAAAATTCATATTTATCTGTATTTATATTTTGTAAGAACACATTTTCTATAATAATTTAAAAATTATTTGATTTGACTAGTCTTAAAGAGTGAAAAGTGCATGAATTTCCTTCTTTTTAAAAGGTGAAGAACAAAATTTTGAGGTTTTAAATTTTGCAAACAAGTTCACTATTACCCCAGGATAATTCAGATATTAAACTGTTGTTCTGTTCTACCATTTGTTGCTGATTAATGCTCAGTTAATTGGAATTGAAACTAGAGATTATGCTAATACTTTAGTCACATGTTTTGCTTAACCAAGTGAACATGTTCTGAATGGTTTTAAAACAAATATTAATACACAAAGAACTGTTCTACATGTACGTAGTGTGTTAAACATATTAAAGGTATGTACAGTACAGGATTGGTAACATACCCAAACAGAAATGTTCACAGATTTACGTATAACTTTCAGGGTATGAAGATGGTGCTGGTACAAACATACCGTTAAAATATTTCCGCCAGAAATGATGCATTTATCCAGGAATTAGTCAAACAAAGACCAAACACAGTTTTGATCTTGGGATAAAATCAAAACCATTCTTCATGCTTTATAAGAAAAATTGAGTCGTCTTTTTTTTTGCTATTTTCTCGTGACTCAGATGTCCGATTGAGCTCAAATGCTCACATGTTTATCATTTTATGTTCATGCTGTTTTCTGACATTTACCAATCATGCATTATATCTTTAAGTAGTGTACTGCGTGCCTTTCCTATCTGTATGCAAAACATGTGTACAGAGTCGCACATTTCAGATCTGTATGGATAATTCAGCAGCAGTGTGAAATTGAGTAATATAACTCACCAGGAAAGAATAACAATGGTCTTATTGTTCTTAAATTGTATTGAACCTAATGAAACTGACCGTAGTTCATTGTTTGTGGTTTTGAGTTACAGCCATCCCAAGCATCACCAAAACCCCCTTGACCCTTCAGGAGGGCCCAAAGGCCAATGTCTGTAAGTTAAACATGAATCAGTGTTGGTCATTTATCCCACCGCTGCCACCAGTTGCACTCATCTCTAGTTTCTTCGTTTTGTTTCGTTTGCGCATACTGGTAGAATATTGAAGTTGTACACATTGTTGTGGGAGAAATATGAAAGAATGTTCAATGTACGTGTACAGTGTATGTTATTGAATTGTCAATTGTCATTTTTGCATGAATGTGATTAGTTTGTTGAACAATATTTGTTTTTTTATTTCGAATTTCTGTATGTTACGTTTGAAAGCTTTGTTTATTTTTTATTGGCCGTTAATTATTACTAGAGTTAGTTACTCAAATATCTCTATTTTTTAACAGCATGTTCTATTTTTCAGTTCGGTCTCATTTCCGTCGTATGAAATAGTTTCCTCTTTCTCAGATGTAGATTTCAACCGAGGCTGTTCTTCATGGAAGTCGAATATCGATTATCGATATCGTATCCCCACGAAATGTATGACTTTCTTAATTGTATGCATGCTATTACTCAACAACTTGACACTGTCATTTATAGCCAAATTTTGGTACGAAGAAAATTAACAAAATTCCGTTTCAAACAAAGCACTCGTCATTTGTGAGGCAGAATAATAGGTCTTCGTATATTTCCACTGGATTTGCGCTTTTCGTTTTATCCTCAAAAATTTATTTGTTTGTTTTTTATTGATTTTTTAAGACCTCTATGATTTGCTTGTTTATTTTTATTTATTGTCAGATTGTGTGTTTTGTATTACAGAGATCACATTATTTTGGTGGTGGCATTGGATCAAATTTCATGTTTCATTCTGTGGTATTGTAATATCTATACTACGTACATATTTTTTGTTTTAGATCATTTGCATGACTGCACTGTTAATTGTGAATTAAAGGTAGAATACTTGATTGGTAAAGATCACAGAACAGAACTCACACTTTGTATAATCGAATATACATGGAATTACAAACCAGTGAAAGTTAGAGCTCAATCGTATGTATGTATCTGAGTCAGAAGAAAATAGCGAAAACTCAACTCGTTTTTTCTTTGTAAAACATGAAGAATGGTTTGATCTTACCCCGAGACCAAAACTGTTCTCAGTCTTTGTTTGACTAATTTCTGGATAATACACCATTTCAGACGAAAATATGTTAACGGTATGTTTCTACCAGCACCATCTTCATACCCTGAAAGTTATACGTTAATCTGTGACCATATCTGTTTGTATATGTTACCAATCCTGTACTGTATCTTTAATTTCTTAATATAGGATGCCATTTTTTTTATTGGAATCCTCGGAACTGCATGCATATTCACTATTATCAGCTGTGTTTAGGGGACACTGTGCAAATGTTTTAGAAAAAAAATAATTTTTTCTAAAATTAGTTTTTTACTTCCTGTTTAAAAGACAATTTCTTTTTTCTTCTTCCTCTTCCATATTGTCTTAGTGTCGTCAATTCCATACATTTTTGTAACAACCACTTTTTTTTCTTCATTTTTTAAATCTTTGGAGGTTCAAATTAAATTTTATATTTTATTTGTTGAATAACTACAAGAGAAACTGACTGGATTAATTTCTAAGTCATTGAAAGGTGAACAAAGACAAATTGACTGGAGCGGGATTTGAACCAGTGACCTACATGTATATGGAATACTGTACTCCAGCTGATTTCACAGAAAATTCAAATGTTACATATGCAACATTTTGTTGCATAATTTTCCTGCCTTTGGTTGCACAAGTTTTGCCAGTTTCACGATACTTATTAAAATGCAACATTTGTACGTTTCGTAAGTTACAGAACATTTTGTGAAATCGGCTGCTGGTGCTCTTACCAACTGAGCTATCCGGCCCTATGTTGGTGGTGTCCCTAATAGTCAATTATCTTTCTTCGTTTGGCAGTCAGAAGCCATGAAACCATGGTTTGTTTAAATCAGTTTTAATGGTGTGTTTTTGTATGCAGAATTGGGTAACATGTATTTGTACAAATTAATCAGAATTGCATAAGCCTAGGAATTCAAAACATACTGAATATTGTTGTTTAAAATCACTATAATGAATAACCGCTACCAAGGACAATGTCTGAGGATCACGCCATTTTTTTATAGCGGTGTTTTACTGTAGGATGTTCCATTCTGCAAACAGATATAATCAACAAGACTAGTTATTTGTTCGGTCTTAACCCTATTTTCCCTTTTTTTAATGTACTGGTATACATTACATGTATTGTTGAGGTAATTACATGTAAATTGTAATACATGTATGTATTCAAGGTCCATGTTTAAAGGTACTATCATACTTAGGTAGAAAACCAAAACAGAACTGTGCTCAGATTTACGTATAACTTACAGGGTTTACAAAAAGAACTGGTTGCTGGTACAAACATACCGTTATTACATTTTTGCGCCTGAAATGCTGTATTTATCCAGAAATTAGTCAAACAAAAGACTGAAAAAAGTTTTGCTTTCCGAGATCAAATTACAATTACCTTACAATTTTGAGTAGGGCCTAACAATTTCAATGGTTTTCCACTGTTTTCTACTCAGATTTTGCTTAAATTTGACATGTACATGGTGATAGCCAAGACATGGTTGTATCATATAACTGAATCTTAAAGTGATAAACAGTTTAATTTTAACACAATGGAGGCTGACAAAGTGTTGCATTTTTGGGGGGACACGCTGTATATATGTTTTCATTAATAGTTTTCTGGTATTTGAAGAAAGTTTTCTTCATTTTGTTTTCGTTTCCATTGTGATGGCTGTGTGGCTGAGCAGAATTGAAAACCAACCAGGCAGTTAATTTGTGTTGCAATTTAGTAGTCAAAGAGTGTTTCCTCCATTTTGTCTTTGTTTTCATAGTAATGGCTGTAGGGCGCCCTCAAGGTACTGCTGTATACAAGGTTTCTGATTACGCTCGGCATTTTGGTATACCAGTCGTCGCCGATGGCGGTATTACGTCGGTGGGACATATCACAAAGGCTCTTGCCTTAGGAGCATCTACAGGTAGGTATATTCAATATAAAAACTAGATGACGCACTCGTGTACAAACCAATGGGAGCTATATCCGCGCATGCAGGACGCGGCCATTGAAGGCAGATAAAAAATGAACCTAAACATTCAAACGCTTATTATATAACGATCGCGTACCCGCGCGTTACGCGGTTCCGGCCATTACGCGGTAAGTTATGCAACAGAAACATGATGGAACGCCGTAGCTATAATCGGTGGCTTAGATTGTTTATCGGTAAATTCCATGATTAAATTCGCAAAATTCATCATTTTAATTGCCGTATTGTCATTCCGGTCGCCAATTCCATCATTCAGTTTGTCATTCTGTCATTCTGTTCGCAAATTCCATCATACAATTTGGCAAATTGAATGATGGAATTACCGAAGCATACAATCTAAAGAAGATAGCTACGGCGTTCCATAAAAACGGATTTAAAATACCTTTAAAAGATGGCGCCGTGAAAGACGCGTCCACGAGTCCAAACTTGTCGCGAAAGACGCATCCAAATTTGTCGACCCAATGTGCACCTGGAAAGGGTCGACTGATTCCGTGCGTTGTGATTGGCCAACACATTACAAACTCTTGGTGGTGCACTATTGTGCATCGCCCGCATTATTGAGTGTTTACGAAATGGAGGCTCAGGCTCTGGCTTAGGCTCAGGCTCAGGCTCCAGCACTGACAACTGACATCCATGTGCTCAAAAAATAGGTTGTGGTTTTTCATTGAAGCTGAAGCTCTGTTTCCCTTTACAAACCAGAGGATCTATTTCCAAAACCGCAGCCAAAAGCCTCTATTTTGGTACCCATTATTGTAAAATGGATTCATGAAATGGAGCCTGAGCCTGTGGTCTCAGTCTCAGTTTTCAACCTTAAAGGTAGTATCATACTTTGGTAAGAACCCAAAACAGAAATGTTCACAGATTTGAAGATGGTGGTGGTAGTAACATACCGTTAAAATATTTTCGCCTGAAATGGTGTATTTATCCAGAAATTAATAAAACAACGCCCAAAAATCTTTTTGATCTCTTAAAAGGTCAACAATAAAAGAGAAAAGACTTAAGAAATACTGTGGCTGTTTTTCACTGTTTTCTCAAAAAGTGGTCACCGTATGGGACTGGAATTTTCACAGATGGTTGTTACTGTATCTTCCTTGATATTTTCGCCAATGAATCTGTATTTCTTTGACAAAAACCAAATTATGATATTACCTTTAAGCATGAAAAAGTCTTCCTTGAGCAAACAGGATTACCAACCAAATGTCCATGTGACGTTTATTGCTTTTGACTTGTATTCGGCCATTGTTTGATGAGCATAACATTCACAAGGAGTTTTGGCTGGCATGCTGATTTTATTTACCAAGGTTTTTGGTGTTCAAACAAATTTTGGTGCTTATTAGCAGCTCTATGAAATTGGCCCAAGCACTTCATGTTTTTATTAACCCTAACCCTCTGCACTTACCACACAAGACAAGAGCTGCTTACCACACATTACCACAGTCTCCACAGGGGGACTGAATCATAAACCATGCATTAACACACAAACCATACTGTGGTATATTGTGGTATTCGTGATACCACACTTACCACAAGAAAAACCATGTGGTAAACCGTGGTAATGTGTGGTAAACAGCTTTTGTCTTGTGTGGTAGGTGCAGAGGGTTAGGGTTAAAATCATAATGTG
Source organism: Astropecten irregularis (assembly GCA_963971285.1). NCBI lineage: Eukaryota > Metazoa > Echinodermata > Asteroidea > Paxillosida > Astropectinidae > Astropecten > Astropecten irregularis. The sequence continues at coordinate 4,633,989 of OZ020244.1, read as the reverse complement.
AAATCATAATCTGTCACAGTTTTGGGATATATACATTAATGGGAATCGTGGCTCTTGTGATTATGATGTCATGACATTGTGTATATTTCCCCGGTTCTCTTCCTTTTACAGTGATGATGGGTAGCCTACTAGCGGGAACCAGTGAAGCCCCAGGGGAGTATTTCTTCTCTGACGGTGTGCGACTCAAGAAGTACCGGGGTATGGGCTCACTTGATGCTATGGAGTCTAACAAGTCCAGCGCACAAAGATACTTCAGGTATGCCGTTTTCAATAAAGGAGAGAAACTTGAATACTGGTCAGGCCCAGCCACTGAAAAGCCTGGCCAGGCCCAGGCCTTTGGGCCTGAAATCCTCCTATTAGGGGGTTTTCGATTGACTTGATGACGTCATTTTTACAATCTGCGCAAGCGCCACGTCCACTGGCACGGCCACTGGCAGAATCTAGGCACGTTCACAGCCCTTTTGTTGATCACCTCAATGGAGAACGCATGGCCACGTTCACATTCACAGGCATTGAAGGAGCGCCATTTTCCAACATGGAAACAACTTCAAACTACAACATAAATTCATCATCATCCAACACGTCGTCAAAATAATACAAAACAAGAGCTTTACGGAGTCGGTGGAGGTTTACCATGTCTGATCAATAGGTCAAGATGGCGCACATTATGAATATTCATTGCAAAGTCATCATGTGACATCTTGACGTGCGTCGACTGTTAACGAAACGCCTCCAAAATGAGGTGAACGCGGGGTGTTGACTAATTGAATGAACGTCCGTTGTGGACGTGAACGGCGTCCTCGTCGACACAATCGAAAACACAGGGTGTTCATGCATTCGAGACTTCAGATTTTAACCTGATTTTCTTTTTTCTTTCTTTTTTATTTTAAAAATTTCAGCTTTTTCCTTGGTGTTTACAGATTTTGTGTGTGTAGCCACTCACATCACAGGGCGTTATAAAAGGCAATAACGTACTCGTGTGTAATGTTATAGACTGATCCAACAATATGACATACCAGCCACCATTGCTGCGGTTTCCCCGCCCACCTTTTGTGTGGCAACAAAAGAATTGACACTCCGCCACACTCTATACTGCATGATGTACGTCCCATGATACACCTCAGGACTAATTACATGCATTGAAGTGGGATTCGTGTATAGAGGGTGTGCAGTCACGTGATCAGGACGCCATTTTGGACGGCAACGCTGTACACATGTATAATGCACGTACGTACAGTGTATGTAACCCACATGTGTTCGCGTAGCTTGCAAATCAACCGGACGCGTACGCAGACGCAGAAGTGCGTGCATATAATGATGCTGTCTGGTACGTGCAAAAATATATAGTGCATAAAGTATTTTATTTCCTTATAAAACCGCCTTTAAGACAAAGGGAAGTGGTCACTGACCATGAATCTGCAAAAACAATTGAACAAAATTTAACCCTTTTCGAAATACAGGCCAATCTTGGAAGAGGGGCGGCCATTTTGTTTATGTAGTTTTAGCACGGTATCCATTGTAATGCATACATGGATCGATATGAATCGCAGTTCCTTTTTGAATATTACAAGTCTTCAAAGTACGCAAGGAGCAATCGTTGAATACTTCAAGATTGTTGAGTTCACAGCCAGGGATTGTGAGGGGTGGCAAGGGCTATGCGACAATTTATTTCGGGGGTTGGGGTGGAACAAGAAGGCTAACAAGAATTGGTCCAGCCAGTGGACTCTACTAGCTAGGGTTAGGCTCGCTAGGGTTAGGTTCGCTAGGGTTAGGTTCGCTAGGGTTAGGGCAACTAGGGTAAGGGCAACTAGGGTTAGGGCAACTAGGGTTAGGGCAACTAGGGTTGGACTATTTTTGAGGACTCTTCGCATCTTGTTTGCAAGACTGATGTTTTTATAAATTTTTTTCCCCGGTTTTGGGGATAGTTGACTGACTTGGGGTCAAAGAAAAGGTGCTTGATGAAGCAAACGCGCAACAATAACACTGGCCAACAGTTGCTACCCTCGTCTCGGGTAACCCTCTCTGCTATGCTCCTTTGTCTTTGCATGAATATAAAGAACTTCACTAAAAAGGCTGAAAAACAAGCACAAACAAATGAAAATCCTAACTTATATTTTTTGGCCCAAATAATTCAAACTCAGTCCACTCCAAAGCGAAAATACAGTTATTTACGCAGGGGAATCCCCAAGCATTTACACGCACGCGCGTTGACTATGGTAAACATGGCCGCCGTATGCTTTATTTCGGAAAAATCAAATTTATGGTAATTTTAATGGATTTAAAAGGAAACTAATAGTTGAAAACGACATGTCAGGCAGTGCAAAAGTTGTCTCCGTCAATATTTTCTGCCTACAGTTCACTTTAGCGACATTTAAAGGACAAAATTGCAACGGCATGACGCCATCTTGGATTTCGCTATATATAGTGCATAAAGTATTTTATTTCCTTATAAAACCGCCTTTAAGACAAAGGGAAGTGGTCACTGACCATGAATCTGCAAAAAGAATTGAACAAAATTTAACCCTTTTCGAAATACAGGCCAATCTTGGAAGAGGGCGGCAATTTTGTTTATGTAGTTTTAGCACGGTATCCATTGTAATGCATGCATGGATCGATATGCATCGCAGTTCCTTTTTGAATATTACAAGCCTTCAAAGTAAGCAAGGAGCAATCGTTGAATACTTCAAGATTGTTGAGTTCACAGCCAGGGGTTGTGAGGGGTGGCCAGGGCTATGCGACAATTTATTTCGGGGGGGGGGGGGGGGGGAGGGGGAACAAGAAGGCTAACAAGAATTGGTCCAGCCAGTGGAGTCTACTAGCTAGGGTTAGGTTCGCTAGGGTTAGGGCAACTAGGGTTGGACTATTTTTGAGGACTCTTCGCATCTTGTTTGCAAGACTGATGTTTTTATAAAGTTTTTTCCCCGGTTTTTGGGATTGTTGACTGACTTGGGGTCAAAGAAAAGGTGCTTGATGAAGCAAACGCGCAACAATAACACTGGCCAACAGTTGCTACCCTCGTCTCGGGTAACCCTCTCTGCTATGCTCCTTTGTCTTTGCATGAATATAAAGAACTTCACTAAAAAGGCTGAAAAACAAGCACAAACAAATGAAAATCCTAAGCTATATTTTTTGGCCCAAATAATTCAAACTCAGTCCACTCCAAAGCGAAAATACAGTTATTTACGCAGGGGAATCCCCAAGCATTTACACGCACGCGCGTTGACTATGGTAAACATGGCCGCCGTATGCTTTATTTCGGAAAAATCAAATTTATGGTAATTTTAATGGATTTAAAAGGAAACTAATAGTTGAAAACGACATGTCAGACAGTGCAAAAGTTGTGTCCGTCAATATTTTCTGCCTACAGTTCACTTTAGCGACATTTAAAGGACAAAATTGCAACGGCATGACGCCATCTTGGATTTCGCTATATATAGTGCATAAAGTATTTTATTTCCTTATAAAACCGCCTTTAAGACAAAGGGAAGTGGTCACTGACCATGAATCTGCAAAAAGAATTGAACAAAATTTAACCCTTTTCGAAATACAGGCCAATCTTGGAAGAGGGGCGGCCATTTTGTTTATGTAGTTTTAGCACGGTATCCATTGTAATGCATGCATATAATTAAAAATACTCAGTAGTTTCTGAGGCAACCGACCAATACGGCAAAATAAAGGTGAAAACTTCAATTTTCATTTTTTTTTCAATTTTCTATAGGTTAACCGATGACTTTTTGCCGAAAAGTACATTCAAAGAAAAATACCCCTAAAACGGCCGAATTGACCGGTGCCAGACCAAAAATAGTACCCCTCCACTACAGGGTAAAAATAGAGCGAATTTATGGCCTGATTTCATCCAAACGGCTCAAAGGTGAAAGTCCAAACTCTGGTGATCGGGTTCCATCCATTTTGTCTACAAGACTTACCACATAGGGCTCACCAGACGCTTTAAGAGAAAAGATTTTGAGGGTATACAAAAAATGAATGAGCTCCGCGGACCGATTTGGGCCTATTTACTGGTCTGCACCCTTATATATCGATGGTTCTGGTGCATAACTGCGTACCGCGTAACGGCCGGAACCGCGCGGTTTGTGCGATCGTTCTAAATAAGCGCTTGAATGTTTAGGTTCGTTTTTGTCCTACATAAAATCACCGCGTCCTGCATGACGGATATAGCTCCCATTGGTTTGTGCACGGGTGCGTCATCTAGGGCCTGTTTGTTTCGGACGAATCCTCGGATCCGGATCCCATTTTTCGGATCCACCTCCTATGCAGGGTACGCTAAAATGGGATCCGGATCCGAAGGATTCATGATCCTTTGCGTGAAACAAACAGGCCCCTAGATTTTATATAATCTATGGGAGCCGGAGCCGGAAAAGGGCCCTGGAATAGACAGATTCTTGGTCTGGGAACCAGACTACTCCTCTTATTGGTCCTCTTGTACCGTCCCCTCCAAAGAAAAGACCAACAAAACAAAACAACAATTAAAACAAGGGGAATTATTTTTTCATGTCTGACACGTGCAAGATTGGTCATTTCTAAACGAAGAATCGTTTAAAAAAAAAAGTTATTTTGTCATTTAGAAATATAGTATTTTGCAGGATTGTAAAATTGTATGTGAATATTCAGAATATTCGCAATGAGTTGGCATCGGCTCCATGCGATAATAATACATTGGTGATTTTGATTCCGCAGGTGTCCCTGTTTGTAATGATGCAGGGCCTCTTGGTATGAAGAATGACAGCATTCCGGATAGCAGCATCACAGCTTCATCTGTATTGGGCGATCACTATTTGGCTCATTATGCACGTCTTGATAATCCCGGTAAGTTACATGATGATGCCTACCACAGTAGTCAATGCAATCTTGTCTGCATCGTTCTTCCCAACCACTGCAGCTCAAAGGATCACACAGTGTTCAATAAGATTACAAAGGACTGTATAAAGAAATGGGAAACTGTCATATAGTCAACCAGCTTCAGAGACTCGAAAAGAAGAACTGCAACCTACATTGAATCATACAATCATTTCAAATAGCTGAGATACATGAATGTCTTGATATTAGACTGTGATTGTCACTTTCTGTGGTTGTGCAGATGGGTCCTGGATTCATATGAGCAGCACCAATGAATGGATACAAGTCAGCTTCAATGCTCCGGTGTCCATCACTGGCCTCATCACTCAAGGAGCAGGTGCGTTAGACAACCGTGTACAGGAGTACGAAGTCATGTACAGCAATGACGGTCAATCATGGGCTACCGTGACTGATACTGACGGCACACCAACCAAGGTCCGTGTATTCAAATATTACCTCAAACGGCTGCTTCATATTGTAGCCTCCCACTTGAGATTAGAAGTTCTGAGTTTCATTCATTTTGTTTCGAATGAATGCCGCTACGGTGTTCCATAGGTCGTTGGTTCGAATCCTGCTACAGTCAGTTTTTCTTTGTTCACTTTTCAATGACTTTCATTTATATTGCTAAAACGGTTTTTATAATAAGAAAAGTAATAATCTTTTATATTTGAAATGAAAGGAAATGCAAGTTTTGGTCTTACTTTAAATAATTTTGGTTACAAGATTTTCATTTAATGAAAACTAAAAATCTTTGATTTTTGAAATGAAAGGAAATGCAAGTATTTTTGCTGCCTTCCCCGCCATCTGCAGAAACAAAAATCACACAATGCAATTATTTGAGCATTCCACCGTTACCAACAAAGCGATAATTATATTTGTTTATCAAATTATCCAAAAACCTGAATTGCAGTGAAAGTGATTTAGTACTCTCGGTTCAGACTGCTAACGACCCAAAAAATAAACTGATTGCATCTACAGTAAATCCATTCAATAATTCAATAATCATTTATTTCTTCATTATGTTTCATTGACAGTTCGTTGGTAATACCGATATTACGAGCCACGTGGAGGTGACTTTCATGACGGCCTTGTATACCAAGATCATACGAATCGCCCCCACTGCCTGCAGGTATGGAAATTGTGCCTTGCGCTTTGAGCTGATTGGTTGCTATTAATCAGATCAAACCAATCAGATTAAAGAATGGTAATCGCTATTCAGATGATCGCACCATTCAAATTAAATCAATTATTAAATGCAATGATCACACAAGTGATATTTCCTGTTTATTGGCTTGCAATGACGATAGATTTCGGATTCAAGACTCAATTAAAAAAAAATATGCCGACATTTTAAAATCATTACGAGGAGATCCACATAAAGACTTCATATTTTTGTCCTTTGCCATTTTTTTTTTTTAATGAAAGCACTATGTGAGCAAGCAACAAACAAATATTAAAAAAAAATTCCTATCAGGGAAATATGTTATTTTTCAAATTTGGGGGAAAATAACATTTTTTTGATGCGGTACTGCCCCCAAAAGATACAATCCCCCAAATCTTTCTCACCAGATATGAAAGAACCAATCTTGGCTCTAATCAAATCCAAAAGCATAATGTTTGGAGACCCCTGGCAAGTTGACTTTTTGAGAGACAAAAATGGGTACAAATACCAATTTTGCAAGTTCTAAAAACATGCTTTCAGGCGTGTTTTAAAAATAGCATAACAATGACATTGAACATATTTTCAAAATATCTGAAGTTAGTGCAAGGATAATACTTTGTAATGATAAAAGTGATTTTGTGACAGAACTTTGCATTTGAGCCTGCATGGTTGTATTCTAAAAAAAGCTAAAAAAAAAGAAGAAGTTTTTGAGGCGCAAAATTGGCTTGAAATAGCCCGTAACCATGGCAATGGGCTCTTGGGAAAAATGTGTAATATTTTTTTGTTGCTTACTCACATAGTGCTTTCATTTAAAAAACAAATTTGGCCGAGGATAAAAATATGAAGTATTTATGTGAACCTACTCTTAAGGCAGTGTTTTTACGAAGAGACACATTCAGCCGAAATTGATGTTCTTTTTTCAAGTTTCTCCCAAAACCGGTGAAGGGTATTGCGACGGATGTTTTTGACGAATTCGTTTTGTCAAATTCAAATGAAGTCATTCAGACCCTGAGATTTACTAATGGGGAAATGTGTGCGTGTTTGCATCAGGGAGATTGTGAGCTTTCACCAAGAGCCAAAATACACTAATTCAACTCCAAAATAATAGTGCGCCTCCAAGAGTTTGCAACGCGTTGGCCAATCACAACGCACTGAATTTGTCGACAGATTCCGCGCATTGTGATTTGCCAACGCTTTGCAACCTCTTGGAGGCACACTATTTAGTACAGCCTGATTAATTGACTCCTAATTAGTACACCATGTACGTAGGTGTAATATAATCTAAATGTCCTCTAAAGTAGGCGAAATGTTTTTTAAAAGGGGTCCAACTTTAAAGTCGATTTCAATCCAAACTTCTTTCTTCGTGAAAACACTGAAGGCTTTTTTGGTCAATATTTGGATACAAAAATCAGTATACACACCAAAATGTATTAAAAATGCATTTATATTTCGTGGTTTTTTGCACGTAAACTTTTGAAAATGTTTTAGGAATTCTCTCTAGCTAGGATCTTTCTCAAAGGCTAAAATGGTCAGAGTTAGGAGTGCCTTACGTTTTGATCCAAGCAAGATGTTTCTCAAAGGCTAAATGCTTTAGCCTGTGAGAAAGATCCTACTAAGATCGAAACGTCAGCCCCTCCTAACTCCAAGCATTTTCCTTTTATTGTCAATATTTTGGTGGAATTACTTGCATTGTTTAATACTTGTCACTAGTAATAGATTGCTAATGTTCCGATGTTGCACTGCCTACACACTAAAGTTACACCACACACACCAAAACCAGGAACATAAAACAAAAAACAACATGAAGTTGAATATGGACATTAAAGGTAGTAACATACTTTGGTAGCTGCGATACCGAAACAGAAATCTCCACAGATTTACCTATACTTTAAAGATGATGATGGTAGAAACAAACCGTCAGAAATATTCTGCCTGAAATGTTGTATTTATCCAGAAAACAGTAAAACCAATGACCAAAAACTATTTTGATCTTTTAAAAGTCAAAAATAGCGTTGAAAATATTTTTTCAAATTCCTTTTGGCGTTTTCACTGTTTTCTAAAAAAGTGGGCACCGTATGGGACTGGAATTTGTACAGATGACTCTTAGGCCTACTGTATCTTTCTTGATATTTTTGCACAGGAATCTGCATTTCTTTGACAAAAAAAGCAAAACAAAGTATGATATTAGCTTTATCAGGACCCACTTAGCAACAACATGGACTTGTTGAAAATCTTATATACACCTACATTTTCTTACCAAAATCTTACGCTCACCAACCGCGTAAACTTTTAAACAATAACATGAACATTCAACAATTGATAGTAACTAGAAATGTGTTTGCGCTGATAAAAACTAGAATGTGTTCGAAGTTTAATGTGTTCACTTAATCTTGTATTTTTTGTTGAATGTGGAAAATATTAGAAGCAATTGCACTCACATAATAATTGTTTTAAATTAAAAAAAAATGTCATACACCATTCATTAAAGGTACTGTACAGGATTGGTGACATACCCAAACAGAAATGTTCACAGTTTTACATATAACATATTCAGGATATGAAGATAGTGGTGGTAGAAACATACCAATAAAATATGTCCCACTGAAATTGTGTATTTATCCAGAAAATAGTAAAACAAATACCGAAAACAGTTTTAACTGTTTACTACACTTTCCCATAATGCCACGAGCCAAAGATTTCATAATTGTTAAATTGTCAAAGTTTCTTACTGCACCTTTACCCCATTCCACTCCACATGTTGACCATTAAACAATTCAGGATTTGTTCTTGTCTGCTCAAATGGCCACTAGATTGAGACATTTGACAGTACCACATTTGACAGGAAATAGCAGGAGATCGCATCTCCAGCCTCATCAATTTTAGCTCATCCCCCTTCCCCAACGAAAACAAATCCTAAAACCACCCCTGCTTGAAAATCTGTACTGGTAATCCAACTGCAGTTATTCATTAAAATCCATCCGCAATATCGGCGTTAATCCCTAATTATTATGTATACTTCGTACGGATGATCCTACAGTAATAACCCTTTCAACAATATCTGGTACACTGAATTCTTTCACTGTATATGAACACCAAATCCTGAATTCTCCAGACGAAAGACACTGTTGCTTTAATGGATAAGAATGACACAAAGGAAACATCCTATTCCAGAGATGGGTATCGCTGTGCAAAAGCTTTATAACAAATTCACGTGTCATAGCAACAGAGTCTTTAGTCTGGGAAATTCAACCTTGGGTGTTTATGTGCAATGAAAGAAGTCTGTGTACCAGATACAATTGAGATATAACTCGAAAATCGCTTATTATCCAAAATAATCCTTCTGATAATTTCCTAAATCATAATTATAATTATTTCACAGATGAAAAACACAACGCCCTCAGCCCTTTCCTAAACAAGTTATTATAAGAGTGCCATATGAGGCACGTCTGTTTGTATGCATCCAACATCGAGAATAAACACAGTATGACTACTAGAGAAAACAGAATTTGAGCAGTCCGTCTCCTTTCCTATTGAACCTGTGTGTTATCCCCGCTTTTGACCATCTCACTTCCAGCAGGAAAGCCACCTCAGCCCCCAGCACTGACCTACGATGAGCCCCGGTCATCCTTCCTTCCTACTCTATATCACAGCAATTCCACCACTCCGCATATACCACCCCATCCCACTCACAAGACTGACTCTAGGCCTCAATTTGGACCGAAGAATTCTGATAATCCATCACCAGCTTAATTCATTATGAGAAAAACATCACTATTTCCGTTTTCCCCCTGGGGTCAATCTAGTGGTTTATAAGCCAATTTAAGCCACAAAGTACAAAAAAATAGGTTTTATACCCAATGTTTTCTCATAATTAATTACACTTATGATTGATTATCAGAATTCGAAAATGTGTCCTTGTTAAATGCCCATAGACAATTGTACATGAAAATTTCACTTTTTTGCACCAGCCTAATTAATTATGAGAAACAAAATCAGTAATTTACCCCGGTATGACGGGTAAACCGAGGTGTATTTGGCCGCATATTACAGGAAAATAAGTTTCTATGACCAAAGAGAGTTTTTTCATAATTAATCAGGCTGATGATAGATTCACGGAATTCGGAAAGTATTTGTCCGTGTGACATCCCTCTGCAAAAAACTTAAAGAAAAATCACCCTTTTCTCCGGAAATAGAGGGCATACCAGGGTTTATAAGCAAATTTCGACATGAAAATACACTGAATAAAAGCATTTAATAAAATTTGCGTGTTTCCCCATTCATAATTACACTAATGGCGGAATATTGCAATTGGGAAAATAATTTCCCTGTGTTACAGGGTCCTCGTACTTTGGTGAAGCATCTGTAAAGAGAAACAAATCGTCTGAAGAAAAACAAATTAAAAACAAATATACAAAAGGCAATTGATAGAAACGATAACAAGTCAAATTTCAGAAAGGTGTACAACTGATTCTGCTGACTAGCGCCCTCTTGTCATTTATCTCATCCAAGCCTTACTACCAGGAAGCATAGAGGGCGCCCTTATTACAGCTTCATTCCGTTTCCATTCACGTTTTCCACATTACCAGTAATACGATTCCAATTCTTAGCTGACAATTTCTGCTTTTAGATAAACAAATCCCATCCAAGGTTATCCTTCAAACATCTAAGATCATTTCTGTGCGTGCATTTGATAGGGACAGTCTTTCTAATGTTTTATGAGTACGTAACCATCATGCGAAAGAATAATGTCAAAAATGTTCCTGTTGATTAGAAATCAATAGAAACCGTAGACAAAATTCGTTGGAAATTGTGGCCAGCTAGCGGTTGGTACAAACTGTGCAAGAGGGCGCGCTTTTAAAATTACGACCACAGTGCTGTATCCTCGAACTGACTGTGAATGTATTCGACTATCTGGATGAAAATACCGTGAGCGTTTTGTACTGTTTACTCAGAAAATATATTTCTAGGTTAAATCCCTACCCCGTGTTCGCCTGGAAAGAGTTACCCATGTAAACGTGTCCCAGCCTGATAAGTCTGCCCCGAGTTCAAGCTGCCCCCCTTCGTGTAATTGTGTCCACCCTAGTATTTCATGGATAATGGGCTATTCCGATACTAGTAAGTATTAAATGAATTCACCCCACATTAGATACGAATATCGACTAGTTTTAACCATTGCTTGAAAAAGATCCTTACTACACACGATACGTGCTAGCCCCTGTACACAGCACATATTGCTGGTATACTGTTATGAAGAAGCCCACTGGTGAGGTCGTTATCACTGCTTGGATAGCGACCCTGACATTGAACTTTGAAGTGTCCAGCGGCAGTATCGGAATGCTGAACGCGATACGGTCGTCCAGCTCTTTACATATTATTCGGTCAAGAATAACTCATGGATAGGCTATTAAAAAACAAATACCATCATTATTTTGAGCTCAAACTGCATTGGTGCATGTTGTATCTACTCCTACTGTCATAGTCCTATACGTTGAGGGATATTTGAGCTGCAGTACGATGATAGGCCCTAATTTCGTACTATCCTGTATAGTTCTATTCTTGCATGCAAAACATTTAACAATCTTAAACCTCACACTTGATTCTAAAGAGAGATAGAGGCAAAACCTGGGTAATATGAAAACACTCCCAAACCAGTATGTCTGTGTGTTGACTTCTTCGACTTAAGTCAGGTATGATGTAATTGCTGCAAAGTCATGTTATAATTTCCATCGCTCCATCAAAATATCAGTTTGGATGTAAATTATTCACAGAAATAATGGTCTGGAACAATCACTTATTAAACCTGAAGACCATCTTTTATGATTTTTAATTTTCCCCAAACGTCCTGTGCTCATTTTTTGAGCATTTGCAAAAGCATTGCCTACAAATGAATCTTTCTATTTTTATATCAGGTTTAAGTCTTACAGTCTATGATGTTTTTCATATTATGAAAAGATGACACAAAATTGCCTAATATTAATACATGTACATTGTCTTTGTGAATTTGCCCAATTGGTACCTACTGATCTTGAGTGCATTTGGTTATTAGATACGGGTGCGTAGTTCGAGCCCTCTTTAAACCCCGTGTAGTGAAGGCACACCTTCTGTGTATTTGCATCAACTGCACATCCACTTGCAGTTGTTATTTAGAAAGTTCTATAGTTTGAAGCTCTCCTAAGCTGCCTTAGAATGTTACGGCCCTATTGACTTTGATCACCTTTTCCCTTGCCCTATTGACTTCCCGGCAGAGCCAATCTTTAACTGGGATTGGGAATTCCTTTGTTGTATAGTCAAGGCAATCAAAGGTAGTACATGTGCAGTCAAGCACGAGGGCGTGGTGTAGGGCGTAACCCATAAGCAGTAATCCCATGCACTTGCCACCGTGTAAGAAGGATGTCTTGGTTCTTCTTGCCTTACGTTCCTTGAGTTTGTCAACATTCATTTTGTTTCGTGGACTGACTACTGGGAAGCCTCGCCTTCTCTTGCTCTTTGCTATGCAGTACCGAGTAAGCCTATCGGTAAGCCAACCTTTCATGTAATTTTCTTATTTCTAATAAGGTATACACTGATCCGACGGAGTGACATATTATCCGCCATTACTGTGATGTCCCCGCCTGACTTTTCTCTGAGAACAAAAGAATTTACACTCCGCCGCACTTATACTGTGGCTGTCACAGACATAAAAAATGCATAGACCGCCAGTTCCTATTCAAAACTACATTGGGTTTCATGATCTCCGCGGCGCCCGACTAAAATCAAAACTATGGGCAAATTCACTCCTCTGTATAGGGAATTTACGCACAGTTGAAGAATTCCAGCCAAAAAAATCCATGAAGCCATTTTCCAATTAAAACAAAATTTCATTTTTACTTAGTTAGGCTCATGTGCTTCAATTAATGCGATGCCAACGTTTATACCTGGAAATCAAGATGTAGCCAGACAATAAAACTTAAGATCTTTGCAAACTAATGATCTTATTTTAGTAACAAGCGTTGCGCGTCACCTGCTCGCGGTTTTCACGCGCAGCGATTGACCGGTTTGCCGATACTTTTCAGAATCACGGATAAGTGTACACGACTGGCGGTCTATGCGTTTATATGTCTGTAGGCTGTACGTCCCCTCATACATCGCGGGGCCAGTTACATGAATCGCGCGTCGGATTCGTGTAGATCACAAATAGCGACCGCTAGGGATTGTTGGATGCACAAGGGTCGAAAGGGCGCCACCACCTGCTTCACTTTTAGACAAACAATTTTATTTATTTTTTTTAAGGTGAACAAAGAGAAATTGACAGGAGCGTAACCCGAACCAGCGACCTCCTGAATACCGTTCAAAATTAAGTCATTTTCCCTTGTTGATGATAAACATTCTTTTTGTTGACAATGTCACGTGAACTTGCAGTTCGACCCAGATTTATCCAAAAATGCTTTGGGAAAAAGCTATCTTTTAGGTCTATATTATACAAATATTGACTGCTTCGAGTGCGATGGTTAAATCTATGATACCCGAGGTGATCCCCTGCGCGTTCTATTTTCCCGAGGCGCAGCCGAGGGAAAATAGAACGCGCAGGGGATCACCGAGGGTATCATAGATTTAACCCATCGCACGAGTCAAAGCAGTCAATATTTGTTTTATAACACCCATACATAGATTCTGCAAACTAACAGACCCGCTACAATAAAAAAAAAACAATTTAGACGACTTTGTTTAACTTTAACACTTCAACATTTGTTTTATTCAACCATCCATAATTTTCTTGTCACTTGAGGAATGTGAATATGATTATGTTTATAAGTACGCGAGTAATGCACAATCATGTAATTTGAAGAGGTGCCAGTCTAAACTTTGCATCCTCGCACACATTTCTCATTCAGGTATGTAGTATTATGCACAACTGCTTGGGTTCGAGGTGTGATACTACCACGATTACTACGTGCTGTACTCTGTGCACTAAAATATAAGTCTGGGTACCATGCAGCTCGGGATAGTACATTGATTGCCATGGTATAGTACATTGGGATAGTACGTTGCTTGCCACGGGGTAGTGCGTCGCGCGCTGTGCGCCTTGTATAGCAAAAATATATAATGTCATGTGACGCGCTCTGAACCAATCACGAGACGGAATCCGTAGACGGGGTGTTATAAAATTTAATATAAGCATGTACAATTGTGTTTCTGTATCTTGATGGTGTCAGTGACAGTTGTCTTTCCCTACTAATTCGTACCATGTGGGTTTTGTCATTCCCACCTAAATCAACAGGTATTAATAGTTAATGTTCACATTTCATCAACTTACTTATAAATATTGTGGTGTGTGTGTGAACGGTGCGCGAACAAAGTGTTTATATCCCATCATGCAAATGGAGCGCTATACGAACTTCCTGTCACAGCACGTTGAGTGTAAACTGTACGCCATATCGATTCAGTTCGTCGCCCGCGGTAAACCGGATGTCAGGTCAAATTCAGGTCAAACTTCGAGAATTCCCTCCCCAAATACGATGCTTTCCTACCCACAAAACGCTATTTGAATCTGCCATATTTCGTTCAGTACTTGTATTACTACATGCATGCAATATGCATCCATGCTACGTACACACACTGTACATTGTGTGATGAGTGCATGTTAGTAATTACATCGTGTGGAAAGAACTGAATGGGGTCATGACCTTTTGTTTTTCAGAATCGAGATGAAAGGGCTTATGCAAAAATGGCCCATTTACTTTTATTTCGAAAACTGGAAATAAGAAGATGTATATCACAATACATGTAAATCTGCCACCCAAATCCGTGGATTTCTTGGTTTTTAGCTTGACGTTAATGCTCAGCTTTAACATGGAATTATATAATTTCCCAAATGTGTAATCAGACACGATTTGACGAGTTTCAAGCTCACATGACTTGTGTCTCTGCTACTTGATTATGTCACGTTGTAATATTGGAAAATGGATGATACATTTTAAATCAAGGAATGTGGAATGATTCAATGTTTACATGAAATTTCCCTCCCAAAAGGACCCCCTTGAATGTTGCTGTATAGCCATGGAGCATACAGTTTAATTTTCTCAACCATCTTAAAGGTAACTTCATACTTTAGTTTTTGCGAATGAAATGCAAATTCATGGGCAAATGTCAATAAATATTGTAACGGTCATCTGTGAAATTTTAGTTCCAAAAGGCGCTTG
Organism: Astropecten irregularis; assembly: GCA_963971285.1. Classification (NCBI taxonomy): domain Eukaryota; kingdom Metazoa; phylum Echinodermata; class Asteroidea; order Paxillosida; family Astropectinidae; genus Astropecten; species Astropecten irregularis. The sequence continues at coordinate 4,618,794 of OZ020244.1, read as the reverse complement.
AATTTTTTGAAAAAACTAACAAACAAACAAACAGTGAAAACGCTCATGGTATTTATAAAATCTATTCACAGGTGTTCTGTTTTGGGTTTTTGGTTGTACTCCTTTTCTGTATAAATACGGCATTTCAGGCAGAACAATTTTAATGGTATGCTTCTCCTATCACCTTATATATACCCTGTAAGTAAATATGTGAATATTTTGTTTTGGTTTGCAACCAAAGTATGATAGTGCCTTTAAAGAAAGACTACATCTACCTTAAACAACACCGTGAATGGAGGCGATTTTGATATCAACCCACGCAGTAAAATGCAGTACGTCTTTATTAGTCTATTGTCGTCTCGAGGATTTCTCTCGAAATATGCAACTGACGGAAGTAAGACCACGGATGCAATCATGATGAATACAGTATAATATTACATAGGAATTGGCCATGATTTGGCACCAACCAAGGTGACTTAAATTAGTGTTTGTTAGAGCCAACGGAAACTGCGCGAAATCGTATTGATTAAACTGCACGTGATATACAGTAGGCTGGCTTATTATTGATAACTGCACAGGCTGAGGTCAGACTGGAAGACCTTGTTATAAGTAGGGGGTCGGGGAGTTTCAAAAGTGGGGGATATCACATCCTCGTCCACTTTGGAAATCAGAAGTACAAAAAAGGGCGTTTACTCGAAGTTGAATTCACAAATGCATCAAAAGGCGTGATTACAAGCACGCAAAAGCAATAACTACATGAAAAGCGTAGGACGGCATAAGTTGATTCTGCACACGTCCCTACCATTCGGCGATCGACTCCCCGCCGTTTGGCTTTCCCATTTGCTAAAGTATCTATCCTTACTATTGTTTAAATCATTCTTGGGCTCCAGAAATTCTTGATAAGTCAGACAAATCCTTTCATCCGTCGATCTTTATCTTGAGCTCGATGTCGATTGGAGCAGATTATGAGTATACCCCGCTTATGGTCATGGGCATATATAGCTTTACCTTCACCGTTCACTTTCTAATAGAATTAGCGTCTCGTTGATAACCATTGGATTACCAGAAACATTTAATACTGTAAATCCAATCCAGTTTTGGACTGTATAACCCAGTAATACGTGTCCATAGGAAATAGTGAAAGAAACCAACTGAGAATGAAAACTCTCAGCTATGTCTCCCGTTTTCATTGGCTTTTCTGAAAACAAAGCTTTGATTCTGTTTTTGAGTTTCGAGCGTTAACGGAAAAGCCTTTGCTTTTGTTTAGATTGTGTTGTTCTTCCTTTTCCTCTTTTTCCTGTTGTCCAAATTCCCAAAGAATTTCCATGCGACATGCACATGGTCACTTTATAAAAGGTACATGCGAACGGTATGCTAAATTTAGAATGACGTCATGGTGAACCCCCCCCCCCCCCATTGAATTATGTATGGTACTTATTTTCTTAAAGAATTCTACATCACAATCAAACTAGTTGGTATGCAACTGCATTGCAGGTTGAAGACAAGTAGATAAGCGTAATTTTGTCATGTTCCTTGGCGTCAGCTCATTCTCGTATATACTATATATAAATTGTGTATGAAAGGCAATTGGAGATCCCCTACCAGGAGTGCATTTTCCACAACATGATTTAAAAAAAAAAAAAGAGTTTTAACTTTCGGCCGTTTGGACAAAATCGGACCTATATTCGCTCTAATTTGCCCTGTAGTGAAGAGGTACTTATTTTAAAATGTAGGCTCGAACCGCACGGCTCAACCCCACAGACGATTAAAAACTCCTCCGATGACTCTGTAAAACTTTCACTTGACTGTTTGAGGATAAAGAAATACCATCAGTAAATAGTCTTACTGGAGAAAAATATATACAAAACGCTACAGAAGCTGCCATATTTCGTTGAGTACAGCTGGCGACACCACATACGTGCATATACATCCACGCCTGGTGCGCAGCCTGTTGGTCAGTTTGTTGCAAGTGCATGTACCAGACGTAATCAGAGGATCGGCTTTCAAAGTATTACGTCACGTGAAAAGAACTGAGCTGGAGTCATGACCTTTTCTAAGAATGAAGACATAAGGACTTATGCAAAAACGGCCAAATATTAATACTTTAACTGCAAAATAAGCACATGTATAATGTATTACTGCTAATCGAAACAGTGGGCTTCTTGTTTTTATAGCTGGACATTTTATAAACACATTAGACACGGTTGGACGAGTTTAAAGATCACATGACTTGTGTAAATGCTATTTGATGTTTATAATCGTATTATATAGTCAGGTCTCCCGACTCTAAATAAATGATGGACTAAAACTCAAATGATTCGCTGAGCAAAGTTGAAGGACCTGGCTGTTATACACGATGGAAAGGTGTGTTAAAAAGGGAAAAAGAGAAAATACTAATTGGACCTGATACGATTTCGACACGAAAAGTGTGTATTGAAGTTTCATCTCACTCAAGTTCCCGCGCGCGGCTAATTAACTCACGGTCATTTTTACATGCACATGAACCTCTATAATTGTGCTGCATAGCCATGAAGCATATATGGAATACATGAGCTACCATAAACCACACAGTGAATTGCGGTGCTTTTACCAACACAGCAAAATGCAGTTCGTCTTTATTACTCTATTGTTATTTCGGGAAGCCAGTCCACCGACGCGATCGAAATGCTGTACACCTTTCTATCCAACACAGTAACTGACGGAAGTGAGAACACCGACGCGATATTGACGAATAAAATATAATATTACATAGAAATTGAGCAAGATTTGGCACCAACCAGGGTGACTTAAATTAGTGAATATTTATTAAGCCCGCTGGAATATGAGAGAGTTTGTATTGATTAAGGTGCATGTGATACAAAATGATGTTATGTCTTGATTATGTACATGACTGCATAGGCATAGGTCACATAGGAAGACTCTACTAGGAAGACTAATAGTAAATATTAAACCCACTGGAAAATGGAGCGAACTCGGGATCAGAACCAGGGTAAACAACGAGTGATATTATATCATAGATATCACGAGAAAGCAAAAGAGCAGACCAATATCTAAGCAAATAACTATAGTTATATACAACTAACAAGCAAATCTTCTATGGAAATGAACAAACCAAAAAGACAAGATGAAAAGAAGGAACGTAAATTAAGAATTCACGATTTTTATAAATCAGGAATTCGTTGAAGACGGAACATCCTTGTGGAATATTATGTGCATACATACCTAAGAGGGACTTATGGACAAAACACGTACATCCGAATGCATGTGATAATACGAAAGCCAGTGTAACAATTTTGAACTGGTATTATAAACATTGTCTTCTTTCAACAAGTATAACCCAAATTTTTTAAGTTCGTAATAATCTTTTATGGTGTCAGTGACTGTGGTCTTGTCCTTTTTATCCTTACCATGTGGGTTTTGTCATTCCCATCTAAATCAACAGGTATTAATAGTTAATGTTTACATTTCATCAACTTACTTATAAATATTGTGGTGTGTGTGAACGGTGCGCGAATGAACTTTTTATATCCCATCATGCAAATGGAGCGCTATACGAACTTCCTGTCACAGCACGTTGAGTGTAAACTGTACGCCATATCGATTCAGTTCGTCGCCCGTGGTGCACCGGATGTCAGGTCAAATTCAGGTCAAACTTCGAGAATTCCCTCCCCAAATACACTGCTTTCCTACCCACAAAACGCTATTCGAATCTGCCATATTTCGTTCAGTACTTGTATTACTACATGCATGCAATATGCATCCGTGCTATGTACACATGAGTGCAAGTTAGTAATAACGTCGCGTGGAAGGAACTGAATGGGGTCATGACCTTTTGTTTTTCAGAATCGCGATGAAAGGGCTTATGCAAAAATGGCCCAAAAGCTTTACTTTTATTTCGAAAACTGGAAATAAGAACATGTATATCACAACACATGTAAATCTGCCACCCAAAACCGTGGATTTCTTGGTTTTTAGATTGACGTTAATGCTCAGCTTTAAAGGGTCTCTGCAATGGGAATATTATGGCTTGAACATGTGCCAATACAAAAACTGTACACGGGGATTGTAATTTTACCCGCTTCCTCACACTTATTCAGTGTTAAAAACAGGTTTTTGGTTTGTATGCTAATTAGCATTTCCATATTCATGAGCAAAACTGTGATGTCATCTGGGGAACTGAGAGCAGTAACCCAATTGATTTGTGCACAAAAAGTTGCAGTTGTTTTATAGGTTTTCTGACAGACCGTTTCCTCCTCAATGGTTTTATTTTGCCAAATATGTTCCTTCCACTCAACTGGTGGTGTAATTTTTTTACCAAACCATTTCTGTAGGTCAAGTTTGCCTCTTTATTTCTTATGTTTTTTCATTATATTTTGGCTGTTGGTTCCCTACATGAGTATGCGTGAAAATCCCCCGTTTTACAAAGCCATTCAAAGGAAAACCAAATGCTGGTTTGAAACCAAAATAAGACTTGCCATTCATTATTTGTCAGTATATTCTCTGTATGAATATGAAGGCAATAAAATAACCTGACTGAAAAAAGCACTGCAGCCGCCCTTTAACATGGAATTATATAATTTCCCAAATGTGTAATCATACACAATTTGACGAGTTTCAAGCTCACATGACTTGTGTCTCTGCTACTTGATGCTGTCACGTTGTAATATTGGAAAATGGATGATATATCCTAAATCAAGGAATGTGGAAGGAGATATAAACAAAAAACATTTAAACGAAAGGAAGACAGCGAGCAAGTAAACAAACAAATGATTAACTAAACAAGAGTACGTGTGGCATAGAGCAACATTTCTGTCGGACGAAATGTTGTGGAAACGTTTTAAATTGATTCGATTGAGGTACTGAAAAATAAAATACAACTGCAATAACAGAAAAAAAAATATTGTTTTCGTATTTCAACTCAAATTATTGGACTTAAACACTCGAATAATTTGTTGAGCATGATTGCAAAGTCTGCGTGTTATTAGGTGTTCGGGTTCAAGCCGAACACCTATTGTTATTGTTCGAGTTTTTTTTTTTTTTTAGGTGTTCGGGTTCAAGCCGAACACCTATTGTTATTGTTCGAGTTTTTAGGTGTTCGGGTTCAAGCCGAACACCTATTGTTATTGTTCGAGTTTTTTTTTTTTTTTTTTTTTTTTTTTTTTTTTTTCTCCTTCCGCTCAAACTTGTCAGCAGGACTTCTTGGTGACAGGTACAAGATATTGACCTGAAACTTGGTGGGAACTTCGGTAGTGATGCCAAGTTGTGCCTAGAAGATTGACGTCATGATGACGTCATCAGGTATCAAATTACGCGCGTTTTTAGGAAAAACTTTGGTGCTTTATAACTTGAGAACCACATGACCTACGATTTTGATATTGACATATGTTACTCACCACATGAATCTCAACAATTAATATATTCAATAATGTGTATAAATGACCTTCACTTCCGGTGTTACCGGAAGTTGAAATTTGACTCAAAATAACTCGAAAACGGAAGGATTTGGGCACATAAAACCTCGCGGGGTAAAAGATAGAGTAGGTCTTAAGCTTTCAGAAAATATAAACGATGACGTCATACGGGCTGTATAGCGCCCTCTATGGTGGATTAAAGATATACAGTGATTACGTAATCCAAAAGTAAACAACGGATTCCCGCCAAATTTGGTGAGTGTGAAGCATTGATGCACCTCGACATACGTGTGAAGATTAAAATCTGTGACGTCATTCAACCGGAAGTTATGCGTTTTTAAAGGAAACATGATGTAATTATTCAAATACTGTTTATTCGGTAACTACATGACATACATCAGTGCAAATTGCAAATTGTTTACATCGTACGCATTTGATAATTTCTGCAAATTTTCAGTTGTTTGCGATTAATTTAACGGAAGTAATCGCCCTGACAATTTTACATTTTTTAAAGGTGACACGATTTTCTATACGCTATCAGTCAGTGTACTTGTACGAATACACTGTGCAATCTGCATGATCAGTATTTGCTCAGTCACACAGTTTAAGTGTATTTCAATATGCCATACATGCGTTCCATCAAACATTCTCATAACAACAGTTCCAGTACGAAATGAGACCCCGAACACCTAGTGGTTGTTCCCACAACCACAATGTCTAGTTTTTTTTATTTGTCTTCTTCCCAAACTTGTCAGCAGGACTTCTATATGACAGTTACAAGATATTGACATGAAACTTGGTGGGAACTTCGGTCATGATCCCAAGTTGTATTTAAAAGATTGACGTCATGATGACGTCATCAGGTATCAAATTACACGCGTTTTTAGGAAAAACTTTGGTGCCCCATAACTTCAGAACCACATAACCTATGATGTTGATATTGACATATGTCACTCAACACGTAAATCTTAACAATTAATTAATTCAGTGTTGTGTACAAATGACCTTCACTTCCGGTGTTACCGGAAGTTGAATTTTGACTCAAAATAACTCAAAAACGGAAGGATTTAGGCACAAAAAAACCTCTGGGTAAAAGATAGAGAAGGTCTTGGGCTTTCAGAAAATATAAACAATGACGTCATACGGGCTGTATAGCGCCCTCTACGGTGGCTAAAAAATATACAGTGATTACGTAATCCGAAAGTAAACAACGGATTTCCGCCAAATTTGGTGAGTGTTAAGCACTAGTGCACCTTGACACGTTTGCGAAGTTTGAAATCAGTGACGTTATTCAACCGGAAGTTATGCGTTTTTAAAGGGAAAATGATGACATTATTCAAATACTCGTTAAGTACATGACGTACATCAGTGAAATTTGCAAAATATTTACATCGTACGCATTCATTAATTTCTGCAAATGTTCAGTTGTTTGTGATTAACTAACCGGAAGTTATCGTCCGGGCAATTTTACATTATTTAAAGGTGACACCATTTTTTATACGCTATCAGTCAGTGTACATATACTACAAATACACTGCACTCAGCATGATCAGTATTTGCTCAGTCACACAGTTTAAGTGTATATATGCCACACATGCGTTCCAACAGACATTCTCATAACAGTTCCAGTACGAAATGAGACCCCGAACACCTAGTGGTTGTTCCCACAACCACAATGTCTAGTTTTTAGGTGTTCGGGTTCAAGCCGAACACCTATTGTTATTGTTCGAGTTTTTTTTTTTCTTTTTTTTATTTTTCTTCTTCCCAAACTTGTCAGCTGGACTTCTGTATGACAGTTACAAGATATCGACATGAAACTTGGTGGGAACTTCGGTCGTGATGTCAAGTTGTACCTAGAAGATTGACGTCATGATGACGTCATCGGGTATCAAATTACACGCGTTTTTAGGAAAAACTTTGGTGCTTTATAACTTGAGAACCACATGACCTACGATTTTGATATTGACATATGTTACTCAACACATGAATCTCAACAATTAAGATATTCAGTGTTGTGTACAAATGACCTTCACTTCCGGTGTTACCGGAAGTTGAAGTTTGACTCAAAATAACTCGAAAACGGAAGGATTTGGGCACATAAAACCTCTCTGGGTAAAAGATAGAGTAGGTCTTCAGCTTTCAGAAAATATAAACGATGACGTCATACACGCTGTATAGCGCCCTCTACGGTGGATTAAAGATATACAGTGATTACGTAATCCGAAAGCAAACAACGGATTTCCGCCAAATTTGGTGAGTGTAAAGCACTATTGCACCTTGACCTATGTGTGAAGTTTGAAATCTGTGACGTCATTCAACCGGAAGTTATGCGTTTTTAAAGGAAACATGATGTAATTATTCAAATACTGTTTATTCAGTAATTACATGACGTACATCAGTGCAAATTGCAAATTGATTACATCGTACGCATTCGATGATTTCTGCAAATTTTCAGTTGTCTGTGATGAACTAACCGGAAGTTATCGTCCGGGCAATTTTACATTATTTAAAGGTGACACCATTTTCAATACGCTATCAGTCAGTGTACATAATACGAATACACTGTGCAATCAGCATGATCAGTATTTTTTTTTTTTTTTTTTTTTTTTTTCTCCTTCCACCCAAACTTGTCAGCAGGACTTCTTGATGACAGGTACAAGATATTGAGTTGAAACTTAGTGGGAACTTTGGTCATGATGTCAAGTTGTATTTAGAAGATTGACGTCATGATGACGTCATCGGGTATCAAATTACACGCGTTTTTAGGAAAAACTTTGGTGCTTTATAACTTGAGAACCACATGACCTACGATTTTGATACTGACATATGTTACTTACCACATGAATCTGAACAATTAATATATTCAATGTTGTGTAAAAATGACCTTCACTTCCGGTGTTACCGGAAGTTGAAGTTTGACTCAAAATAACTCGAAAACGGAAGGATTTGGGCACAAAAAACCGAATGGGCTAAAAGATAGAGTAGGTCTTGGGCTTTCAGAAAATATCAACAATGACGTCATACGGGCTGTATAGCGCCCTCTACGGTGGCTTAAAGATATACAGTGATTACGTAATCCGAAAGTAAACAACGGATTTCCGCCAAATTTAGTGAGTGTAAAGCACTAGTGCACCTTGACATGTTTGCAAAGTTTAATTTTTGTTATTTTCCTTCTTCCCAAACTTGTCAGCAGGACTTCTTGCTGAAGGTTACAAGATATTGACTTGAAACTTGGTGGGAACTTAGGTAGTGATGCCAAGTTGGGCCTAGAAGATTGACGTCATGATGACGTCATCGGGTATCAAATTACGCGCGTTTTTAGGAAAAACTTCCGTGCTCTGTAACTTGAGAACCACATGACCTATGATATTGATATTGACACATGTTACTCAACACGTAAATCTCAACAATTAACATATTTAGTGTTGTGTACAAATGACCTTCACTTCCGGTGTTACCGGAAGTTGAAGTTTGACTCAAAATAACTCGAAAACGGAAGGATTTGGGCACATAAAACCCCGCGGGGTAAAAGATAGAGTAGGTCTTAAGCTTTCAGAAAATATATATGATGATGTCATGCGGGCTGTATATCGCCCTCTACGGTGGATTAAAGATATACAGTGATTACGTAATCCAAAAGTAAACAATGGATTTCCGCCAAATTTAGTGAGTGTGAAGCACTAATGCACCTTGACATATGTGTGAAGTTTGAAATCTGTGACGTCATCCTACCGGAAGTTATGCGTTTTTAAAGGAAACATGATGTAATTACATGTATTCAAATACTGTTTATTTGGTAATTACTGTACATGACGTACATCATTGTAAATTGCAAATTGTTTACATCGTACGCATTCGATGATTTCTGAAAATTTTCAGTTGTTTGTGATGAACTAAACGGAAGTTATCGCCCGGGCAATTTGACATTGTTTAAAGGTGACACGATTTTCTATACGCTATCAGTCAGTGTACATGTACGCATGGGCGTCAATCGGTGGGGGACGGGGGGGACGTGTCCCCCCCATGATTTTTTCAGGGGGGGACACAATATCAAATGTCCCCCCCATGTTTTTGTCAGAGCTTCGACTGTTCTTCGAACAGCACGCTTTTCTGCGTTTTCTGTGACGAGGTGATGCCATTGCATTTTTGTTTTAACAATCCTTTCACCCGACATTAGTTCGTGTCCGTTGTTTTGACGTAATTACCGAAATAAAGTGAAAAATCTAAAAATTCCATTGTCTCATTAATATTCATAAGATGACGTCTTTGTAAAATGAGGGCAAATTTGGGATACAACCTTTCCCTACTGAGATACAGGCCAACATAGGACGTGCACATAACCTATGGGCCGCGGAAGTAAACAATGACACAGCAAAATTGCTGCACGTGCGAATGGTGGTTTCTCCGATTGCGGACCAGGCGAGGAAAAATCGTGTACAAAACCTATGGGGACGATCCGTCCGGCGAAGAAATTTTGCCAGCACAGCCGACGTCCCTTATAGACTTGATTCGGGTCGTGAGAAAGACGACGGAATGTCATACACACACTAGTGCATATCACTGCATATGGCGACCAACAAAAGCGACTTGAAATAGCGTGTATTAGACTTTGCCATACTGCCACGGTTGCCAAACCTTCCCAGAATTCCTATGTTATCATATTGTTTTGAGCTAAAATGCTAGTTGCACCAGATGAGCACATTTTTCAAGAATCAAGATCATGGAGATGCCTGTTAGAAAAGTGGCAACTGTAAGTTAAAATGTCTGAAGTTCACTTGATAAGTGTTAATGTAAAATTGTACAAAGTTAAATGATCCTGTAGAAGGGTTTGCATTTGTGGCGTTATTGAAATAGAGTAACGTTAACTTAGGTGTCCACTGACTCCACTCAGACTCAGTCATGACATGGATCTAATGCGTACCGTATATAAAGTTTACGAGAGTAAATTTCTCCCATTGAAAAACACGTGCGTGCGTGTTTTTACATTGACTTGATGACTGGTGTCCTAAACCAAGAAATAGCCACGTTTGTCAAAATTTTGATATGAATTTCACAACTTGTTTATGCCTTCAATAACTTTTTTTGAGGTTATTGACAGCGCCCTTTCTAGTCTGAGAACATACTTCAGTACCACAGATCTCCAAGAGCAGAACAAGTTGGCATCAATGCTTTTATCTGGTTCCTTCCACAAAGACCTTGTGGAAAAGTATCCCGAGCTAGAGGATGCACAAACACTTGAGCCAGAGTTAGCCTTCTTCCGGCATCAATTTAGCTGTTCATCTCTTGAAGAATACAGAATTCTCTTCAAAAACATGGTGCAAGACGTAAGGAGAATGTTCCCCAAAGTTGAACGACTACTACGACTTTTGTTAATATCACCCGCCAGTTCATGTGAGGCAGAAAGATCTTTCAGTGCTCTGAGGCGGGTGAAAACTTGGTTGAGGAACACAATGAAGCAAGACAGATTGAACCATCTGATGGTTTGTCATGTGCATCGTGACAAGTTAGCTGAAATAAATTTACATGATATAGCAGTATCATTTGCTCGCAATTGTGAATCAAGGAGGCACATTTTTTGGTAGGATGAGATATACCTATGAAATTTAACGAAGTAAAGAGTGCTAAATAATATGGCTCCATTCATGGGTACCCCAAGTAAAAAAAATGTATGCACCCCTTCAAGGGCAAGTCCACTCCAACAAAAGTTAATTTGAAGAAAGAGAGAGAGACAGAGAAAAACAAAACAAGAATAAAACTGAAAATTTCCTCAAAATTGGATGTAAAATAAGAAGTTTTGGTATGTTCAAAAATTTCATTTTCATAAAACAGTTATATGCATAACAAGGGTGAAATGCAAATGAGACAGTGGATGATGTCACACACTCACTATTTCCTTTGTATTTTATTACATACGGTATATACTATTTCAATATTTGCAATTTTGAAAATAACAAAGCTCTTTATTTTCGACATGTTCAGGGACAAATCAAACCCTGTTTAAAAACAGAATAAAGAAAAATTATGATATTTCACATTTCTTTTGTTGTCTTTTTTATTTTTCAGTATTTAATAGATATGTTAATAAAGCTTCTTAACATTCTTGTTGAAAGCATGATAAAGGCATCCTTTCATATAGTTTTCATATAATCAAAGGTCAAATTGAAGGAAACAAAGTCAGAAAGAGGTAATTGTGTGTTGGTGGGTGGGTGTGTGTGTGTGGTGGGATAGAGAGAGCTAGAGAGAGGGGGGTACGTGGAGAGAGGGAGAAAGAAGACGGGCTTCAGCAATACGTCATGGTATTAACTTTGAAAGTATACCTATAAAAGTGACATGCTTGCATGTTGCTATTGTGTCCCCCCCATGCTCAAGTTTGGATTGACGCCCATGCATGTACGAATACACTGTGCAATCAGCATGATCAGTATTTGCTCAGTCACACAGTTTAAGTGTATTTCAGTATGCCATACAAAGTCATGCGTTCCATCAAACATTCTCATAATAGTTCCAGTACGAAATGAGACCCCGAACACCTAGTGGTTGTTCCCACAACCACAATGTCTAGTTGTTTTTTTTTCTCCTTCCACCCAAACTTGTCAGCAGGACTTCTTGGTGACAGGAACAAGATATTGACATGAAACTTGGTGGGAACTTTGTTCATGATGTCAAGTTGTATTTAGAAGATTGACGTCATCATGACGTCATCGGGTATCAAATTACACGCGTTTTAATGAAAAAATTTGGTGCTTTATAACTTGAGAACCACATGACCTATGATTTTGATATTGACATATGTTACTCACCACATGAATCTGAACAATTAATATATTCAATGTTGTGTACAAATGACCTTCACTTCCGGTGTTACCGGAAGTTGAACTTTGACTCAAAATAACTCAAAATCGGAAAGGTTTTGGGCACATACAATTGCTTTGCAAAAAGATAGAGTAGGTCTTAGGCTTTCAGAAAATATAAACGATGACGTCATACGTGCTGTATAGCGCCCTCTATGGTGGATTAAAGATATACCGTGATTACGTAATCCAAAAGTAAACAACGGATTTCCGCCAAATTTGGTGAGTTTGAAGCACTATTGCACCTTGACATATGTGTGAAGTTTGAAATCTGTGACGTCATTCAACCGGAAGTTATGCGTTTTTAAAGGAAACATGATGTAATTATTCAAATACTGTTTATTCAGTGATTACATGACGTACATCAGTGCAAATTGCAAATTGTGTACATTGTACGCATTCGATGATTTCTGCAAATTTTCAGTTGTTTGTGATTAACTAAACGGAAGTTATCGTCCGGGCAATTTTACATGATTTAAAGGTGACACCATTTTCTATTCGCTATCAGTCAGTGTACATGTACGAATACACTGTGCAATCAGCATGATCAGTACTTGCTCAGTCACACAGTTTAAGTGTATTTCAATAATTATGCGATACACGCGTTCCATCAAACATTCTCATAACAGTTCCAGTACGAAATGAGACCCCGAACACCTAGTGGTTGTTCCCACAACCACAATGTCTAGTTTCTAATGGAAATGTACAGGAGAAGAGAGCTTTATTTGGACGTCATACGATTCCGACAGGAAACAGTGTTTATTCAAGTTTCATTTTACTCAAGCTCACAGGTCGGGGTTCAATTTTACAAGGTCATCTCAATGTTTACATGAAATTTCCCTCCCAAAAGGACCCCCTTGAATTTTGCTGTATAGCCATGAGAAACAGTTTAATTTTCTCAACCATCTTAAAGGTAACTTCATACTTTAGTTTTTGCGAATGAAATGCAGATTCATGGGCAAATGTCAAAAAAGATATTGTAACAGTCATCTGTGAAATTTCAGTTCCAAAAGGCGCTTGAATTTTTTGAAAAAACTAACAAACAAACAAACAAACAGTGAAAAACGCTCATGGTAATTTCAAATATATTCACAGGTGTTCTGTTTTGGGTTTTTGGTTGTACTCCTTTTCTGTATAAATGCGGCATTTCAGGCAAAACAATCTTAATGGTATGCTTCTCATACCCTGTAGGTAAATATGTGAATATTTTGTTTTGGTTTGCAACCAAAGTATGATAGTACCTTTAAAGAAAGACTACATCTACCTTAAACAACACCGTGAATGGAGGCGATTTTGATATCAACCCACGCAGTAAAATGCAGTACGTCTTTATTAGTCTATTGTCGTCTCGAGGATTTCTCTCGAAATATGTAACTGACGGAAGTAAGACCACGGATGCAATCAGGATGAATACAGTATAATATTACATAGGAATTGGCCATGATTTGGCACCAACCAAGGTGACTTAAATTAGTGTTTGTTAGAGCCAACGGAAACTGCGCGAAATCGTATTGATTAAACTGCACGTGATATACAGTAGGCTGGCTTATTATTGATAACTGCACAGGCTGAGGTCAGACTGGAAGACCTTGTTATAAGTAGGGGGTCGGGGAGTTTCAAAAGTGGGGGATATCACATCCTCGTCCACTTTGGAAATCAGAAGTACAAAAAAGGGCGTTTACTCGAAGTTGAATTCACAAATGCATCAAAAGGCGTGATTACAAGCACGAAAAAGCAATAACTACATGAAAAGCGTAGGACGGCATAAGTTGATTCTGCACACGTCCCTACCATTCGGCGATCGACTCCCCGCCGTTTGGCTTTCCCATTTGCTAAAGTATCTATCCTTACTAATGTTTAAATCATTCTTGGGCTCCAGAAATTCTTGATAAGTCAGACAAATCCTTTCATCCGTCGATCTTTATCTTGAGCTCGATGTCGATTGGAGCAGATTATGAGTATACCCCGCTTATGGTCATGGGCATATATAGCTTTACCTTCACCGTTCACTTTCTAATAGAATTAGCGTATCGTTGATAACCATTCCCATTGGATTACCAGAAACATTTAATACTGTAAATCCAATCCAGTTTAGGACTGTATAACCCAGTAATACGTGTCCATAGGAAATAGTGAAAGAAACCAACTGAGAATGAAAACTCTCAGCTATGTCTCCCGTTTTCATTGGCTTTTCTGAAAACAAAGCTTTGATTCTGTTTTTGAGTTTCGAGCGTTAACGGAAAAGCCTTTGCTTTTGTTTAGATTGTGTTGTTCTTCCTTTTCCTCTTTTTCCTGTTGTCCAAATTCCCAAAGAATTTCCATGCGACATGCACATGCTCACTTTATAAAAGGTACATGCGAACGGTATGCTAAATTTAGAATGACGTCATGGTGAACCCCCCCCCCCCCCCCCATTGAATTATGTATGGTACTTATTTTCTTAAAGAATTCTACATCACAATCAAACTAGTTGGTATGCAACTGCATTGCAGGTTGAAGACAAGTAGATAAGCGTAATTTTGTCATGTTCCTAGGCGTCAGCTCATTCTCATACATACTTTTAAAATTGTGTATGAACAAGCAATTGGATATCCCCTGCCTGGAGTGTATTGTCCACAACATGATTTAAAAAAAGAGTTTTAACTTTAGGCCGTTTGGACAAAATCGGACCTAAATTCGCTCTAATTTGCCCTGTAGTGAAGAGGTACTTATTTTAAAATGTAGGCTCGAACCGCACGGCTCAACCCCACAGACGATTAAAAACTCCTCCGATGGCTCTGTAAAACTTTCACTTGACTGTTTGAGGATAAAGAAATATCATCAGTAAAAAGTCTTACTGGAGAAAAATATATACAAAACGCTACAGAAGCTGCCATATTTCGTTGAGTACAGCTGGCGACACCACATACGTGCATATACATCCACGCCTCGTGCGCAGCCTGTTGGTCAGTTTGTTGTAAGTGCATGTACCAGACGTAATCAGAGGATCGGCTTTCAAAGAATTACGTCACGTGAAAAGAACTGAGCTGGAGTCATGACCTTTTTTCAGAAAGAAGACATAAGGACTTATGCAAAAGCGGCCAAATATTAATACTTTAACTGCAAAATAAGGACAAGTATATGTATTACTGCCAATCGAAACCGTGGGCTTCTTGTTTTTATAGCTGGACATTTGTCAGAGAATTATACACTTTTTCAGGTTTTTAATTAGACACGGTTGGACGAGTTTAAAGATCACATGACTTGTGTCAATGCTATTTGATGTTTATAATCGTATTATATAGTCTGGTCTCCCGACTCTAAATCAATGATGGACTAAAACTCAAATGATTCGCTGAGCAAAGTTGAAGGATCTGGCTGTTATACACGATGGAAAGGTGTGTTAAAAAGGGAAAAAGAGAAAATACTAATTGGACCTGATACGATTTCGACACGAAAAGTGTGTATTGAAGTTTCATCTCACTCAAGTTCCCGCGCGCGGCTAATTAACTCACGGTCATTTTTACACGAACACGTACCTCTGTAATTGTGCTGCATATCCATGGAGCATTTATGGAATACATGAGCTACCATAAACCACACAGTGAATTGCGGTGCTTTAACCCACACAGCAAAATGCAGTTCGTCTTTATTACTCTATTGTTATTTCGGGAAGCCAGTCCAACGACGCGATCGAAATGCTGTACACCTTTCTATCCAACACAGTAACTAACGGAAGTGAGAACACCGACGCGATATTGACGAATAAAATATAATATTACATAGAAATTGAGCAAGATTTGGCACCAACCAGGGTGACTTAAATTAGTGAATATTTATTAAACCCGCTGGAATATGAGAGAGTTTGTATTAATTAAGGTGCATGTGATACAAAATGATGTTATGTCTTGATTATGTACATGTAGATGACTGCATAGACATAGGTCACATAGGAAGACTCTACTAGGAAGACTAATAGTAAATATTAAACCCACTGGAAAATGGGTCGAACTCGGGATCAGAACCAGGGTAAACAACGAGTGATATTATATCATAGATGACGAGAAAGCAAAAGAGCAGACCAATATCTAAGCAAATAATTATAGCTATATACAACTAACAAGCAAATCTTCTATGGAAATGAACAAACCAAAAAGACATGATGAAAAAAGCCTGAACAAATTAGTACAAACAAAAAAGGAGTTTTGTACAGAAGGGAATGTCAAAAAAGTAAACAAGTTCTCAGTGTCGATCAAACTGTTATATTTTGATACATTTTCACCACTGGATCTTCTCCGAACTTGCAATTTTGTTTTAAAGAAAAATGTTGATTTTTAGAACTTTGAAGCTGTCGTGTTCCTTTAAAATCAACCATTTCTTGTCAAACCGGAAAAGGCTCCTCGTTTAAAAGTGGAAAGAGCTAGGATCATGATTCTTTCGCCAAACGTCATTGCTGGGGAAGGTCTTTCTTTGTGACACATTGGTTGACCCCTGTGACCTCTACTTCCGGTCAAACAGAAATTAGCTCCTCGTTTAAAAGCGGATAAATCTAGGATCATGGTTCTTTCGCCAAATGTCAATATAAGGGAAGATCTTTCCTTGTGAATAAATATTTGACCTTCTTTACCCAAATACCATCCATGCATATTTATATAATGTCGCTAGAAAATACCATAGATATAAATAGGTTATTTATGTCTGTGGAAAATACGCTACGTTCTATCAACCGGAGTGCACCCTTTATTCCCACAATGCCTAGCGGTGCCGTGCCCGTATCTCCCTTCGTTTTCTTAGAGTTAGACCAGACGTAGTCAGAGGATCGATGTCCAAATTATTATTTCGCGTAAAGGGTGCAGACCAGTAAATAGGTCCAAATCAGTCCGCGGAGCTCATTCATATTTTGTGTACCCTCAACATCTTTTTAATAAAAGCATTTGCTGAGGCCTACATGCAAAATCTTGTAAGGAAAAAGGATGGAATCCGGTCACC
Organism: Astropecten irregularis; assembly: GCA_963971285.1. Taxonomy (NCBI): domain Eukaryota; kingdom Metazoa; phylum Echinodermata; class Asteroidea; order Paxillosida; family Astropectinidae; genus Astropecten; species Astropecten irregularis. The sequence continues at coordinate 4,601,585 of OZ020244.1, read as the reverse complement.
AGAGTTTGGGCTTTCAGTTTTGAGCTGTTTTAGTGAAATCAGGCCCTAAACTCGCTCTACTTTGGCCTGTAGGGGTGCAGTAATCCCAAAATCCGTCCGCCGAGCTCATTAATAATAAGAGAATTGTGAGAGCTATGAAAATGAAGGATTGAAGAAATATGGCACTGGACCTCCTGCATGGACTCTGGGTTTCCATTTGTGACCATTTTTTGTGCAATTGGGTGAGAAAGTGGGTCTATTTCAGCCGCTTTGCAGAGGGATGTTTTTTTGAAAATGGCTTCTTTGACTGGAGTGATCCATACCTTGTTTTAGGGGTGGTCAGCTGAGAATGGGTACATCTCAAAAATTCAATGGTCACCCTACCATAAAATGAAAAGAAAATGAAAGGTGACAAGTTCATCATCATTAATTTTGTCTGTGAAACTTGAACAGCTGTGAGAGTTCTGTATATTTGTAAATGATTTTTGAAGTTTGAGGATTTATCACAGTTGTCTATGGGAGTTTATTTACTTGGGTGCAACCGTAGGTTAGGGAAAATTTTTTTTAGTCTGGAACCAGTCATCCTGGTCGTCTTCAGGGTATTTTCCTTTGGAATGATTTTGTTCTCAAAAAGTCATTGGTTACCCTTAAGAAACTTTCCAGAACTTTCCAGAAACTTTGGAAGTTTCCAGCTTCATTTTGGTTTATATCTTGAGTGTCTAATAAACTTCAGAGTATTTTTAATCCTTTTTTTTTTTAATTGACCATTGTAAATTATTTACTTGTCTGCATCCCTCTGTATACGCCGGCCAATGCGCTTTCCAATACACGGGTTTACACTTCCAAAAAAGCGCATGCGTGATAGTGCCTCGTTTTGAAGTCGCGATCAAAACTGCCTAAGTGTAAACCCGTGTATTGTCTTCGACAATGGACGGGCTTACACTTCGAAAAGTGCGCACGCGTGTAAGTGCCTCGTTTTGAAGTTGCGATCAAAATCTAAGATGGCCGCCATGGTGTAAACATGGCCGCCATGGTGTAAACCCGTGTATGTATACACGGATTTACACCATGGCGGCCATCTTAGATTTTGATCGCAACTTCAAAACGAGGCACTTCCACGCGTGCGCACTTTTCGAAGTGTAAACCTGTGTATAGACGTTATTCACGTGACGTCATTGGCCGTCAAGCACAATATGATTACACACGCTTCAGCGCACACGCAACGTACAGTGTCGTACGCGCAACCATGGACGCTTGACGGCCAATTGCGTGTTTTTATGACGTCGGTGAATGACCTCTATACACGGGTTTACACCATGGCGGCCATCTTAGATTTTGATCGCGACTTCGAAACGAGGCACTTCCACGCATGCGCACTTTTCGAAGTGTTAACCCGTCCATTGTCGAAGACAAAACACGGGTTTACACTTCGGTAGTTTTGATCGCGACTTCGAAACGAGGCACTATTGCGCATGCGCACTTTTAGAAGTATAAACCCGTGTATTGAAAGGCTCCGTAATGTGACGTCACGAAATCACACAGATTTGTCTGCTGCCCCCATTCACGAAATGCAGACAGTTTCAATTTTGGGGGTAGCTTGCGGGTTGAGCAGGTTGAGAGAAAAATCATCAAAAAGACTCTATTTATATCTCTTTTTCTCATGTCAAGAAATTTAATGATTATAGTTGTAACAAATAAAGCGAGTTGCGTTGAGTGTTGAACATCCTCTTTAACTAAGGAAGAAAATGGTTGGACCTGATACGATTTTGGCACGAAAGGTGTTTTTCAAGTTTCATTTTACTCAAGCTTAAGATAACGTTACGCACGGTCATTTCAACTATTACGTGAAATAATCTTTCCAACCACCTTAGTGAAAGCATGGAGCTACCAAAAACTACACAGTGAATGAAGTTACTTTTAATGTCAACCCACGCAGCAAAAAGCAGTGCATATTCTTTTACTACTGGCTTTTCTAGGATTTGTTATCCAACGCAGAAACTGGCGGAAGTCAGACCACTGACGCGTTAATGATGAATAAAATATAATATTATATAGGAATTGGCCCAGATTTGGCACCAACCAAGGCGACCTAAATTAGTGAATATTAGAGCCGTTGGAAAGAGCGCGAGTCTGTATTGTATTAAACTGCGCGTGATACAGTGGGCTGTTTATGGCTTGTTATTTGCATGACTGCAAAACTGGAGGTCAGTTTGGAACACCTTTGATTTGATAAATTATTCTTTTATTTTCATTATTTTCGGCCAAACAGTCTCCTTCAGTCAGAACCAGGCTAAACCCCGAGAGATATTATTTTATACCAAGGAATACAAGAAATCCCAAACCATACAAAAGTCAAAACAAATAATCATGAACATCAAACAAACAAACAAACAACAAACAAATCCACCACGAATCTAACCAACAAATCAATAAATTAGACACGGTTGGACGAGTTTAAAGATCACATGACTTGTGTAAATGCTGTTTGATGTTTATATTCGTATTATGTAGTCTGGTCTCCCGACTCTAAATAATTCATGGACTTAAAACTCAAATGATTTGCTGAGCAAGGTTGAATGGTCTGGCTGTTATATAGGATGGAAAGGGAAAACGAGAAAAGAATAGTTGGACCTGATACGATTTCAACACGAAAAGTGTGTATTGAAGTTTTCATCTCACTCAAGTTCATGCAAGCGGCTAATTAACTAAGCTAGGGTCATTTGTACACGAACACGAACCTCTATAATTGTGCCGCATAGCCATGAAGCATTTATGGAATACATGAGCTACTATAAACCACACAGTGAATGGCGGTGCTTTTACCCACACAGCAAAATGCAGTTCGTCTTTATTACTCTATTGTTATTTCGGGAAGCCAGTCCACCGACGCGATCGAAATGCTGTACACCTTTCTATCCAACACAGTAACTAACGGAAGTGAGAACACCGACGCGATATTGACGAATAAAATATAATATTACATAGAAATTGAGCAAGATTTGGCACCAACCAGGGTGACTTAAATTAGTGAATATTTATTAAGCCCGCTGGAATATGAGAGAGTTTGTATTAATTAAGGTGCATGTGATACAAAATGATGTTATGTCTTGATTATGTACATGTAGATGACTGCATAGACATAGGTCACATAGGAAGACTCTACTAGGAAGACTAATAGTAAATATTAAACCCACTGGAAAATGGGTCGAACTCGGGATCAGAACCAGGGTAAACAACGAGTGATATTATATCATAGATGACGAGAAAGCAAAAGAGCAGACCAATATCTAAGCAAATAACTATAGCTATATACAACTAACAAGCAAATCTTCTATGGAAATGAACAAACCAAAAAGACATGATGAAAAAAGCCTAAACAAATTAGTACAAACAAAAAAGGAATTTTGTACAGAAGGGAATGTCAAAAAAGTAAACAAGTTCTCAGTGTCGATCAAACTGTTATATTTTGATACATTTTCACCACTGGATCTTCTCCGAACTTGCTATTTTGTTTTAAAGAAAATCTTCATTAAGGGTTCTTGAAATATTGTGTTATACTCTGCAATGTTGATTTTTAGAACTTTGAAGCTGTCGTGTTCCGGCTTAAAAATCAACCATTTCTTGTCAAATCGGAAAAGTCTCCTCGTTTAAAAGTGGAAAGAGCTAGGATCATGATTCTTTCGCCAAACGTCATTGTTGGGGAAGGTCTTTCTTTGTGACACATTGGTTGACCTCTGTGACCTCTACTTCCGGTCAAACAGAAATTAGCTCCTCGTTTAAAAGCGGATAGATCTAGGATCATGGTTCTTTCGCCAAATGTCAATATAAGGGAAGATCTTTCCTTGTGGATTAATATTTCACCTTCTTTACCCAAATAACATCCATGCATATTTATATAATGTCGCTAGAAAATACCATAGATATAAATAGGTTATTTATGTCTGTGGAAAATACGCTACGTTCGATCAACCGGAGTGCACCCTTTATTCCCACAATGCCTAGCGGTGCCGTGCCCGTATCTCCCTTCGTTTTCTTAGAGTTAGACCAGACGTAGTCAGAGGATCGATGTCCAAATTATTATTTCGCGTAAAGGGTGCAGACCAGTAAATAGGTCCAAATCAGTCCGCGGAGCTCATTCATATTTTGTGTACCCTCAACATCTTTTTAATAAAAGCATTTGCTGAGGCCTACATGCAAAATCTTGTAAAGAAAAGGGATGGAATCCGGTCACCAGAGTTTGGGCTTTCAGTTTTGAGCTGTTTTGGTGAAATCAGGCCTTAAACTCGCTCTACTTTGGCCTGTAGGGGTGCAATAGTCCCAACATCCGTCCGCCGAGCTCATTCATTAAAGTTAAGCACTCAATATATTTTAAACAAGAGAGTTGTGAGACCTATGAAAATGAAGGATTGAAGAAATATGGCACTGGACCTCCTGCCTGGACTCTGGGCTTCCATTTGTGACCATTTGTGAAGCAATTGGGTGAGAAAGTGGGTCTATTTCAGCCGCTTTGCAGAGGGATGTTTTTTTTGAAAATGGCTTCTTTGACTGGAGTGATCCATACCTTGTTTTAGGGGTGGTCAGCTGAGAATGGGTACATCTCAAAAATTCAATGGTCACCCTACCATAAAATGAAAAGAAAATGAAAGGTGACATGTTCATCATCATTAATTTTGTCTGTGAAACTTGAACAGCTGTGAGAGTTCTGTATATTTGTAAATGATTTTTGAAGTTTGAGGATTTATCACTGTTGTCTATGGGAGTATATTTACTTGGGTGCAACCGAAGGGGAGGGGAACATTTGTTTAGTCTGGCACCAGTCATCCTGGCCGTTTTCAGGGTATTTTCCTTTGGAATGATTTTTTTTCAAAAAGTCATTGGTCACCCTTTAGAAACTTGAAAGGAAAATGAAAACTGAAGTTTTCAGCTTCATTTTGATTTATAGCTTGAGTGTCTGATAAACTTCCGAGTATTTTTAATCCTTCTTTTTTAAATTGACCATTGGAAATTATTTACTTGTCTGCACCCCTCTGTATACGCCGGCCAATGCGCTTTCCAATGTATTGAAAGGCTCCGTAATGTGACGTCACGAAATCACACAGATTTGTCTGCTGCCCCCATTGACGAAATTCAGACAGTTTCAATTTTGGGGGTAGCTTGCGGGTTGAGCAGGTTGAGAGAAAAAATCATCAAAAAGACTCTCTTTATATCTTTTTTTCTCATGTCAAGAAATTTAATGATTATAGTTCTAACAAATAAAGCGAGGTGTGTTGACTGTTGAACATCCTCTTTAACTAAGGAAGAAAATGGTTGGACCTGATACGATTTTGGCACGAAAGGTGTTTTTCAAGTTTCATTTTACTCAAGCTTAAGATAACGTTACGCACGGTCATTTCAACTATTACGTGAAATAAAATTTTCCAACCACCTTAGTGAAAGACCGGAGCTACCATAAACTACACAGTGAGTGAAGATACTTTTAATGTCAACCCACGCAGCAAAAAGCAGTGCATATTCTTTTACTACTGGCTTTTCTAGGATTTGTTATCCAACGCAGAAACTGGCGGAAGTCAGACCACTGACGCGTTAATGATGAATAAAATATAATATTATATAGGAATTGGCCCAGATTTGGCACCAACCAAGGCGATCTAAATTAGTGAATACTAAAGCCGCTGGAAAGAGCGCGAGTCTGTATTGTATTAAACTGCACGTGATACAGTAGGCTGTTTATGGCTTGTTATTTGCATGACTGCAAAACTGGAAGTCAGTTTGGAGCACCTTTGATTTGATTAATTATTCTTTTATTTTCATTATTTTCGGCCAAACAGTCTCCTTCAGTCAGAACCAGGCTAAACCCCCGAGAGATGTTATATTATACCAAGGAATACAAGAAATCCCAAACCATACAAAAGTCCAAGCAAATAATCATGAACATCAAACAAACAAACAACAAACAAATCCACCACGAATCTAACCAACAAATCAATAAACCAAACATGGATTTAAATCCTAGGGATTTTTCCGGTAGCTTTTCCCCCTTATTTGTTTCTTCGAGGATTTCTACCCCGCGCAGTAACTGACGGAATTCAGACAGCTGACGCGTCAATGGTAAATAAAATATAGTATTATATAGAAATTGTCTAGATTTACCACCAACCACAGTGACTTGAATTCGTGAATATTAATGCCGTTAGAAACATGTAGCAAGTCAGTAAACTATTAAACTGCACGTAGGTTGTTTATGGTGTGTTATATTTCTCCTCAGATTTCTCTTATTAGGAGGAGGATGGGGGACTTTCAAAAGTCGTGGCCATTCCCCATGCTTATTTTGGGGATAGAAATATCATGTATTTCAGAAAATCACTTCTCCTCGTAGTTGAATGATGTAGATCAAGTTCACTGTTAAATGTATAAAAATGTATGATTTTAAGCATGAAGAAGGCAAAAGCTCCCTACCGCAGGACGGGGTACACTCCCTGCCAAATACCCTAAAGGTTTTTTGAGCTTGGTTACACTGATGAAAAATTCAAGCTTCCCAAACTTTTAAGAGAGCATTTCGGTCTTTCCGATTTTCTGCGCTATCATGGAGGTAGAAATAGAATTCCAAGATAACTCCTTTTAACCATTTACGTGTTCGTCAATTTGTTTGCTCTGTGGCCAGACCTGTTAGGTCTGTTCTCCTGATTTGTGTAACACGTCTACATGTATGATTTGCTTTTCCCTCTACACACATAAAAAACCTGCCAAAATCGTTCACTACAACTTGCAACATTACTTGTATGCACTATGCATTCATGCCACATGCACACACTGTTTAGTGCATGGTAAGTGCAAGTACCAGACGTAGTCAGAGGATCGATGTCCAAAGTATTACATTGCGTAAAGGGTGCAGACCAGTAAATAGGTCCAAATCAGTCCGCGGAGCTCATTAATATTTTGTATACCCTTAAAATCGTTTTAATAAAAGCATTTGCTGAGGCCTACATGCAAAGTCTTGTAAAGGAAAAGGATGGAATCCGGTCACCAGAGTTTGGACTTTCAGTTTTGATGATGAGCTGTTTTGGTGAAATCAGGCCCTAAACTCGCTCTACTTTGGCCTGTAGGGGTGCAATAGTCCCAAAATCCGTCCGCCGAGCTCATTAATAATAAGAGAGTTGTGAGAGCTATGGAAATGAAGGATTGAAGAAATATGGCACTGGACCTCCTGCCTGGACTCTGGGCTTCCATTTGTGACCATTTTGGATGCAATTGGGTGAGGAAGTGGGTCTAATTCAGCTGCTTTGCAGAGGGATGTTTTTTTTGAAAATGGCTTCTTTGACTGGAGTGATCCATACCTTGTTTTAGGAGTGGTCAGCTGAGAATGAGTATATCTCAAAAATTCAATGGTCACCCTACCATAAAAAGAAAATAAATTTAAGGACTCTGGCACATTTGCAGAATTGCTGAAATGATCCTTGGGATATGGCGGTATGTGTGTGATTTCACGGCTTCTGACTGCCAAACGAACAAAGATAATTGACTATTGGGGACAACACCAACGTTGGGCTGGATAGCTCAGTTGGTAGAACTTATGTACGGTATTCAGGAGGTCGCCGGTTCGTATCCCGCTCCAGTCAATTTTTCGTTGTTCACTTTTCAATAAGAAATAAGCGGAAGACACTGAGCAAGTAAACACGGATATTAAACAAGAAACTATAATTGTGAGCCATCGAGCAACATTTCTGACAGCGAAATGTCGTGGAAACGTTGTAAGTTGATTCGATCGACTATTACAATACGTGACGTCAAGACGAAATTGACGAAATTCAGACAGTTTTAATTTTGGGGGTAGCTTGCGGGTTGAGCAGGTTGAGAGAAAAATCATCAAAAAGACTCTCTTTATTTTTTTTTTCCCATGTCAAGAAATTTAATGATTATAGTTCTAACAAATAAAGCGAGGTGTGTTGAACATCCTCTTTAACTAAGGAAGAAAATGGTTGAACCTGATACGAATTTGGCACGAAAGGTGTTTTTCAAGTTTCATTTTACTCAAGCTCAAGATAACGTTACGCACGGTCATTTCAAATATTACGTGAAATAATCTTCCCAACCACCTTAATAGTGAAAGCCTGGAGCTACTATAAACTACACAGTGAGTGAAGTTACTTTTAATGTCAACCCATGCAGCAAAAAGCAGTGCATATTCTTTAACTACTGGCTTTTCTAGGATTTGTTATCCAACGCAGAAACTGGCGGAAGTCAGACCACTGACGCGTTAATGATGAATAAAATATAATATTATATAGGAATTGGCTCAGATTTGGCACCAACCAAGGCGACCTAAATTAGTGAATATTAAAGCCGCTGGAAAGAGCGCGAGTCTGTATTGTATTAAACTGCACGTGATACAGTAGGCTGTTTATGGCTTGTTATTTGCATGACTGCAAGACTGGAGGTCAGTTTGGAACACCTTTGATTTGATAAATTATTCTTTTATTTTCATTATTTTCGGCCAAACAGTCTCCTTCAGTCAGAACCAGTCTAAACCCCCGAGAGATGTTATATTATACCAAGGAATACAAGAAATCCCAAACCATTCAAAAGTCCAAGCAAATAATCATGAACATCAAACAAACAAACAAATCCACCACGAATCTAACCAACAAATCAATAAACCAAACATGGATTTTAATCCTAGGGATTTTTCCGGTAGGTATTCCCCCTTATTTGTTTCTTCGAGGATTCCTACCCAGCGCAGTAACTGACGGAATTCAGACAGCTGACGCGTCAATGGTAAATAAAATATAGTATTATATAGAAATTGTCTAGATTTACCACCAACCACAGTGACTTGAATTCGTAATTATTAATGCCGTTAGAAACATGTAGCATGTCAGTAAACTATTAAACTGCACGTAGGTTGTTTATGGCGTGTTATATTTCTCCTCATATTTCCTTTATTAGGAGGGGGATGGGGGACTTTCAAAAGTCGTGGCCAATCCCCATGCTTATTTTGGGGATAGAAGTATCATGTATGTCAGAAAATCACTTCTCCTCGTAGTTTCATGATGTAGATCAAGTTCACTGTTAAATGCATTAACAATGATTTTAAGCATGAAGAAGGCAAAAGCTCCCTACCGCAGGACGGGGTACACTCCCTGCCAAATACCCTAAAGGTTTTTTGAGCTTGGTTACACTGATGAAAAATTCAAGCTTCCCAAACTTTTAAGAGAGCATTTCGGTCTTTCCGATTTTCTGCGCTATCATGGAGGTAGAAATAGAAATCCAAGATAACTCCTTTTAACCATTTACGTGTTCGTCAATTTGTTTGCTCTGTGGCCAGACCTGTTAGGTCTGTTCTCCTGATTTGTGTATCACATCTACATGTATGATTTGCCTTTCCCTCTGCACACATCACAACCTGCCATATTTCGTTCACTACAACTTGCAACATTACATGTATGCACTATGCATTCATGCCACATACACACACTGTTCAGTGCATGGTAAGTGCAAGTACCAGACGTAGTCAGAGGATCGATGTCCAAAGTATTACATCGCGTAAAGGGGGGTGCAGACCAGTAAATAGGTCCAAATCAGTCCGCGGAGCTCATTCATATTTTGTGTACCCTCAACATCTTTTTAATAAAAGCATTTGCTGTGGCCGACTTGCAAAGTCTTGTAAAGGAAATGGATGGAACCCGGTCACCAGAGTTTGGACTTTCAGTTTTAAGCTGTTTGGGTGGAATCAGTCCCCAAAGTCGCTCTACTTTTGCATGCAATGGAGGGGTACATTTTTGTTTAGTCTGGCACCAGTCAACATGGCCCTTTTCATCGTGTTTGTCTTTGGATGGATTTTTCTCAAAAAAGTCATTGGTTACCCTATAGAAAATTAAAAAGAAAATGAAAATTGAAGATTACAGCTTTTTTTGCTGTAGGCTCGATTGCCTGAGAAACTTCTGAGTATTTTCAATATTTTTTGGTAATTTGTTTTTTTCCATGGGAGCTGAAAAAAAAAACCTAAATTGGCCATGACCTTTTGTTTATTCATAATCGAGATGAAAGTGCCTTTGAGAAATCGGCCACAAATTTATACTGTTGTTACAAAAACTGCAAAATAGGGACATATATACATGTATATCTGCCACCCAAACCTTGGGTTTCTTGTTTTTGCTTAGCTGGAAGTTCATGCCTAGCAATTAAAGGGTGCACAAAAAGAAACTTCTGTTGATTTTGACGCCCTAACCCTTAGGGCACATCTTAAGCTGCATTTTTTTTCCACCCTACTTGATGCCAAGGACTCAATACTGTTCAATAAACACAACATTGGTATTGGAATTATCACGAATTACCATGACGTCGACACTCAAGTCATATTATTACATTCAAACACCTAATTCTGTCAACGACAACTGCAACTTATCATGAAATTAAAATCAATGAAGAAAAAATAAACGTAATAATCAGATAACCACATGGGAAACTGACTGAAATTAAAGTCATTGATGATTATATTAAATAAAAAGCCATATCCTCTTTGAGTGATCCCCTATGTGCCGTTCCCAGGTTGCAGCGTTGCTGCCTGTATCATTGAAACGATCCTTGGGGTATGGCGGTGTTTGCGTGGTTTCATTGCTTCTGACTGCCAAACGAACAAAGATAATTGACTATTTGGGACACCACCAATGTAGGGCTGGATAGCTCAGTTGGTAGAGCGCCTGTACGGTATTCAGAGTTTGCTGGGTCTAATCCCACTCCAGTCAATTTTTCTTTGTTCACTTTTCAATAAAAGAATAAGCGGAAGACACTGAGCAAGTAAACACAGATATTAAACAAGAAACTATAATTGTGAGCCATCGAGCAACATTTCTGAAAGGCGAAATGTCGTGGAAACGTTGTAAGTTGATTCGATCGAGTATTGCAATACGACTGCAGAAAGAGTATTATGAAGTATAGTATTCCGACTCTAAATAATTGGACTTAAATCTCGAAACATTTTAGCTCTTGCATGGTCTGGCTGTTGCATACAACTCTATGGAAATGTATGTTTACACAAAAAAAGACGAAAAAAATTGGACCTGATACGATTTGGGCACAAAAAGTGTTTTTCAAGTTTCATTTTACTCAAGCTTAAAATAACGTTACGCACGGTCATTTCGAATATTACATGACATAATCTTCCCAACCACCTTAGTGAAAGACCGGAGCTACCATAAACTACACAGTGAGTGAAGTTACTTTTAATTTCAACCCACGCAGCAAAAAGCAGTGAATTTTTCTTTTTACTACTGGCTTTTCGAGGATTTGTTATCCAACGCAGAAACTGGCGGAAGTCAGACCACTGACGCGTTAATGATGAATAAAATATAATATTATATAGGAATTGGCCCAGATTTGGCACCAACCAAGGCGATCTAAATTAGTGAATATTAAAGCCGCTGGAAAGAGCGCGAGTCTGTATTGTATTAAACTGCACGTGATACAGTAGGCTGTTTATGGCTTGTTATTTGCATGACTGCAAAACTGGAGGTCAGTTTGGAACACCTTTGATTTGATTAATTATTCGTTTATTTTCATTATTTTCGCAAAAACAGTCTCCTTCAGTCAGAACCAGGCTAAACCCCGAGAGATGTTATATTATACCAAGGAATACAAGAAATCCCAAACCATACAAAAGTCCAAGCTAATAATCATGAACATCAAACAAACAAACAAACAAACAAACAAACAAACACCCCCCCCCCCCCCCAACAAACAAACAAACAAATCTATCACGAATCTAACCAACAAGCCAAACATGGCTGTAAATCGTAAGGGTTTTGGCGGTAGATATTCCCTCTCATTTGTTTGTTTTTTCTTTCTTTTATCGAACCCCGAATTCATGATTTAAAACTGAAGAAAAAAAGCGACGTTAACTGCCAAATCATGGTTTTATATGTCACAATTCCTATGAAATTAGACTCATGCATGTTATTGAATCTAAGCACATCTTAGTTATCTAAGGCCGATAACCGAATAATCGATTTTGACAGAAAATAAGGATTTTAGACAATAATGAAATTCCTTTTTAGCTGTTACATCTTTGGAGGGAGGTTGGTAACATCTTTGGGGGTTTCATCGAACATTAGAAGCATACATACTAAAGTGGGACTGATGGTCACCAACTTATTATCAGCAATCAGTCACCTGAGACCATCCGAAGTATTTCCTTAATGCAGAAAAATGAATACAAACCAGGAGCGTAGCTACTGGGAAGGGGGGGGGTTCTGCCCCCCCCCCCCCCCCCCCCCCCCACCCCCCCCACAAAAAATCATAATTTTGACTTCCAGCAAATGTGCCAGAGTCCTTAAAACCCCGGACAGAAGAAGTCTGTGCAACATTTCAGAGCAAAAATAAAATTTTCTTACTCGCTTACTGCTGCGAACTTCAAAACAGCCCGTCTGCCATTTTGTCTGGTCTGGCTAGTCTAGTTAGTCTGGTCCCCTGACCCAACAGATCAAGAGTCATGAAAACGAGAGCGGGAACCAGACTACATTCTCGTCTGCGGCCGTCCGTGCGGCCGTGAAGAATTGCATCTTCGTTACCGATACATGTAGCTATATGTAGCTCCGCTCACAATACCTATGTATTGTCAACAATTTCCAAATTCTTCCGCTCTCCCACTTGGGTTAAAATTTCTCCCGCTCAAGAGTGTTTCATTAAAAAAAGGAAGTAATAATACAAATAGGCCTACATGAATACATTTATTGGAACAAATGCTCCCAAAATAGGGCTCAGATTGCACCAGAGAATATGTAAAACCCCTGAGCTTCCAGGGCCCTTAAACGGGCTCAGGACCCCGGATCTCCGGCCACATGAAAATTAAAGGTTTCAGCTCTATTTTGCTGTGTGGCTCGATTGCCTAAGAAACTTCTGAGAAGTTTAAATATTGTTTTTGGAAATTTGCCATTTTCCATGGGAACCTATGGGAAAGTATTTACTGGTCTGCACCCTGAAAAGAACTTAATAGGGCCATGACCTTTTTGTTTATTCATACTCGAGATGAAAGCGCCTTTGAGAAATCCACCAATATGGATACTTTTATTACAAAAACTGCAAAATAGGGACATGCATACATTACATGTATGCACTATGCATTCATGCCACATGTACACACTGTTCAGTGCATGGTAAGTGCAAGTACCAGACGTAGTCAGATGATCGATGTCCAAAGTATAACATCGCGTAAAGGGTGCAGACCAGTAAATAGGTCCAAATCAGTCCGCGGAGCTCATTCATATTTTGTGTACCCTCAACATCTTTTTAATAAAAGCATTTGCTGAGGCCTACATGCAAAATCTTGTAAAGAAAAAGGATGGAATCCGGTCACCAGAGTTTGGACTTTCAGTTTTGAGCTGTTTTGGTGAAATCGGGCCCTAAACTCGCTCTACTTTGGCCTGTAGGGGTGCAATAGTCCCCAAATCCGTCCGCCGAGCTCATTAATAATAAGAGAGTTGTGAGAGCTATGAAAATGAAGGATTGAAGAAATATGGCACTTGACCTCCTGCCTGGACTCTGGGCTTCCATTTGTGACCATTTTGGATCCAATTGGGTGAGAAAGTGGGTCTATTTCAGCCGCTTTGCATAGGGATGTTTTTTTGAAAATGGCTTCTTTTAAAAATTCAATGGTCACCCTACCATAAAATGAAAAGAAAATGAAAGGTGGCATGTTCATCATCATTTTTCTGTGCAACTTGAACAGCTGTGAGAGTTCTGTATATTTGTAAATGATTTTTAAAGTTTGAGGATTTATCACTGTTGTCTATGGGAGTATATTTACTTGGGTGCAACCGAAGGGGAGGGGAACATTTGTTTAGTCTGGTACCAGTCATCCTGGCCGTTTTAAGGGTATTTTCCTTTGGAATGATTTTTTTCAAAAAGTCATTGGTCACCCTTTAGGAACTTGAAAGGAAAATGAAAACTGAAGTTTTCAGCTTCATTTTGATTTATAGCTTGAGTGTCTGATAAACTTCCGAGTATTTTTAATCCTTTTTTTTTTAAATTGACCATTGGAAATTATTTACTTGTCTGCACCCCTCTGTATACGCCGGCCAATGCGCTTTCCAATGTATTGAAAGGGGACCGTAAAGTGACGTCATGAAATCACACAGATTTGTCTGCTGCCCCCATTGACGAAATTCAGACAGTTTCAATTTTGGGGGTAGCTTGCGGGTTGAGCAGGTTGAGAGAAAAATCATCAAAAAGACTCTCTTTATATCTTTTTTTCTCATGTCAAGAAATTTAATGATTATAGTTCTAACAAATAAAGCGAGGTGTGTTGAGTGTTGAACATCCTCTTTAACTAAGGAAGAAAATGGTTGGACCTGATACGATTTTGGCACGAAAGGTGTTTTTCAAGTTTCATTTTACTCAAGCTTAAGATAACGTTACGCACGGTCATTTCAACTATTACGTGAAATAATCTTTCCAACCACCTTAGTGAAAGCATGGAGCTACCATAAACTACACAGTGAGTGAAGTTACTTTTAATATCAACCCACGCAGCAAAAAGCAGTGCATATTCTTTTACTACTGGCTTTTCTAGGATTTGTTATCCAACGCAGAAACTGGCGGAAGTCAGACCACTGACGCGTTAATGATGAATAAAATATAATATTATATAGGAATTGGCCCAGATTTGGCACCAACCAAGGCGACCTAAATTAGTGAATATTAAAGCCGCTGGAAAGAGCGCGAGTCTGTATTGTATTAAACTGCACGTGATACAGTAGGCTGTTTATGGCTTGTTATTTGCATGACTGCAAAACTGGAGGTCAGTTTGGAACACCTTTGATTTGATTAATGATTCTTTTATTTTCATTATTTTCGGCCAAACAGTCTCCTTCAGTCAGAACCAGTCTAAACCCCCGAGAGATGTTATATTATACCAAGGAATACAAGAAATCCCAAACCATACAAAAGTCAAAACAAATAATCATGAACATCAAACAAACAAACAACAAACAAATCCACCACGAATCTAACCAACAAATCAATAAACCAAACATGGATTTGAATCCTAGGGATTTTTCCGGTAGGTATTCCCCCTTATTTGTTTCTTCGAGGATTCCTACCCAGCGCAGTAACTGACGGAATTCAGACAGCTGACGCGTCAATGGTAAATAAAATGTAGTATTATATAGAAATTGTCTAGATTTACCACCAACCACAGTGACTTGAATTCGTGAATATTAATGCCGTTAGAAACATGTAGCAAGTCAGTAAACTATTAAACTGCACGTAGGTTGTTTATGGTGTGTTATATTTCTCCTCAGATTTCTCTTATTAGGAGGGGGATGGGGGACTTTCAAAAGTCGTGGCCAATCCCCATGCTTATTTTGGGGATAGAAGTATCATGTATGTCAGAAAATCACTTCTCCTCGTAGTTTAATGATGTAGATCAAGTTCACTGTTAAATGCATTAACATGTATGATTTTAAGCATGAAGTAGGCAAAAGCTCCCTACCGCAGGACGGGGTACACACCCTGCCAAATACCCTAAAGGTTTTTTGAGCTTGGTTACACTGATGAAAAATTCAAGCTTCCCAAACTTTTAAGAGAGCATTTCGGTCTTTCCGATTTTCTGCGCTATCATGGAGGTAGAAATAGAAATCTAAGATAACTCCTTTTAACCATTTACGTGTTCGTCAATTTGTTTGCTCTGTGGCCAGACCTGTTAGGTCTGTTCTCTTGATTTGTGTATCACATCTACATGTATGATTTGCCTTTCCCTCTGCACACATCACAACCTGCCATATTTCGTTCACTACAACTTGCAACATTACATGTATGCACTATGCATTCATGCCACATACACACACTGTTCAGTGCATGGTAAGTGCAAGTACCAGACGTAGTCAGAGGATCGATGTCCAAAGTATTACATCGCGTAAAGGGGGGTGCAGACCAGTAAATAGGTCCAAATCAGTCCGCGGAGATCATTCATATTTTGTGTACCCTCAACATCTTTTTAATAAAAGCATTTGCTGAGGCCGACTTGCAAAGTCTTGTTAAGGAAATGGATGGAATCCGGTCACCAGAGTTTGGACTTTCAGTTTTAAGCTGTTTGGGTGGAATCAGTCCCCAAAGTCGCTCTACTTTTGCATGCAATGGAGGGGTACATTTTTGTTTAGTCTGGCACCAGTCAACATGGCCCTTTTCATCGTGTTTGTCTTTGGATGGATTTTTCTCAAAAAAGTCATTGGTTACCCTATAGAAAATTAAAAAGAAAAAGAAAATTGAAGATTACAGCTTTTTTTGCTGTAGGCTCGATTGCCTGAGAAACTTCTGAGTATTTTCAATATTTTTTTGTAATTTGTTTTTTTCCATGGGAGCTGAAAAAAAAACCTTAATTGGCCATGACCTTTTGTTTATTCATAATCGAGATGAAAGTGCCTTTGAGAAATCGGCCAAAAATGTATACTGTTGTTACAAAAACTGCAAAATAGGGACATATATACATGTATATCTGCCACCCAAACCTTGGGTTTCTTGTTTTTGCTTAGCTGGAAGTTCATGCCTAGCAATTAAAGGGTGCACAAAAAGAAACTTCTGTTGATTTTGACGCCCTAACCCTTAGGGCACATCTTAAGCTGCATTTTTTTTCCACCCTACTTGATGCCAAGGACTCAATACTGTTCAATAAACACAACATTGGTATTGGAATTATCACTAATTACCATGACGTCGACACTCAAGTCATATTATTACAATCAAACACCTAATTCTGTCAACGACAACTGCAACTTATCATGAAATTAAAATCAATGAAGAAAAAATAAACGTAATAATCAGATAACCACATGGGAAACTGACTGAAATTAAAGTCATTGATGATTATATTAAATAAAAAGCCGTATCCTCTTTGAGTGATCCCCTATGTGCCGTTCCCAGGTTGCAGCGTTGCTGCCTGTATCATTGAAACGATCCTTGGGGTATGGCGGTGTTTGCGTGGTTTCATTGCTTCTGACTGCCAAACGAACAAAGATAATTGACTATTTGGGACACCACCAATGTAGGGCTGGATAGCTCAGTTGGTAGAGCGCCTGTACGGTATTCAGAGTTTGCTGGGTCTAATCCCACTCCAGTCAATTTTTCTTTGTTCACTTTTCAATAAAAGAATAAGCGAAAGACACTGAGCAAGTAAACACAGATATTAAACAAGAAACTATAATTGTGAGCCATCGAGCAACATTTCTGACAGCGAAATGTCGTGGAAACGTTGTAAGTTGATTCGATCGAGTATTACAATACGACTGCAGAAAGAGTATTATGAAGTATAGTATTCCGACTCTAAATAATTGGACTTAAATCTCGAATCATTTTAGCTCTTGCATGGTCTGGCTGTTGCATACAACTCTATGGAAATGTATGTTTACACAAAAAAAAAGACGAAAAAAATTGGACCTGATACGATTTGGGCACGAAAAGTGTTTTTCAAGTTTCATTTTACTCAAGCTTAAAATAACGTTACGCACGGTCATTTCGAATATTACATGACATAATCTTCCCAACCACCTTAGTGAAAGACCGGAGCTACCATAAACTACACAGTGAGTGAAGTTACTTTTAATTTCAACCCAAGCAGCAAAAAGCAGTGAATTTTTCTTTTTACTACTGGCTTTTCGAGGATTTGTTATCCAACGCAGAAACTGGCGGAAGTCAGACCACTGACGCGTTAATGATGAATAAAATAAAATATTATATAGGAATTGGCTCAGATTTGGCACCAACCAAGGCGATCTAAATTAGTGAATATTAAAGCCGCTGGAAAGAGCGCGAGTCTGTATTGTATTAAACTGCACGTGATACAGTAGGCTGTTTATGGCTTGTTATTTGCATGACTGCAAAACTGGAGGTCAGTTTGGAACACCTTTGATTTGATTAATTATTCGTTTATTTTCATTATTTTCGCAAAAACAGTCTCCTTCAGTCAGAACCAGGCTAAACCCCGAGAGATGTTATATTATACCAAGGAATACAAGAAATCCCAAACCATACAAAAGTCCAAGCTAATAATCATGAACATCAAACAAACAAACAAACAAACAAACAAACACCCCCCCCCCCCCAACAAACAAACAAACAAATCTATCACGAATCTAACCAACAAGCCAAACATGGCTGTAAATCGTAAGGGTTTTGGCGATAGATATTCCCTCTCATTTGTTTGTTTTTTCTTTCTTTTATCAAACCCCGAATTCATGATTTAAAACTGAAGAAAAAAAGCGACGTTAACTGCCAAATCATGGTTTTATATGTCACAATTCCTATGAAATTAGACTCATGCATGTTATTGAATCTAAGCAGATCTTAGTTATCTAAGGCCGATAACCGAACAATCGATTTTGACAGAAAATAAGGATTTTAGACAATAATGAAATTCCTTTTTAGCTGTTACATCTTTGGAGGGAGGTTGGTAACATCTTTGGGGGTTTCATCGAACATTAGAAGCATACATACTAAAGTGGGACTGATGGTCACCAACTTATTATCAGTAATCAGTCACCTGAGACCATCCGAAGTATTTCCTTAATGCAGAAAAATGAATACAAACCAGGAGCGTAGCTACTGGGAAGGGGGGGGGGGTTCTGCCCCCACCCCCCCCCCCCCCCCACCCTTACCCCCAACAAAAATCATAATTTTGACTTCCAGCAAATGTGCCAGAGTCCTTAAAACCCCAGACATAAGAAGTCTGTGCAACATTTCAGAGCAAAAATAAATTTTTCTTACGCGCTTACGGCTGCGAACTTCAAAACAGCCCGTCTGCCATTTTGTCTGGTCTGGCTAGTCTAGTTAGTCTGGTCCCCTGACCCAACAGATCAAGAGTCATGAAAACGAGAGCGGGAACCAGACTACATTCTCGTCTGCGGCCGTCCGTGCGGCCGTGAAGAATTGCATCTTCGTTACCGATACATGTAGCTATATGTAGCTACGCTCACAATACCTATGTATTGTCAACAATTTCCAAATTCTTCCGCTCTCCCACTTGGGTTAAAATTTCTCCCGCTCAAGAGTGTTTCATTAAAAAAAGGAAGTAATAATACAAATAGGCCTACATGAATACATTTATTGGAACAAATGCTCCCAAAATAGGGCTCAGATTGCACCAGAGAATATGTAGAACCCCTGAGCTTCCAGGGCCCTTAAACGGGCTCAGGACCCCGGATCTCCGGCCACATGAAAATTAAAGGTTTCAGCTCTATTTTGCTGTGTGGCTCGATTGCCTAAGAAACTTCTGAGTAGTTTAAATATTGTTTTTGGAAATTTGCCATTTTCCATGGAAACCTATGGGAAAGTATTTACTGGTCTGCACCCTGAAAAGAACTTAATGGGACCATGACCTTTTTGTTTATTCATACTCGAGATGAAAGGGCCTTTGAGAAATCCGCCAAAATGTATTCTTTTATTACAAAAACTGCAAAATAGGGACATGCATACTGAAATTAAAGTCATTGATGATTATATCAATTAAAAAAAGCCGAATCCTTTTTGAGTGATCCTCCATGTACCGTTCCCAGGTTGCAGCATTGCTGAAATGATCCTTGGGATATAGCGGTATGTGTGTGATTTCACGGCTTCTGGCTGCCAAACAAACAAAGATAATTGTCTATTGGGGACAACACCAACTTAGGGCTGGATAGCTCAGTTGGTAGAACTTATGTACGGTATTCAGGAGGTCGCCGGTTCGTATCCCGCTCCAGTAAATTTTTCGTTGTTCACTTTTCAATAAAGAATAAGCGGAAGACACTGAGCAAGTAAACACGGATATTAAACAAGAAACTATAATTGTGAGCCATCGAGCAACATTTCTGACACCGAAATGTCGTGGAAACGTTGTAAGTTGATTCGATCGACTATTACAATACGACTGCAGAAAGAGTATTATGAAGTCTAGTATTCCGACTCCAAATAATTGGACTTAAATCTCGAATCATTCATTTTGTTGCGCACTAGCTCTTGCATGGTCTGGCTGTTGCATACAACTTCATGGAAATGTATGTCTAAAAAGACGAAAATGGTTGGACCTGATACGGTTTTGGCACGAAAAGTGTTTTTCAAGTTTCATTGTACTCAAGCTAAAGATAACGTTACGCACAGTTATGTCGAATATTACATGACAAAATCTTCCCAACCACCTTAGTGAAAGCTTGCAGCTACCATAAACTACACAGTGAGTGAAGTTACTTTTAATGTCAACCCACGCAGCAAAAAGCAGTGCATATTTTTTTACTACTGGCTTTTCTAGGATTTGTTATCCAACGCAGAAACTGTATTAAACTGCACGTGATACAGTGGGCTGTTTATGGCTTGTTATTTGCATGACTGCAAAACTGGAGGTCAGTTTGGAACACCTTTATTTTGATTAATTATTCTTTTATTTTCATTCATTATTTTCTAGCAACAGTTCAGAACTATGGTTACCAGATAAACACAAAACAACAACCACACCAACTTCCAAGTAAATATTTGTAACAACCAACTAACAAATCTACCACTAAACTAACCAATAAATTATACCAAACATGGGCTTACGGGTTGGGTTCCATTCCTCTTCTCGTTCGTTTGGCTAGGGTATATTCTCCCCACGGCGAAATCAAGGTTAAAGCAAACGAATGGAAACGACGTAAACTGCCAAATCGTGGTTTTATACGTCGGAAATCCGTGGAAATGTCGTCGGTAAAACACTTATGCATGACATTGAATATAAACACATCTTAGTTATCCAAGGCTGGTGACCGAAGTATTTGATTTTGACTGAAATAAGTATTTGATATAAGTATTTGAGGACACTGCCTTCTTTCAAGTATACCCCAAAATATTAAAGCAATTGTTTGATATTTCGCTGTGTCAATTGCAATGATATTTGTTGCATTTGTTACCAGGCACCGGTATCAGTGCTGGGACGATTACAGTCGCTGGGAACGATTTAAACATTTATTACACATTTGAATAAACATTTCAACATCAAAGATTCTAAAAAGTTTTGGAAGTAGAAAGATTGTTTTTACTTCTACTCATATGCAGGCCGACCATCTGACAGATAGAAATTAGAAAGACACAAACAAACATAAACATACAGAGAGACGGACAGAAAGACTGCTCAGGAAGGCAGAGGATCTCATCTCCTACTTCAATATTGACTGTATGTCATTGCATCCTGTGGTTCAATATTACCTATGTAAAGCATCACGGATGTCCTAATGTATAAAACATGTACATCTCATCGGTTTGAAGTGTAAGGACAATTTAACCGTTAAAGCATAGACATTGATACACTAGAAACCAAGGATAATTGAGCCCCTTATAGCATTCACGCTGTTTCATTTGGACCGAAGGAATAATTGATCTGTCTAAGCATGGCTAATGCTTCGTTCAGAACAAATGAATAACAAGCTGTTTACAGCATGGAGGTTTCTTCGTTTGAAGCAATGGAATAATTATGAGATATGAAAGCGTGGCTAATGATTCAATTTGAACAAAGGACAGTTTAGCTATTGATGCACAGACGGCGCCTCTTCAGAAATGTTATACAGCTCATGTATTTTGACGTTTATTTCCATTGGATTAGGGGAACCGAGTACCTGAGAGGTGTTCGTGCTCACATACAGTTTGTGCAGATCATATCTTTGTCAGTAAATGTAAGAGGAAGCAATTCGTACAAATTGAAGGACAATCGCTTCGCTGTCGTTTCGCAACCTCTGACTGAGGCCCAAAAAACAAAATGGTGTATCCCAAGCCCTTCTTTTTACATTAAGGACACATACTTGTGGCAGCAAATAAATCCCTAGCCTAGCCTCAAGCCCAATTCTAGAAGGTCCTTAGTTATGAGTGTGGAATTCGATGTACACTGGTTCCAATCCCATCGAGTGACAGACGTAGACGTCTGAAGACAACGTTTACGCGCGAAACGTTGTAAACATACATGTAAATAGAAAGACAGATTTGAGAGCTGACCCTATCATGACCCTTAGGGTTGCACCCAAGTAAATAAACTCCCATAGACAACAGTGGTAAATCCTCAAACTTCAAAAATCATTTAAAAATATACAGAACTCTCACACCTTTTCAGGTTGCACAGAAAAATGATGATGAACATGTCACCTTTCATTTTCGTTTCATTTTATGGTAGGGTGACCATTTAATTTTTGAGATATACTCATTCTCAGCTGACCATCCCTAAAACATGGTATGGATCACTCCAGTCAAAGAAGCCATTTAAAAAAAACATCCCTATGCAAAGCGGCTGAAATAGACCCACTTTCTCACCCAATTGCATCAAAAATTGTCACAAATGGAAGCCCAGAGTCCAGGCAGGAGGTCCAGTGCCATATTTCTTCAATCCTTCATTTTCATAGCTCTCACAACTCTCTTATTAAAAATATATTGAGTGCTTAACTTTTATTAATGAGCTCGGCGGACGGATTTTGGCACTATTTACTTGGGTGCACCCTTAGGGAAAATGAAGGATTGAAGAAATACGGCACTGGACCTCCTGCCTGGACTCTGGGCTTCCATTTGTGACAATTTTTGATGCAATTGGGTGAGAAAGTGGGTCTATTTCAGCCGCTTTGCAGAGGGATGTTTTTTTGAAAATGGCTTCTTTGATTGGAGTGATCCATACCTTGTTTTAGGGGTGGTCAGCTGAGAATGAGTATATCTCAAAAATTCAATGGTCACCCTACCATAAAATGAAAAGAAAATGAAAGGTGACATGTTCCTCATCATTTTTCTGTGTAACTTGAACAGCTGTGAGAGTTCTGTATATTTTTAAATGATTTTCGAAGTTCGAGGATTTATCACTGTTGTCAATGGGAGTTTATCTACTTGGGTGCACCCTTAGTTCCATGCTATTCCCTGTAATGTATTGATGATTGGTACGGGAACCTGTCCGTAATAAGTCTCGTCCAAGACGTTATTTATGCGCGAGCCCCTCCAAACAATTACCCACCCACACGCAAACAAAGTGGAACATTCCACCGACCTACGAAAAATAACGTCTTGTTGGTTTGCTCTGGTGTCACGTGACAAAGACTGAGCGTGACCTCTAATAGGTAAAAATTGCATATTCATTGGGGTCAACAACGGGGTGCAGTGAGCTGTTTTGGTCAGCGTCCAATCCACGCACGTGGTATGGCGTGATACCGTGTGCATATCACGTAATGTCGTTTGAAACTAATCAGGAACCGTTATTACCATGGAGCTATACAAACAGACATCTCCATGGCCATCACCCAAGGCATGGCTTATACTCGATCAACCGCCATGCGGCACAAAAAGATTTCGAGAAATTCTAGGACATTAAGCCGTATTTTACAGCTTTTGGTTTATCCTTGGCTTTGTTATTCATTATGTATTGAGTATTTCGTGTGTACAGTATTTTATGTTGCCAAAATAAATGAATGAATGAAATAATTTCAGTGAATTATGATACCATGGAGTCTGTTCCCGGGTTCCATGAAGACACGGAATGATTTCGGGGGGCACGGTTTAAAATTTATTCCTTTCCCAAGTTGTGTAAGAGCCTTGCTGTTCTCGAAAACTCTCGAATCCCAACTTTTGTGTCGAAAAATCCAAGGTCTCCAAATTCAAAACGATCAGCAGCCATATGATACGATATCAATGTACATGTACGGCACATGTAATTTCCAGTAGCCTACTGTACATAGGCCTACATTGTGTATATGCGTACTGCATATGTATGCGACGTCGTTGCGGTACTAGACTTCATTACCATGCACATTTTCAAAAGATATTAATGCAAACAAGGCTACGTCATGATGCGCTGACTTCGCGGGGGGTTATTGACCGGAATTTTCCGGGCAGTTTGGAGTAAATGGACAAGACGGTATTACAGGCTTGTGTGTGTGGCGTAGACGTTATTTCGGGTCGTTTGTTGTGTTGACACGTACACGTACGTGCGATCTGTTGGCCAAGTACAACGACGTAATACCGTCTTGAACAAGACTAGTCCATAATGAGTACCAGGCGTTGCCATAGGATCGGTTTCCTACTACTTCGCGCAAACAAAACTGAGAGGGGTTGTGACCTTTTGTTGATTTGAAAGGGACTTTACCCAAATTTATACTTTTGTTTCAAAAACCCACCGAAAAAAATAAAACTAAACCCACTATAAAACGTTAACCGATTCGGTGCAACTTGCCACACTACATACGTGCAATATACATCTATGCTAAGTGTGCGTACAGTGTATGGTAAGCACTGATCTATACAAACTGGGGCCAATTTCACGGCGCTGCTAAGCACAAAAATTTGCTTAGCACAAAAATGTCTTGCCCAATATAAACAAACCACAGTGAAAAATTTCCTTTGATGTTCATGGTCAGTGAACAACAGCCAAAGAACAATCACAAGTGATACACCACACATGGAAATTTGGTTGTTAACCCTGTTTTTATTAAGACTGAAATGTCATGCTTAGCAAATTTGTGTGCTTAGCAGCGCCGTGAAATTGGCCCATGGATAGGTCGCGCTGCTCTGCAGGTGAAGTATCCGTGCGGCCATTTTGGGATATTCAATACATTGGCAGGCCCGGCGGTCGGCGTATACAGAGAATTGCTGCACTGCTTGCTGTGCAGTCATGCAGTGCAATGAGTATTGTGCTGAATATCCTAACATGGCCGCTGGTGACTTCACGGCTAGCCGTCTAATCACTGCACCTACGACCTATCCAGTTTATATAGATCAGTGATGGTAAGTGTAAGTATCAGACGTAGTCACGTGGAAAGAACTGAGTAAAGGTCATGACCTTTTGTTTTGAGGAATCGAGACAAACGGCCCTTAATTAATACTTTTGTGCAGAAAATTGCAAAAAACATTATCTTCCACCCACGCCGGTTCAGTGTCGAGTTTCAAGCTCACATGACTTGTTTCACTGCTATTTGACCCTGCCATGCTTTTTCATCTGAAAATCAATGATATTCGATGTTGAAACATTGTGTTGACTTCTCTTATTAGCAGGCAAACCGTCTGACAGATAGGAAATTTGACACAGGGAGTACAACTGACAAATATAGATGCAAGCAAGGGAGCAAGCCGGCTGATCTGCTTTTGTAGTATTGGATGTTAGTCATTGCATCTTGTGGTTTAATATATATGCGTAAAGCATCACGGATGTCCTAATGTATAAAACATGTACATCTCATCGGTTTGAAGTGTAAGGACAATTTAACCGTTAAAGCATAGACATTGATACACTAGAAACCAAGGATAATTGAGCCGCTTATAGCATTCACGATGTTTCATTTGGACCGAAGGAATAATTGATCTGTCTAAGCATGGCTAATGCTTCGTTCAGAACAAATGAATAACAAGCTGTTTACAGCATGGGGGTTTCTTCGTTTGAAGCAATGGAATAATTATGAGATATGAAAGCGTGGCTAATGATTCAATTTGAACAAAGGACCGTTTAGCTATTGATGCACAGACGGCGCCTCTTCAGAAATGTTATACAGCTCATGTATTTTGACGTTTATTTGCATTGAATTAGGTGAACCGAGTACCGGAGAGGTGTTCGTGCTCACATACAGTTTGTAAGAGGAAGCAATTCGTACAAATTGAAGGACAATCGCTTCGTATTCATTTCGCTGTCCCTATTCCTATCGGGTTACAGACATAAACGTCAGGAGACAGCGGAGGGAATGGGGACCAATGAGACTATTGTTCATCTTAAACGCACGAGAAAAGATGTAAACATACATGTACATGTAAATAGAGGGTGCGGGAATCAGTCCGTCATGTGTACCAGGCGTTGTCATAGGATCGGTTTCCTAGGTAATACTTCGCACGGAAAGAACTGAGAGGGAATCTTGACCTTTTTGGTTTTTCAGAATCGAGATGAAAGAGACTTAATTTTTTTTTAACCCTCAGAAAAAAACCGCTGCTTTCCACTCACTAAACGCTAACCGAATCTGCCATCTTTTGTTCGATGAAACGTTCACGCAAAAACATTCATGCATGCAATATGCATCCTTGCTACATGTGAGTACACTGTACAGTACGTGGTGAGTGCAAGTACCAGACGTAGTCAGAGGATCCAAAGGTTGCACCCAAGAAAATAAACTCCTATAGACAACAGTGGTAAATCCTCAAACTTCAAAAATCATTTAAAAATATACAGAACTCTCATTTTATGGTAGGGTGACCATTGAATTTTTGAGATATACTCATTCTCAGCTGACCACCCCTAAAACAAGGCATGATCACTCCATTCAAAGAAGCCATTTTCAAAAAAACATCCCTCTGTAAAGCGGCTGAAATAGACCCACTTTTCACACAATTGCATCAAAAATGGAGTCCAGGCAGGAGGTCCAGTGCTATATTTCTTAAATCCTTCATATCCATAGCTCTCACAACTCTCTTATTTAAAATATATTGAGTGCTTAACTTTTATTAATGAGCTCGGCGGACGGATTTTGGCACTATTTACTTCTGTGCACCCCAAACTAATACGTCGCGTGGAAAGAACTAAGTAGAGGTCATGACCTTTTGTTTTCAAGAATCGAGACAAATGAAGTATAGTATCTGACTCCTAATAATTATTTACTTGTCTGCACCCCTCTGTATACGCCGGCCAAT
Source organism: Astropecten irregularis (assembly GCA_963971285.1). Lineage (NCBI taxonomy): Eukaryota > Metazoa > Echinodermata > Asteroidea > Paxillosida > Astropectinidae > Astropecten > Astropecten irregularis. The sequence continues at coordinate 4,574,990 of OZ020244.1, read as the reverse complement.
GCGCTTTCCAATGTATTGAAAGGCTCCGTAATGTGACGTCACGAAATCACACAGATTTGTCTGCGGCCCCCATTGACGAAATTCAGACAGTTTCAATTTTGGGGGTAGCTTGCGGGTTGAGCAGGTTGAGAGAAAAATCATCAAAAAAACTCTCTTTATATCTTTTTTTCTCATGTCACGAAATTTAATGATTATAGTTCTAACAAATAAAGCGAGGTGTGTTGAGTGTTGAACATCCTCTTTAACCAAGGAAGATAAATGGTTGAACCTGATACGATTTTGGCACGAAAGGTGTTTTTCAAGTTTCATTTTACTCAAGCTCAAGATGACGTTACGCACGGTCATTTCAAATATTACGTGAAATAATCTTCCCAACCACCTTAATAGTGAAAGCCTGGAGCTACCATAAACTACACAGTGAGTGAAGTTACTTTTAATGTCAACCCACGCAGCAAAAAGCAGTGCATATTCTTTTACTAAAGGCTTTTCGAGATTTGTTATCCAACCACTGTCAGACCACTGACGCGTTAATGATGAATAAAATATAATATTATATAGGAATTGGCCCAGATTTGGCACCAACCAAGGCGATCTTAATTAGTTAATATTAAAGCCGCTGGAAAGAGAGCGAGTCTGTATTGTATTAAACTGCACGTGATACAGTAGGCTGTTTATGGCTTGTTATTTGCATGACTGCAAAACTGGAAGTCAGTTTGGAACACCTTTGATTTGATTAATGATTCTTTTATTTTCATTATTTTCGGCCAAACAGTCTCCTTCAGTCAGAACCAGGTTAAACCCCGAGAGATGTTATATTATACCAAGGAATACGAGAAATCCCAAACCATACAAAAGTCAAAACAAATAATCATGAACATCAAACAAACAAACAACAAACAAATCCACCACGAATCTAACCAACAAATCAATAAACCAAACATGGATTTGAATCCTAGGGATTTTTCCGGTAGGTATTCCCCCTTATTTGTTTCTTCGAGGATTCCTACCCAGCGCAGTAACTGGCGGAATTCAGACAGCTGACGCGTCAATGGTAAATAACATATAGTATTATATAGGAATTGTCTAGATTTACCACCAACCACAGTGACTTGAATTCGTAATTATTAATGCCGTTAGAAACATGTAGCAAGTCAGTAAACTATTAAACTGCACGTAGGTTGTTTATGGTGTGTTATATTTCTCCTCAGATTTCTCTTATTAGGAGGGGGATGGGGGACTTTCAAAAGTCGTGGCCAATCCCCATGCTTATTTTGGGGATAGAAGTATCATGTATGTCAGAAAATCACTTCTCCTCGTAGTTGAATGATGTAGATCAAGTTCACTGTTAAATGCACTAAAATGTATGATTTTAAGCATGAAGAAGGCAAAAGCTCCCTTCCGTAGGGTACACACCCTGCAAAATATCCTTTAAAAAGTGTTTAGTTTGGTTACACTGATAACAAGTTAAAGCTTCCCAAACTTTTAAGAGAGCAGTCCGGTCATGGAAGTAGAAATAGAAATCCAAGATGACTCCTTATAACTATTAACGTGTTCGTCAAATTGTTGGCATTGTGGCCAGACCTTTCAGGTCTTTTCTCCTGATTTGTATGATTTGCCATTCCCTCTACACACATCAAAACCTGCCATATTTCGTTCACTACAACTAGCAACATTACATGTATGCAGAACTATGCACTATGCATTCATGTCACATGCATAGACTGTTTAGTGCTTGGTAAGTGCAAGTACCAGACGTAGTCAGATGATCGATGTCCAAAGTATTACATTGCGTAAAGGGTGCAGACCAGTAAATAGGTCCAAATCAGTCCGCGGAGCTCATTAATATTTTGTGTACCCTCAACATCTTTTTAATAAAAGCATTTGCTGAGGCCGACATGCAAAGTCTTGTACAGGAAATGGATGAAATCCGGTCACCAGAGTTTGGACTTTCAGTTTTGAGCTGTTTGGGTGGAATCAGGCCCCAAAGTCGCTCTACTTTTGCATGCAATGGAGGGGTACATTTTTTTTTTAATCTAGCACCAGTCAACATTGTCATTTTCATTGTATTTTTCTTTGGATAGATTTTTCTCAAAACGTCATTGGTTACCCTATACACAATTGAAAAGAACATGAAAATTAAAGGTTTCAGCTCTATTTTGCTGTGTGGCTCGATTGCTTAAAGGGCGGCTGCAGTGCTTATTTTAGTCAGGTTATTTTATTGCCTTCATACAGAGAATATACTGACAAATAATGAATGGCAAGTCTTATTTTGGTTCCAAACCAGCATTTGGTTTTCTTTTGAACGGCTTTGCAAAATGGGGGATTTTCATGCATACTCATGTAGGGAACCAACAGCCAAAATATAATGAAAAAACATAAACAAATGAAGAGGCAAACATGACCCCCAGAAATGGTTTGTCAAAAAAATAACACCACCAGTTGAGTGAAAGGAACATATTCAGCACGAAAAAACCCATTGAGGGGGAAGTTTTGTCAGAAAACCTATAAAACAACCGGAACTTTTTGTGCACAAATCAATTGAGTTACTGCTCTCAGTTCCCCAGATGACATCACAGTTTTGCTCATGAATATGGAAATGCTAATTAGCATACAAACTGAAAAACCTGTTTTTAACCCTGAATCAATGTGAGGAAGTGGGTAAAATCACTATTCCCATGTACAGTTTTTTGATTGGCACATGTTCAGGCCATAATATTCGCATTGCAGTGACCCTTTAAGAAACGTCTGAGTATTTTAAATATTTATTTTGGAAATTTGCCATTTTCCATGGGAACCTATGGGAAAGTATTTACTGGTCTGCACCCTGAAAAGAACTTAATGGGACCATGACCTTTTTGTTTATTCATACTCGAGATGAAAGGGCCTTTGAGAAATCCGCCAAAATGTATTCTTTTATTACAAAAACTGCAAAATAGGGACATGCATACTGAAATTAAAGTCATTGATGATTATATCAATTAAAAAAAACCGTATCCTCTTTGAGTGATCCCCCATGTACCGTTCCCAGGTTGCAGCATTGCTGAAATGATCCTTGGGATATAGCGGTATGTGTGTGATTTCACGGCTTCTGACTGCCAAACAAACAAAGATAATTGTCTATTGGGGACAACACCAACGTTGGGCTGGATAGCTCAGTTGGTAGAACTTATGTACGGTATTCAGGAGGTCGCCGGTTCGTATCCCGCTCCAGTAAATTTTTCGTTGTTCACTTTTCAATAAAAGAATAAGCGGAAGACACTGAGAAAGTAAACACGGATATTAAACAAGAACGTAATAGTGAGCCATCGAGCAACATTTCTGACAGGCGAAATGTCGTGGAAACGTTGTAAGTTGATTCGATCGACTATTACAATACGACTGCAGAAAGAGTATTATGAAGTATAGTATTCCGACTCCAAATAATTGGACTTAAATCTCGAATCATTCATTCTGTTGCGCACTAGCTCTTGCATGGTCTGGCTGTTGCAGACAACTCTATGGAAAGGTATGTTTACAAAAATACGAAAATGGTTGGACCTGATACGATTTTGGCACGAAAGGTGTTTTTCAAGTTTCATTTTACTCAAGAATTAGATAACGTTACGCACGGTCATTTCGAATATTACATGACATAATCTTCCCAATCACTTTAGTGAAAGCCTGGAGCTACCATAAACTACACAGTGAGTGAAGTTACTTTTAATGTCAACCCACGCCGCAAATAGCAGTGCATATTTTTTTACTACTGGCTTTTCGAGGATTTGTTATCCAACGCAGAAACTGGCGGAAGTCAGACCACTGACGCGTTAATGATGAATAAAATATAATATTATATAGGAATTGGCTCAGATTTGGCACCAACCAAGGCGACCTAAATTAGTGAATATTAAAGCCGCTGGAAAGAGCGCGAGTCTGTATTGTATTAAACTGCACGTGATACAGTAGGCTGTTTATGGCTTGTTATTTGCATGACTGCAAAACTGGAGGTCAGTTTGGAACACCTTTGATTTGATTAATTATTCGTTTATTTTCATTATTTTCACAAAAACAGTCTCCTTCAGTCAGAACCAGGCTAAACCCCGAGAGATGTTATATTATACCAAGGAATACAAGAAATCCCAAACCATACAAAAGTCCAAGCTAATAATCATGAACATCAAACAAACAAACAAACACCCCCCCCCCCCCCAACAAACAAACAAACAAATCTATCACGAATCTAACCAACAAGCCAAACATGGCTGTAAATCGTAAGGGTTTTGGCGGTAGATATTCCCTCTCATTTGTTGGTTTTTTCTTTTTTTCATCCAACCCCGAATTCATTATTTAAAACTGAAGAAAATCAAGCGACGTTAACTGCCAAATCATGGTTTGATATGTCACAATTCCTATGAAATTAGACTCATGCATGTTATTGAATCTAAGCACATCTTAGTTATCTAAGGCCGATAACCGAATAATCGATTTTTACAGAAAATAAGGATTTTAGACAATAATGAAATTCCTTTTTAGCTGTTACATCTTTGGAGGGAGGTTTGTAACATCTTCTGGGGTTTCATCTAACATTATAGGAGCATACATACTAAAGTGGGACTGATGGTCACCAACTTATTATCAGTAATCAGTCACCTGAGACCACCCGAAGTATTACCCTAATGCAGAAAAATGAATACAAAACCAGGTGCGTAGCTAAGGGGGAGGGCTGCCCCCCCCCAAAAAAAAAATATCGGTGCCCCCCCCCCCAACAAAAATCATGGGTAGGAAACAAATGGTAAACGTTGTTTGCAGACGAACGAATACAAAACCAGGGGCGTAGTTACGGGGTGGGGGGGGGGGGGGTGGGGGCACGTCCCCCCAAAAAATAAATAAATAAAAATAAATAAACATCTGCGGCCCCCCCTGCCCCACCCCCCACAAACATCATGGGTAAGAAAAAAGGGTAAGCGTTATCCGTAGGTATAGCTATAAATGAAATAAAACAACTTAATAGTTTCTATTGTTCCAAAATTAAATTTTTGACTTTCCAGAAATGTTCCCGAGTCCTTAAAACCACAGTTTTGCAACATTTCAGAATACAAAAATATAATTTTCTTACGTGCTTACGGTTGCAAACTTCAAAGCAGCGCGTGTGCCATTTTGTCTGGTCTGGCAAGTCTAGTTAGTCTGGTCCCTTGACACAACTGTTTTTGAGTCATCAAAACGAGAGCGGGAACCAGACAACATTCTCGTCTGCGGCCGTCAGTTCGGCCGTGAACAATTGCATCTTCGTTTAATACCGATACATGTAGCTATATGTAGCTCCGCTCTGTATACCTATGTATTGTCAACAATTTCAAAATTCTTCCGCTCTCCAACTTGAGTTTACATTTCTCCCGCTCAAGAGTATTTGATTTAAAAAAAAAAGGAAGTAATAATCAGTGTTGTAGTACTCGTACTCAGTACTCGCACTCGAGTACTACTCGAGCATCTTTGTACTCGTACTCGAAAAAGAGTACTCGACCTGTCTTGGTACTCGGCAGTCAAAGTACTCGGCAGTACTTGGTACTCGGAAAAAATACTCGACTACAACACTGGTAATAATATAAATACATGAATATATTTATTGGAACAAATGCTCCCAAAATAAGGCTCAGATTGCACAAGAGAATACATGTATCTAAAACCCCTGAGCTTCCAGGGCCCTAAAGCGGGCACTGGACCCCGGCCGCATGGACTTCCCGCTTCGCGCTCATTTCTCATATTTTTTAAAATTCTTCCGGATGCCCCCACCGTCATTCCAAGCCCACCCCCGCGCCCCCTTACATAAGACACCGGTACATGTGTTAAGATTAAAGCCAGTGTAGGCCTATAACATTTTTAAAACAACCAAACCTGTGGTCGTTTTCACCAAACTCATCGTAACTTACTATCGATCGTAGGACTTATGATACATTGCAGACCTATGTAGGATACGATTGGATATACTTCGTAACTCGAGTTACGATCGATCGTAGGGCTTCGTAAAACCGTCCCCAGGACACACATCAGAAACTGTGTTCAGCATTCAATTATCATTCATATCACTTTCATGACCATTAATCTGTTTACACTCATTTTAAACTCTAAACTATGTTAAGCATTTGTAGTGTGTTATTTGGCAATTTGATATTTCACGCATAAGTCTATATTGATGCTAATAATATGACGATGCAAAATTATTTGACATGAACTGCGTGTTTTATTAGTATAACACGAACTGTGTGAAAAAAGGAGTTTTGACTGGATCAGTGGAATTGCATTTATTTTCTACTTTATAAATTTAAAAACCAAAACAAGTTGCAAAGTCGTGGCTTCATTTCCCCCTGTTTATCGTCTTGATATCTGTCTGAATTGAAATCGTGAAAGTCTACCAAGAAAAGACCATAAAGGTACATTAAGATGCTGTACAACACAGCAATGCTGAACGAATCTGCGCACCACTTGATGCAACTTTGCATATGTGATGGTGGTGTTGCCATGGTAGCCGGTCGTTGTGGAAAAACAAATTGTTTTGTTAAATGACTTTACCATGGTAACCACCTTCTCCCTGCTGGGCGTAGCGTCTATAAAACCAGGTAATACCAGGCCAGTTTCAATCATTTCATCTGCAGTCATACACGGGTGAAGGTGGAGTCGGATCGTCCGTCTGCTTATCGTCGCATTTGATTGTTTCACGCATCGCACAAGGATATAAGGTAAGACAAACAACTGTTCTCCACTTTTGACATTCATCCCGCTTGGTTTGTTACACATAACTGGAATAATAACCACCAACAATAAATAGCAAACTACATATTAACGGATGTAACTCAATGAATGTAATCTGATATAGAACCGAATGCTTGGAGGGAAGGTTTATGAACAGAAATGAAAGGTAGTACGATATCTGATTGTGTATATCTTCACATTGCTTCATAATTCAATCAACACAGGCCTCATTCATGCTGCCTTCCGTTCTAGTTTTTATAATATATTATTTCCCGGCTGATTTTGAATTTTTACTGTTTAAACTATTTTACCGTCTGACTATTCAAATTCACACTAAAAAGATGGACCATGAAAAGTGCGATTTTGAAAAAGGTGCATGCAATTACATAAAACACGCATTTCATTTTCTGTAACAGTCATTCATTTCTAAAAAAAAAAAAAAAAAAAAAATTATGAGCACCTGATTTCATAAAAAGGTCAGCAATTGTTGTCTTTTTATTCAAATTCGCTGAGGAAAAATTTTAGCAAATAGTTTGAAATTCTAGGTCTTGTTTTGCCATTAAAAATGTGAAGTTTGAGTATTCATTTGTGGCAAGTATCCAAAATTAGTATTATGTGTGGTTCGTATAGGAAAATATCAATACAAAGTATTTCAAGCCTTAACAAATTAGTACAAACAAAAAAGGAATTTTGTACAGAAGGGAATGTCAAAAAAGTAAACAAGTTCTCAGTGTCGATCAAACTGTTATATTTTGATACATTTTCACCACTGGATCTTCTCCGAACTTGCTATTTTGTTTTAAAGAAAATCTTCATTAAGTGTTCTTGAAATATTGTGTTATACTCTGCAATGTTGATTTTTAGAACTTTGAAGCCGTCGTGTTCCTTAAAAATCAACCATTTCTTGTCAAACCGGTAAAGGCTCCTCGTTTAAAAGTGGAAAGAGCTAGGATCATGATTCTTTCGCCAAACGTCATTGTTGGGGAAGGTCTTTCTTTGTGACACATTGGTTGACCCCTGTGACCTCTACTTCCGGTCAAACAGAAATTAGCTCCTCGTTTAAAAGCGGATATATCTAGGATCATGGTTCTTTCGCCAAATGTCAATATAAGGGAAGATCTTTCCTTGTGAATAAATATTTGACCTTCTTTACCCAAATAACATGCATGCATATTTATATAATGTCGCTAGAAAATACCATAGATATAAATAGGTTATTTATGTCTGTGGAAAATACGCTACGTTCGATCAACCGAAGTGCACCCTTTATTCCCACAATGCCTAGCGGTGCCGTGCCCGTATCTCCCTTCGTTTTCTTAGAGTTAGACCAGACGTAGTCAGAGGATCGATGTCCAAATTATTATTTCGCGTAAAGGGTGCAGACCAGTAAATAGGTCCAAATCAGTCCGCGGAGCTCATTCATATTTTGTGTACCCTCAACATCTTTTTAATAAAAGCATTTGCTGAGGCCTACATGCAAAATCTTGTAAAGAAAAAGGATGGAATCCGGTCACCAGAGTTTGGGCTTTCAGTTTTGAGCTGTTTTGGTGAAATCAGGCCTTAAACTCGCTCTACTTTGGCCTGTAGGGGTGCAATAGTCCCAACATCCGTCCGCCGAGCTCATTCATTAAAGTTAAGAACTCAATATATTTTAAACAAGAGAGTTGTGAGACCTATGAAAATGAAGGATTGAAGAAATATGGCACTGGACCTCCTGCCTGGACTCTGGGCTTCCATTTGTGACCATTTGTGAAGCAATTGGGTGAGAAAGTGGGTCTATTTCAGCCGCTTTGCAGAGGGATGTTTTTTTGAAAATGGCTTCTTTGACTGGAGTGATCCATACCTTGTTTTAGGGGTGGTCAGCTGAGAATGGGTACATCTCAAAAATTCAATGGTCACCCTACCATAAAATGAAAAGAAAATGAAAGGTGACATGTTCATCATCATTAATTTTGTCTGTGAAACTTGAACAGCTGTGAGAGTTCTGTATATTTGTAAATGATTTTTGAAGTTTGAGGATTTATCACAGTTGTCTATGGGAGTTTATTTACTTGGGTGCAACCGTAGGGGAGGGAAACATTTTTTTTAGTCTGGAACCAGTCATCCTGGTCGTCTTCAGGGTATTTTCCTTTGGAATGATTTTGTTCTCAAAAAGTCATTGGTTACCCTTAAGAAACTTTCCAGAACTTTCCAGAAACTTTGGAAGTTTCCAGCTTCATTTTGGTTTATATCTTGAGTGTCTAATAAACTTCCGAGTATTTTTAATCCTTTTTTTTTTTTAATTGACCATTGTAAATTATTTACTTGTCTGCATCCCTCTGTATACGCCGGCCAATGCGCTTTCCAATACACGGGTTTACACTTCCAAAAAAGCGCATGCGTGATAGTGCCTCGTTTTGAAGTCGCGATCAAAACTGCCGAAGTGTAAACCCGTGTATTGTCTTCGACAATGGACGGGCTTACACTTCGAAAAGTGCGCACGCGTGGAAGTGCCTCGTTTTGAAGTTGCGATCAAAATCTAAGATGGCCGCCATGGTGTAAACATTGCCGCCATGGTGTAAACCCGTGTATGTATACACGGATTTACACCGTGGCGGCCATCTTAGATTTTGATCGCAACTTCAAAACGAGGCACTTCCACGCGTGCGCACTTTTCGAAGTGTAAACCTGTGTATAGAGGTTATTCACGTGACGTCATTGGCCGTCAAGCACAATATGATTACACACGCTTCAGCGCACACGCAACGTACAGTGTCGTACGCGCAACCATGGACGCTTGACGGCCAATTGCGTGTTTTTATGACGTCGGTGAATGACCTCTATACACGGGTTTACACCATGGCGGCCATCTTAGATTTTGATCGCGACTTCGAAACGAGGCACTTCCACGCATGCGCACTTTTAGAAGTATAAACCCGTGTATTGAAAGGCTCCGTAATGTGACGTCACGAAATCACACAGATTTGCATGCTGCCCCCATTCACGAAATGCAGACAGTTTCAATTTTGGGGGTAGCTTGCGGGTTGAGCAGGTTGAGAGAAAAATCATCAAAAAGACTCTATTTATATCTCTTTTTCTCATGTCAAGAAATTTAATGATTATAGTTGTAACAAATAAAGCGAGTTGCGTTGAGTGTTGAACATCCTCTTTAACTAAGGAAGAAAATGGTTGGACCTGATACGATTTTGGCACGAAAGGTGTTTTTCAAGTTTCATTTTACTCAAGCTTAAGATAACGTTACGCACGGTCATTTCAACTATTACGTGAAATAATCTTTCCAACCACCTTAGTGAAAGCATGGAGCTACCAAAAACTACATAGTGAGTGAAGTTACTTTTAATGTCAACCCACGCAGCAAAAAGCAGTGCATATTCTTTTACTACTGGCTTTTCTAGGATTTGTTATCCAACGCAGAAACTGGCGGAAGTCAGACCACTGACGCGTTAATGATGAATAAAATATAATATTATATAGGAATTGGCCCAGATTTGGCACCAACCAAGGCGACCTAAATTAGTGAATATTAGAGCCGTTGGAAAGAGCGCGAGTCTGTATTGTATTAAACTGCGCGTGATACAGTAGGCTGTTTATGGCTTGTTATTTGCATGACTGCAAAACTGGAGGTCAGTTTGGAACACCTTTGATTTGATAAATTATTCTTAAATTTTCATTATTTTCGGCCAAACAGTCTCCTTCAGTCAGAACCAGGCTAAACCCCGAGAGATGTTATATTATACCAAGGAATACAAGAAATCCCAAACCATACAAAAGTCAAAACAAATAATCATGAACATCAAACAAACAAACAACAAACAAATCCACCACGAATCTAACCAACAAATCAATAAATTAGACACGGTTGGACGAGTTTAAAGATCACATGACTTGTGTAAATGCTGTTTGATGTTTATATTCGTATTATGTAGTCTGGTCTCCCGACTCTAAATAATTCATGGACTTAAAACTCAAATGATTTGCTGAGCAAGGTTGAATGGTCTGGCTGTTATATAGGATGGAAAGGGAAAACGAGAAAAGAATAGTTGGACCTGATACGATTTCAACACGAAAAGTGTGTATTGAAGTTTTCATCTCACTCAAGTTCATGCAAGCGGCTAATTAACTAAGCTAGGGTCATTTGTACACGAACACGAACCTCTATAATTGTGCCGCATAGCCATGAAGCATTTATGGAATACATGAGCTACTATAAACCACACAGTGAATGGCGGTGCTTTTACCCACACAGCAAAATGCAGTTCGTCTTTATTACTCTATTGTTATTTCGGGAAGCCAGTCCACCGACGCGATCGAAATGCTGTACACCTTTCTATCCAACACAGTAACTAACGGAAGTGAGAACACCGACGCGATATTGACGAATAAAATATAATATTACATAGAAATTGAGCAAGATTTGGCACCAACCAGGGTGACTTAAATTAGTGAATATTTATTAAGCCCGCTGGAATATGAGAGAGTTTGTATTAATTAAGGTGCATGTGATACAAAATGATGTTATGTCTTGATTATGTACATGTAGATGACTGCATAGACATAGGTCACATAGGAAGACTCTACTAGGAAGACTAATAGTAAATATTAAACCCACTGGAAAATGGGTCGAACTCGGGATCAGAACCAGGGTAAACAACGAGTGATATTATATCATAGATGACGAGAAAGCAAAAGAGCAGACCAATATCTAAGCAAATAACTATAGCTATATACAACTAACAAGCAAATCTTCTATGGAAATGAACAAACCAAAAAGACATGATGAAAAAAGCCTAAACAAATTAGTACAAACAAAAAAGGAATTTTGTACAGAAGGGAATGTCAAAAAAGCAAAACAAGTTCTCAGTGTCGATCAAACTGTTATATTTTGATACATTTTCACCACTGGATCTTCTCCGAACTTGCTATTTTGTTTGAAAGAAAATCTTCATTAAGGGTTCTTGAAATGTTGTGTTATACTCTGCAATGTTGATTTTTAGAACTTTGAAGCTGTCGTGTTCCTTAAAAATCAACCATTTCTTGTCAAATCGGAAAAGGCTCCTCGTTTAAAAGTGGAAAGAGCTAGGATCATGATTCTTTCGCCAAACGTCATTGCTGGGGAAGGTCTTTCTTTGTGACACATTGGTTGACCCCTGTGACCTCTACTTCCGGTCAAACAGAAAGTAGCTCCTCGTTTAAAAGCGGATAGATCTAGGATCATGGTTCTTTCGCCAAATGTCAATGTAAGGGAAGATCTTTCCTTGTGGATTAATATTTCACCTTCTTTACCCAAATACCATCCATGCATATTTATATAATGTCGCTAGAAAATACCATAGATATAAATAGGTTATTTATGTCTGTGGAAAATACGCTACGTTCGATCAACCGGAGTGCACCCTTTATTCCCACAATGCCTAGCGGTGCCGTGCCCGTATCTCCCTTCGTTTTCTTAGAGTTAGACCAGACGTAGTCAGAGGATCGATGTCCAAATTATTATTTCGCGTAAAGGGTGCAGACCAGTAAATAGGTCCAAATCAGTCCGCGGAGCTCATTCATATTTTGTGTACCCTCAACATCTTTTTAATAAAAGCATTTGCTGAGGCCTACATGCAAAATCTTGTAAAGAAAAGGGATGGAATCCGGTCACCAGAGTTTGGGCTTTCAGTTTTGAGCTGTTTTGGTGAAATCAGGCCTTAAACTCGCTCTACTTTGGCCTGTAGGGGTGCAATAGTCCCAACATCCGTCCGCCGAGCTCATTCATTAAAGTTAAGCACTCAATATATTTTAAACAAGAGAGTTGTGAGACCTATGAAAATGAAGGATTGAAGAAATATGGCACTGGACCTCCTGCCTGGACTCTGGGCTTCCATTTGTGACCATTTGTGAAGCAATTGGGTGAGAAAGTGGGTCTATTTCAGCCGCTTTGCATAGGGATGTTTTTTTTGAAAATGGCTTCTTTGACTGGAGTGATCCATACCTTGTTTTAGGGGTGGTCAGCTGAGAATGGGTACATCTCAAAAATTCAATGGTCACCCTACCATAAAATGAAAAGAAAATGAAAGGTGACATGTTCATCATCATTAATTTTGTCTGTGAAACTTGAACAGCTGTGAGAGTTCTGTATATTTGTAAATGATTTTTGAAGTTTGAGGATTTATCACTGTTGTCTATGGGAGTATATTTACTTGGGTGCAACCGAATGGGAGGGGAACATTTGTTTAGTCTGGCACCAGTCATCCTGGCCGTTTTCAGGGTATTTTCCTTTGGAATGATTTTTTTTCAAAAAGTCATTGGTCACCCTTTAGAAACTTGAAAGGAAAATGAAAACTGAAGTTTTCAGCTTCATTTTGATTTATAGCTTGAGTGTCTGATAAACTTCCGAGTATTTTTAATCCTTCTTTTTTAAATTGACCATTGGAAATTATTTACTTGTCTGCACCCCTCTGTATACGCCGGCCAGTGCGCTTTCCAATGTATTGAAAGGCTCCGTAATGTGACGTCACGAAATCACACAGATTTGTCTGCTGCCCCCATTGACGAAATTCAGACAGTTTCAATTTTGGGGGTAGCTTGCGGGTTGAGCAGGTTGAGAGAAAAAATCATCAAAAAGACTCTCTTTATATCTTTTTTTCTCATGTCAAGAAATTTAATGATTATAGTTCTAACAAATAAAGCGAGGTGTGTTGACTGTTGAACATCCTCTTTAACTAAGGAAGAAAATGGTTGGACCTGATACGATTTTGGCACGAAAGGTGTTTTTCAAGTTTCATTTTACTCAAGCTTAAGATAACGTTACGCACGGTCATTTCAACTATTACGTGAAATAAAATTTTCCAACCACCTTAGTGAAAGACCGGAGCTACCATAAACTACACAGTGAGTGAAGATACTTTTAATGTCAACCCACGCAGCAAAAAGCAGTGCATATTCTTTTACTACTGGCTTTTCTAGGATTTGTTATCCAACGCAGAAACTGGCGGAAGTCAGACCACTGACGCGTTAATGATGAATAAAATATAATATTATATAGGAATTGGCCCAGATTTGGCACCAACCAAGGCGATCTAAATTAGTGAATACTAAAGCCGCTGGAAAGAGCGCGAGTCTGTATTGTATTAAACTGCACGTGATACAGTAGGCTGTTTATGGCTTGTTATTTGCATGACTGCAAAACTGGAAGTCAGTTTGGAGCACCTTTGATTTGATTAATTATTCTTTTATTTTCATTATTTTCGGCCAAACAGTCAGAACCAGGCTAAACCCCCGAGAGATGTTATATTATACCAAGGAATACAAGAAATCCCAAACCATACAAAAGTCCAAGCAAATAATCATGAACATCAAACAAACAAACAACAAACAAATCCACCACGAATCTAACCAACAAATCAATAAACCAAACATGGATTTAAATCCTAGGGATTTTTCCGGTAGCTTTTCCCCCTTATTTGTTTCTTCGAGGATTTCTACCCCGCGCAGTAACTGACGGAATTCAGACAGCTGACGCGTCAATGGTAAATAAAATATAGTATTATATAGAAATTGTCTAGATTTACCACCAACCACAGTGACTTGAATTCGTGAATATTAATGCCGTTAGAAACATGTAGCAAGTCAGTAAACTATTAAACTGCACGTAGGTTGTTTATGGTGTGTTATATTTCTCCTCAGATTTCTCTTATTAGGAGGAGGATGGGGGACTTTCAAAAGTCGTGGCCATTCCCCATGCTTATTTTGGGGATAGAAATATCATGTATTTCAGAAAATCACTTCTCCTCGTAGTTGAATGATGTAGATCAAGTTCACTGTTAAATGTATAAAAATGTATGATTTTAAGCATGAAGAAGGCAAAAGCTCCCTACCGCAGGACGGGGTACACTCCCTGCCAAATACCCTAAAGGTTTTTTGAGCTTGGTTACACTGATGAAAAATTCAAGCTTCCCAAACTTTTAAGAGAGCATTTCGGTCTTTCCGATTTTCTGCGCTATCATGGAGGTAGAAATAGAATTCCAAGATAACTCCTTTTAACCATTTACGTGTTCGTCAATTTGTTTGCTCTGTGGCCAGACCTGTTAGGTCTGTTCTCCTGATTTGTGTAACACGTCTACATGTATGATTTGCTTTTCCCTCTACACACATAAAAAACCTGCCAAAATCGTTCACTACAACTTGCAACATTACTTGTATGCACTATGCATTCATGCCACATGCACACACTGTTTAGTGCATGGTAAGTGCAAGTACCAGACGTAGTCAGAGGATCGATGTCCAAAGTATTACATTGCGTAAAGGGTGCAGACCAGTAAATAGGTCCAAATCAGTCCGCGGAGCTCATTAATATTTTGTATACCCTTAAAATCGTTTTAATAAAAGCATTTGCTGAGGCCTACATGCAAAGTCTTGTAAAGGAAAAGGATGGAATCCGGTCACCAGAGTTTGGACTTTCAGTTTTGATGATGAGCTGTTTTGGTGAAATCAGGCCCTAAACTCGCTCTACTTTGGCCTGTAGGGGTGCAATAGTCCCAAAATCCGTCCGCCGAGCTCATTAATAATAAGAGAGTTGTGAGAGCTATGGAAATGAAGGATTGAAGAAATATGGCACTGGACCTCCTGCCTGGACTCTGGGCTTCCATTTGTGACCATTTTGGATGCAATTGGGTGAGGAAGTGGGTCTAATTCAGCTGCTTTGCAGAGGGATGTTTTTTTTGAAAATGGCTTCTTTGACTGGAGTGATCCATACCTTGTTTTAGGAGTGGTCAGCTGAGAATGAGTATATCTCAAAAATTCAATGGTCACCCTACCATAAAAAGAAAATAAATTTAAGGACTCTGGCACATTTGCAGAATTGCTGAAATGATCCTTGGGATATGGCGGTATGTGTGTGATTTCACGGCTTCTGACTGCCAAACGAACAAAGATAATTGACTATTGGGGACAACACCAACGTTGGGCTGGATAGCTCAGTTGGTAGAACTTATGTACGGTATTCAGGAGGTCGCCGGTTCGTATCCCGCTCCAGTCAATTTTTCGTTGTTCACTTTTCAATAAGAAATAAGCGGAAGACACTGAGCAAGTAAACACGGATATTAAACAAGAAACTATAATTGTGAGCCATCGAGCAACATTTCTGACAGCGAAATGTCGTGGAAACGTTGTAAGTTGATTCGATCGACTATTACAATACGTGACGTCAAGACGAAATTGACGAAATTCAGACAGTTTTAATTTTGGGGGTAGCTTGCGGGTTGAGCAGGTTGAGAGAAAAATCATCAAAAAGACTCTCTTTATTTTTTTTTTCCCATGTCATGAAATTTAATGATTATAGTTCTAACAAATAAAGCGAGGTGTGTTGAACATCCTCTTTAACTAAGGAAGAAAATGGTTGAACCTGATACGAATTTGGCACGAAAGGTGTTTTTCAAGTTTCATTTTACTCAAGCTCAAGATAACGTTACGCACGGTCATTTCAAATATTACGTGAAATAATCTTCCCAACCACCTTAATAGTGAAAGCCTGGAGCTACTATAAACTACACAGTGAGTGAAGTTACTTTTAATGTCAACCCATGCAGCAAAAAGCAGTGCATATTCTTTAACTACTGGCTTTTCTAGGATTTGTTATCCAACGCAGAAACTGGCGGAAGTCAGACCACTGACGCGTTAATGATGAATAAAATATAATATTATATAGGAATTGGCTCAGATTTGGCACCAACCAAGGCGACCTAAATTAGTGAATATTAAAGCCGCTGGAAAGAGCGCGAGTCTGTATTGTATTAAACTGCACGTGATACAGTAGGCTGTTTATGGCTTGTTATTTGCATGACTGCAAGACTGGAGGTCAGTTTGGAACACCTTTGATTTGATAAATTATTCTTTTATTTTCATTATTTTCGGCCAAACAGTCTCCTTCAGTCAGAACCAGTCTAAACCCCCGAGAGATGTTATATTATACCAAGGAATACAAGAAATCCCAAACCATTCAAAAGTCCAAGCAAATAATCATGAACATCAAACAAACAAACAAATCCACCACGAATCTAACCAACAAATCAATAAACCAAACATGGATTTTAATCCTAGGGATTTTTCCGGTAGGTATTCCCCCTTATTTGTTTCTTCGAGGATTCCTACCCAGCGCAGTAACTGACGGAATTCAGACAGCTGACGCGTCAATGGTAAATAAAATATAGTATTATATAGAAATTGTCTAGATTTACCACCAACCACAGTGACTTGAATTCGTAATTATTAATGCCGTTAGAAACATGTAGCATGTCAGTAAACTATTAAACTTCACGTAGGTTGTTTATGGCGTGTTATATTTCTCCTCATATTTCCTTTATTAGGAGGGGGATGGGGGACTTTCAAAAGTCGTGGCCAATCCCCATGCTTATTTTGGGGATAGAAGTATCATGTATGTCAGAAAATCACTTCTCCTCGTAGTTTCATGATGTAGATCAAGTTCACTGTTAAATGCATTAACAATGATTTTAAGCATGAAGAAGGCAAAAGCTCCCTACCGCAGGACGGGGTACACTCCCTGCCAAATACCCTAAAGGTTTTTTGAGCTTGGTTACACTGATGAAAAATTCAAGCTTCCCAAACTTTTAAGAGAGCATTTCGGTCTTTCCGATTTTCTGCGCTATCATGGAGGTAGAAATAGAAATCCAAGATAACTCCTTTTAACCATTTACGTGTTCGTCAATTTGTTTGCTCTGTGGCCAGACCTGTTAGGTCTGTTCTCCTGATTTGTGTATCACATCTACATGTATGATTTGCCTTTCCCTCTGCACACATCACAACCTGCCATATTTCGTTCACTACAACTTGCAACATTACATGTATGCACTATGCATTCATGCCACATACACACACTGTTCAGTGCATGGTAAGTGCAAGTACCAGACGTAGTCAGAGGATCGATGTCCAAAGTATTACATCGCGTAAAGGGGGGTGCAGACCAGTAAATAGGTCCAAATCAGTCCGCGGAGCTCATTCATATTTTGTGTACCCTCAACATCTTTTTAATAAAAGCATTTGCTGAGGCCGACTTGCAAAGTCTTGTAAAGGAAATGGATGGAACCCGGTCACCAGAGTTTGGACTTTCAGTTTTAAGCTGTTTGGGTGGAATCAGTCCCCAAAGTCGCTCTACTTTTGCATGCAATGGAGGGGTACATTTTTGTTTAGTCTGGCACCAGTCAACATGGCCCTTTTCATCGTGTTTGTCTTTGGATGGATTTTTCTCAAAAAAGTCATTGGTTACCCTATAGAAAATTAAAAAGAAAATGAAAATTGAAGATTACAGCTTTTTTTGCTGTAGGCTCGATTGCCTGAGAAACTTCTGAGTATTTTCAATATTTTTTGGTAATTTGTTTTTTTCCATGGGAGCTGAAAAAAAAACCTAAATTGGCCATGACCTTTTGTTTATTCATAATCGAGATGAAAGTGCCTTTGAGAAATCGGCCACAAATTTATACTGTTGTTACAAAAACTGCAAAATAGGGACATATATACATGTATATCTGCCACCCAAACCTTGGGTTTCTTGTTTTTGCTTAGCTGGAAGTTCATGCCTAGCAATTAAAGGGTGCACAAAAAGAAACTTCTGTTGATTTTGACGCCCTAACCCTTAGGGCACATCTTAAGCTGCATTTTTTTTCCACCCTACTTGATGCCAAGGACTCAATACTGTTCAATAAACACAACATTGGTATTGGAATTATCACGAATTACCATGACGTCGACACTCAAGTCATATTATTACATTCAAACACCTAATTCTGTCAACGACAACTGCAACTTATCATGAAATTAAAATCAATGAAGAAAAAATAAACGTAATAATCAGATAACCACATGGGAAACTGACTGAAATTAAAGTCATTGATGATTATATTAAATAAAAAGCCATATCCTCTTTGAGTGATCCCCTATGTGCCGTTCCCAGGTTGCAGCGTTGCTGCCTGTATCATTGAAACGATCCTTGGGGTATGGCGGTGTTTGCGTGGTTTCATTGCTTCTGACTGCCAAACGAACAAAGATAATTGACTATTTGGGACACCACCAATGTAGGGCTGGATAGCTCAGTTGGTAGAGCGCCTGTACGGTATTCAGAGTTTGCTGGGTCTAATCCCACTCCAGTCAATTTTTCTTTGTTCACTTTTCAATAAAAGAATAAGCGGAAGACACTGAGCAAGTAAACACAGATATTAAACAAGAAACTATAATTGTGAGCCATCGAGCAACATTTCTGAAAGGCGAAATGTCGTGGAAACGTTGTAAGTTGATTCGATCGAGTATTGCAATACGACTGCAGAAAGAGTATTATGAAGTATAGTATTCCGACTCTAAATAATTGGACTTAAATCTCGAAACATTTTAGCTCTTGCATGGTCTGGCTGTTGCATACAACTCTATGGAAATGTATGTTTACACAAAAAAAGACGAAAAAAATTGGACCTGATACGATTTGGGCACGAAAAGTGTTTTTCAAGTTTCATTTTACTCAAGCTTAAAATAACGTTACGCACGGTCATTTCGAATATTACATGACATAATCTTCCCAACCACCTTAGTGAAAGACCGGAGCTACCATAAACTACACAGTGAGTGAAGTTACTTTTAATTTCAACCCACGCAGCAAAAAGCAGTGAATTTTTCTTTTTACTACTGGCTTTTCGAGGATTTGTTATCCAACGCAGAAACTGGCGGAAGTCAGACCACTGACGCGTTAATGATGAATAAAATATAATATTATATAGGAATTGGCCCAGATTTGGCACCAACCAAGGCGATCTAAATTAGTGAATATTAAAGCCGCTGGAAAGAGCGCGAGTCTGTATTGTATTAAACTGCACGTGATACAGTAGGCTGTTTATGGCTTGTTATTTGCATGACTGCAAAACTGGAGGTCAGTTTGGAACACCTTTGATTTGATTAATTATTCGTTTATTTTCATTATTTTCGCAAAAACAGTCTCCTTCAGTCAGAACCAGGCTAAACCCCGAGAGATGTTATATTATACCAAGGAATACAAGAAATCCCAAACCATACAAAAGTCCAAGCTAATAATCATGAACATCAAACAAACAAACAAACAAACAAACAAACACCCCCCCCCCCCCCCCAACAAACAAACAAACAAATCTATCACGAATCTAACCAACAAGCCAAACATGGCTGTAAATCGTAAGGGTTTTGGCGGTAGATATTCCCTCTCATTTGTTTGTTTTTTCTTTCTTTTATCGAACCCCGAATTCATGATTTAAAACTGAAGAAAAAAAGCGACGTTAACTGCCAAATCATGGTTTTATATGTCACAATTCCTATGAAATTAGACTCATGCATGTTATTGAATCTAAGCACATCTAAGTTATCTAAGGCCGATAACCGAATAATCGATTTTGACAGAAAATAAGGATTTTAGACAATAATGAAATTCCTTTTTAGCTGTTACATCTTTGGAGGGAGGTTGGTAA